>OZ038488.1:38210122-38295122 GCA_964036315.1 Acanthosepion esculentum
ATTCAAATTTTATTTTTAGTCTTCTGGAGGTAATTTCAGTTTAAATTGATAAATTAATTTAAATTTAAATATATTACTCTTTAACTATCAATACTGATAGTAAAATTTTAAAATTAGAAATATTTGTTTTGATATTTAAACACTTAAGTCATCACCTAACGTTAAACATTAACTGTGAAATTTATGGAAAAATTTAAATAGATATAAGTATAAATATGTGTAAATATTTGAAAAAATATATGTGTAAGTATTGATATATGAATATATATAGGTACCTGTGTATATCGATACATGTGTATGTGCCTATGTGTGTAATTACACATGTAAATGAACGTATGTATATATGTGATTTACATAAGTGTATGTGTGGTATATGTATATGTATATGATAAAACAAAATCTTTAATATTGCCTTCAAATATTACTCCATCTTAATTTAAAACCTAAACTTTAAGTAAAAAAGATTACCCATCTAAAAATAGTCACAAATTACATTCATGAATTAGATTCAAACTGATAGAGATGTTAGCTTAACAATCATTTACAATATTGATAGATTAATATCAGTAAACTATTATACTTTAAATATTTTTTAATGTACTTTCTATGAATGTGTTTTTAAATATACTATTTAACTCATATTAAACTCGATCATGTCTCTCACACCATCCCTCATTACCCTCTCTGTTAAATTACATAAACTTAATACTACCCGTCAAAAGTGAAAATGTTCATTTCATTTTTCGTTTCACCTTTTGGAAGTGTAGTCTGATGATCATACGTAAAATGTTGAAAACTTATTTACCAATGTCCCTGTTAGTGAAACTATTGACATAATTATAAGAAATATATACAGTAACTCATCTTTACCCCCACTTAAAATTAATCCTAATATATTACGGAAACTACTATTAGCTTGTACTACTGAAGTCCCTTTCTTAGATCATAATAATAATATATATATACAATGTGATGGTGTCTCTATGGGTTCAGCACTGGGTCCGACATTTAGCAATTTCTATATGTCGAACCTGGAAAATAAGATATTTACAGACTTTAAAAAACCATCCATCTATGTAAGATACGTTGATGATATTCTTATGTTAGTTGAAAATACAGATGAAATACTTCAACTACAAAAATATTTCCAAAATAATTCTGTCCTCAAATTCACGTATGAACTCAATACTAATAATAAAATTCCTTTCCTTGACATATTGATAAACACAAATAATAACAAATTTACTATTTCGCCATATAAAAAACCTACTAGCATAAATTCATGTACACTTAACTACAAGAGCGAATGCCCATATTACTACAAAATAGCAATTATAAAAAATCTAATACACCGTGCAGAAACTAATTCATCCACAAAACAGATTTTTTACAGTGAACTAAAGAATATAAAACAAACACTTGTTAATAATAGTTTTCCAAACTATATAATTGATGAACAAATAAGATGCTTTCTTAGAAATCTCAATACTAAGCAAATAGTACATAATACTGCTTCTACTAATCTCAAACATATTAATCTCCTATATCGTAATCAAATGCATACTAATTATAAACAAGATGAAAATATGCTAAAAATATTAGTAAATACTAACACATATCCACAACAGATCCTAGCAAAAGAATTAAGTTAATTATATACTACACTAAATCTAAAATATCCAACTCAATTATTCGAAATGATTCTTCTCCCCCGGTTAGCGATTTGAAAAAAAACAACATAGTTTACAAATTCAGGTGCCCTTTGGGAGATTGTATCTCCAACGAACTAAATAATATCTATGTTGGTCACACCACAAACTCGCTTTCACGACGCTTGACACTACATTTGAATGATAACTCTAACATTTTTAGACATTTAAAACAACATGCCTGGCCGCATACACAATTCCGGAAAATCCTCGTCGAAAACACAACTATACTTAAACATGAAAACAATAAACAAAAACTAAAAATTCTTGAAGCTATATACATAAAACAGTTGAAACCGAACCTGAACAAAATAAACTATGAAATCTCCAAAAATATCCTTAAATGCCTATAATTAGTAACAGAAGTCATTGGTTCATACCAACGGCTTTCCATACTCAATACTCATCGGATTCACTCTCGCGTGGTCATGTGTGACGTCATGAGCTGTCGTGCGATTTTCGCTTTCAGCGTTTTATATGCACGTGTTTATCGTTGCTTGGAAATCATCCATGTAAACAAATAATACTATCATCAATTTCTTGTTCGTGCATTGCGTAAATATATTGTGTAATTGTCATCTTTGATAATGGCTTATGTAAGCCGAAAGCTCAGATTGGATTAAATAAAAAAAAAGTATGTATCAATATTGTGATTTTCTTTCATTATTTAATGATAATGTTATTAAGATTATCAGACTATATGAAAAAAACTTACATAAAATATATAGACAACGCTTATCTATATTATTTAATGAAACATGTATTAATGAAAAAATGCTGCCTAAATACACACAATATATATATATATATATATATATATATATATATATATATATATATATATATATATATATATATATATATATATATATATATATATATATATATATATATATATGCTTTGCTCACCAGACGCTTCTCTACAGCTAAGAGGTATAACACGTCAGATCAAATGATTGTTCCGTATAGGACAAAGGTTCGATTCCTATTGGGGAACGCATATTTTCTACGTAATTTTTCGAAAATTCAGGCCGGTAAAACAGAGCATTTACTTAAATAAATTGTATGTGTGTGTGTGTGTGTGTGTGTGTGTGTGTATATATATATATATATATATATATATATATATATATATATATATATATATATATATATATATATATATTATATGCGCGGTACTTATTGAAAAGTGCTCAATATCCGTGACAGAACTAACATATTCAGTTGCATGGATAGTAGTTTTACACTTTTGTGATCATTAGACAGAGGGAAGCAGCAAGTAATCTACCGAACCAGATTGCGTAAATGGCTGGCAGAACATGATAATGATGAATGAGGTTTGGAGAAGTTGACACTTACAAGATATATTAACAGCAAGGGTGGGGCAGATGGAATCAGCAATTAAACTACCTAACTACCTTCCGTAAATGGATGGATGACGACGATAATGAGGATCGATGCTTGGCGAATTTGATACTCACAAAGCACATTGAAGGCAAGAATTGTAGATAGAGTCACCTACCAAACGAACTTCTGTAAATGGATGTCATAACAAAGACTGTGAGGGAAAACGAATAAATATTCCTTAGAACTACAAAGAATTGGGAATTGTTTAGAGCCGTGATTTGTTCACGTTTTTGAAGGAACACATCGCATAAAAGAAGAAGAACAAATATGTTGGCTTAGTTAATGTTTGTATTTTACTTTTCAGACTTGCCTCGTATATAAAATATATAATTAGGTATCAATAAGAAAGATTTCAAATTTTCTACCTATCTAATGACAACGCGTGGGCTCCGTCTGGTTGAAATATCGATATTGCCAAGAGTAGAGAGACATTTTGTGAAGCATGAAACGAGTTCTGTGTCGCTCGTATCATGAGAGTTGACAGCAGTTTCATCTATCACTTCGCGAAAAGATATCAAATTTGCCTGTCAAACTTTCCAAACCTGTTAAATTAATATTAAAAAAAAGATAGGAAATTCTTTTCATTTGTCAGTCTGGTGAATTTTCTAACAGCATTTATTCATATTCACCCGTATTCTCCTATTGTTTACTTGAAAAGTCACTTCACTTTTTCCGTATATCTGAACAAATGATTCTCAATTGCCAGACAGCGGCTCAATAGTATGCCGCGCGATCCTCTTAAGTACTGGAATTCTATTATTTATTTTTATTTCTATTTATATTTTGGGTCGACATTGGTAGGAAAAAAAAGCCAGTAAAAAGAAAACAAAAAGAAATAAAAAAACAACCAATGTGGACACAATATAGAAATAAAAATAAATATTATAATTCCAGCACTTGAAATATATATACGAGGGTCATTCAATAAATAAGTTGAAGTTTTCGGTATAAGGAAGTTTTCGGTATAAGGACTTCTAATACAGATAGAAGCTTACTTTTTGTAATTTTTTTTTTTTGTTTTACTTCTTTTTCACATGGATTTAATTTCTTTTGCAGATTAAAAAAAAACTTTGAGAGTTTTGGCGATTAACAAAGATGGCCTACCAAGAAGCATGCTCTAGGATTGAACAGCGGTCAGTTATCAAGTTTTTGGGTGCTGAAGGGTGCAAACCAGTTGAAATTCATAGGATAATGTCGACTGTGTATGGTGCCACATGTTTCAGCCCAAAAAATGTCTACAAGTGGGCTAAAATGTTTAAAGAAGGACAAAGCAGTGTTGAGGATGAAGACAGGCCTGGAAGGCCTACAGAAATGAGGTCTCCTGAGGTGATCGAATCAGTCAATGACCTCATTCAGTCTTACAGAAGGGTGACAGTGGATGGCATTGCAAGGACATTGAGCTTATCTGTTGGGACAAACGCAGGGGTCATCAGTCAGAAGGAGTCATCTTGCATCACGACAACGCAAGGCCTCACACAGCAGCCCAAACGGTGCAGACCATCAACGAGCTGGGCTGGGAACTGCTCCCTCATTCCCCTTACAGCCCAGACCTTGACCCTTCAGACTTTCACCTGTTTGGTCCCTTGAAAGCGCTGACGAGAGCCACGAAGTTTAAAAGTGACGATGAAGTCAAAAGTGTTGTGAGCGACTGGCTGAGACATCAGTCCAAAGATTTTTATGCTGAGGGAATACGGAAGCTTGTGCACAGATGGAAGAAGTGTGTGACAGTGCTGGGAGACAACGTTGAAAAAAAAAGTAAGCTTCTATGTGTATTAGAAGTCCTTATACCGAAAATTCACCTTATTTATTGAATGACCCTCGTATATGTATATATATATATATATATATATATATATATATATATATATATATATATATATTACATGAATCATTCATACAAAAAACAGATATTGGAGTTAATGATATAAATGGCGAAAATACATCTTCGCAAACAAATTTAATAAATGACATAAATCCCGAACCTGTAGATGAATGTCATGATCCCTGTTTATAAATTCCAGTTGCATAAGGTCTTTTTTATTTTTTTACAAACTTTCATCTGTGCATACAGACATCATCAGTTATGAAAATATATTTGTTTTTTACATCCAGGTAATAACAGGACATCCAGGTAATAACAGGACAACGAAAAAATTGATGTAATCCGAAATATGTTTTTAGAAATGTGTTATAGTTAATTGTAAGTAATTTTTGAACTGCACCACATACTTATATATATATATATATATATATATATATATATATATATATATATATATATATATATATGTGTGTGTGTGTGTGTGTGTGTGTATAAAATTGTGTAATATATATATATATATATATATGTGTGTGCGTGCGTGCGTGCGTGTAAGCAGTAATGCTACAGCGTTTGTATTTGAATAAATGTATAAGTATTACATTTTTTAACATAATTCCTTTCATCATTCTTCGATTATGTTATTTTGAATAGTTTGTTTTAATATTATTTTTTTTAAAAGTATTTTTATTTTTTCAATTTAACTTTTTAACATTTTCCTTTATTTGAATAAATGATTATTAACGTATTTTCATATAATTGTATTCAACATTCCTTGTTGAATTCAATTTTTTTTACAAAGTTATATTGATTTATGAATTAATATTGTCATTGATACAGTTTGGATTTCAATACAAAAGGAATATCCCACATTAGATAAAAGAGCTTTTTTATTTTACTGCTATTTCCGACTTCTTGTTTATGTGAAGTAGGCTTCTCAATCCTAAATGGCATAAGAAATAAGAAGCGAGAAAGAATTGAAAAAGAAATGAGGGTCTGCTTATCGCACATTCGACCAAACATTGATGAAATCGTGAAAAACACCGCGGACAGGTTTCACACTAAATAAGCTGCACAAATAGTTGAATAAAAACATTGAAATAAAGTAAGTTTGTATTTGTGTGTGTATTTTTTTATATGTATGGTTTTATCCCATAAAATTTAAATGTATTTTTCCAAGTGTGCCGTGATATTTGCTCCAATATGTGACACTGCTTAAAAAGGTTGAGAAACATTGACCTGAACAAACTAACAAACTATAATTTGGGCGAGTGATAAATATCTGCGAAAAAGGTCGAAGCATATCTCAGTCTTCAATTGAAATCAAAATAAAACGATTTTTAAGCAAAATGGCCTCAGTATACGAAGATGGGTAGAAAAGTTCTTCGGCTAACTATTCAGGAGTGATGCTAGAACTGTGAAACCTTGCATGCATTGATTTAAACACTTCTTATTAACCTCATTGTTTATTTCCAGGTCAAATTCCAATCGGATATGTTACACTCACAAATACAAACCCGCGCAAATACAACTGGGAAAGGTATGAATCCATCTCTTTTCCCCAACTATGGGCTAAATATCAGGACAGACTGGGTTTTATAGCCTTGGTTGGCAACCAGTCTACCTCAGAAAGAATCGGCAACATACTGAAGGAAAATTTTCTGCCTCGCCAGTCATGAATCTAAAGATACATGATCGCACAAGCGAGTATCACGTATGGCACATAACTGACTGATTGAAATTCACATCTGGCTGTTCAAAGTAGTTGTATGTGGTTGGGGTGTAAAGTTCATAGGCTTAATATGAAGGAGTGATACTAGAGCGTTAAAATCGTGCAGGCTTTAATTTCAATTCGTCTTCTTAATAACGACATTGTTTTCTTTCCAGGTAAACTGATATCTGACTATTCAAAGAAGATTTCAAAAGTACGGGAGTGGGCTGAAAAGTTCATAGGCTGACTATGAAGAAATGATGCTAGAGCTGAGATATCTTGAATGCATTAATTTCAACTTATCTTATTGATAACTGCATTGTTTCTTTCCAGGTAAACTGGCATCAGACTGTTCAAATAAGACTTCAGCTGTAACTAGTAACGACATCTCTTGAAAATGGACATCATTTGACATCGTGGTGTTATCAAGGTACCCGCACAAAAAAGAGTTTAGCTCCCAAGGACATTCATGATGACATGGTTGTTTTATTAGGGAATGACACTCTAGCTTTATGGACAGTGCAAAAGTGGGCAGCTGAATTTTTAGACGCACTTCAAATATGGAGAAAGATATCTTATTTAATATCGTCTGCTTCTTTTTTATTAGAACAGCCTACGGAATTTGGAGTCATTCTTTGTACTGTGTCCTGTATAAAATTTTGGTGCTATCTACTAAAATGTGTCGTATGTTAATACTATTTTGTTTATTTGTCATAGGTTCATCTAGATGTACATATACACATATGTACACACACACAAAAAAAAAACTGTTTCACCGCCTATATGACGTCAACTCGAGCCACTTGAAATTGGTTCCATCACCGGAATTAAGAAACTGTTACGTAATGTATACACAAAACAATCCTTGTAAATGAATGTAACAACATTCGAAAGTACTCACGAAAAATAATATAAAATAAAACTAAACATGAACTTTGTCAAATTTGCTGAAAACACAAAATACTTAATTCGGAATGTTGAAAAATGAAATAAAAATTGTTAGACAGAACTTGTCCGTATTTAGCTATATATATATATGTGTGTAATTTTGCAGCAACTTTTCTTTTAAACATGTAGTATTGCATGTTAAAGACAACATAGTCTTGAATATTTTCTTTTGAATTTTCTCATATTTTCTAATGAGACTTTTCATTTGAAAATGATTTCGAAATATGTATTGTCCATACGATGACCTAGCGCTTTCGAACATTATTGTTCATCTTCAGGGTCAATATTTTTAGTCAAATTTTTTTTTTTTAAACAAACATTTGCCAATTATCTTGTAGCGTAATCATGTTATTATTTATTTGGATTTTAAAATACAAAATGTGCCACAAGGGCTAAAAATGGGGAGGGGGGAAAGACTGGTCTTCTCTAGTCCTACCTGAAAACTATCTAGTCTCATTCGTTGACCCATTCGTACTTACAATTTTCTTTTCACCATAACAACACATTTACTTTCACAACACAATCACCAAAATACCAAATTTTCTCGATGAAAAGCCCTAACATGAATTTTTATTTACAAAATCATCGAGGGATGGGGAAAAAAAATCAAAAACCCAATGTTTATATACAATGTAAAATATGTATGTACAAGAAACTAAACAAAACAATATTAGTAGTAGGACCCTTCCAAAAATGTGGCAGAAATCTCTATTAACTGGGATGAACAAATTCAGAGAACAGAGACATCTGTCACCTAAAACGTGGGGAGGGGTGAAGACAAGAAACTAAAAAGGAGGACAAAAAAAAACAGGACTTATGTACTTGCATGCTCTAGCTACGTTGAAAGGAAAATATTTAGCCCTGAGGAGGCCAAAACTGAACATGAAAATGTCCTATCTTACCTTAAAAGGCTGGGATGACTAATGTTTCGGTTCGAGGCCCAAAATCCTCTTGCTTAAGTTGCGTCCAACAACCACTCTAGGTCAGCACCTCTCACTCGCACCAAGCGCGAAATTTTCACCCACCTTTTGCCGAAATTCCACGAGGAGAGACGCTCCCTCTCCGCCCTGATCTTAACCTTAAGCTGATGCCTAAAGAATGAGACCAGTTGCAAAGAGGAAAATTTCTCACCTGCGTGGAACTCCTTCTGTCTAGTCGTCCACACCACCATTCGCATAATGCCGAGCAGACACAAGAGCACATAGTGCTGATCCCTGGACATTGACGGTACCACAATGGAACAAACGGAACTGGCTTCCAGGACAAAAAACTTCCCGTCCAAGACGCGAACCATGCAGCCTTCAATCAGCCTGCACAGAGGTTGCACAACGTCGCAGTGGAAGAAGGCATGTTCAATTGACTCCTCCCAGTCACCACAGCGAACACATTCGGCTGAAATCGCCAAACCCGTTGCGCAGAGCTTTTTACCGACCCAGAGAGCCCCTCGCAACACCAGCCAGGTTAGTGATGCCTCGTCGTTGTTGAGACATTTCAATCTGGGCGCCCAAGGCGAGACGGAGCGAAACTCCTTGTTCGTAAGGCCCAGCTTGCCCGGAAGCTTGTCCTTGGCAATCCCCCTCACTGCCACCCGATACAAAGCCTTCCGAGACATATCCTGTGTATCGGAGAGGCGATCTTTAACCTTTAACAGGCAACGCAGCGCGTCTCTACATTCCTTATAAAAGAGGCATTCACCTTCAGGTGAGCGGTGCGCCTCCGCCTCGTCGAAATGCACACTTTGAAGGGACGGAAAAGATTGACGGGCGTCTTCCTTCCAGAATTCGCCTTCACCGTCGTTTTGCGTACACATCCGTTCTAGGAAATTCAAGCGGAGCATATGCTGACGTGTCTCGACGCTTGGCATTCCCAGACCACCTTCGGCAGGATGGAGGCAGCAGACCTCGCGGCTTACCATGTGAGCCTTTCATCTCCAGAGGAAATCGTAAAGCTCTTTAACGAAATTGACTAGTATGGTAGACGGGAGTGTAAGAACCGAAAGCCGGTAAAGGAGAATCGGGTAGATGTGCGAAATGCACACTTCCGCCCTCCCCTTCAAGGAAAGATTCCTTCGAGTCCACAGACGAACTGCTTCGTCGACCTTCCTTCGAACTTCCGACAAATTTGTGTCCAGCAGAAGGCCGGGACCGAACCACATACCGAGTATCTTCACCGGCCCGTCCGTCCAGCTGAAGGGCCCGGGGGGAGTAACTCCCTCCCACTCAGCCAACCGCAAGCCAACTGACTTTTCGCGGTTGATTTTGGCCCCTGCCACCGTCTCATACCTGCAAATCTCTTTGCCGACTTCGTTACGAAAACAGGCACGTCGTCAGCATAGGCGGAATACTTGGCCGCTTTGGTGGCACCAGGTAAAGAAATTCCGCGAATGACCGGATTCGCCTTTAGCTTGCGAAGGAAGGGCTCCAACGCAAGGACATAGAGCATAGGCGAGAGCGGACAACCCTGACGAATGGATCGAGACAAGGTGAAAGGCTCCGACCTCACCCTGTTCACTTCCACCAGTGCCCCCGGGGACTTGTACAGGAGACGGATCCAGGAACGAAATTGTGGCCCGAAACGGGCAGACGCGAAAACAGCCTCGAGAAAACGATGGTCCACCCTATCGAATGCCTTGGACTGATCCAAATTGATCAGCGCGGCTTTACCGTCGACTTTTTCCATGATCTGGCGAACCATATGAAGGTTGTCCTGAATAGTCATGCCCCTCACAGCGCATGTCTGTTCGGGACCGATCAGACTATCGAGGACAAGCTGCAAACGGTTGGCCAAGACCTTCGCCAAAATCTTCAACTCTACATTGAGCATAGTCAAAGGGCTGAAATTATCTAACCCATCCCCTCCGCTTTTGTTCTTGCGTAGCAACATGATGACACCCCTGGTGAAGCGTTGGGGTATGTTCCCATTCCTCAACCAGTGGTTGAACATTAGTGCCAGCAGCGGAACAAAAACGGGCGACAGCCTCAAGTACACCTCGTAGGGAAGACTGTCTATACCCGGAGTCTTGTCTCGGCCGGCCTGCTTCAGCGCTTCCCAGATTTCCTCCTCGGTGACGGCCCCTTCGCACACATCCGCGGAAAGTCGGCTAGATATGCGTCGAAATTGGTGGGGCTCAGTCCGGGCTCCCTGGTGAAAAGGTCGCGGAAATGAGACCGAAACGCCTCGCAGATGCCTTCGTTTGTAGTCATCTGTCGTCCGTCCGGCGATGTGACGCTCGGAAAGTAGCGATCTGACGCGCTGCGCAACTCCTCTTTCCTCAGTTGGGCAGCCATGTTAGTCGCCTCGGCAGACATTTTCTTCAACCTAGCCCTAACTACCAGAGCCTGGTCCTTCTTGATAAGCTACTGCTACTTGCCCACTATCTCCCGACTGGATGGCATCCTCTAATCTAGACTCTGCTGCCATTTGCGCTGTTAATCTTGAGCCGACGACTATAATCAGCTGCAAACGACCTGATGACCGACTTAAGGTGTCCCCACCACCTATTCCCAAGCACACTCCCCGTTAATTCCCGCTGTATGACCAGTAATCATGTTGCTATTTTTTTACAAACTAAATAAACGTTAAAATCCTTTTAAATTCAAAAGACGCGATAATGTTATCACGTGCAGGGCGAAGATTTTTATCATGTGACAGCGTGAAAAAGATTTCCACTACACAAGCCAAAAGATCGAAGAATACGTTATAAAATTTAAATATATTATAAACATTGTAATATGTTACCAGAAATATTGTAATCTATACGAAGAGAATCTGTTTAGGACAACCTTCATTTCACGGTTATACAGAAACGATTGGATTAAATCAAATAATCGTCCTGTAATACCTTATCCCTGAAGCTTACGTAGTCAAATGCGGAACCATATTGTTTGTCAGAGAGCGGATCGTGGGAGGTGAGATGTTTAACTACATCGGCACTGATTAAAGCCTTGAGACTGGTAAGAGACTGATGGGACGGCAGATGAGTCAGAAGCGTCTCCAGACCGGAATGACAGAGGAGGACTTCTAACTGTCTGGAAAGCAAAAAACGTCGGGGCAATAGTTGAGTTTGGAGAAAACTGGAGCTAGCTCAGGGGCACGTTTCTTTAGGACTACTGTTGGTATACCCTTACTAGCACTTGCTTTATGAAAGTCTAATTTAGACATGGTGTCTAATACCATCGATGGGATTATGTATATCTCACTCAATACAGTCTCAGTGCTAGGGGGAAAATCAGGTGTGGGTGAATCGTGTGTTGAGTTGAATGAGAATTTCCGAGCAAACATTCAGCATTATCAACTGAGGATGTAAGGACTTCGAATTGATTGAATAGAGCAAGGATTGATGATTTGCTATAGTTCAGTACAATTTTGCAGAACTGTCAATAATCTTTAGAACCAAACTTGCGAGATGCAATAAGTTGTTTCATTCTATAAGCCAACAGTAACTTTGCTTAGTTGAGGACACGCTTGCACTCATTACGAGCGGAGGCAAAGAGACGTCTGTTGCAATCAGGTATGTCGCTCCGATACAGACGGAAGAAGTGTTTCTTATGGGTTATAGTGGCAGAGCAAGCAGGTGAAAACCAAGGAGATGGGCGCGATTTAACTTGGTATATTCTTGCTGAGATAAAAGACTCGATGCCGGCTTTTACACAGGAGGAGACCCCAGACGCATGATTATGATTAAAAGCCACATTCCAAGGGACGTCGCGAAGTGGGTCACGAAACGAGTCCCACTTTGCGCATTGATAACAGAAAGATACACAAAAATAGAGAAAAGTTTAAATGATACAGAGGACACAAAAAGATAAGAACAAAGATCTCATTCCTTCCCGTTTTCTCTGACCAATCCTAATTGCTTTATTACTCCTTAAGCAAAGGAAGATTTTTCACCAGTCCAATTTGGATTACTACCACTCACAAAATACAATGGGTAAATATAAGAAAAAATGAATTCCTTTAAATAATATGTGGAAATAACCATTCTTCGCCTGAAGAAGGTCACAAGGCCCGAAACACGTGTACCAAAACATATGGAAAATAAGGTATAATATATATTAAAAAATCCACATTATAACCCAAAACGTTTACGGCTTCTCTTTTTTTAAAAAAGAATATACCCTATTCTCACGTTGGAACAACTATAATGTCTCCTATATCTATATATATATATATATATATATATATATATATATATAGTATGTGTGATGTGTAAATTGTCCACATTTTATATTTTTAATTTCGTGTATGCGCGTTGATTTTTTTTCAATTTATCGACTGCACAGTGTAGTAGGGTCAGTTGGGAACCGTATGTGGGAAAAAGAGCACCATGATACAATTCACTCTGACAGAAATTTGAAAACGGTACGCTGTTCTGTTTGGCATTCGTGCCGGAAGCTTTAATACGAACATTTCAGAGTATTTGTACGTCAATCTGAGGAGAGTGCAGAAGATTGTGAAAGAGTTGGCTGAGTCCAGTGGTGATTACGAAGGTGTTTGGAGTGATCACTATTGATGTCGACGTTATGCCTCCATTCATCTTGCCACAGGGCCTTAGAATCAACATGGAAGCCTAAATTAAGTGCCTTGAGAGGATAGTGCTGCCCTAGGTCAAGAGGGTGGCTGCTGGAAGGCCCAATGTCTGGCAACAGAACTCTGCACCATACCACACAAGCAGCAGAATCCAGTCTTGACTCTCAGACAATTTCTGCGACTATATCACCCCCTAGATTTGGCCACCTAACTCCCCAGACTGCAAACCCTTTGATTATTATGTGTGAGGTGCAGGTTAGCGAGAGACGAACAAAACTCCTTGTAACACCAAAGATAAACTGAAGGCAAGGATTATGACAGCTTTCACCAGCTAAAAGAAGGAGACCGCCCAGAAGAATTGCAAGAGATTCCGAAGTCGTTTGGAGACTGTGGTTGAAGCCAATGGCGACTTTATTGAAGAAATTTTTTCTTTAGTATTTCAAGATATGTTTGTGTAATTTTGGTAAATATATCTATTAAAATGAGATGTCAGTGTTATTTTCATTTATTTTTTTTTTGCTTAATTTAGACGGCAATTTATCCCTTGCACTCTTTATGTATGCTTGTCTGTATGTATTGTTATGTTGTCAACATAAAATCGATTACATCGCTTAGTTTTTCACCGAGATTTCAGCTTCTACCCAACGCCGTTGCTCGATTTGCATATTCGTCGTGGTGAACAACAAGTAATCTTATAATATGAATAGATCCCTTTATTCGATCCAGGGAGTTGGGGGGAATCATTCACGGTTCGCTTCCCAGTTACTTCGGCTGGCGGATATTCCAATCATTCAAACTGCGATTCTCATACGATCACCGAAGTTAGGCAACGTCGAGAAAGCAGTCATCCTCTTGACCCAGAGCGAAATGAGCATGCTGGCAAGATTAGCGAAGTATATAAAGAAAGGACTGAATATAACAGAAGGTTTTTAGCATCAAACGGTGGTCGGGCATTTGGGATAAGTTATTGATCCAAAGATGAAAATGCAAAAAAAAAAAAAAATTTTGCTTACAGTGATGTACCAGACCCCTGAGGCACTCGATAGAGAGAGAGTCGCAGAATAAGCGGTACAGTTTAGGGGGATATGTGGGAAAAATACTGTTTAATCCTAGACATTCAGTCACTTTCTCACCAACGTGACGTGGTTTCCATCTGTCATTTCTACAAATATTTTCATGGCTACTGCTCTGACAAGCGGCCTCTGGTGTCCGGACCACGTGTGTTTAAGCGTAAGCTATTTAATAGCTTCAAATCGTAGTGACCGGGAAAACACACTGTTGGGAGTCGGTTCCAAAGAGAAGCGGTTCGCGGGAAGACGCTACTCGAGTGGAAATCACAAATGGAATACGAAGGAAATGAGAGTGGTTCGCTACAAGGTGCGTAATATCGCGGGCCTTTTTTTAAAATAATTTCACTGCAAGCAAATCGGGAATGCCAAGAGTAGGCAGGGCGTGACAGTGAGTAAAAGTGAGAGAAAAAACTGGGTATAGTGGAGACTAATGAAAAGATAAAAGATAGAAGATGGTGATTGATGTTGCATTTAAATTTTTGAAGATTGTAATTATAAGGGAAGCAAGTAAACGGAAGGAAGTTCCGTAGGCGGGAAGTGCGAGAAAAGAAACTGTTGGAGTAGAAGTGGCGGTTGCATTTAACTATTTCAACAGTAAAAGAACGGGACCTAGCTGCCAATCTAGTAGCACGCTTAAACACTCGTGGTCCGGACACCAGAGGCCGCTTGTCAGAGCAGTAGCCATGAAAATATTTGTAGAAATGACAGATGGAAACCACGTAACGTTGGTGAGAAAGTGACTGAAGTTGAGATGCCAAGTCAGGATCGATTACATTGCAGATCCTTTGGTTTTTCTCAAGAACCTAGAGATGAGTAGCAGGAGCACCTGACCAGATATGACAACAACATTCGATGAACAGACGAAATTGTAAATGTGCAAGATAGACTCCGAATAGAAAAAACCTTTTGGCACGACACAGTGACCGAACTTTCCTTGCAGTAGATGCACTTATTGATTCGATGTAGTCGTTCCACTTCAAGTCAGTTGAAAATGTGAGGCCATGAAGTCGCAGTGTGTTACTCTCCATGAGTTTAGCATCAGCCATGATGATGGCGAGCAGGAAAGTTTATCTATGGTGGCTAAATGAGAGCAGTTTCGTTTTGAAGGCATTCAAATTTACAAGCCATTTCTTGTCCCAGTTAACCACTGATTGGAGGTCCTTTTCAAAAGCAGCGACTAGTAAATGTTAGTGTCATCAGCATAAATGCCTACTCGGGAACTGATGACATCAAGAAGATCATTGATGAAGGACCCAGGATAGAACCTTGGGGGAAAGGTGAAAGGATCTGGAAGCGCGCCTGTTCAAAACGACCTTGATAGGAACGGTTGAATTAAATCAAACAATTGTCCATTAATACAGTAGCCCTTGAGCTTATGTAGAAGACCAGCGTGCCAGAATCATTTCAAACGCCTTCGAGATATCTAGAGTCACAAATCGAGTTTCGTCGTTATTGTCAAGAGTTTGATATACATATTCAGTGATGGCCATTAGCACATCAGCTGTATACCTGGGAAAACGGAAGTCATATTGTTTGTCAGAGAGTAGGTCGTGAGAAGTTAGATGCTTAACCACTTCAGCATTAGAACTGGTGGAACTAAGCGATGTGGTTTGTCTGAACACTTTCCATAGAAATGGCGATAAAGCAGTAAGAGGCTTGCGACGTTTGGCCTTTGAAAAAAGGAGTTGTACGGCGGAAAATAATGAAAATTAACAAAAAAACACCTTTTTAAAAATCTGTGACCCCTCAAACACATCCACAGAAAATGTTCTCAGGACCGAACCAACATTAAACGTAATTTTAAAAATCAATATGAATTCAAACTTATCTAAATACAAATAGTAAAAACAAAAGAAACCTAAATTCATTTTTTTTAATGTATTTATTATCAACATATTGTCCCGTTTTGTGGAAAGTGTCATAATGACAGAGAAATAAAAGATGGCTGAAGAATATGCGTGTTCGTATACTCGTATGTGTGTGTGTGTGTTCATATGCTCTTAGGAAATACATGACCTCATCTCTTCTTCCCCCACCAGCTAAGGGTTAAATAGTGTCATATAGGAATAAAGTGTAACTGCCGACACTTGAGTTTGAACATAGATCACCAGTGAGCAAACACAGAAGACCCCACTATTGAATTAAGTAGACCACGTGACCATAGAGGAAACGCATATATGTAGAAAGTAGCTGACGACTAAAGATCTCCAATTTTAGTCTGTCCTCTGTTACTATACGGATCACCATTCCTACTCCATCTTTCTACTCTATAAGGACCGCTATTCTCTACTCTATTTACTATACTATTTCTCTATTCGGGTCCCTATACGGAGTACTATTCGAGCAAGTACTATTAGTACGAGTGATATTCAAAGGCGTCTGACATCAGTATTGTTCAACAGCGTTACTATAGTTGTATCAGCGATTACAAAGTCTCTACTACAACGAGCATTACGAAAGTGACAACGAGTATTCGTTGAGTTACAAAAAATAGTAAGTTTGGCTGGGCCCTCGAGCCTTGGATGGTAGCCAGTCTAGGAAAAAGACTACATTATATAAAAAATCTGTAGCAAGAACGAGAAATAGTTTTACAATATTTTCCACTGAGTCATGGTGGTTTACAGATGATGAAGAAAATGAATCTGTTAAGGGCTATGCTTGATTGCACTCTGACGGGAAATGGTTCTAAAAACCTTGGTTATAAACCAGTCTAAGAGAAGGACTACTATGAATAAAAAATACAGAGACAGAACAGGAAAACATTCTACTATATTTGCCAAGAGGTCATGGTAGTTCACAAATAGTAAAGAAATAATCTATGAAAGGCTATAACCAACTTGATGCTGATGGGAGATGGTATAATCAAGTTTATGGCAAGTTCTGAGACCGTCATTGTCAAGGAATTGGAAAAAAAGAATTCTGCAAAAATGTGTAATTAAAAGTGTAATAAGAAAGAAAAGTAGACTGACCAGCAATAGAATATTTGAGGAAACAAATGTGACGAATATAAACAGAGTAAAAAAGATGCAAAACATGAAAAAAACTAGAAACAAGAAAACATCAAACGGAGAAACAATATAAACTAGGCAAAGATGTACATGAAAACCGACTTCTCAACAGTAATATTTATTGATTAATGTCGAGCTACATTGGTTGGAGGAGTTTTCTATGCTCTTGAGATAGTGAACCGACACGACTTAGAAGACGACACTAGAGAGAAAATGTACTTTGAATCTACCATAACTATTCAGGATACTAAAATCTACAATATCTCAGTGTATGAATTAGTTATAATACATTTAGTATAAGGGAAAAGGACATTGAACATATGTTTAGTTTTGTCGCACACCGCAAAACCAAAGCATTAAAATAAGAACTCGAGTTATATTTTTAAATAGTCTGGTTAGACACTCATTCAGAAATGTCTAAATTATCATCTATCTATCTATCTATCTATCTATCTATCTATCTATCTATCTATCTATCTATCTATCTATCTATGTGTGTGTAATTTGGCAGCAACTTTTCTTTTAAACATGTTGTGTTGAATGTCAAAGGCAACATAGTCCTGCATATTCTCTTTTGAATTTTCTCATATTTTCGAATGAGACTTTTTATTTGAAAATTATATTGAAATAAATATTGTCCGTAAGATAACCGAGTACTTTCGAACATCATTGTTCATCTTCAGGGTCAAAATCTTTTAACAATGTCTTATGTATATGTAGAGTCAAATTTTATAAAACATTTGCAAATTGTCTTGTAGCGGAATCATGTTGCTACAATTTATTTTTACAAACTAAATAAACGTCACAAAATTATTTTAATTTCAAAAGACGCGATGATGTTATCACTTGCATGGCGAAGATTTTTAATCATGTGAAGGCGTGAAAAAGATTTTTTATTATACGAGCCAAAAGATTTAATGCCGACAAGATTTTTAGGATAGGTCTGCATGAATAGAATATGTATTCTTTGCAAGAAATCAGTTCATAGATCAAGGTTTGGCCTTATTTTGTTTTACGGCATATCAACACCTCACGCCGACAAGATTATTAGAATAGGTTCGTCAGAATAGACTATGTATAAGTTTGTAGATCAGGTTTCATTGCCGTATTTATTTAAATGAGGGTTTTTGTCTTCTATATTGCTGCAAATATTTTTATATATTTTTTTCAAAATGTATTGCTGGTAAAATGTCTTTGAAAAAAGTATTGCTGCTACTTTTACTATAAAAAAATATTTTTATACTTTCATAGTGTTTGAACCCGATTTGGGGGTTAACTTTTTGCTAGGACCCAAGCAGTTTCTACCACCCGGTTCAGGGTAGACTTGTGAACAACAGCAATTAAGAAGTGGTCCCACGTCCTCAATACCGCTTGATCAGATGCCTTGCTGTCGAATGTAATTTATTCTCAAACCCAGGACGCGTTTCTTATAAGGAAACGGCTAATATGGCCATTACCTTTAGTGATGAAGAGAATAGATTCTACACTTTGATCCTAGCCAGGAAGTAACGAAAAGTGTGATGTAAATAGCACTGACGGCTCGGTTAATCTATGTCAAATGATACCTTATAAGGAAACAGTTAATATTCCCATTACACATACCATTTACATTAGTGTGTCTAGGATTGACCATTATCTTACAATCATACTACCAAAGCAACCGGTTAAAAAAAGATCAAATGTAACAATATTGCTTTCATTCTCCGTTTTATCACAAGTTCGACGCGCTGACATCTTCAGTCGCGCGAAAATATTGATTCTGAAGAACTTTTCGTGTTTAACTTCAATTTTCTTTTTATTTATAACCAATTATTTATTTTGGGGGAAATATTTTATTTTAAGTGTTCGTACTAATTAATACTCACACGCCAAAATTTAGCTAATAATAAATAACTGTCTACAGACACACACAATTAGATATACATAAAAAATCTGTTAAGAATATATACAGTCATCACGAGAAGTACAGGAACAGCTATCTAAAAACAGACACATGCAACTAGACTGACACATTAATCAGCAATAATACATACACATTCCACTATATGTACACGAGAATTCATCCAATATTATTACATACACCTACCAGAGGAATATTATCAGTTATCCAATGATATATACATACACCTACCAGTTCAATATGATCGGTTATCCAATGATATATACATACAACTATCAGATCAATTTTATGAGTTATCCGATGAAAATGATCATTTATCCAGTGATATATGCATACACGATGTGTACACCTACAAGCTATACGGGTACATTTATCCGGAAACAGATGTCTACCATTAGCCGTACACAAGCAGTTATACAAGAATAGATACACACATCACTAGATTCTTTGTATTTAGACAGTAATTGTTATTTAAGAAAAATGCAAATAAAAAACGATTAATTTTATTGATCGACTTTTGAAAACTACGAATGAGACTTCTCAGACAAAGAGAAAATTCTGTCAGAAACTGTCGGAAGTTAATTTTGTTCGACATCACAGCACTCACAATTTCTACGGAACTCACTAATTCTCTCTACCTATACTGATGGTAACTGAAGAAAATCGAAAGCTTGGGCCATATTTCTTGTGCTTTTCTTCCGAAAGGAACTTTGGACAATTTCTGACGGAATTTCCTCTTTGTCTGTGAAGGATTAATCGCATATTGGAAAAGACGATCAATAAAATTAATCGACACAAAATGTCACTCGTTTTTAATTTTATTTGCCTTAAACAGCATTAGATGAGCAGCTATCCCCTAAATTTAGACAGAGACAGTTACCAGTATGTGTACTCACACATCCTTATAAGAATACATATATACACCACTAGGGAGTCATTCAAAATCACAGATACATACCACAAGATCTACTTGAACAGCTATCCGAAAACGCATGCACATGCAGATACCACATATAATATTTAAATAAGATATATATGACGCTTTTTCGTACAGTTCGTGATATATCCAGACAGTTGCTCCTGGGTAACGAATTTTAGTTTCCGGTCCGATCAGGGTATAACGATGTATTGGTGAAATATCTTTGTTAACCTTTCACTGGCAAAGATTTTCTCGCATGATATCCACTTAACTCTTTTGCAACTCGCTGATTATTCGACCATTATAGTTTTAAAGAAATTAGGTCCAGGCCTCTACCGTAGCGCGATAATATTTATCTGCTTCCTTATGAGAGCAAATACGACACAACATCAGGTTTAAGTGGTTTCTTGGGCAGTTATCTGTGGACAAACAAAATTTACCCTGTTCCGGCCGCTTGTAAAAATAATTACAGGTTAAACTCTCTCTTTTCAATTCAGTAGGGAGATGCTGCTTTACAGTTCATATCTCCGACAAAATGCTTATTTTGTTTCCAGTCAAGCCGTCCGTTGATATCTTCTACCTCCGTGATAAGGAAATGAGGAAACTGAACATAGGATAGGCTGTGCTAGGGTTAGTCTCGTCCAACAAAAACTCTGGGATTGTTTCGATGTGAGCTTGTAAACAAAATCTTTCAATACACACCACAAGAAAAGGCTGGTAGTGTTGGGTCTGATGACCGTGGTGGTCACTCACTTGCTCCGGGTTGTTCTTTTCACCTCAGCTGAAAATTAAGATTTAACCATTCTCGAACGTCTAAGCCGAGTTAATCTTAAGTCAACTTAATCTACTGCAATTTAGTTCTGTTCAATAAAAGTTAATAAATAAAAAAAGAGTATTACTTTTGCCGCACCTTGTATAACCCGTTAGCCCGTTCCAGGGTAAAGATTTTCTCGCATGACATCCCATAACTCCTTTGGAAATCGCTGGTTATTCGACTATTGTAGTTTTATGGCAGATTAGTTTTAGGCTCCTACAGTAGCGCGATACTATTTATTTGTTTTCTTATAAGAGCAAATACGACACAATATCAGTGGTTCCTTGGACGGCAATCTGTGGACAGAAACAAAATTTACCCAGGCCTGGCCGCTTGTAAAATAGTGAGGGTAAAGCCTGAATTTCCTTATTTTTTTCCAGTCATGCAGTCTATTGACATCTTGTACCGGATTAACCCAGGTCAGCGGTTCTCAAACTTTTTCCCGCGCCTCAGCAAATTTTATGTGATAAAAAGTACATAAAAAAAATCCCAGAGAGGGTTAAAAGGAGATAACCGCAAATTTAAAATCGGAACATTACCATTGATAACTCTCTCCGCCAATTTGTGGACACTAGTTACTATATACTTAATATTTGATATAATGGAAAAATATTACAGTGATAAAATTGGTCACTAATTATTTATAACTATTTATAATGGGACTCATACATGCAATTACCAATCATCCGTAATAATATCTAAAATTTTGAAATCATATTTACTTTTGGCATATGAAATTTAAACTGTTTCTAAATCTTTGATTGTCTTTCAGTCGCCCCGCCTGATCTACTATCCTCTTCCGCCGGACCTACTAGGCACGCCGCCCCGTTTGGGAACCACTGACCTAAGTGATAAGGAAACTGAACATACGGGCTGTTTCAAAAGTCACGCAACAATTGGCAGAACACATACAGTTGTGAAATAGCAACCAGAGAAAATTTGCATGACATCATCTTCCATAATTCGACCAATAAAACTTCTTAATAATATGATTCAATTCGGTAAATAACTATAAAATTTACATGGTCATCAATGGTAATGCGTCATTTGGAACACCCTGTAGAATAATCTGTGTTAGTGTTAGTCTTGTCTAACAACGAAAGATGCTACAAAACGAAAACAATAACCTAAGAACTCGAATCATGTTCTTAAATATCTTCGTCAAATCTAGATTCATATATACGTGTCATACATGGCGCTCATCTTGTTCTAAACTATTAGCTATATGCAACCATCTTTTAAGATCATTGATTAGAAATTGCATCAAGCGTATGAATCCCATAGGTTTTTAAGAATACAATCCATCATCAGATCCTACAGACTGGCGCTACATAATCGCAAATAAAGAGCTTTATCAAATAGAAAAAAAACACTTGAAGAATTTCAACAGCAGCAACAACTAAAATGGCTAGCTCATATAACAAGAAGGATAAGGGAAATAATGTTATAATTAAGATGTAACTTTCAACAATACAAAAACATTAGATTTGGAAGGAAACTGGCATCAGTATGAGAAAGGTAGATAACAGTCTACTTGAGAAGTCTAATCAAGAATCAACACCTTTTGAATAATCGTCCCACCTAATAGGGAAATTCTGCTTTGTTTTTTTAATTTCATGAACGATAACAATTAGTGGACATGGGAACACAGTTTTGGGAAAAATGTTTTAAAAGAATGACGGCCAAAGATTCATTCCAAGCAGAGTTTTAAGAGAAACATTTCGTAAGAAACAAAGAAAAGAGTACTGGACTGTTTCGTGATATCTGTCCTCATATATGGCAGCGAATGCTAGATAATCTCCTCAAAGATGATGAAGAGACTTGAAGCAGCAGAAATGTGGATCTTCGGATCGGACTGTCGCACTTTCCGTCCCCTGTTAGAACATTTCCCAGATATTTAAATTTCTGTACTTGTTTGATTTTAGTATCCCTGATTTGTAATCTGCATTTTGGGCTAACGCTTTTGCTGACTACCGTGCATTCTGTCTGTTTATACTTTATACTTAGTCCTTTCTTCTCGCTTTCCTTAGCTACCTTCTGTAAGAGCTTTCGTGGTTTCCTTTCCGTGTCTGCTATCAACACTGTGTTATTTATCTTATATTATCAAGATTGTGGCATTTATCAAACATGGCCAATACCAATAGGATACATACAGAAGTTGGATCGCAAAGTACGACTTGAACTGATATTTTAGTAACTCAAGGCTATGAACTGTTTTTCTTTTTATTTAAAAATCTAAATATAAGATTAATAATGTTTAAATAAACAGTGTGTATACTCAAATAGGGGTAACAAGAAAAAACAATGTTTCAAAAATTAAAACAATTTTTTTTTAGCATTTCACCCAAAGCAAGGCAAGTTTGCCACTAGCACGCAGGGGATTACAGAGTGTGAAAGTAAGAGACGTGCTTGAGGAAAGGATAAAGAAAAGGACGGGATTCAGGATCAAGTCATCAGAAGATTTCGATTGACATTGCATTTAAATTTTTGGAGATTATACATATCAGTTCCATCTCAGTGAGTTCCATTCCTGTATACTGTAGTTAAACACCGAATCAGCAGAAATGTGACAATAACTGATCACAGTGACAAAATATCCCAATAATCACCAGATATCTAATCTCAATAATATCTATATCTGCGAAGACAACAATAGTTCGAAATAATACAATTATAGGCTCCAAATTTCATTTACAACTTTATTGTCTGGAACCTATTTAATCAACGTTAGATTCAGAAAGTCCCGGAACGTTGGCGCAAATCAATATATATATATATATATATATATAATTCATCGAATCTGAAACCTCAACAGAAAGCACTGGACAGCCATCTCGTCCTATATTTGGGACTCATCAGCAGTTCGCATCCACTACCGAGAATTGAAACCCTGACAGGTAGGTTGTCAAGCAAACACCATACCAACTGTTCCGACGGGCCTCGGTGACGAAGCGATAGCAAATCAGACTCAATATAGAGCCGCTCGCTCACATATTCCGTGGTGGAACTCTACTGAGATTCTCTTTAACCATAGGACTGTGCCCCCTAGAGCCACGACTACTATCACCAAGCCGCTCACTCTAGAGCATTAGAAGCCGGTTCAAGCAATGATATACATATGAAATTATTAGGATAATATTTATTTAGGATAATTATGATGATTATCTGGCATGATCCATAGCCTAAACAAGGTCAACTCGCTCACGATGACTTGTGATTTCCTGCTAGCACAACCATTGTCGGTTATCAAAGAGTTCCGTCTACCCAATTTAATTCACAAGGCTTGGATCAACCCGTAGTATGATTTTCGGACACTTTCCAAAGGTGGCGCAAACTGGGATCGCTTCCCTCAGAACAATAACATCAAGAAGTCACCTTCTGGACAATTGGATCATGGTGAGATTCGAACCCGGGTAGCATGGTAGGAAAGTAAACGCTTTAAGTACTCGGCCCATACATAGATATTAGATAGCTGTTAAGTATTCTTTTCTTTGCTTCTATTGAAAATTTCCCTCATCTTAATGCTTTACTTTTAGTATTCCAGTGTGCCTTCGAAAACGGATAGAAAGTAGTAGAGATATTGTGGACGAAGTAGTGAACAACGAACACGTTTTAAGACAGATATCGACAAAAAGGACACATTTACTTAGGATTCAACAAGAGAGAGTTGAAATCTCAAGGACACACAGTGAGGAAAGAGGGCTTAGAGAATCTGACATTCACAAGATATATAAAAACCAAAAGGGAAGAGGGTAGCAGCAAGTAAACTCCATATCACGAATCCCGTGACCCAACATAGAAGTAGTATTTCTTAGAGGGTTAGTCTGACGGAGCCCATCTCTTCCAGGGCGGTTTTGAATTCAGACCGGTTGCTACCCAAGGTTATAGAACCCATTCTGTTCTATTTAAAGCTGGGGGAGAGTGGAGAAAAAGAGGATTCATACCTTTCCCAAAGGTATTAGCACGTAAGTGTATGCAATGGATTCGACTGGAATTCGAACTCGGCTTTTCGATTTCTCAATCAGAGCCGCTATCCAATACTTCAACGTGCCTCTCTATGAGCTCCTGTAAATGGTTTGCAGAAGTATAGTAAAGGGTCAAACACTGTTTTGGCCTTCAAAAGGTATTCGTGGAGAGCCATGACCACTCATGTCATGAATGAACATAAAAGATGAAGTTATTATTATTTAATTAACTTTAATTAAAGCAAAAATAAAATACCTTGGAAATTTATGCGCACACGTAATATTTGGTTGTTACGAAAATAATGTTCAATTTTTTAACATTTATTCTTGAATTAATGTATTTAACAATGTTTAAATCAGTCAAAAAAGAGACACTGAAAAATCTATCCATTTCTACCATCGAGTTCTAAGGTTATTTATGCTTTTAGGATAAATCTCAAAAGGTTTGGACGCCAAAAAATCTTTCAATGCAGTTTCTGCATCTTTGCAATGGAATGTCTTTTGGTTTTAAAAAAGTGTCAGGATGCTTGAAAAAGTAGTCGTTAGCGGGCAGGGAATATGGTAGGTGTGGCAAAGTCTCGTATCCTAAGTCGATAATCTTCTGACGCGTCAGCCTGGTAGCATTTTCATGAAGCAGTAACAGTCGGATTTCCCTTAACTCAGTATGCATTTCGCCCAGTTGCTGGCAGTAAAACTGCTTTGGTTAGATTCCAGAAATCTGTAATGGATAACGACAATGGCGGACCACCCTAAAGTCACCATATTCTTCTGTTGTTGCAATTTCGGTTTTGAAATGTGTTTGGGTCCTTCGTCATAATAAAGCCATTAAACTGATTATTTACGATTGTCATAAAGGATTCATTTCTCACTGTAAGTCACTCTTTGATCAAGAAATAAATAATTCGAATTTTGCAGATGCAACATCGAACACACTTCCAAATCTTTGAATTTTACTGAGTAAATATAGAAGAAATTTATCGAGTTTCTTCCTCTTACTGGTTTCCTTCAAATATCCCAATATTGTTGAAATGTTGACACCCATATATTGTCTTATATGAATATACTTTTTATTAGGTTGTTCGGAAAACATCCGATTTTAAAATCAAATTTAAATCAGTCAAAATAAAAATTTTGAACATCTGCCATTGTGCTACAAGGTTATCTTTGTATTTACGATTAAACATTAAAGGTTTGGATGCCAAGATATATTTGAATGCAGTTTCTCCATCTTCTTTGCAACGGAATATCTTTTAACTTAAAAATGATATCAAAATGTGTGTAATATCAGTTTTGAAAAATGTTTGGGTTCTTCGTCATAATTAAGCCATTGAGTCAATCGTTTAGAATTGTATAAAAAAATTGACCTCTCATCGTAAGTCACTATTCAATTAAGAATTTTGTACATTCAGAATCGGACACCTTTTGAACACGGGTTCATGTGAAAGCTCTTTATCGAGCTTGTTCGCCTAGCCAATTTTCTTGAAATGGACCGATATTGTTGATAGGCTGAAACCCATTATCTGTGACATTTCACAGACATTTTGAAGTTGGTCTTGTTCGACTGTGGTTTTCAGATGTTGTTTGTCAATTGCAGATGGACGTCCTCTACCACCCTGGTCTTCAGGATAAGCATAACCACAGCAGAACTTCATAAATCGGGACCGTTGGCGACACTTTAAGAAGGTTGCATCCATGCATAAAAAAGTAAACGCATTTCTTTTGCAGATGAAGGTCGAATGAGGGGCTATATAATGTTTTAAGTTACATTCTGAAAGAGATTACTCTTGGACGAAAACACATTGCGCCTTCTTGGATCTTACATTTTCAATTGACTTCAAGTGGAGCGATTAAATCGAATCAAAAGCTGCAAATAAAAATGGGGTCATTGTGCCGTGCCAGAAAATGGTTTTCGTCTTCGTCCATTTTGCACATTTACAAATCTACTATTCGCCCGCGCATTCAATACTGTTGCCATATCTGGTCTGTTGTTTCTGCTATTCATCTCTAGGTTCATGACAAAATCCAAAGTAGGATCTGTAATGTAATCCACCCTGATTTGGCATCTCGACTTCAGTCACTTTCTTACCGACGAGATTTTCCCCTGGGACCTTGGCTACATGAATTTAAGCGTGCTACTAGACTGGCAACTAGGCCCCATCGGTTTACTATTGAAATAGCTAGATGCAACCGCCACTTCTACTCCAACAGTTACTTTTCTCGCATTTCCCATCTATGGATCTTCCTTCAGTTTACTTGCTTCCCTGATAACTATAATCTTCAAAAATTTTAGTGAAATGTCAGTCGCCATCTTGTGTCTTCTTGAATCCCATTCATCTTTTGTCAATCCTCCCTATATGCAGTCTTTTCTCTCATCACCCCCGTAACACCTGCGTACTAGTGGCATTCTTGCCTTGCTTGAGTTGAAATGATTAAAAGAAAAAAATATATATATAAAATTAAAGAGAACACTTAAGTCATTATGGATGAGTAATACATTTTTGTGAAATTATTATTGTAATATATTGGTACGCAGAACGTTTATTCTAAAATCGGGGATTATTTTCCGAAGGATGCAATGGGCTTATTCTTTGTTGTTTGTTAGATTGCATTAGGAAAGTTTTTATTGCATTTTGACAGCTGTCACATTAGCGTAGCATTTAAAATTTGCTTATTTAAAAAAAAATAATTCTAATAATTCTAAAAGGGAAGAGGAAAGAAATTAAGCAACATTTTCTATATATTATCCATTTTTAAAGTAATCTGAAAATACGACTTAAATTAAAAAAAAAACAAAAAAAGAAAAAGAAATAGGTGTGCAATTCATAGTAAAAGTACTTTGCGGGTAGTTTGACGGTTATCGGCGTGGCAAGTGGAATCGGCTAGCTGAGTACGAATTCATGTCTGAGCTGTTGCGCAACCTTTCGCACAAATACCGTTGCAAAAGGCATGAACCCATCTCTTCTCTTTCTAGCTCTAAGTAAAATAGCGGAGCAGATTAGTTATGGCTGGCAGCCAGTCTAAGAGGAGGACTAAACAGAATTCAAAATAGGGGAGAAATTGGAGGCGATTACAAGAAAAAAAGTGTTCTTTCAAAGGTTGAAAATCATTTACACCGGATTGATTATGTTAGTCACTTAGATGTTTAGCCTCCACGTTATGAAGTGATATGGCATTAAAAATATTGTGACTAATCAAACTTGTCAAAGAAAATTTTATCGCTGGCTGATTTTCCACGGTTGGAGAGACAAGGAGAGGTTGACAGTAATCAAACCATAATATTAACGCGACAGGACAGGATATGGCCAGTATAATGAAAACAACCAAATCAAAGGCTGAAAATCATTTACATCGGATTGGTTATGTTAGTCACTTTGATGTTTAGCCTCCACATAATATGTAATTTTCAAAGCTTACTTTTTTTTAAATCGGTATCACCCCATGCAAGGAATTAAAGCTACTAAGACACAAGGTGTTATAGGGTGTAAAAGAAGTAGGAACAGAAACATTAATAATGAGCAGGAAGAGGAAAGAATAATAAGGAAGACAATAGATAGCGATTGACATTGCATTTAAATTTTTGCAGATCAAACTTGGAAAGCGTGGAGCCCGAACAGAGTTCCACAAGCGAGAAGTGCGAGAAAATAAACTGTTAGCAGAGAATTTACGGCTATATCTAGCCAACCCAACTTAATTGATGAAATATTGACGCCAGTCTAGTGCTGCACTTAAATTTAAAAAGTCTAGGTACCATAGCGAAGAGCTCATCAGAACAATTACCATGAAAGTATTTATAGAAAAGATCGAGACTGAGACGGAATACAACACAAGATCAGGCGTCTTTCGTACAATTGGGTGGGGGTGCAGCCACGGGAAGCTGTTCCCCGGGTCTGAGCACCTCACAGTATTTATTTATCTCAGTTGCGTCTCTGTCCGCGGATAGAATCACAACTGAGTCACACTCTGCCCCCGAAGACAGAGACGCAACTGAGAGATGATAAAAAAAAATTACTACTACAACTACTAAATGGATGACCGCTTGAGAATACCAGGTGATCTAAGCTGATCTATGTTCGGCTAGTATAAAGGGCTTACGACTTCATCGCGTTGATGCAGCGTTTTCCCTACGATCACCGAAGTAAAGCATCATCGAGCCTGGTTAAAATTTAGATGGGTGACCGTAGCAGATATATAGCAGAAGCACCAGACCATATCTGGCAGCAATATTCTATGCACGGACGAATAAAAGTAGTATACATGTGTAAGATATGAATGAAGACAAAAGGAAAACTTTTCTTAGTAGGCATATATCAACAGAATAAGGCTTAGCAATGGGATTGCCATTATCACCAGCAATGGCAAACATATACATGGAAAACTTCGAAGAAATGGCTTTAGAATCCACATCAATAAAGACAACCCTATGGCTGAGTTACGTAGATTACACCTTTATACTCTGGCCACACCAGGAAGAAGTCCAGCTACTACTGGACCATGGGAACTCAATAAGACTATCGATACAGTTCACAATAGAGAGAAAGAATGACAACAGACTAACATTCCTGGATGAAGTAACATCTCGAACATAACATAGGTTCAATACATCCATATACTGCAAGCCAACAATCACTGGACAATATCTCAACTTCAACTCCCACCATCCATACAGTGTAAAGAAAGGGGTCGTCCGCTGCCTACAACATCGAGCAAAAGTCATAAGTGGCGACATAAAAACATATGAACAAGAAATGGCCAGTATAAGCAGTACCCAACAACGTAACAACTACCTTGGATACATGGCAGAAACTCCGACAAATTGGGATAAAAGGGTACAAGGGGATAACAATACCCAGAAATCAACTTTGGTCTGCCTACCCTATGTGAAGGGATTACCGGAGAAAAAAAAAATCTGTGGTCCATATAATATGAAGACAACTTTCAAAAGTTGTTCAGTGTTTCAAAGATACCCTCCCCCATAGAGGAGAAAATGACTAAGGATTGTGTGTACGCCATCCCATGCCGCCGTGATAAGAAATAAAAAGGAGAAACAGGTCGCCCCCTTAAGGTAAGACTGCAAGAACATCGTAATGCCGTAACACGAGGGAAAATAGAAAAATCAGGCGTAGCCGACCCTATGTGGTGGAAAAAGGGAGATCACCGCCTCCTGTGGGTGAGGCTGAAATAATAGACAGTGAACATGATTGGAAAATACGAAAACTTAAGTAATCATCACATATGCTAGGCCACAAAAATCTCCTAAGTGGGAACCAGTAATACAGAGTGCTAGAAAAAAGCAATAATAACAACAAAAATTGGAATATCAGATCTGGTAAGAATTGTTTTGAGACATTAAGTTTATAATTCCCCAAAATTCATGATATCCTCAAGGATACATGACTCAGTGGGTAAAAACATTTGACCCAAAGAGTTGTGAGTTCAGTACCTGGCTACTGCAGAGGTGAACAAAAACTTGGAGAGTTGAGTTAAAAGGGAGATATCTGAGACATTGGGAGGAGGGATTGTTCTAGTTACACGTGTCATCCCCGAGGGACGAAATAAAGGACTCAGTTCGAAATTCCAGTCACCTGAAGATTGTTGCGACAGAGTTCCGTCGCTAAATATACTATAGACAGAACAGGTGAGTAACGAGGCGATTTTTAGGAAAATAAAAACTACAAGGTAAGTGCTGTTAACAACTGAGCGGTGGAATTTCATGAAGAAAGGACTAACTGTAAGAAAACGAAATGCATGCTTGTCATCGAAATATTAGACTGATCAGAAAATAATGTCTGATTTAACCGGATTGTCCGAAAGTCTTGTCACCCCCAGATAATATAATTTTCTATTTAAACACACTGTGAGGAGTATTATCAAGAAGAGGGTTTCACATAAACGATACCAGAATACCCATCAGTTGAAGGACGCCGTTCGGAGAACCTTGCAACAATCAACAAAGCAAAGCTTCGTAAAACATCGCATAGGATATGATGCCGCATAGATTTGTGCCACGAAAATTATGGTGTTCATACAGACCTCCACGTGTGACAGCGTCAATGAAAGTGAATAAACTGAATCCAGCGCATGTAATTTGTATTACTTGTTCTTCTATTGTTCTGATGACTTTTTGGTAGGGGTGACAAGACTTTCGGAGCGCCCCGAATTTTGAATTTCTAAATAATTAATGGAGTTATTTTACTCCGGTATTTTTCATTACTTTATTTTTAGTAGACACAAGAAAGGTAAGTGAGGTATTAAGATAGAGCAAAACGTAGATGGAAACAGAGGAAAGAGTGCTAAAATGCTATGTAATATCAAATCGCCTCGAGAGCAGTGAATTCCCGATAATTTCCTCACAGATGAAGGACAGACATATGTGCTACGATCAACCAAGAAGTCACAAGGAAAACGGTCTTCCGAGCTCGGCATCCCCAAAATCACAATGGTAACACACATGACAAAGGACATTGATTTCATCAATGAAAGTGAATCAACTGAATCCATTACATATGCTATGTATTACCTGTTTATCTTTTGTTTTCATTTCTTTTTGGTAAGGAGTGACAAGACTTTCGGACCACCCTGTATATTTTCTCTAGGTTGGCATATCGATTCCATCCTTTCACTGTCGAAACCGTTAAACACAGCCGCATCTTCTACTCCTACAGCTTCTTCTCTCGCACTTCCCGCCAGTGGAACTCCCGTCCTCCTATTTGCTTCCTTGATAGCAATAATCTTCAAGTATTCAAATGTAATGTCAATCGACATCTTGTGATGTCTTGATCCTGATCGTCGTCCTTCTCTATATGCTTCCCTCATACACCCTCTTTACCTTTGCTTTCACTGTCCATAACCCCTTCCGTGCTAGTGGCACTCTCGCCTTGCTTGCAGTGAAATGATTAAAAAAAAAAAAAAAATTTCTATGCAATTTCAAATCTCCTATATATTAGTGAATGCTGGATAATTTCTTCATAGATGAAGGAGATAGATACGTCTGTGCTATGATAACCCAAGAAGTCACTATGAAAACGGTTTTCCGCGCTAAGCATTCCCGAAACCACAATGTTAACATACATGACAAAGGATCGTGATTTCGTCAATGAAAGTGAATCAACTGAATCCAGTACATGTGCTTTATACTGCACTATTACTTGTTGTTCTATTGTTCTCATTATTTTTTTTGGAGGATAGGAGTGACAAGACTTTCGGACCACTGTTTTAATTGCATCCTAATATATTATTATAATGGTTGCGCAAAAATATATTACTCATTCCTAATGATTAAAGTGACCACTTTGTTAATTTTATATCAATCTCTTTCAGCATTTTTGTAATCATTTCACCCCAAGCATAAGAAGAATGCCACGAGTACGCATGGGGGTAGGGGGTTACAAAGAGTGAGGAGGAGGTAAAGGTTGGTATAGAAGGAACTGAGAGAGGGACAAAAGATGAGCGGGATTCAAGAAGAAAGATGGCGATGGACATTTCATTTAAATTTTTGAAGATTTACCAGGGAAGCAAATAAACGGAAGGGAGTTCCACAGGTGGGAAGTGCAAGAAAAGAAATCATTGGAGTAGAAGTGGCGGTTGCAATTAACTATTTTAACAGTAAACGGATTGGACCTAGATGCCAATCTAATAGCACGCTTAAATTCATGTAGTCGGGGTACCAGGGAACGAAGCTCATCAGAGCAGTTGCCATGAAAATATCTGTAGAGAAGACAGAGGGAAGCCACCTCACTTCGGCGAGAAAGTGAATGAAGTCGAGATGCCAAATCAGGATCGATTACATTAAAGATCCTTCTTTGGATTTCGTCAAGAACCTCGAGATGATTAGCAGGGGCACCGGACCAGATATGGCACCAGTATTCAATGCATCGACGAATGGTAGATTTGTAAATGTGCAAGATGGCCTCCGATGATCATTTAACTTAAAACGTCATATGCCCCTGACCTTAGAACATGAACGAAAAAGTGATGCGTTTATTTTTCTGTATGAGTTCAAACTTGGTCATAGTGCTTCTCATACTACTTTCAACATTAAAAGTGCAAAGGGTGAAAGATCTACACTTGTAATCAGAGAGGACGCAGCTGATTTCTGAAGTTCTTCAGTGCGGATACAAGTCTTGAAGTTCAGAGTGGTAGAGCAGGTTCATCTGCAACTGACAATCAACATCTGAAAACGCTTGTCGAACAAAATCCACAAATATCAGAGAAATGTCATTGATAATAAATCATAATAGTTGAAACAACGGTCCCCGTACGATCGCTGAAGTTAAGCTATGTCGAGCCTGGTCAGTACGTAGATGAGAATACCAGATGATGAAAGCTTGGATGTGCTGGCGGTGTAATGGATAATGGCTTGGGATTTTTAATCGTAGAGCCGAGTTCCAATTCCAGTTGTGTTTCGTTATATTCACTTGCGCGCAAATACCCTGACAAAAGGTATGTATTCACTTCTACCCTCAGCTATGAGTTACTTAGTAAGACTTGTAACATTGCAACTATTATTATCTTCCACTAAAATGAGCTAAATATTTAGATTTGGGTATTATATAACCTAGAAATGTTTTCATCGAAATGAAATAACAGAACTGCGTGTGATTTTTTATCATTAAAGCCGTTAATAAAAAGAAAAAAAAATAACCTAAAGATGCCTATCTGACGAAGGCAAAATGCGCTGTTAGTAAAAAAAAGTTTCCATTTTGTTTGATTTTTTTCCACTTTTTTTTCGGATTTTATATCATAAAAACGCATGGTATTAAATAAAAATTCTAAGTAGGTCTTCTCCACTTCTTCCCTCTAAACAGCTGCTGCGTATTAACTTGATTGACTTCGGCTTATTTTACGAAATTAACTTTTGCCTTTTTTTTCTGCATCTGTATTGATTTACAACGTGGGATTTATTTTCCTAATTAGGAACATCAGAAATGGGAAGATGTTGAAAACTGAGCCACGCCTTCAATGACTCACACCACTATTGGAAAATGTTTCCGAGGTAACGTGTTAACATTTCATGGTTTTCTTACTTGGTTAATTTGAAAGAGAAATTCGTCAATCCAATTCTTTCGCTCCTTTTTAAAGTTTTGGACAGATTCTGATAGTTATTGTATTCACCCTCTGATGACAGGGGACACAACACTCTTCCTACTTAAAAATATATTTGACTTACAAGGCAAACCAACTGTGAAAACAAAAGGAATCAGCGAAAGATATTAATGCAGTCAACCTAACATTTTTCAATCAATTTAAGCACTCCACTTAGGATCTGATCCCTCAGGGTTTGACGGAGTTGAGGACAATTAATTTGATTGAATTTAAAAATATTTCCAATATACTGGTATAAATAAAAGTGTATGCTATATCAACGATTTTTGCTTTTGTTTTAACCAGTTGAAACATATTTTGCTAAGCAGTTTTAGCTTAATAAAGTTTTGAACTTAAAAAATTTGCGATGGTAAAATTAGCGGAGATGGCAATTCTACAGAGGATCAGGTTTCAACGCAATATATCCAAATATAGATGTTTTGGAATTATGCATTGAGCTCCAAAGTTGTAGCTAATCGACTTATCGATACTTGTTAACAGAATAAAACCATACCTAAATTATACTTTGAACAGATTTCTGTTTAATAGAATTGAAAACGAATATATATATATATAATTTAAATTGAGTGTATGTTCCATTAAATAATACAGAAAAAGTTTGTCTATTTAATTTAAGTAAATTCCTTTCATATTGTCGAATAAGCTTTTTAGCATTATCACTGAAACACGAAAGAAAACCACCATGTTGATCGGTATAGATGGGTACTTCAGCTAGTACAAATATATATTTCGTTTTATATATATATATATATATATATATATATATATATATATATATATATATATATTTGAAATTATTAGGAGAATTTGATAATTATATTTAAGTGATTCATCGAGTCTGAAAACTTTACAGAATGCAGAAAGCACTGGACTGCCGTTTCGTCCTATATTTGGGACTCATCAGCAGTGAGCATCCAATACCAAGAATTGAAACTCTGACAGTTAGGTTGTCAAGCAATAATGAAGTTTAGATTAACAACAACGATTGTTCCAACGAGCCTCGGTGACGAAGAGGTAGCAAATCAGACTCAATATAGCGCCGCTCACTCACAGATTCCGTGAGTGGAACTCAATGTATATCATTGCTTGAACCGGCTTCTAATGCTCTGGAGTGAGCGGCTTGGTGATAGTAGTCGTGGCTCCAGGGGACATAATCCTATGGTTAAAGTGAATCTCAGTAGAGTTCCACTACGGAATATGTGAGTGAGCGGCGCTATATTGAGTCTGATTTGCTACCTCTTCGTCACCGAGGCTCGTTGGAACAGTTGGTATGGTGTTTGCTTGACAACCTAACTGTCAGGGTTTCAAAGACTGAAAGACTAAAATGAGCTAAAGCTTTAAGCGAAACTTTATGAAATAATGGATTAATGTCACCTTTGTCGTTATAATAATAATAATAATAATAATAATAATTATTATTATTATAAAACAAAATGACTGAAGTAACTCTTGCAATGTGTTTGACAATGTTAAACAATATTTCAACATGATTTCTGTCTTCAAGTTATATTTAAACAATTTTTTCAAGTATAAAAATGTACACAAAATTATAAGTTTTCTGAATCTACCGACCTTTCGACCCTTAAAATGCATGAAGATTGTTACGTAAGCAAATTATTAACTTCCAGTCACGGGGGAATGAACAGAATAACAGGAGACTTACATAAGATTTATACTAAGCAGTTTGATTAATTCCCTTGAGTAGCTAATCACCTAACGGAAAATTTCAGGATGAACAAGATCACCATTACATTAAACACGTTTCAGTTTCATGCCTTCAAGGTGGCGGCGTTTCATTCATTTTGACTCGTTCATTACCAGGACAGACACTTTTTTCATTGAAAAGGGTACAAATACAAAAAACAGATATTGAAGTTAAAATGAATGGCGAGAATACATCTTCGCAAACCACGAACCTGTAGATGAATGTTATGAATGCACAGATGAAAGCTTGTAAAAAAATAAAGAATACCTTATGCAACTGGAATTTATAAACAGGGATCATAACATTCATCTACAGGTTCGGGGTTAATGTCATTTATTAAATTTGTTTGCGAAGATGTATTCTCGCCATTTATATCATTAACATCAATATCTGTTTTTTGTATGAATGATTCATGTAATGTAATACTTGATATATGTAATACTTGATATATATAATACGTGATATATATATATATATATATATAATTGTACATATTGGGATTTTTAATTCATGAGGTGTTTTTTTCCTAGTAGGTGCCGAGAATGTGTTAAGTATTTTGGTGTATGAAAAGAGCGAATGGTTTTGGTAATTTAGTTTTAACCTTCAGTATCTGTCTATATTTCTGAGATGAGGTCTTATGTACATTATTTACATTATTCGGACTATTGTCCTCATCTTTGTCGCATATTTATTACAACATACATTTTCCTAAGAAACAAAAAAATTATCAGCAATACATATTCCTAAGAAACAAAAAACATTACCAGCAATACATATTCCTAAGAAACAAAAAACATTACCAGCAATACATATTCCTAAGAAACAAAAACATTATCAGCAATACATATTCCTAAGAAACAAAAAACATTATCAGCAATACATATTCCTAAGAAACAAAAAACATTATCAGCAATACATATTCCTAAGAAACAAAAAACATTACCAGCAATACATATTCCTAAGAAACAAAAAACATTACCAGCAATACATATTCCTAAGAAACAAAAAATATTACCAGCAATACATATTCCTAAGAAACAAAAAACATTATCAGCAATACATATTCCTAAGAAACATAAAATATTACCAGCAATACGTTTTTGTTAAAGAAGTTACTGACCCTCTCAAGAAAATTAAATCCCAGCATTAAATGACCCAACAGAGTTGATATGCCGTTAAACAAACAAAACAAATGAACACATCCGATAAATTATTAAAATGGCTTCCAGCGAAGGAAGTCTGTGGGCCTTAGGGAAGACTATACGTTTTCAAACTTCGTGTGTTGGCATTACAGAATCACAAAGGACTATACCAAATAACAGAAGCCATAACTCTGGAGAACTATGAACAAAAACAACAACTAAAATAGCAAGCACATGTGACTAGAAACGAAAACGATGAGATAATCAGGATCTCCGCTAGCAAGACTTTATGAATTTAATATCTGGAAGACGCCATTATTTCTGAATCTATATAATTCACATTAATTATGAAACTGTCTATTTTTAATTTCAGACAATCTTTGTAACCAGAGCGTAAACAGATTATTTGAAAATAAACAACTACTATGATATCGAGAGATTTATAATTTTACCGTCAATAATATCACGTTGAGTTGGTATGAATTTCTTTTACAGTGGGTGTTGGCACTTTAGCTTCTATTTGGATATGCAGAGATATTTATCGCTCACTTCAAATTCAAGAGTTTTCAAAGAAAAAAAAAAGGAAAAAAAAAAGCAGCTGTCAAGTAGAAAACAAACAAAAATATAGTCTCCAGTGACTAACTTCGCAGCTCGCTTTTACATTTTTATTTAAAATGCCCCCCACCTGCATCCTAAAAAAATTGACTAAAATAAATTAAAACTGGTATCTTTTGTTCTGATTTGTGAACAAAGCAAAAGTAAAATGACAAAGAGAAACATATTTGGAGATAGTAGATGTTCGTTCTATGTTTCACGAATAAATGATAAACTGGGAAGTAGGCGAACTGTTGAAATCACCTAATTCTTTAACAGACTTAACTAAAAAATAACGAATTGTGCATCAGACCGACATTTCTTTTCCGAAATCCGTTCAATTCAGGCCTCTCAAAGTAGAGGAGATTAGGGTCGACATATTAATGATGAATGTTGTGAGTGATATGAATGGAAGAGGAGCTGACATGAGGATAAGGAAGCTAGATAACTCTGACCTGAAGCGGTTGTGATTGCAGAATTCAGGGAAGCACCAACACGGGAGTCTATTTAAAAATTAGCAGTTCTTGCGAATAAGCGGAATGGAACAGCCTTCTAACATTTGGAACGTGGGGGAAATGAGAGTGATTAGACTCCATGGTTGTAGCATGGCGTGTCCTAACGGTAAACGTCTAAACTCGTGGAAGTAAATAATGGAGCTCAACTGAGAATTTGCCATTGAGACAGTTACTAGCGAGATAGTTGTATTCTTGCGTCTGTGGGAAAGTGTCTGCAGACTGAAGAATAAGTCTTCCGCAGTAAAACAGCGTCAATGACTTTGATTACTATCGAGGCTGGAAAGTTAAGAATACGGAGCAATATACCCTTTTTGGTGGCAATGCTCCGTTTTTGATGGCAATGCTCCGTTTTTGATGGCAATGCTTCAATTTTGGTCTAATCCAGCTCCTGTAAAGAAAATTCATAATTAGAAGAGACCAATTAATTCCTGAAGCGATATAATCAGATGACCATTTTTCATTCTTCTTTGACAATGGATTCTACATGAGTCCCAGTTGAGTTTTTGGAGTGATCTTGAGTCCGAATAGAAATTCAAAGAATGGAGCTCATCTGAAGATTTGCCATGTAAATAGCGACAGGCTTGCAACATTGTGTTTTTTGGGAAAGATTCTGTAGAGTGGGAAAACTATTTTTCGCAAAAGACGGCATAAATAATTTCGAAATCTATGAAAGGCTAAAAAAATGAAAATTGAGCAGATCCAGCCCAAATATGACAGAAATGCTCCATTTCTGGTAGCAAGGTTCCATTTTTGGTGACAATGGTAGGAGACAGTTACTTCGTGGAACTCATTTGAAGATTTGTCATGTAAATAGAGACAGAGTAACGACAAGCTTGCAGCATTGTTATTAAAGACAACAGACATTTTGAGTCGATTAATAGCTATGGCAGAGCCAAATAAGGGAGATAACTGTACAGACTTATCGACCTTGATTGGGTAGTTTGGCCTGGAGAGGGCTAGGACAATGGGAGACGTATAAACACACGTGCAAATCACGGCTCTGTTCAATCAGATCCCATCCGCTGGTTACATATCGGTATTACCAAAAATAAAGATTTAAATAATGACAGTATTTGATCTTCAACTTGATTATTTCGTTATAACAGCTGTTATAATATTATTTTTATATATCGACTTTTCCAAATGACGAATAATTTTTCTTAGATAAGAAGGACATTCTGTCAGAAATTGTACAACGTTCATTTTGGAGGAAATATGGTCCAATCTTTCGACTTTCTTAAGTCATCGTCAGGGTAGTTAGGGACAAAAATATGTCTGCTGTCTTTAACATATAACACACACACACACACACACACACACACACACACACACACACACACATATATATAAATATATATAATACATATATATATATATATATATATATATATATATATATATATATGTATATATATGCACACACACACACACATATATATATGTATATATAAAATAGAGAAATTAATATATATATATATATATATATATATATATATGTGTGTGTGTGTGTGTGTGTGTGTGTGTGTGTGTGTGTGTGTGTATACGACTACCCAGGATGTCACCATTTTTACCCAAGAGCTGATTTCCGTCTCAGTACAAGCCAAGATAATTAAGACAGCTCCTTCCTCCTTGAATTCTCTGTTGAAATTCTGTCAGTACAAATTAACGAGAACAATAACAACATAGAGAACCAATGACAATAATGATCAGTCGCTCGACATACCGTTCAACGAGTAGAAAAATGATTCCGATTATCATAATTATGATGCTGGTTATAGTTTAGGAAAAGACTTTCATGAATCCAAAGAGATTCCATTACCAGACCCAACAACGGTGACTATAGCAGAAACGGCCCGAAATAATTCCTGAAAGGAATTTAAAGAACAAAGCTAAAATGTCAGCTATTCATAAACTTGACTCGTAGGACGACCAATATCCATTTGAATCGAAAACGATGACAAAAGAAGCAAAACCATCATAATTCCAGAAGTTCTTGATGAAAAGAAAAGTAAGAAGTAGAATGATATGGTTTAGTAGGAGAATTAATTGCAAATAGACTGTTGTTATGCAAACAGAAATTTCCAAAAGCGTTACTGGAATACTGCTTACCAGAGTTTGGATAATTCTGTTTGTCAAAGCTCTCTGGACGTCAATCAGACATCATCATCATTGATTCAGTTAGCGCCTTTTTCGCCGCTGTGCTCACCCTCCACCCTCTGTTGTAATTGTGGCTCATGGTAGCAATCAAGGCAGAATAGTCCAATGGCTTGCTGGTTCCTTTTGCACTGGGGATGTTGAGGTTACCCCATCCCTTGTCTTAGAATTTAAAGATGTAAGGCATTCAAGGCAGAAGGAGGTTTTCCTTCGCCTAGACTCGTTGCCAGCAAAGGCTATAGGACCCAGTCTATCCTTTGATTTACACTTAGGTGGGGGGGGAAAGATGGATTCACACCTTTCTTAAGGTATTAGCACATAAGGGAATGCAATGAACTCGACAGGAATTCGAACACGTCTCTCCGATTCCTGAATCTGAATCATTATTCATTTCCCCACCGTGCCGAAGCAGAGAGTCTAAGTTAAGGTAATGTAAACAATATTGGAAAAGAAAATTCTTGAATGTAAGCACAATCAGAATATAATGTAGCATCCGTATGGACGACCACAATGATGATGGCGTTTGTCCCGTGCTCAACTGGAGAGATGAACTTTTTTTAATGTTGAGCACTTTAGGTTTTCCTTCAAATGATAAACCAACCGGTATTTCGGAAGAATCAGTTCAGAAATACATTGAGATTTTTTTGATGTAGAAGCCCAGAAATATGACCAAATCATAGAATTGTCCAAATGAATAGATAGTTGGTTAGCAAGAATTTTACCAAAAATTACAAGAAAAGGAATGATATAGACCTTTTGACTCTCATGTCTATGGAATCAAAGTATTGAATTCTATTAACAAAGGTTCAAAGTTTATGGGGAATATAATAATGACTCAAGAAGTGGGGCACCTTTTCTTGTCCACATTGATTCTTAAAAATGCGGGAAACATGAAACTTTCTAGAACTGGCGTGTTGGAAGAAGATATGGATAAAGTTAAAGCAAAGCTGCTTCGGAAAAATGCATTTTGGAGAAGTGGATTCATATGTGGCACCTTCATTAGCCAACAAGGACAAAGAATTTTTGATAAATCAGACAAATTGTAAAACTGTTTTATTAACTACGAGTCTTCTGGTCAGATAAAAAGAAATCCATATATATATATGGTTTCAACCTTACGATTTACTGAGGCGATTTTTAAAAAATAAAATAAAAATCAGCTAATTTTAAAGTTAAAAGGTCTACATGTTTTTTTCTCACAGGTGTGTGGAGCATTTTTTAATACTACTGTTTTCAGATCTGATTCAACTCTGACCATTAACCTTTGATATATATATATATATATATATATATATATATATATATATATATATATATATATATATATATATTTGCGCGGGGACAGGTGGTACATGTATTTGAATTGTTGTCCTTGTTGTATTTAAATTTTATTAAACAATGAAATCAATAACAAATAATTAGAGAAGTCTTACTGAAGACAGATTGTACCTCCGTCAAGAATATATATGAATCAAATCACCGGAGATATCTCTCTGTGAGAGAGGCCCTGTATATAAAATATCTTGCCCCTGCTATCAACCTCACCTTGTTCAGCAGGGGCAATGGGATGTTGAAAGTTTTTAAAAAACGAGATAAATACGCTCGCTAGAATTTCAGCCGTGCTTAACATGCGAGGCTCGGAATCAAAGCTTCCTACTATTATTGAAAACAACAAAAATACACATTTTAAACATGAAGAGAAATTGACCCCAAAACAGTTCCTAACACAATAGCCGACTTGCGACGAATCATGGGTATGTTCACTTATTATTCTCAATGGATACCCTCCTTTTCTGGAAAAATACACCAACTTACGAAAAGTAATAAATTTTCTTTACCTCCTTCTAACTCAGACATCACTTCGGTGAATCTTGACATTTCCCCTAGAAGTAGAAACCGACGCTTCCGGTCACGCCATAGCTAAGGCAATCCGGGCGCCCTGTAGCGTTCTTCTCCAGAAAATTGTCAAAACCTGAGCGCAGACATTCAGCTGTCGAAAAGGAGGCTTATGCCATAGTCGAGGCACTAAAAAATGTCGACATTTCTTAATTGGTCACTGCTTTAAATTAATGACTGTCCAAAAGTCAGTCTCTTTCATGTTTAATCCCAAGACATCAAGCAAAATAAAAAAAAGAAACGATAGCGAGATGGAGAGCAGAGCTTTCCGGTATTTATTGTATAAAAATACAATTGTGGCACAAGGCCGAAAAAGGAGAGGGTTGAAGCTGAGGTTGGTCTTCACTAAGTATCTTATACCTAACTAATCTGATTCACGACCCATTCACTCATTACTATTTGCCCATTCACCACAAGAACTCGTCCATCACCAATCAATCCTTCATACACCATAATACCGCATCCTCTCAAGGGAGACCTACAAAACGCGCCCCATGCCATAAAAATTTAATGATAATAAATACTTAAAAATCTGTGATGAAATATGAGAGGGGAGGGAATGAACCCCAAAACAAACTAAACATAGACTCAAAACTGAACTAAACATAACTGATGTTGGTAGGGCCCGTCCAACCCTGAAAACAGAGAGGCGCTGTATTGTGCCCGTGGGACAAAATTAAGAGACTCTCTCGCTAAGGGAGTTGGAAAAGGATAAAAATTATAAAAAAAAAGGATAAAAAATTATACGGCCGTGGGAAAGTATAAACCTGACCCAGTCGAGATGAAAAAAGGTACCGAAAACAAACTGGGGAGGTTGGGAATCTCAACTTGGATCATAACTTGGAGAGCAGAGCTTTCCTGTTTTTCGTTTGACGTATTCTATCGGTCGGGAAAGGAAAATGCAACGGCGGACGCGCTATCAAGAGGGTGTAGATCAATAAACAGCACCAAAGATCTACAAAAATTTCATAACGATCTCTGTCATCTAGGCATCATGAGGATGATTTATATGGTTCGAAGCCGGAATTTGCGCTTTTCAGTTGAGGACGTGAAACAAATAACAAACGGTTGACAGATTTGCTCTCGAGTAAAACCAAGTTTCTACAAAGGCGAACCGGGAACCCTAGTAAACGCTACACAGCCATTTGAGAGGCTGGGCATGGGATTTAAGGGCCCTCCTCCATGTAAATCCCGAAACAAATATCTGCTGTCGCTGAGGAGTACTCGCAAATTCCCTTTTTCCTTACCCTGTCCAGATGCATGTGCAACAACGGTCATACGTTCTCTTTGCTCACTGTTCTTAATATTCGGGTCGCCAGCTTATATTCATACAGATCGCGGGACCTCTTTTATGACCGATAAACTAAGAAGATTCCTATTGGTACAGGCAGTGGCCGTAAGCCGGACTACCCAATACAATCTTCAAGGGAATGGAGAGTGCAGTCAGCACTTTAAAACCAAAACCTTCCAATTAGACATTGGGAAGAGGTAATAACCGAGGCTCTCTGCGCTATAAGAACACAATTATATTCAAGAACTAATCCAGCAACTTACGAAAGGTTTCCAAAGATTTCCCGTGATCTCCTGTCCTTCGTGGCTCTCACAGCCAGATAGTGTTTTACTTAGAAATATTGATCGACAAAGCAAGTATGATTCTCCTGTGAGTAAGGTGGAACTGCTCGAGGAGCCCCAAATCTATCCAGTACCCCGACGGGAGACATTCGAACGTTTCCTACAGAGATTTATCCCAAGTTATTAGAGGGAGGAGTAACTCTCCCCTGAAGCAATATCTCTCCCTCTTGGTAGTAACGATGAAACAATGTCATTGGATTCCCCTGGTGAACGAGGGGTCGATAGTAACGATTCGGATATCGACACCAGAATAGCTCCCATAAAACAAGAGCATACTACCACAGATTCTGATAATCAGCTTTTAGAATTAGAGCGTCCCACTCCAAGATGGAGACAAAAATAACATGAGATGAAATATTTTTGGCTGACTGTTCCCGTAACAACTGAAATCCCAGATCAGCTGCCACCAAGGCGATCGCAGAGAATTTTCAAGAGACCCAGACACCTGGATGTTTTTGTGTCGGATTAGGAGAAAACAAAGCCGGGAGAGGGGAATGTGGTAAGATAACCCGAGTACCTCCCTTGTCACATGATTTGTATAAGTTACGCCGTCTTAGCCAAAGCGGCAAGACTCTTCAGTTTCGTTCAATAAAGGTACTTTAAACAAGTAGTTTTCATTACATTGGTTTTACAGTTTTTTATTTTGAAATCTGAACATTATATTTGCAATTAAAATAAGTGGGATTTCTAAATGTATCTAAAAAAGAAAATTTAAAAATTATATATTCTAATGGGGGAATATTCTTATTTTAATTTTTAAAAATGTAAATTATTTTCTTATTAAAACATTATTATATATTTATATATTAAAAATAGACCGTAATTATCATTAAAAATAACAAATAAATTTAAAAATTAGAAATTAAAGCTAAAAGTTAAAATTTAAAAATTAAATTAAATTTAAAATAAAATTAATATACAGTGATGTTCGATAAAAGTGACTCACCTGATTTTTTTTGCTAAATGTTCTCTTCGATGAAACGAAAGTTGAGCTAAATTCAAAGGATAAGCGATCTAAAATCCGAAGAAGAAGCTTTGAAAGCTCTTTAAATTTAGCAGTAAGTACTGTCAAGCATCCGTTCAGTATAATGTTCTGGGGATGCTTTTCTTTTCATGGAACTGGTTTCTTAAAACCTATTGAAAAGGCCCTCAGGAGCGAGCAGTACAAGAGAATTTTAGGATCTTGTCTGCTCCCTTCTGCTGAAAGGGTGCAAATCGACCCCACCAAGCTGCATTTTTATGTCACAAATCAAAATTGATGAGGGAATACTTTGATGAGAAGCAGGTGGGTGTTATGACATGGCCGCCCCAATCTCCTGACCTCAACCCCATAGAAAACTTATGGAGCATTACAAAGTACAGGCTCTCGAGAAAGCAGTTGAGCAACAAAGAGGATTTGATTGTGAATTTCATATCCGAATGGAATTCAATGCTTGGAGATGAGATTTGCTAGAACCTCATCAAGTCAATGCCAAAAAGGGTTGAAAAGGTTATTCAAAATAAAGGAGGACCCATAGATTATTAAATATTTCGAAATATATTACCTATTATAAATAAATTATACCTCTATTATTCTTTATTTAAAGCTGTTCGGTTATGTTTCTATTGATTACTAGTTGCAGGAAATAAGTGAGTCACTTTTTTGCAGAGAGTTTTTCTCTAAATCTTATTTATATCCAAAATTATAATTATCAATAGACTAACTTAGGATGAGTAATCTTTTTACTAGGTGGTCAGGAAGGGGTCTTTATATTAGTAAGATTAAAAATTAGTTTGACCCCCAAAACAATAGGTGAAAATTTTTTTAACTAAAATAATCAGGTAGTCACTTTTATCGAACAGCACTATATATATATATATATATATATATATATATATATATATATATATATATATAGCACAATGCAACATTAGTTATGAATCTTATTTTAGTATGTTTATTGACGGTATAGATTTTGACATATCTTTAATATAGGCTGGCAACTTTGGTATTCATGAAATGGTGCAATATTCAGTGTTAATTGCATACATGAATAAGCACCTCGCAAATAATTTGCTAATATAATTTCTTTTACCCTGTTTCATCTTTTATACAACATGTCCTTCCAAGCATTTTATCCAATGATGAAGTGGCAATTTTAGGGGAAAAAACCAACTCTATGAATAACTAAAAAATCTTGCAGGAAACTACCTACCTCACTCTCAGTGCATTTGCCACGAATCAGACTAAATAAAATACACATGCCCACCAGAGGACGATTCCACGGTTCTTTTTTGATAAAAATAGACCTATTCTTATCCTTGTTCACTGGTTAAGAATGACCGGAAATTTGGCAACTTCTGAGTCAGTTAAATCAAGCAAGATGGTGTTTCCAAACAGATTCACTGTCTCCTTGGCTATTTAGTCTTAATAATTCTTCTATGCGCCTTGTCCTTTCAAGGCGTGGTCGATTATGTCCACTCACAATGTCTTATCTTTTCTAGCTCATAGTAATCTTTGTATTTTTATTATCCCTTTTAATACCCGTTACTCGTTAGGATTGTTATAGACTGCTTCTCTTCTGTCCCACCTGTATTTACCATACTGGGTAAGACGATAAACTACATTCGCATCCCAAACAAGACGATAAACTACGTCCAACAGCAAGGCCACTGATCAGGAGGTTTTGAGGAGCGTGGAACCATCTCTTAATTGCTGGTGTTCCCAGGTCCACCCTGATCCGGGGTGGTAGCACCTGTTAGGGCCCCAGCTATGGGCAAGTAGTTAACCCCGGAACTGAGGAAAAAATCATTATAAAAGTGTAAAAATAGGTTTTAATACCAGAAATACTTTGTAAAAAATTATTACCAGAAATAAATTTTTGGAAAAAAAAAAACAAAACAAAAATATTACCAGCTATACAATTTTGAGGAAAAATACCAGAAATAGATTTTTGACAGGACAAAAATATTACCATGAAAAAAAATTGTCGGCATTAAATGACCCATTGAGGTTGATATACCGTAAAACAAAACAAACCAAACCAAACCAAACCAAACCACCTGTATTTCATATGCACTGAGAGTGCTATTTTTTTAAAGTACTCTCTCCTCATTACTCAGTGAATTTTAATATATATATATATATATATATATATATATATATATATATATATATATATATATATATATATATATATATATATATATATATATATATATTGTGTATATTTCGGCAGCAATTTTTCATTAATGCATGTTTCATTAAATAATATAGACAAGTTTTGTCTATAAGCTTAATCACATTATTCCTTGGCTCGTAAATAAGAGTTTGTCGTTACTTTGAGCTTATTCAAACACCAACGGCGGGCCATTATTTTGGTTTCGTATATGTGTTGTTTGATTTATTAAAATTGTCATCTTTGATAATGGCTTATGTAAGCCGAAAGTTTAGATCGGATTCAAACATGTGTCAATATGGTGTTTTCCTTTCGTCTTTCAACGATAATGTGATTAAGCTTATCAGACAATACGAAAGGAACTTACTTTAAATAAATAGACAAAACTTGTCTATATTATTTAATGAAACATGCATTAATATATATATATATTGTTTAATTTCAGATAACCTTAACTTTAATGCCTCAAAAACTAAACTGCTCTTTATTAATCACCACAGAGAACCATCCCTGCTTGCCATTAGCATGTCTGACGCTCAACTCCACGAGACCACCTCTTTGCGACTGCTCAGTCTCACATTGACTGCTGACCTGAGATGGAACAAATACATTCAGTCAATAGCTTCGTCCACCGCAAGGAAAGTTGGCTCCCTGTGCCGCGCCAGGAAATTTTTCTCGCCGGAGTCGATCCTTCAAATCTACAGATCAACCATTCACTCTTTCATGGAGTATTGCTGCCATATATGGCCTGGAGCCCCTTCTGTTTGTCTCAAGGTCCTTGATAAAACCCAGAGACGGATATGCAATATAATTGGCCCTGATCTGGCATCTCGTCTGCATTCGCTCTCTCACAGACGTGCCGTCGCCTCCCTCTGCCTTTTTTTACAAATACTTTCACGGTAACTGCTCCGATGAGCTGCTTTCGCTGGTTCCCAGATTTCATGAATTTAAGCGTTCAACTAGGCTGGCATCTCTGTCTCACCCTTTCACTGTCGAAACTGTTAAATATAGCCGTCTTTTCTACTCAAATAGCTTCATGTCTCGCACTTCTCGCCTGTGGAAATCCCTCCCATTTTCCTGTTTCCCTGATAGCTATCATCTCCAACAATTCAAATGTAATGTCAATCGAGGTCTCCAGATGCCTTGCTCTATCCCCTATCCTTCTCTTCATCCTTTCCTCTATCACTCCTATTTGCTCTCGCTCCAACGCTCTGTAACCCCTTGCGTGCTAGTGGCCTCCCGCCCTGCTTGGGGTGAAACGCTAAAAAAAAAAAAAAAAAAAACGAAAATCAATGGTGCCAACTGAAAATAATCAATTTTGCCAAATGAGACTGAATCATGTTAAATCACAAGAAAAATTATTGTTCCCTTATGAAGAATGACCGGAAACTTGACAACTTCTGAGTCAATTCAAGCAATATGGCGTTTTAAAAGAGATTAACTATCTCTTTGACTACTTTGTCGATGCAATGCCAAAATAACATAAGTGCATCTTTGTGGAAAAAAAGAAAAAGAAAAAAAGAAATTTGAAAAGGGCCAACGTCAACATACGTTTTTTTATGGAATATTTCTTCTTTTTTTGAATCGTGTCCTTTTAGGATGCGAGCGATCATAGCTCTGAACGACTTTAGGTCCTTTACAGATCTTAGTAAGTTTAGTGTTTTTGTTTTCTTTCCTAACCATTGTTCTGCCAACGATTTACACAAGCTCGTTAAGTAGATCCCGTGTATTAAAAGAAAATGTTCCTCTTCAAGGCAACACAAGAAGGCAAGAATAACAGAGGGAAACTTTTGTAATTTGGTTGGTCTGTTCTATCCCATCCGCCATATTCATCTGCCCTTACACCAACTGATTATTACCTTTTCTGATCGTCGCAAAACACTTGGACGGGGAAAATTTTCTCTAGCGAAAACCATATTCAAGAATTTGTTGAAAATATTTTTGGATCAAAACCTGGAGAATTTTACACAAGAGACAAGTCATAGCAAATAACGTTAAATATATAATTGAATAAAATGTAATTATAATTTAATTTTTTAAAAATAAAGATGATAAACAAAAACTGAAATTATTTATGACTTAACTGTAACAATTGGTGCTGTGCGTCGTAGTAGTAAGGCCTGTGTGAATGACACAGGGAATCTAAATGTAATTCGGGGAGTAATATTGCAATATAATGAGATTGCAGATTTTAGAAGCTAGCAAAAATCCAGGGAAGTACTGAAAGAAAAAACAGCTAACCTCCCACTACTCTATCGCGATTACTATGGCATCTGTACTGATGAGTTGTATTGCTTAATTCCTCAGAACTTCAGAGCTAGAACCACAGCTATGTCATGTTTACTGTGGGTGAATCATCTCTATTTCCTTCAGGTTCTTTTTATACTGAATAAGTTCCACTCAAACAGCTTCTTCCTAAGTAATGTTACTTCGTGGAACAAACTCCCAACATGATGATTTCCCTGACGAATACAATCTTGGTTTCTTAAAGTCACGGGTCAACCGATATCTATCCTATACGCCCTCATAATATGCACTTTTTAATTCCTACTTTATCCTCTTTTGGAAGAAAGTTTGTTTCTTTTATAAGGAAAAAGAATCAGATAAAATTATTTTATTTTCAGACAGAAATATGCCAAGAAAGAGAACAATCAAAATGGAAACCGTGTTGACAAAAATAGCTTTTGTTGACTTGGCGATAAATAAACCAAAGTGTTGGTTTTTGGCAACATTGAGTAGAGAGAGCCACGGTTTGAATTGGCAAAGTTACAAGTATCAGATTAGTCTCAACAGTACTACTGGTATGTTATACCCCACTTCTTCGTATATTTTCTTGCAGATAAACCAATCTTTCTTGCTTACTCCAAGAGAAATATAGAGCTTAAGCTGTCATTTTAAAACCTGCCCACATTAAAACAATCGCACAAACCCCTGACATAAATAAATAAATAAATAAGTGTTATGGGAACTTACCCATAATAGTAATGGACTATTCCGTACACCATAAATACTGCGCCTCAAGAAGAGACAGGCAGTCGGCTAGTAGTTCAGCTTCAGAGTCAGTCTTTTTTGGATGACTCGGCTAGACGGTCGAACTCTCTGCCTCTGAGCAGAGAGGAACCCGGACGAGGCTCCGCCGAAGGGCAGAGCCTCGTTCGGGGAGGTTGACCAACCTGATCCCGTTTATACGGGTTCTACGGGCATTTTTTGGCCGAGCCTACGGGCTCGGTGAGCCCACATTAAACCGGCCTTGTGTCACATTCGACACACGTGGGCGTGTTGTTGAACATCAGTCGGACAGTCCGTCACAGACAGAGTCGCGTCAGACGATTACTGTAAGACATTGGAATAGTGATACTTCGAGACAACATAGTTCTCTCTAACCTAACCTGATTGTTATTACTAACACTTCTACTTCTTTGTACCTATTCTGTTTGTAATATTTCTGTGTTATTCCATACCTTTGTTCGAGTTATTCTTCATTGGTTCTACCTTGGACCATCACCATGGTACAGCGAACCTGGACCATAACAATAAGAAATAGACAATATGCTGTCACCTAAAATGTCAAATCCTAAAGCAACGAAAAGTTTTCGAACTGTGCATACATAACCAATCCAATTTCATAAGATTTTTTTCAGTCTGAGGCGGGAGTATTTTGTGGGGCTCTTCTTCTAATCGAGTCGCTACACTACACCTGTCCAATGCTGTACACAGAGCATTGCTTAGAGTGTTAAGGTTTCAAGATCATTTAGTGTGCATGAATCTTCAAGATTAGGGCAAACTAGAAGATGCTTCATAGTTTGTAAATGCCCGTATTGGCAGTTGGGGTCATTATTGGTAGCGTATCCTCATTTCTGAAGGTTGGCACTACAGCAACCAACAGCTGTCCGGAAATGTTTCATGCAGAACTAGAAGTACCAAGCATCACTGGTGCCCGAGGGGAAGATTTCTGTAGGGGTGAGAGAGAGAATCTGTATCCCACTTAGTTAGGATGGCTGCACTAAAGGGACAGACGCTGATCAGGAGGTATATTGTTCAGCGGTTCGATGAATGTATAAAGTTGTCTTGATTTTATTCTCTTTGTTATTGGTTCTCACCCGTGGAGTGGATGACGTGGGTCAGTTTCCCTCTTCAACATCTCAAGCTGGGAGGGGGATGTCCTTCTGATATAAGGAGAAGCAATACCACTAAGCAAGTAGAGATTGGCTTGAAACCTCCAGGCGTTTAAGGCAGGTCGATGTTCTTTGCATGTTATGATCCGCTTCACACTAGTGAGGCATATTCTGCTGTACAGTAGAAGAGACCTAGAGGTCTGGTCCGGTTTGTACCTAGCCCTTGGGGGCGGAGGGTTATTATTTTTGACTAAATCATTGAAGAAATCCCTAATGACATCGAGTTACTCTACTGCATCAAGGAAGAGTAAAAATGGGAACTGAACCGGGAAGGTCAAAGTGTCCAGTTAATATACAGGTTGACGGAGGGCGAAGGAGACAAAACAAATAACACAAAGAAAATTCAAGGTGTCTCCCTCAAATTGTCATAATTTAAAATGTGATTATCTGACTAACTACATGTCCCCAACAAACGAAATTAAACAGGCCTCATGTTGAACAATAAAATATTTTCTTATCAAAATTCGAACAAGGTATTCAAAGGATGTTGATTATTTTTATAACCGATTTCACAAAGCTTCCCAAATGTCCAATATGCGCACCACCTGTGACACGACACATGTCAAGTGGGCAGTCCAGCTGCTGCCAAACACGTTGTAGCATGTCTTACGTAACATTCTCCAGCTTTAATGTGTCGTACGAGAAATCCGGTTTTTCTGTAGATGCTCATCTTACAAACTTTCTGGGGCTTCGCACAAATGTTTCCCGAACCTGATTGATGATATCTTTCGATACTGAGGGACGTCCAAATCCCTTCACCCTGCATAGAAAGCCTTCCACTTTTAATGTTTTGGTGCCATGTCCAAATATGCTTTCCAGTTGGTGCATTTTTTCTTGAATTTTCTCGAAACTGCACGCTGCACACTCTTGTTTAACTGTGTTCGAGCATATTCTAATACACAAAATATCTTTTCATTTCTAGTGAACTTATTTTTCACCCTGAAAAAAAAACAACATTCAAATTAGTTTTTAGACATTTTGTTAAAATTTGAGATAATTTCTGTAAGAATTGGCGATGTCATTAAACTATAAAATGATGTCAGTTCTTGTGGGACATCCTGTATAATTCTATATCTGAAAATATATATTTGCAAAGGGAAACGGCACCATCGACTTGTAAGCTGTTCGGGAGGTAGATTTAGCCACTGTCTGAGCCAAAGAATAGGAAACCTTATGGTTTAGCTGTTGAAAACAAATCCGAATTTGACTTCTGTTATTGTCTCTGTATCGAGTGACGTCACTAAGCGGTCCGTCACGTGGCCTACGTGTGTTATCTTCATCAAAAGGAGATAATCGCCTTTTGTAACCCTCCAGAGGTGAAAGGCCAAATTCGAAAACGGTTTTTTCTTTATTATTGTTTACCCAATACAAAGGCCAAGGGCCACTCTAAGTGTAGCATAACGTACAAGGATTATTAATTGATTCGTTTTTTACGGCTTATCAACCCTTTGCAAATTATTTAAAGCCAGGAAATATTTTTTAGATCGCAAGAATTGTTTTGGGATTTCATTGGATCTCGGATTAAAATCAATCTGTTCATTGATTTTTCAAGCTAAAATATTTTGCCAGTACTAAGCGTCAGCAATTTTCTTTTCTCCTTTTTTTTACGTCGTGATATTTTGCTTTACCTCAAGAAAATAATCTTCTATATCCGTAATTTTTTTTTTTTTTTAGCAACAAGCGGAGTGTTAACGAATTTTTTCAAGTTTGGTTTCAGAAAGGTCGACTTTAATTTGAGCTGAAGAAAAGATATGATCGGTTCATGGACTACACGCTGCTAAACCAGATATATTATTTTTAAGCGACGAGGACAGTTGCAGTACAACCTGTGTTAACTCCACGCATTTTATAAAGAAAAATACAGAAAGAAGAATTCAAATCGATAGGCGCATATCACATTATTAAGTTAACTTCAGATAGATATTAAATTTTACTTAATTGTATTTTTTATGGCTTATCAACCTTTTTGTATATTATTTAAAGTCAGTAAAGACAAACGTAATGAATCTTTATTAAAATTTATATATTATTTTAAAGAAGGCCCAGTGGATAAAAGGAGTTGGTTGATGTAATCCGAAAGTGATTTCACCCAAAGAGATGTGAGTTCAATACCTGGCCACAGCAGAGGTGAACAAAAGCTTGGAGAGTTGAGATACTAAAGGGAATTAATTTAAGCTGAGATATCCAAAAAGGCATGGCACGTGGAACTAGAACAATCTACTCTCGTGGTGTAAGTAAAGGATTAGAGGATTCCACTGTATATGACCCGAAGAAGGACGGAGCGTAGAACAGCCGAAATATCGGTAATATGACCATAAACATGAAGACAATAGTCCGAATAATGTAAATAGTGTGAATAGCATATTAATAAATATGTAAAAAAAATATTTTAGTTTGTTATGTAAGGCTGGAGTCAAATTTTGAAAACTTATTTTTCGGAAAATTGTTATTTTCCTATTATATTGCTATTGTCTGTAGTGATTGATTTCTTTACGACTTATCAACCCTTTTCAGGTTATTTACAGCCAAGAAATATTTTTAGATAGTAAAAATTCTTTGGGAACTTAATAATAATTTACTGATACAAGTGTTACTAATTAACCCATAGATGGGAGGTTAGAAGAGGTAGATTCATACTGTTCCCAGGGTTATTTGCAAATATAAAGAATCCATCTAGAACTGGAACTTGGCTCACTGACTTTCAATTCCGAACTTTATTGATGACACCACCTGCACGTTGAAGCTTAGGCCACCTCGTATTTTCAAGCGATCACCCATCTAGTTACTGACCAGGCTCGACATTGCTTAAATTCGGTGATCGTACGATATAGCTGTAACCTGAATTGGTACAAGGCCTCATCTGCGGGTTCCTAGTAAACATGAAACTAGCAAATTGGTATTCTATAGCAGCTTAAACACCATTGCATAATGATAGGCGCCAAAGCTGACTTCCTTGTTTTGAAGATACAATTTTATTTCTACATGTTTGGCTTTTATTATTATTACAAAGTATTTATTTTCCTAGAGGTGGGAATTTATCGTTGTTAAGGACTAATAAAAATACAAGATTAAATCTTTCAAAAGTATTGTTTATTCTATTCTGGATTTCGTCAATCAATATCAGCGTGAGGGTGTCTGTTTGTGGGGTCTTTCTTCGAACGTGGATCTTCGTCTCACGCGGATGACCATTTTCATTTAGGGCTGGACCCGATATAACTTCCTCGATTAAACCATGAATGCACAGGTATCTGTGTTGACCATGCTTATATGTTGGGGCAACCACTTCGATCTCTTGAGGCACAATTCTGCACCTGGTGATTATGAGGTTACCTTTTAGCTCTACCCTCTGATGCACCCTGCTCCTCTGATGCTCTGGTGTGGTAACTGAGTGTAACGCCTATTTTGATATCACTTAGGGTAGGCCCAGTATATATTGGGATCACAGCAGATCAACTTCTCTTAGAATAAGGTTTCTTTATTGGTGTTCGATTCAGACCTTTGGCATCTCCTGGTGCGAATCACAGACTACAGGTGAATGTTGCGCAAATTCTGATTACTGGAACCCAGATGTTGAAACTTTCAAATACTTTTAAAGAACCCTTTCTGAACATCCATTTAAATGCAAAAATATACAAATCAAGAAGAAAAAAAATCACTATAGTGTGTAATTGGACTCAGTGGAAACGAGGGGAGCAATAACCGAGCAGTACAAAATAAGAACAAGACTAGATATTCCAGGATGTGTGCGGCGGAAGGAGCACAATCTACCCTCGTAGAAAAAAAATTACAATAGTTCGAATGTAAATTATGATAATTCCTCATTCCAGAAATTTAGACAGAAATGAAAATGTATTTTACTGATTTAACGCTTTGCATGAGTTTTGATAGATTCGATATGACCCGGTTCACACTCCTTTGTATTTTGAAATATAATAATATATGTCTATTCCTTGTTTCCAATTTAAGATTGAGTTTCCGGTTCCTTCTCATATCTACTTCAACACTATACATTTAACACCTACCCCTGAACTCTGAAATTTCATTTACGTTATAATCTTTATTTATTTATTGCATAATAGGAGTAGATAGAATTGTCTATCGTCCGGTTCACACATCTCCCAGGTTTTTTGAACAGGAGTAAAGGTTTATCACTTGTTTCCAGTTTAGGACTGAGTTTCCGATTCCTTTTGAGGTCTACTCATTCCCTTTTGCGCCCAATAGCCCGCTGCGTCGTAGTGGCATTATCGCTCTAACTGGGGTGAATTGATTAAAAATAGTAAAACAAAGCATATATTAAGCTTTACGAAATAATTATTATTTTACACACGCATACACATATATATATGCGTATCATGTGACCATTGAAAATCTAATTCTGAAGCTAATTTTAAAGGAGTCGCATACATGTGATATTAAATTAGCATATGTACTGATGGCCCTGGCTACGCCATTGACCAAACTATATACGAATTTACTGTAATCAAATTAGCTTCAAAATTAGGTCTTCAAAAGGCGCATGATACGCGAGTATATATATATATATATATATATATATATATATATATATATATATATATATATATATATAATATAATATAATATAATATAATATAATATAATATAATATAATATAATATAATATTTCTGTCTATACATTACATTTTATGGATACACTTGTTTGAGTAAGTGCTGTGTTCCTTTAATTAAAAAGTATTAATTGCATTAACCAACCTGAATGTTAGAGAAATGTCGTAGTAAATATGGGTCCTCCGACAGGAATCGAACCTGCATCCTATACGAACCACCATTAACCTGGCAGGCTAAAACCGTTCAGCCACAGAGAACATTCATTTAATATCGAATTACTGCTTTTAAGCACACACCTTTGCCGAGCTTTCTCTATCTGTCATATTTGCTCCGAATTCGTCACCTAACATAAACAATGACAACGTATCATAGAAAATCGGGCAAATATTTAATATATTTTCTGTTTATACGTTACTTTTTATGGATACAATTATTTGAGTAAATGCTCTGTTCTTTTAATTAAACAGTATTAATTACATTTGCCGGCCTGATATGTTGTCATTGTTTACGTTAGGATACAAAATTAGAACAGATGTGAGAGATCGAGAAAGATCGACGAAGGTTTGTGTTTTACAGCAGTATTTCGTGCTTTGCTTAACCCGAAGTTCTCTGTGGCTGACCGGTTATAGCACGCAATGCTTAAAGGTGGTTCTGTATAGGGTGCAAGTTCGATTCCTGTCGAAGACGAATATTTTCTACGAAATTTCTCGAACATTTGGCTTGCAAATATAATTAGTACCGCCTAATATAAAACAACAGAGCATTTACGCAAATAAGTGTATCCATAAAAAATAACGTTTAAACAGAAATATACTGAATATTTTTATATTTAATCCATTCTGTGATTTATATATATATAAGTGCGTTCGGAAATATTCTTTGGTTACTCGTTCAACTCTATACCCGTCCTGGGTAAGACGATAAACTACGTCCGACAGCAAGGCTCTGAGGAGCGTGGAACCACCTTTTAATTGCCGGTGTTCCAAGGTTCACCCTAACCCGGGGTGGTAGCACCTGTTAGGGTCCCTGCTATGGGCAAATAGTTAATCCTCAATCTGAGGTCAAAACACCATGAAAGGGAAAAACAGTTTTAATAACAGAAATCCTTTTTTTGTAAAAAATAAATTATTACCAGCAATATATTTTTTGAAGAAAAACATTACCAGCAATATATTTTTGGAAAACAATATTGCTAGCAATAAAATCGTCAGCATTAAATTGAAGTTGATTTGCCGTAAAACAAACTAATCTTCCTTTTCCCAATTCGAGGTTGTTGATAGGTTCGCTTGTTACCCGGTTCACACTCCTCTCCGGTCTTTTGAACTGGAGTAGAGGTTTATCTTTTGTTTCCTGTTTCGGAATGGGTTTCCAGTTCCTTCTAAAAATTACTCTAACTCTATATTTCTAAAGTCTCCACCTGAACTCTGAAATTTTATTTACTATTTATTTATTTTTTCTCCTCAATAAGTGTCTGGCTATCGTCCGGTTCACACTCCTGCACGGTCTTTTGAAAAGGAGTAATGGTTTATCTCTTATTTCCTGTTGAGGATTGGGTTTCCGGTCCCCTCTGAAGTCCTTTCATTCTCTTTCACTCTTTGCATCTTAGTGGCGTCGTTGCCTTGCTTGGAGTGTATTGATTAACAGGTAAAACTATTTTCTTCAAATTATTATACTTCATTATTTATTAACCTGTCTGTCTGTGTTGATCGCAGAAGATCGTGTAATCATTTAACTTTTTTTTTTAACTGAAAAAGAAACGTTTTGATTGGTCCTCAGATAATTCAAGATGTGCAGAAGATTTTACTCTGGAAAGTGGATGTAGATGTAAAGTGTCACGAAGCTTATGAAGGTACTCATAGAGTCATGAATATAAAAAAATAATCGCTAGGCTACGGATAGAATAGGATTATCAAAGTGTTTACAAGAATATTATTGAACTTATATTTCATCAGATTCCAGGAGTATGTATACTCAGTTAGGAAATGTCATATCGGAAGAAAATGAGTAACTACTGACACCCTCTCTGAATTTTGTTTTCTTCTTTTTTTTCTTCTCTTAAACCAAACAAAGTCTCTAATATGTCCTTACCGTCTTACCCCGCGATCAAAATTGAACAGTCCATTATGGGGCAGTTCGTTTCATTCTTTCATTTACTCACTGAAACCAAACAGAAATCTAAGCAAAGTATTAAGAAACAGAAAAAAATTTGTTAGAAACAAAGAAAAGTGTACTGGACTGTTATGTAATATCACTCTTCAATATAGCAGTGAATGCTGGACAATCTTCTCACAGATTAAGAAGAAACTCGAAGCATGAGAAACGTAGTTCTACAGAAGGATTCCGAAGATACTATGGACCGAATATGTGAGCAACGTCAAAATGGTAAAGAAAATCGAAACAAAAAGGACACTTATATTTAACATCAGGAAGAGACAGTTGATATTTCTAGAGCACATAATGAGGAAAGAGGGCTTGGAAAATCTGATACTCAAAGGACAGATTGAAGGAAAGAGGGTGAAAGGAAAACAGCGCATCACCTCCCTAGCGAGGTTGAGTAAATGGATTGTGGAGCAAGGTTTAGGAGAGATAGCAAAAAGAGAAAATTTATTAACCCTACCCCGAAAGTGTCTTCATACACGGACGAAAAAAACATGTCCAAAAGATAACGTAAAAAAAAGAAAGAAAAGTTACTGACACGTTTATATGACGATATTGATTCATTTTATGCTCTTCTGAGCTTGAAACAAATCCAATACGGTAGAGGTGCTAGCCACCGCTCGGACACTTCAAGGTGCCTCAGTTTCTTAGTTACCATATTAAAATAAAATACAAAAAACGTATGAAAATGAAACTTTTTTTCCAAAATAATTGTCGGGGAGGGGGTTAAGAGCTACTAAGGACCGGAAATTGTGGAGAACCATGATCGCCAATGTTCTGAAGCGTAACACGACACATAAAAGGAGAAGAAGAAAAACAGATTTTGACATTAAATGAGCAAACAATGGTTGATGTCGTAAAATGCGCCCCCACACACACACACGTACGCAAGTACACATATGAACGGTATCATGGCGTTGTTTGGAGCAGACATATCACCGTTAGTAACGAAAACTTGTTGACTCTTTTATTTAAGTTCTGCTGAAAATCAACGATAGACAAGCTACACGCTACACAAACATATGCACATATACGTGTGTGTGCTATTATGGTTGTCTGATAATAAAAATAAGACATATCTTTGTGTTTGAAGAAATGAAATGTTTGGTATTCAGTCACTTCACACCGCCTCAAGTTCTGACTGCCATAATATTCCGACTTTAGCTGCGAGTATTATTGTAGTTGCTGTGTTTGGCGAAGTCGCGTTGTGTTTTTTTCGTTTTTCTCTTTTACTCTCCTTTCTTTACATTTGTCTTTTTTTTGCAGTAAGAAATCGCCATTAGATGTACAAAAAGATATTTAAAGATAACGCCAAGTTAAAGTCAAAAGATTTGTTGAAATATATATCCAAAAGATCCAATCGAATGAGATTTTAAAAATAGCGGGTACACAAAGCGGCGAAGAGACAGCAATATAATCACAGGAAATGTAATTTTCTTCACCTCTCCCCCCTACTCTTCTCCTGCTCCTCCTTCTACTACTACTCTTTTTTCCTTCTCCTCTTCCTCCACATTCTTCTTCTTCTTCTTCTTCTTCTTCTTCTTCTTCTTCTTCTTCTTCTTCTTCTTCTTCTTCTTCTTCTTCTTCTTCTTCTTCTTCTTCTTCTCTTCCTCCACCTTCTTCTTCTCCTCTTCCTCCACCTTCTTCTTCTTCTTCTCCTCTTCCTCCTTCTTCTTCTTCCTCCACCTTCTTCTCCTCTTCCTCCACCTTCTTCTTCTCCTCTTCCTCCACTTTCTTCTTCTTCTTCTTCTCCTCTTCCTCCTTCTTCTTCTCCTCTTCCTCCACCTTCTTCTTCTTCTTCTTCTTCTCCTCTTCCTCCACCTTCTTCTTCTTCTTCTTCTTCTTCTTCTTCTTCTTCTTCTTCTTCTTCTTCTTCTTCTTCTTCTTCCACCTTCTTCTCCTCTTCCTCCACCTTCTTCTTCTCCTCTTCCTCCACCTTCTTCTTCTCCTCTTCCTCCATCTTCTTCTTCTTCTTCTCCTCTTCCTCCACCTTCTTCTTCTTCTTCTTCTTCTTCTTCTTCTTCTTCTTCTTCTTCTTCTTCTTCTTCTTCTTCTTCTTCTTCTTCTTCTTCTTCTTCTCTTCCTCCACCTTCTTCTTCTTCTCCTCCTTCTTCTTCTTCTTCTTCTTCTTCTTCTTCTTCTTCTTCTTCTTCTTCTTCTTCTTCTTCTTCTTCTTCTTCTTCTTTTTCTTCTTCTTCTTCTTTCATCCATTAGTAAGCAGGTATGTTACAATTGTCTCAGATAAAAAAAAAAGAAAAAACAAAAGAAGTAGAACTTTCCTGTACGGATTGACCTGTCATAATTTGCTTGTTTCTGCTTATAAAACAGAAAAAAGATATATCAAGCCCGCTGTTTGGTTTTAGGGAAAGAAAGAAAGAATGAAAGAAAGAAGAGAAGATAGAGGAGGCGATAACACTTTCTTGTCTTTAACGTCTGCTTTTAGAAATCCTTGTTAATTTTGTACGCCTTTATCCACTGTGCCATGTGTCCTTAAGGGCACATGGCACAGCGTATAAAGGCGTTGGTTAGATGCAGTGACAATGTGAGTTCAATATCTGGCTAAGGCAGTGGAGAACTTGGGGAGGTGAATTAACAGGAAATAACTGACATCCATTAGACATGGCACGTGGAACTAGAACAGTCTACACTATAGAGCGAAATAAAGGGTTCAGTTCGACATTTCAACCATCTTAAGAAGGCGGGAGCGCACAACGGCCGAAACGTAGTGATAAATAAAGCAACAAAGTCCGAATGATGTAAATAGTTTCATCTCAGAAATATAGAAAGATACCCTTTTATCTATTGGTTAAAATAGTTATTTTGTTTTCATATGTGTGAATCTACGTTGAGGAATAATGTTTACAATATTCTTGAGGCACTTAAGATTAAAACGAAAACAAAGCTAGTATATCATTTTCAGTCACGTTACTGGGATCTGGGATTCCTCAACTGATTGCTATATTCTTCTAAGAAGAATATTTTCACTTTTATAGGGATACAGAATACTATTGTATCCATTTTGACAGTAAGGATGTAGTGAAGTCATAATGGGCCCTTGCGTGACACGTGAGAGTCCGTTGGGGAGGATAGTCAGTAGCTTCTGGGCTTCCCGCAGACGAGGACGCAAGTCCGATGCGTTCTAAAAATGAACCAGAAGGATATCATGGCTGTGTCACACCTTGCGGATGTTACATCCTAAACGATTCTACCAATAGAAGACAATGATCCCGCTTTTCCTTCCGAACACAATGTAGTGATGATAAAATGGATATGCTGATGACAGGTATTCACAGTTGGGATAAGAATGATCTTGAACAGAAAATTACCATTCTTTACGACGTGTTCCAAGAAATAGGACACAAGAAAAACCTTTTCAAAATAGAAACTATGATCAGCTGAAGGATTTAAACGACAGCTAAGATGGATAATACATGGAACTCGAAGAGAAAATAATAAGAGACTGACGTTTCACAGCACACACATATTGATTGAAATATAAACACGATATATGTTCATCCATGACCTATGTCCATCTTTCAACTCCGATATAAACAGCATATCTGTCTATCAATCAACTCAAGTATAAAAATGACCTATGACTATCTATCAACAATCCTTGGTCCTACACTGTTTCTGATCTTCATTAATGATCTTCCTGACGTCATCAGTTCTCAAGTCGGCATCTACGCAGACGACACTACAGTTTACTCCTGTCTCAATAGTACATCCGGCATTGCTGGCAAAGCTAACCTGGCCGTTGGTCTAGAAAAGGACCTCCAATCTGTGGTTGACTGGGACAGGAAATGATATCTTTAACCATTACTAACATACAACGTTCCTAAACAGGTTCTCCTCCAGTCCCTTTCATACGAACTCTGGAGTCACCCCAAGGCTCTATCCTAGGTCCTACACTGTTTTTAAACTTCTTCAACGATCTCTCTGATGTCACCAGTTCCCAAGTATGTATCTGCACAAACGACACTACTATTTACGACTGTCTCAATAGTACATCCGGCATTGCTGACAAAGCTAACCTGGCCGTTGGTCTCGAAAAGGACCCCCAATCTGTGGTTGACTGGGATAGGAAATGGCTTGTGAATTTTAATGCCTCCAAAACGAACCTGCTGTCATTTACTCACCATAGAGAAACATCTTTGCCTCCTATCAGCAAGGTTGATGTTCAACTCCATGAGAGCGCCTCACTGCACCTTTTTGGTCTCACGTTCTCCACTGACCTGAGGTGAAACAACTGCCACTGAATCAATTTCTGCATCTACCGCAAGGCAAGTTAGTTCACTGTGTGGCGCCAGAAGGTTTTTCTCGTCTGAATCCATCCTTCACATCTAAAAATTTACCATTCATCCATGCATAGATTACAATTGCCATATATGGTCTGGTTCTACTGCTGGTCATCTCGAGGTTCTCGACAAAACGAAAGACGGATATGTAATGTGATCGGTCTTGACTTGGGGTTTCGACTCCAGTCACTTTCTCATCGACGTTTTGGCTTCCCTCTGTCTTTTCTATAAATACTTTCGTGGCATCTGCTCTGACCAGCTATTTTCACTGGTGCCCCGAGTGCATGTATTTAAGCGTTCTACAAGGTTGGACATCTCGATCACACCCTTTTACTGTCGAAACAGTTAAATGTAACCGCCTCTTCTACTCCAACAGCTTCTCCTCTCGCACTTCCCGGCAGTGTAACTCACTTCTTCTTACTTGCTTCCCTGATAATTATAATCTTGAAAAAATTAAACGTAATGTCAATCGACATCTTCAGTTGCCTTGATCCCCATTCTTCTTTTTATCCTCTTCCGTTCTTTTTATCATTTCCTCACCCACCTATTCCCAGTCTTTTACCTTACTTACGTTCTCTGTATCCCATTGCGTATTAGTGACACACCCACTTACCTGGGGTGAAATACTTAAAAAACAGTATAAACATGATCTATGTCTATTTTTCAACTCAAATATAAACACGATATATGTCCATCTATCAACTCAAATATGAACACAATGTCTATCAATCAACTCAAGTATAAACATGACCTATGCCGTCTTTCAACTCAAATATAAACACGATGCCAATCAATCAAGTATAAATATGGTGTATGTCTTGCAATCAAATCAATCAACTGCAGTTTAAACTTAACCTTTGTCCAACTCAAATATAAACACGGCCTATTCCTACTCCAGGAAATCATGACCATTTCTTTCTACTGATTCATGTATAATAAAAATATCAATAGTGGTTTCTATTTTTTGTTTGAATTACTGTGATATGTCGATATTGTTATTTGAAGTCTCGTCGTTGTTATTATCAAAAAAGTTTCGACACTTTCGCTATCCAGACTTCTTCCCGTGTCTGTCGATCCGAGCAACCTTCATGGTATTTCCAAGTGAATCCTGTCCTTAATCTATGGCGAAAATATTGTGTCCCTTCCGTTCTGCACATTTAGGTATATCCCGTATTTTTCTATATTATCCGAGCTAGTAATTGAAATCACAAATAATATGTCCCCAGATTGACCCTAGCCATCGAATACAGTTTATGTATATTAATGCAAAGAAGTTTCGCAGATTTATGAATCGCCGTCTTGCTGAAGCGTCATGACACTTAGTGATGCGGTTGTCTGAAGAAATATCTAGATAATAAAAATGATTGGTATTTATCAGAAACAATAGTGGCATTTGAAAGATTCACAGCTCGCAGAAAAGGCAGAGGAAGGCATGAATGAACACACAGCAGAGCATTTAAGTGGAGAGAATGACAGATGAAGTAAATGCAATGAGTATAAATATAAAAGAGAAAGACTTGGAAAAGTATATAAAAACTAGCAGCATGGCTCGGCGTTGCCCGTGCTTGATTCAAAAATCGTACGACTCATACAGCAATCGCTATCACTTGACTTAAAATATTTTTGCCCTTCCTTGCCTTTAAAGGAGTGCCTTTTGCCGTGCTGATGTTGCTACATGCCTTACACATTGCGAATTTTTTCTAAGCTCTATACTAAACATTAAATCTGTTACGAAAAAAGAACTAAACAAAATTAACACAAAACGATCAGCTTTAAAAAAGGACTCGTAACTGGAAAAACCGAATGAAAAAAGAATGTTAACAACAAATACATTTTCACACCCAACCCAGTTCTGCGGAATCAGAATCAACGTTGAGTTTAAGCAAGCGAATGAGCCAATTGGAGTAAAGTGGCATGCAGATTTAAATTTTTCCCACTTGTGACGAATGCAGCTATCGGTTTTTTTTGCATGCTAGCATGCTAGTTAACATTCGTGTCAGTCAGCTGTTGGCTCTCACGCTGGCCAATAGAATCTTCCTGCCTATTCGTGGCAGCCAGCTATAGGCTCTCACTCTGGCCAGTAGAAAATGGCTGCATACTACTTGAAAACTACTGTAGAAGCATGAAAAAATCGATTATTTCCACTATCGATGGGAGTTGGGAAATGCAAAGTCGGTCTTGGCCTTTTCACTAACTTGGAGCATGGGCATGTAAATTTTGGTGCAAATCCGTCGAAAGTTGCACACACACACACGCGCGCGCGCACACACACACACACACACACACACACACACACACACACACACACACACACACACACACACACATCCTGCTTTTTATAGATAGAGATAAAAAAGTTAAGAAATCCCTCAGAAAACATTTAAGACCTATGAGCTTGGTGTCAGTTTAAACTGCCTGCTCATTTTTTGACACATATATTGCCATTATTATGGTTTGGGTTGGTTTGTTTTACGGCATATCAACCTCAATGGGTCATTTAATGCCGACAACTTTTTTTTCTGTTAATATTTTAGTTTTGTCAAAAATCTATTTCTGGTAAAACTTTTCCATCAAAAATGTACAGCTGGTAATATTTTCAAAAACGTATTGCTGGTAATAGTTTTTTTCTTCAAAAAATTATTTCTGGTAATAGTTTTTTTACAAAGTATTTCTGCTATTAAAACCTATTTTTCCATTTTCATAATGCTTTTTACCTAATTTCAGGGTTAACTATTTGCCCATAGCTGGGACCCTAATAGCTGCTACCACCTCGGGTTAGGGTGGACCTGGGAACACCAGCAATTAAGAGGTGGTTCCACGCTTCTCAAAACCTCCTGATCAGAGGCCTTGCTGTTGGACGTAGTTTATCGTCTTACCCTGGACGCGGATGTAGTTTATCATCATACCCAGGACGGTTACTATTATGCTTAAAGAAGATATTTTATTGATTTCAATTGAAAACCTGGGAATTTTCAAACATATTTCAGTGAAATTATTCGTTTCCAAAATTTCAGTTTTTAATTAGAGTTTAGATATATAGAAAAACGTGTCAGTTTAAACTGACACGAGAAATTATGTGTGGAAAAAATGAAGGAAAGAAAGAGCAAAAGGAAAAGAAAGAAACAAACTAAAAAAGAAAGGAAAAAAGAAAGAACTAAGAAGAAAGTGAGCTGATGTCAAAATAGGAACAAGAAAAACAAAAGAGAATTAAATAAATACATTAAAAAAGAAATAAATAAAGAAGAACATATTTAAAAAATATTAACACATATTTTCTTGGCGGCAGTTTAAATATGGCGTATTTTCATCTCCATATATTGTGAGCATTTTTCTTAACTTTCGTATTTTCTTGACTTCAGATGAAAACGTGGAAATATTTCAACATATTTCACTGAGATTTCTCGTTTCAAAAATATCGTTTATATTTATAGCTTACATATATGGAAAAAATAAAGTATCAATTTAAACCGATGCCAGGTGGTCATGGACCAAAGAAAGAAAGAAAGAAAGAAAGAAAGAAAGAAAGACAGACAAAAACCAAAACCAAAACCAAAACCAAAACCAAAACCAAAAAAAACATAGAGGTATTATTTATTAACCCAGATCAGGTGTTAGTTTAAACCGGTGCCTTTGTTTTTCCATATATTGTGACTATTTAGCTTAAATTTTGCATTGTTTTTATTTCAGATGAAATCTTGGAAATTTTGCAACATATTTCAATGAAGTTTTCACTTTGAAAAATAATAGTTAATATTTATTTATTTATTTTATTTTTTAAATTTTTTAAAATTTTTTGTGGATAAATTAAGTATATTACGGTGGCGTAATGGATAGCGGCTCGGATTGTAGAATCGGAGAGCCGAGTTCGAAATCCATTCGAGGTCGTTACATTCACTGAAGTGCGAATACCTATCTCTTCTCACCCCATGGACATATAGTAGGATAGACTGGCTCCTATAGACTTGAGTGGTAACCAGTCTAGGAGGAGGACAATTCTGATTTCAACATCTATAACTATAGGTAAATAGTAGGGAAGATTAGATTTTTCAGCCTTGAGTGGTAACCAGTCCAGGAGAAGGAGAACACTGAATTCAAAAACCGTAGGTAGCACTTGCGAAGCACATCGCTTCTATGATGTCGACTGCTATGTGAATTGTCGATTAGTTTCTTTATATAAAATAATGAGAAAAGGAGATATGTTAAGAGAGAAAGTGTTTAATTAATAGATATATATATACATAGAAAGAGTACGGAAGTGACTGAATAAACAAGTGATTAAAGAAAGCGAGAAAATATGCCAAGCAAATTCGAGAAATTTGGACAGAATGAGATTGAGAGCGAACAAAAATAATCGTTTTCTATAAAAATAAATTATTATTTTCTCTTGAATACCTTCTGCTTCTTAGAATTGTCATTGCAGATATTCGATGTACTATTTGCCAATTGTAATCACACTTCTGAACTTAGTGGTTATTTTAGTATAAAATTCTTTCAAACGAAATCAGCCGCAAAAAGAATGTGTTTGCAATAATCCGGTAAGACTTAAAATATAAAAACGAATGATAATATAACGTGTTAGCAGATTCGATTGGACGCCATATTTAGTAAACTAATTTCATCGCTTCTTACTAACAGTGAGTACCATCGTCATTGTTTGATGCACAATCCTAGCATCGTGATATATACAAAGCTAAGTTTCGTAAATATAATTGATTAGTTGAAGTACCCGTTTGGTAAGATGTCAAAGATTTTATACTAAAATTAGAACGATTCCTTTGTATTGTAAGGACAAGCATATTAAGACTCTATATGATTCGAAAATCCTGGATATACCTTTTGTCTAGGATAAGGAGTTATTATTATTTACACTATTTATATTCGGAATATTGTCCTCCTCTTCTTTATATCGATCTGGGTAACTTACGGCGAATTCTGAACTGAACTCTTTATTTAATCTACGAGGGTAGACTGTTTTCGTTCCAGAGATAGCATCTAGTACTTATTTTCATTTAGCACTGTCCACTTATTGCGCCGCCTGTTTCCACTGAGTTAAGTATGTCCTGCCAGACCCAGGGATTGAACTCACATCTACTATGTCACCAAACTCACAAACCAACTCTTTTACCAACTAGGCCATTGTACTTGCACACAGTGGACACTGGCGAGCTATAACGGAACAGTAGTAAATAAAATAAGAACGAGACGATATCCATAGATATCATTGGAGGTCTACCAACAGTAGCAACGACTAAAATGGATAGCACATATCATCCGAAGAGAAAATAATGACATAATCACGAAGTTAACATTTCACACAACTTTAAATAAAAGGTCAGGAAGGAAACCCCCATCAATATTGTATAGAGCGATAATAGCTACTGGAATGAAAAAAAAACAAAAACTTTTTCAACCGAATTTCAACCGAGATTTCAATTAGTACTGGTTGCTCGGCCAAATGTTTCCTTGTAGGGAAACGGATACTATTACCATTACAATTACCATACTGTTCACTTAAATTCAATTCCACTCCCCTAGAAAACCCTTGCTTCCTAGTGACGTTATCGCCTTGCTTGCTGTGAAATGATTTAAAAAAATAAGGCAGTGAATGATGGACTATCTACTCACAGAGGAAGAAGAGACTAGAAGCAAGAGGGAGGTGGTTCTACAGAAGTATTTTGACAATACCATGGACCGAACATGTGAGTAATGTGCAAGTTTTAAGAAAAATGGAAACAAAAAGAACGCTTATACTTAGAATCAGAAAGAAAACAGTTGAATTTTCTTGAGCACATAATAAGGAAAGGTTACTTGGAGAAATTGACACACACATGAAATATTGAACACAAAAGGGTCTGAGGAAAAGAGTAAATAGCCTACCTAACAAGCCTGTGTAAATGGATGACAGATATTAAAAGACAAAACTAAGAGCTGCAAAGGCCTGGAAGTTGCGGAGACCTATGATCGCCCACGTCCAGAAGAGACGCAACGCATAGAATAATAATAATAATAATAATAATAAGAAGAAGAAGAAGAAGAAGAAGAAGAAATATTAATGGAATACACGCTAAGTTTGCATGAAATTACTATTGATTGTGTTCCGTGTTGTGTCTGGATTATCGTTGTCTATCTAAGGACGCGAACGCTGCATCGACAGACTCAATCAACAACAGTTAATTTCTTTTTGCTTGCTTTATTTTCTGTAGTGGGTATGTAGCAGACTCCGGTTCTTGGTTTAGGATGGGGGTCTAGTGGAATGAATAACAACATCCTTCCTTGATTTGAATATTGTTGCTACATCAATCTGGTGCACCTGATATATGTTTAGAGATTCTTGATACAATTCCAAGAAGAATCTGTAATATTGTTGGTCCTGACATGGTATCTCAGCTTCAGTCACTTTTCCACCACCGTAATGTAGCTTCTCTGTGCCTGTTCTATAAATGCTTTCATAGTAATTGTTCTGATGAACTTTCCCCGATGGTATCTAGACTTTATGAATTTAAGCGCAGTAGAGAAAATGGGAACAAATAGGAAACTAATACTTAACATCAGGAAGAGACAGTTGAGGTTTCTGGGGCGCATAATGAGGAAAGAGGGCTTGAAAAATCTGATACTCACGGGATAGACAGAGGGCAAGAGAGATAGAAGAAAACAATGCATGACATACCCAGTGAGCTTCAGCAAATAGATGGCGGAACAGAAGTTAGAAGAAATAAGAGAATGACAAAGTTTAAGAGCTACAAAACAAGAAGTTGTGGAGAGCCATGATCGCCTATGTCCTGGGGGAGACAGAGAACATAAAGGACTAGATTGGCAGCAAGTTCTCATCTTTTTACAGTTAAAATGGTTAGATGTAACCGTAAGTTCTATGCTAACAGATTCTTCTAACGCACTTCTCGCTTGTGGAATTCTCTTACGGCTTCTTTCTTCCCAGGTAACTTTGAATTTGAAAAATTTAAATGTCATGTCAATCGTCGTCTTCTAAATCTTCTTCTTTTACTGTCCCCTCTCCTTAATAGTATACTTTGATCATATTCCTTAACCCTTAGTAACCCCTTTCATCTTAGTGGCTTTATTTTCTTGCTTGGGGTGAAATAATTCAAACAAGCTACCAGTTATTTATCTGTTTATATTTCAGAGATGAAGTATTATGTACACTACATTATTCGGACTATTGTCCTCATCTTTGTTGCCATATTTATCACAACGTTTCGGCTGTTGTACAACCACCTGAAGAAGACCGGAGCGTACAATGGCCGAAACGTTGTGATCAATATGACAACAAAAATGAGGACACTAGTCCGAATAATGTAAATAAGCTACCCGTTCTCTCTACGTAGTGGCTTGAAAATTTGATGAAACAACTACACGCAAAGGAATCTGGGAGGAGGAAGCTCGGAAGAGGTTAGTGCTCTTGTACACTCTAATGTTGCAACTGAACTATCAGTTTTCGCGCGTTTTATAGTTTTACGTATATTTAGACAAAGGCTAGTCTATCCCTGTTTCCATGACAAATGTCCAGACAAGTTCCATTCTTCAATGGCCGCAGCTGAGACGTTTTCAGCCGTGACTTTGATACAACCACAGTACTGAATAACCCTCATTACCGACGTATTCCATTGATAAGAAGGACGATTTGTCTAGAAAGCTTCTTCCCAAGAACCGTTAAAAATCTTGAAAACGACAACATTAACCTCATCAACTGTATATCCCTTATAATTTTCACTTGCAACTTCCGCTTATGTTCCTAACACACACACACACACACACACACACACACACACACACACACACACACACACACACACACACACCTTAATTCAGTAACCTGGGTAAGACGATAAACTGCATCCGCGTCCTGGGTAAGACGTTAAACTACACCCGCGTCCTGGGTAAGACGATAAAATACGTCCAGCAGCAAGGCCTCTGATCAGGAGGTTTTGGGGAGTATGGAACCACATCTTAATTGCTGGTGTTCCCAGGTCCACCCTGACCCGAGGTGGTAGCACCTGTTAGGGGTCCCAGCTATGGGCAAATAGTTAACTATTACCAGCAATACTTTTTTGAAAAAATTATTACCAGCAATACAATTTTGAAGGAAATATATTACCAGAAACAGATTTTTGACAAAACAAAATATTACCAGCTATAAACAAATTTTGTCGGCATTAAATAACCCATTGAGGTTGATATGCCGTAAAACAAAATAAACCAAACCAATCTAAACCAAAGAATACATATTCTATTCATACGAATCTATCCTAAAAATGTTGCCGGCATTAAATAACCCATTGAGGTTGATATGCCGTAAAACAAAATAAACCAATAAGCCAAACCTTTACATTATTGAACATAGAACAGACTCCACTGGAGGTAGTATCACCCGACACCTCAAATAGCTAAAATACAAAGCATTAACCCGAAAACACGAATCATGATCTTAATAGACCCGTCAGATCGAGACTTTCACCTGGATGTCATGCGTGGCGCCAAACCTGTTCAGAAATATCTACACTGTCATCTGTATGTAACAGCTTTCTAAGATCAATGGTTAAAAATAGGTTTAAGCAAGTGAAGCCTGTGGGTCTTGGCAAAAATCCTCTTTCTTCGGACATGATATTCTTGCGCTACAGAATCACAAAAAACTGTACAGAAACCACATTACTTGAGGACTACCAACAGCAGTAACAACTAAAATAGTTAACACATGTAACTACAAGAGTAAATAATGACGTAATGTTTAAAATTTCAAATCAAGGGTTAGAAAAGAAACCCCTATCAATGCTTGAAAGAGCGACAAGAGCTAATGGTCTTGAGAAAGCTATTTCCTGAAAATTGCTTTAAGAGAAAGATTTTATAAATTTCAACCGGCAGCAGTACTGGTTTCTCGGTCAATGAATACCGATCTTTTCCTTGTAAAGAAACGAATGATATTCCTGTAGAAAAATTGTTATCAACCACTATCAGATTGCCATGCCAACGGGGTTCAAACTTACCCTACGCAGATCAGAGGGTTTCCAAATTAGGTTCTAACCAATACGCCAGGGTCTGGAATTATGTTAACTACAATTATCATTTTGTGTTGTTCGTTTCTTTAGTCTAAGCATGCTGTATTGCAACTGCTACTGTGCTACACACTAATGATCTTTCACGATCAAGTAGTACAGTTTATTCATCACCATTTTAAGTCCTATAATAGGGCGTGGTCGCAGCCCAGCTGAACAGCTTTCTCCAGATGTCTCAATTCCGTGCCAATGTGTGAGTCTTTGTGAAGGATCTTCCGGCTCATTCAGTGACCCTGTCAGTCCATTTACACTCTGTCTCCCTCATTTTTTTTAACAAAGGTAATATGGTAGTGAACAAACTGTTGTTTTTTTGACATGTTCATGTTACTTCAAATTTCTCTTCTAGACGGTAATTAAAAGGCCTTCCACTAGGCCTGTTTGATGTTATCCCCTATCGTGTTATTTGGGATGTAGTCTTTGTTGAAGACACCTAGGTTGGTTCGGTAGCATGTCATTTCCAATGCTTGGATTCTTCGCTGTAATTCTTCTGTCAATGTCTAAAATTCGTATTCAACGCTATTTATATATGCAGAATATTCGGACAATTCGGACAAAAGAACACAAGAAAAATTAAATAAAAACTTAACCACAGTAACTTTTAACGAAATTTTAAAAGAAACTTTTTTAAAGAAGAGATTGCTGCCCAAATACACAATTGCACACACACACACACACACACACACACACACACACACATATATATATATATATATATATATATATATATATATATATATATATATGTATGTATGTATCATCCGTAATAACTTCTCCCAACCAATTGACGTATTGCAGAAAACCCACACTATATATCAATTTAAATTTCCCTTGGGAGATTGAATCTCCGACAAAAATGATATGTACATGTTGGCCATTCTACTGTTAATGCTTAAAATTCGTATTCAACGTTATTCCTTTTCTGTTTAAGAAGAAAATCAGATACTTTTATTAGCGAGACATTTATTTTTGTTATGGCAGACAGTGTTGTTGCGTCTTTTCTAGTTTCATATCTGCTGAGGACCATTTTGAATTTATTTTCTATTTTTTAATCAGTTATTAAACGATTGAATTATCTCCATCATCTCTATTTAGTTTAGACGGTCATTTCTACCTAGGAAACGAAATTATTATTATTATTATTATTATTATTATTATTATTATTATTATTATTATTATTATTATTATTATTATTATCTGGACAATAAATGGAATTAGTCTAACAACGTACCAGTCACGTTGGTCGGTACCAGCTGATCCATCATGCCTCATATACCAATCATTAACCAGCTGAAATTAAAAAGAAAATAAGTTAACTGGTCTGAAATAATTAACACAAACCTGTGAAGAATAACACTAACACAGCAGGAAAAATATTTGCATCATACGATAGAAGTGTATTTAATTATAGACGATATATACATATAAGTTTCATTAAAAATGGCTGACAAGGTACTATGGTTAATATTTTATTTAATCTTTCTTGTGTTCTCATAGATTCTTTCTTTTCTGGACATAAATTATGTAGAAATTGTCCAAATGGTCTGTATGTCTGAGATATGCAGAACATTCGGACAAAAGAACACATGAATAATTAAATAAAAAAATTAACCACAGTAACTTTTAACGAAATTTTAAAAGAAACTTGTATAAAGAAAGGATTGTTGTCCAAATACACAGTTGCATATACACTGCGTGCCAAATTATCATCGAGAAAACTTTTTTCTAATATTTCAAAAACCGTCCAATCAATTCACACAAAAGTTTCACACAATGTTGTCAGCACTGACCTGCGCAATCACCGAAATTTTCGTACTGATCTGCGCAATGTAAACAAACTGGCGCCATATTTGTTATCAGCACGGTGATTTGAGCGTGCCACATTATTAGAAAAGTGTAAGAATTTAGTGAAAAGATGTGCCGTAAAAGCAGTTTAAGTGATGCTGAAAAGAAAACTATCACCTCAGAACTCTCAAAAGTTAAATATACCCTAGAAATTTCTAAAATGATATTTCAGTGATTGCGCAGGTCAGTATTGCCGACATTGTGTGAAAATTTAGTGTGAATTGATTGGACGGTTTTTGAAATATTAGAAAAAAGTTATCTCGATAATAAGATGGCACGCAGTGTATATATATATATATATATATATATATATATATATATATATATATATATATATATATATATATATATATATATATATATGTGTGTGTGTGTGTGTGTGTGTGTGTGTTGTGTGTGTGTTGTGTGTGTGTGTGTGTGTGTGTTGTGTGTGTGTGTGTGTGTGTGTGTGTGTGTGTGTGTGTGTGTATGTATCATCCGTAATAACTTCTCCCAACCAATTGACGTATTGCAGAAAACCCACACTATATATCAATTTAAATTTCCCTTGGGAGATTGAATCTCCGACAAAAATGATATGTACATATTGCCCATTCTACTGTTAATGCCTAAAGTTCGTATTCAACGTTATTCCTTTTCTGTTTAAGAAGAAAATCAGATACTTTTATTAGCGAGACATTTATTTTTGTTATGGCAGACAGTGTTGTTGCGTCTTTTCTAGTTTCATATCTGCTGAGGACCATTTTGAATTTATTTTCTATTTTTTAATCAGATATTAAACGACTGAATTATCTCCATCATCTCTATTTCCATTTCTATGGTAGCCAATTTGAGAATTTTTAATATGGTGTAATTCAAAATACTATTTATAATTTTTGCCATTGCAAATCTATTTTTATTTTATTTTCGTTTTCCACGAATTCGCCGAAAAAAAAGAAGTCCTCATTTTTCAAGTAAACAGAAAACATTCAGCTGAAGACTGTTTTGTGCATTTTTTTTTCTTGGTATTTATCGTTGTGGATTAGCTAGATTGGCTTGATAGTAATTACAAAGTGAATTTAATTTCATCTCAGTTTAAAAGTTGCATTTCATCTTTAGAACTAGAAAGAGGTAAACAAGAGTAAAATTCGTAAGAATAATTAGACGATCCTAATCCAGCTTCAATATATTATCTGATATAAAAGGACCTTGGACAGGAAATAGAAAACGGATGGGAAATGGTGGACCGAAATCGATAGAATGAAAAATGAATGAGTAGTGTTAATATAGTTTTCCTTACGTTGTGGATTGATTAAATAAGATCTCCTATTTTGAAAAACAAGTTTTAAACCAAACTGTATAATTAAAAATCCCAAAAATGAAGTAATTTATTTCTCTACCAATCTACGACGATTGCTCTGTCCTTAAATCCCATAAAACAACTTTCAGACCAGAGATAGAATAATGAAACTGGCCTCAGAATGAAGTAATGTTTTTTCTTCAAATTTATGAGGGTTTGTTGATAAGTAAGGTTTCCAAAAAACTAACAACGACAAAAAAAACAAACAACAAATTTTAGACCAGATAGAGTAAAGAATTTACTCTCAAAATGAAGCAAAATTTTCCTCTTCAAAATTACTAGGGTTGATTTATAAGCAAAACCTGCAATCCGATAAAATATGTTTAAGTACAGATAGAATATAATGAAACTGGTATCAAAATGAAGACAATTTATTTCTCTTCAGAATTATGAGGGTTGATTGATATGTAAATTTTCCAATCATATAAAAGAGGTTTTAGAACACACAGAATAATGAAACTGGTTTCAAAATGAAGTTTTCTTTTCACTTCAACGTTTTACAGGATGATTTAGCTTCCAACTTCTTAAAAGTTATATCATAAAGGCAGAAATAATCTTGTAATCCGGGGCAGAAATGTGTAGATGTTCAGGGTTCCTCTTTTTACTGATTTAAGCTCTGTTTAAATACATTCATTCAGGAATTAATGTTGAAGCTCCACACATATGTATTCGGGCAGCAATCTCTCTTTTATACAAGTTTCATTAAAATTACTGACAACGTACTGTGGTTACGTTTTATACTTAATTTTTCACGTGTTGTTATAATAGTTTTCTTTTCTGGGCGTAAATTATGTAGAAATTGTCTTCATGTTTTGTATTACCGAGCGCTTTCGGCTATACTTTTAGCCATTATCACGGATGAATTTTATGTAAAAATGGCTAGAAATAATGAAAGTATCATTAATAAAAATATAAAAAGCCAACATTCAATAATATCAACTCTGAACACGACCACAATGTGCTGACGGTGTTTGAAAACAAAACATTCCTGTAACTCTAGATATATCCATAAAACAATGCATACATTCGGTCAAAAGCTAAAGTAAAATCATGCTTCATAATGGTTAAAAGTATAGCCGGAAGAGCTTGGTCATATTTCACCGGGGAATGAGACTCTCTAACTTGAGCACTGACTTTAGCGATGCCCTGTCATTACCACCCTGGATATACCACTAGTAGTTCAATTCCATGTGCAGATTGAATCATTAAAAGTCGGTCGAAATTAACTGTCGTTAGTGTTTCTCAGTTGAACTCCCCACTGATGAGGGCCTCGGAACATTACACATGCAATTGTCCGCAAAGTCGGTTAAACAATTTTCAAATAATTAAATGAGATATTTAAATCGCACACAATAAAAATAAGTTTAAAATGAAAAAGAAAGAAAAGTATAAACAAAAACTGTTGACTTTTAAGAATTCAGAAGAAATCGTTGTTGTTCTCTCGAAAACCTGTAATTTGCAATTTGATGGTGTCTGTACTTGAGAAAACTATAGTAGATTACCCCAGCGAAGGGTCTACCTAGGTATGGCGCTAGTTAGTAATAATTATTTTTTAGGCAAGAGTTTTATTAAGATCTCCTTATTGTTCGCATCTTTTATTCATGATATTCGGCCTGTTTTGTTTTAAGGCAAAGTTAAGAAACATTCCGATAACGCATCGAAAAATACTTTTCACAAAACAAAGAATTTAGCTGTCCAAACACAACGAACTAACTATTTAATTAAAAGCAGCTAATTTTAATTTCGATGGAAATTTTTTTCCCCTGCGGAGTTTTCAGACTTAAATCTGTATGCAAAATGAAATTCAAACAAACTTAAGAACTGTCCTATGACGAAGCAATGGTCTTTGAATAATCGGTAAATACAAAAAGTAAAGAATAAAAAAATAAGAGATTAAGCAAAGGCAGGGAAGGACATTTTTTCTTCGTTTGTATTGGACGAAATTCTTCTTCTTCTTCTTCTTCTTCTTCTTCTTCTTCTTCTTCTTATTATTATTATTATTATTATTATTATTATTATCAACTGACATATTTCACAGAATTTCTTTTTTTTATAAAAGTACAAAAATATCTCTGCATCTTCTACGTGATTTAGAAAACTTCTGTTTATGACCGACGATCCATCATAGGCTTAATATTTTAGTTTAGACGGTCATTCTACCTAGGAAACGAAATTATTATTATTATTATTATTATTATTATTATTATTATTATTATTATCTGGACAATAAATGGAATTAGTCTAACAACGTACCAGTCACGTTGGTCGGTACCAGCTGATCCATCATGCCTCATATACCAATCATTAACCAGCTGAAATTAAAAAGAAAATAAGTTAACTGATCTGAAATAATTAACACAAACCTGTGAAGAATAACACTAACACAGCAGGAAAAATATTTGCATCATACGATAGAAGTGTATTTAATTATAGACGATATATACATATAAGTTTCATTAAAAATGGCTGACAAGGTACTATGGTTAATATTTTATTTAATCTTTCTTGTGTTCTCATAGATTCTTTCTTTTCTGGACATAAATTATGTAGAAATTGTCCAAATGGTTTGTATGTCTGAGATATGCAGAACACAAGAAAAATTAAATAAAATATTAACCACAGTAACTTTTAACGAAATTTTAAAAGAAACTTGTATAAAGAAAGAATTGCTGTCCAAATATAGAATTGCATATATATATATATATATATATATATATATATATATATATACAGATAGAATTGCATATATATATATAGAATTGCATATATATATATATACAGATAGAAAAAACAACAAAATTTCATAGATACATCTACGGCAGACATTTTATGCTAGAAACGGATCATAAACCTCTGATCACTATTTTTGGTTCAAAGAAAGGGTTACCCGTTTATATGGCAAATCGACTGTTGAGATGGGGAACCATTCTTCTTAATTATGATTTTCACATAAAGCACCTATCATCCAAAAATATAATTCATGCGGATACTTTATCAAGACTCGTACCGAGTCAAGAAGAAAGATTCGAAGAATCAATTATTGCAAATATCAGATTAGATTATGCGGTGAAAAGCATGGTAAACAACATTTTAAGAGAGCTACCGGTTACACCAAAGGAAATCAAAAAAGAAGCTGAAAGCGATGATTTCATTTTAGAAATAAAAAGCAAAATGGTAGCAAATAACCAAAAAGGGCAGGAGATTTATTCAATATGTGACGGATTTTTATTATATGGTGAGAGAGTAGTAGTACCAAAAAAGTTGCAGAAAAGAATACTACGGGACTTTCATATGGGTCCCCCGGGGGTTAATAGAACAAAAAGCTTAATGCGAAGCTTTGTATATTGAAAAGGAATGGCTGTGGATATCGCAAACAAGGTTCATCGATGTAAAGGGTGTGCGTTAGCAGCTAAGGTACCACCTATTTGCATGGTTCGATGTGCCAGAGTGTATTGTGAGTGACAATGGTACACAATTCACTTCTGAAGAATTTAAGGAATTTTGTGAGTTATATCAAATTAACCACATAACGACGCCGCCGTATCATCCGAGGTCCAATGGACTCGCAGAAAGATTTGTCGATACTTTAAAGCGCGCTCTGAAGAAAGCCTCAGGAGTTCCAACGGAAAAGGCGCTTCAGCAATTCCTACAAGTATACAGAATCACGCCAAACCAGAGAATACACTCAAACATGGCACCAGCTGAACTAATGTTCGCTAGGAAAGTTAAGTCAGTGTTTGACAAGCTTTTGCCAGGAAAAAATAGAGTAAAGAATACTATGTATACAGCTAGAAAAAGATACACCTCCGGAGAGAAGGTGTTTTTCAAGTGCTACAAAAACAACGTTGAGTTCTGGGAGCGAGGCATAGTGGACAAGAGAATCGGTGACCAGATTTACGTAATTAAAGGGCCGAAGAATACTCATAAAAGGCACCAGAACCAACTTAAAAAATGTTACGTTCTAGAGAGTATACCGGATGAGGAAGAAGATCCCATTGATGTAATGTATGATATTTTTCAAGTAGAACCTCCGCAGAATACTCCTGAGCCGAGAAGATCCGGTAGGAAACGAAAGTTCACGGACCCATTGGACGTGAATCCAAAACGGAAAAGATATCAAAATTAAGCGGATGGACATATGTATATGAAGTATGCAAATCGGATCTACAAAGAAATAGCCATAATCATCATCCCATATAGGAAGCCAGTTTGAAATCCAAAAGGGATTCCAAGGCTTGGGAGGGGGGTGTTGTGGTAAGATCCTCCTAATTTGCATAGTGGAGTACCGACCATATAAATATGGTTGGTACCGGGAAGAGAAGGGAGGAATCAAGAGATTCAACCAGAGACTCTGCCCGACTGCGACTCAGTCAACACATTCTCCAGGAACGGTCTTCCCAGGAATATACAAAAGACTATATGTAAATATTGTGTACACTTTCTTGTTTCAATACATTTTGTTCTAAGTACATTTTGTGTTGCATTATTATTCCATGCATTAGTCAAGTTTCAACAGTATCAAATATGCGATTTTCTCTCATCCTTCAATAATGACACCAAAATTCTTATACGCGAGTATGAAAGGATCTTATCGAAAATAAGTAGACAGAACGTCTAAACTGTACAACGAAACATGTCTTAATGAAAACATGCTGCCGATATATATATATATATATATATATATATATATATATATATATATATATATATATATATATATATATATATATGTATGTATTTTAAAGAAAAACAGAACACTTTAAGGCTCAATTGTAATAGTTTATTTCCCCAAGGACTTTTAACTGTCCTTGGATCTTCAGACATCACTTTCAAAAGGTGAAACGAAAAATGAAATTAAAATTTGCACTTTTGACGGGCAGTATTAAGCTTATATAGGTTGACATATATATATATTTTTACATACGCGCCTACAATATATATGCATATATAAGTGTACATATACACCTATACATATATATATATATATATTTATACACATACATCTACATATACATATCCAAGTCCATATACACATTTGTATACATACAGTTATGTATCCGCACACATATGTGCATACAATCATCTTCACATCTAAAAATAAGACAATATTTACCATCGTATATAGTTTTTTAAAATTTATATATTATATATATATTATGAAATGGACAATTATTTTAAGACATTTTTAAAATTATACGTTTTTTTGTATAGATACAAATATTTAAGTAAATGCTCTGTTTATAATAAACAGTATTAACGACATTTACCGGCCTGAATGTCCGAGAAATCTTCATAGAAAATATGGATACAGGTTCGTTTCCTGTCGGAGGATGCATATTTTCTATGAAAATGTATCGGACATTCAGGCCGGTAAATATCGTTAATACTGATTATTATAAACAGCATTTACTTAATTATTTGTATCTATAAAAAGAACGTATAAATATAAAAATGTCTTTATATATATATATATATATATATATATATATATATATATATATATATATATATATATATATATATATATATATATATATATATATATATATATATATATATGTATGTATATATAAAGAAAGGGTCCCCGTATGCTTCTTATAATATGTAAAATATATAGGTTAGTTAATAAAACAAGAACAAACGAAGGGTACCAATATAGTCAGTACAATAAATATTTATGAAATATTAATTATTAACCATATGCCAAAAATGAAGCAAAGAAAGAAACGTTTTAAGTTCGCACTTATCAGACACGCCTGTGTCCATCAACCGACAGAGAAATAAACAGAGAAATTGGAATTACTCACCGACAGATGTTTTTGTAGACGGTGTATTTTCTGGTGGAAATCATATTATTAACAAAATCCCGATCTCTGATTCCTCGCTGTGCGAAACTTTTTATGAAAATAAAGTTAAATTTAAAATTTTTATATATCTATCTATCTATCTATCTATCTATCTATCTATCTATCTATTTTTGTCATCCACAGACAGACTGTTTCACAGCTCATCAGTGTGGCTAGACGTCCGGTTGCCTCATTATAATATAATAATTGATTCTATGCGTGATTGTTTCTTTGTATATATATATATATATATGTATTCGTTTCGTAAAATACATATATTGGATGCTTTGGTAAACATCATCAGTGATGCTTCTAGCCGAGGTTCATTAGGGGTTTTGATTCTTTCAACATCCTACCCCCTCTCCACTGTGACTGATTGGGTATCGACTGTTGTACCTTCCGTTAGCTACAATTTTTTCCATCCTCCGACCACACATTGCTACTCCTCTTGGCAATTTATGGTCCAATCCTGGATAACTTCCAGTTCACGAGCAATGTGCGCTCTTCCATAAAAAAGGGAACAAACGGAACCACAGTTTCTATCTGGTAAGGAGTTTTTCTTTAATTCTCCTTCTCGAACTGCGTGTTGTTTTGGTCTCGTCAAAGCTCGCAGTATGTTGATATACGTTAAGTTTTTTTCATTTTATGTTATATTTCAAATATTTACATTTTATATTAAGTTTCTTTTTTTGTGGATTTGTAAGCTTTCACTTTTAGTGTATTTTTTTCTGCTTTACCCTCTTCCTGTTTTTCATTCGTTTTTATATCTTATGTCTGACTTGTTTTTGGTAAGCCAAGTTTGTTAATTCTGTCTAGTTTTGTTTACTTACGCTCGGACTTTAGTCCGTTTTTCTTTTTAAATTCTTTTCGTTTAAGTATTCTTTAGTTTTTATTTTGTTTTGTAAAGTTAATTTTGAGAATACTTTAAAAAGGGAAAAAGAAATTGCATTACCGTCGTGATAGTGACTGCGATCGAGTGCTTGTTGTACACCCTCTTGTGGAGTGGTAGCAAGAAGAAGGTCCGCAAAGAATATTGTGTCCAGCGTCCGTGTCATGGGGCTACTGGGATTGTCACACTTGGTGAGACATCGACACGACTCGAGGTTGACTTTTCTACACCGCGTTTTGATTGCGGATACGGGTTTGGCGGGGAGTGTTAAGGACGCCTCCCCTCGCCTTACCATCACTCCTCCCATTTCCTGGGCTAAGCGCCATTGTAGGCCTGGGAGACTTTCGAGTTTCCTCTGCGAGTGTAGATCGGCCTTGAGGGTCGTTCCTCGATCTAATAAACTTTCACGGCTTCGGATGGTCTTGTATCGTGAATTAGTGGAGGGGTCATGAAGGGTGCACTCTGTTGGCGGGTCGGCTTGTCGGCGGCCGAGTTGCGCTCTTTCTGGTCTTGTGCCCCAGCGGCGAATTACCTCAGTAACCCTGAGTTTTTGCTTACCTGGAGATTGATTCGGGGTGTGCTATCTCTCAATGACAGGATCTTCAGATTGGGATGGTCGGATTTGCTCGACTGTCATCGGTGTGACCCTGGATTAGTAGAAACGGTTTCACACGCCTTCTACCATTGTCTTCAGGTTCGCCATTTCTGGGATTATGTCGGCGAGTTGACGGTTCGTATCGCTCCCGATATTCTTGTGCTCATCGATCTCGTATACGTGTGCAATAATGTGTCACCCTTGTATTCTGGTGAGAAACGAATGATATTTCTGACTCTGCTAGCCGTGGCTCGAGTGGTGATTTGGACGACGTAGACAGAGGGAAACTTGCGATACGAAGGTTATTCTCATCAGGCTCTTCTTTCCGCATCAGAAATGATAGAAAGCGTTTGTTATCGACAGAATTCAGGGAAAGTTGGGTGAAAGTCGCAAGCTTGGTTCGTGTAAAGGAGGCTATTCTTGAGTTCTTTTTTTATGTCCTCTTGGTCACAACAGGGCTGTTTCTCTTGAACCACCGCCCTGGTTAAGTTAGACACTATTTGTTTTCCCAGGTAATGTGAATTGTTGCCGGCCTGTTCTCGGCATTTTCTTTTGTCATGATCCATGTCGAGATTCTCAGCATGTACAGTTTGTTTTTTCCCCTTTTTTCATCTCGACTGGCTCAGACTTTGAGTTTCCAATACCGTCATTTATTTTTAACCTTCCATCTCCATTAGTGAGTATGGTTCATGATTCTGTCCATCGGCAGAATACAGCGGTCACTCTTATTATTTTGAGAGGTGGACGGGTCATATTATGATCTGTTTTGCTTTAGTTTGTTTTGTTAAAGTCTTTTGTTAGTTTTTTGGGTTCATTCTCTCACCCCACAATTTATGATTTTTTAATATATTTTTCCAATTAAATATTTTGAACATTAAGATTTTTATATCATGGGGTGTTTATGTAGGTAAGCCCCTGCTTTGGTGAATATGGGGTATTTTAGTATATATAGGATTGAATGGTGATGGATGAGTTGTTGTGGTAAACAGATAAATTGTATTGGATGAATGGGTAGTGATCGTGATTAACTACGACTAAGATAGTTAGCAAAGACCAGCCTTTCCCCACTTCCACTTCGGCCACTTGCCACAATTATTGTATTTATACAATAATAAATATATTCTATATGGTAAGGAACATGGCAGCGTGGTCGGCTTGAAGTGGTAAATAACGATTTCTTCCCTCACGGAGATATAAACACATACAGGTACAGAGACGAAAACGAGCTCAGGAATCACATTCTAATTACAATTATCCCATTTCCAATCATGTTAATCATCCGACCAAAGCAATATATATATATATATATATATATATATATATATATATATATATATATATATATATATATATATATATATATGTTTATATCAAGAAGAAAACCTTGAAAATATCGGTTATAATTTAATTCGTGAATAACTCTATACATTCATCTACTCAGACGGAAAGTTCTTAATTAAGAGTATCCGGTCGAAAGAGATGAATATAGAGAAATATAAATGATAACCGAAATGGATCTTTAAAGTTTTCTTCCTATTATTATAATGTTCTGTAGTTTTCACCTTGTTCTCTTTGGATTAATATCCTACATGGAATTATGAGAGTCACAAATTGGTAATATATACGCACACAGATTAAAACACAAACACACACACACACACATATATATATATATATATATATATATACATATATATGTATATATATATATATGTACATATATGTATATAGATATATATATATGTATATATAAATATATATATGTGTATATATATAGAGATATATATGTATATATATCTGTATATATATATATATATATATATATATATATATATATATGTAGATATACCTATATGATTATATATATATACAGAGATATATACATATATATGAACATATATATATATGTATATAGATATATATGTATACATATAAATATATATGTATCTATATATATACATATATATATATGTATATATACACATATAAATATATATCAATATATATATACATATATATTCATGTATATGTGGAGATATATATGTATATATACATATATATGATATATATACATATTTATATGTATATATATAAGTATATATACACATACATATATACATATGTACATATATATGTAATACATATACATATATGTCATATATATACATATACATGCCGTATATATACATATATATGTATAAATATATACATATATATGTATAATATACATATATATTAATATATATACATATATACACTCATTTATATATATGTATATATATACATATATGTATATATACATATATATACACATATATATGTATATATATGTATATATATACATATATATGTATACATATAAGCAAATAAATGTATATATATATACGTATATATTCATGTATATACATATATATACATATTAATGTATATGCATGTATTTATATGCATATATATACATACATATATATACACACAAATATATATACATACATTTATACACAAACATACACATATACGCATATCTACATATATACATATATATACACACATCTATATATAAAATATATAAATACATCTATATATATATATATATATATATATATATATATATATATATATATATATCCATATATATATATATATACATTTATATACATATGTATTCACAAACATATATATACATATATATACACACATATATATATACATATATTTATACAGACATATACATATATACCTATATACACATATATATATATATACAGACATATATGTAAATATACACACATATGCACATATATATATGCACACACATATATATACTTATATATATACACACACGCATATATACATATGTACATATATGTACACATACATATATATATGCATATGTATATGCACAAGCATATATATAGATACACATATATATATACATATGTATACACATATATGTATATGCATATATATATACTCACATATGTATATGCATATATATACACACACATATATATATGCATATATATACACACATTTATATATACTCATATATGCACATATATATACATATATATATATGCACATATCTATATACATATATATATCCACACAGATATATATATATATACCGACCACCTAGCGAAAAGGTTTACTCACCCTAAGTTATTCAATTGATAATTTTAATTTTAGATATAAATGAGATTTAGGAAAAAAAACTGGGCAAAGAATGTGACTCACTTATTTCCTGCAACTAGTAATCAATAGAAACATAACTGAACAGCTTTAAATAAAGAATAATAGAGGTATAATTTATTTATAATATGTAATATAGTTCGAAATATTTAATAATCTATGGTTCCTCCTTTATTTTGAATAACCTTTTCAACCATTTTTGGCATTGAATTGATTAGGTTCTGGAAAATCGCATCTCCAAGCACTGAATTCCTTTCGGATATGAAATTCAAAATCACACCCTCTTTCTTGCTCAATTGCTTTCTCAAGAGCGTGTACTTT
>OZ038488.1:38297622-38400122 GCA_964036315.1 Acanthosepion esculentum
TTGACTTCGCTGTTTCGAAAGATGATGAAACCTGGGAACTTCTCACTGCATTTCTGTTTGAACGTCCATTTTCGTAATAGGCTTCGATAACTTTAACACGTTGTTTGTTAATCTTTCCATGGTTGAAATTGCCAAAGATATAAGTTGTTAAATCTGAAAGAAAAAGAAAAAAAATCATTAGACGCTTAAACTTAAGTCAAATCTTGAATCGGCCTAAGTTACTAGAACACCTTTTATATATATATATATATATATATATATATATATATATATATATATATATATATATATATATATATTTATTAATACATGTTTCATTAAATAATATAGATAAGTGTTGTCTATATATTTTATGTAAGTTTTTTTCATATAGTCTGATAAGCTTAATAAGATTATCATTAAACAATGAAAGAAAATCACAATATTGATACATATTTTTTTTAATCCAATCTAAGCTTTCGGCTTACATAAGCCATTATCAAAGATGACAATTACACAATATATTTAAGCAATACACGAACAAGAAATTGATGATAGTCTTATTTGTTTACATGGATGATTTCCAAGCAACGATAAACACGTGCATATAAAACGCTGAAAGCGAAAATCGCACAACAGCTCATGACGTCACACATGACCACGCGAGAGTGAATCCGATGAGTATTGAGTATGGAAAGCCGTTGGTATGAACCAATGACTTCTGTTACTTATTATAGGCATTTAAGGATATTTTTGGAGATTTCATAGTTTATTTTGTTCAGGTTAGGTTTTAACTGTTTTATGTATATAGCTTCAAGAATTTTTAGTTTTTGTTTATTGTTTTCATGTTTAAGTATAGTTGTGTTTTCGACGAGGATTTTCCGTAATTGTGTATGCGGCCAGGCATGTTGTTTTAAATGCCTAAAAATGTTAGAGTTATCATTCAAATGTAGTGTCAAGCGTCGTGAAAGCGAGTTTGTGGTGTGACCAACATAGATATCATTTAGTTCGTTGGAGATACAATCTCCCAAAGGGCACCTGAATTTGTAAACTATGTTGTTTTTTTTCAAATCGCTAACCGGGGGAGAAGAATCATTGCGAATAATTGAGTTGGATATACTAAATTTAGTGTAGTATATAATTAACTTAATTTTTTTGCTAGGATCTGTTGTAGATATGTTAGTATTTAGTAATTTTTTTAGTATATTTTCATCTTGTTTATAATTAGTATGCATTTGATATATATATATATATATATATATATATATATATATATATATATATATATATATATGAAGAAATGTACTCTTAAGGTTTGCTATATTTATGGATAAAGTGTTCAATATCAGAGATAGAGCGTGTGTAAATATAAAAGTGAACATTAAAGTCAACACTCAGAGGTGACAGGCAGTTTCATGCTAGACGCAATCGTCAGGCCACGAGTGTCCTGACGATTGTGTCTAGCATGAAACAGCCCGTCGCCTCTAAGTGTTGACTTCAATGTACACTATATATATATATATTTCTTCTGCATTTAACCACACACACGCACGCACGCATGCACTTATATATATATATATATATGTATATATATATATATATATATATATGATAGGCTCTCCTGTATTCTTCGACGCCCGACGGATCAATCGAGCAGTTCTTAAAACTGAACATGCAGACTATCCGAACATATGGTTTGATTATCATGGTGAAGGCTTTTGCAGAATCAACCAAAATCTTGGGAAGAGCCGAATACAAAAGTGGTGCACATATTGTGCCACAAGTTGTCTAAACGAATAGAAATAGGAAGAAACATTTTTGTTCATGTGTTCAGTAATATATCATGTCCTCGCCTAACGTAGTGGCACTTCAGGTCTTTGAGTAAATCGGATGCTGATTGTTATACAATGTTTCGTAAGATATATCGTCCCTCACAGAGATAGTGAGAAACCTGTTTGACCATGTATTCGACCATATATTGAATCCATTCAAACGTGCTTATTGTATGTTCTCTGCAAGACGGTGTTGTATAATATCATGAATTATTTATGATATGAGTTTCTTATTAAGCAATATACATATCCGCAGAATAAGTCCTAAAGGGGTTTTTTTGCCTTACGAATACGCAGCGCTGTTTTGCAGTCAACAAACTGTGCAAAGAAGCCAGTAATTCAGCGTCATCACACAGCAGAACAAGGCAGATTTGGCTCCTATAGCTTCTTTTTTCTCACAAAAAAAAAAGAAAGAAAAAAGTAAGAGTTAAAATTTTCAAACCAAGTTGAATTCAATGTATGCAAATGGATGAAAAGTAAACCGGTAATCTATTTACACGAACAGAATTAAATTTAATAAATCTCTTGTGGAAATGTTTTTGCATTAAACGTGATTATACTGAAACAATAAAATAAAATAATGAAGTAGATATTTTTCCACTGAGGACTTTATCAAGGAAATGTAGAATTTATTATGCTGCACGTGTTTATATACACAGGCGCAAGGATGTCATTTATTAGATTTTTTAACAAAACAAAAAAATATTGAAACAAAGGAAGTTCAGTTGACCATTGATGACAATTCCAGAACAAAGTAACTATAAACATTTTTTTTCTATCCTCTACCAGCCGCAATGATGGAGAAAGCATTACCTCGAACCATCGCCGGTGAGACACGCTGCAAGAGCTACTTCGTTTCGCGAGGCTCGTCCCTTAATCGAGACGCAATCGCGCCAATCCTCCGAAGGAACGCCATCGAACGAGGGCCAATAACCACAGAAGTCTCCACTGTCATAGGAGTAAAAAAAAATCTATCAGCAAGAGAAGAATATTTAACTATTTTTTTTTCTCTGCGTCTCGCGCGACGGACCCCGGCTCAACCGCGGACCTGATCAAATTACCGGCCGAAAATGTATCCGCACAGGTCGCATCCCAAATCAACGAGTTACCCATTTTAAAAGGGAAAATGGTAATGCCATCCGGCCGATTTCCATCACCACGGTCGAGGCCTACGGGTTCGATTTGGGAAGGGAACCCAGCTGCATCCAAACCTCTTTTGATGATGTCGTTAATTGCTGCATGCCGTGGAAAGCGGCCGGCACTACGACGACAGGAGAGAGGATGCAAAACAAACTCATCGATGGAGGCTCCACATCTACATCTGTGACGCTCACATAATTTGAGTCCAAGACGGATCGCGACTCCGACCCGAGTGCACTCATCATCTAGAAGTGTACCGGTAGATGAAGAGGGCATTGCGTTGAGCCAGACGCCACTACTCGGTTGTGAAGCAGAAAAGTAGACAGGCGAGGCGATGCTGATCCAGAGAGAGCCTCAAATTAGTAAAATTGGCCTCGCATTTTATTTTATCCCAGCTTTTTTGTTTTGATGAGTCTAGTGGGATAGAAAGTAATTCTATAGGTATATAGGATGTCATTGATTTATCAAGGCTTGTAAAATTGAGAACGTTCATGAATGTTCATCAGGTGGTTGAAAGGTGTGTCAAAGTATGTGGAGGTCACAAAATGTCCTAATGCAAAATTTGATGAAAAGTAAACTGAGTGCGTAAAATTCAATATTATTTTGTTTAATAAATGAATATTCTTTTGCATTGTGATTAGATTGCTACATCATGAGATGAACATTCGTGCTGTATATCTTCAAAGGCTCTTTTGATTTTTCAAGAGATTTTTGTTGTGTATGCTGGGCTAAGCTGTGTTCTGTCTGTAGACATGGCGATAGTGATTGCATTTGTTTAAACAACAACTGCAGCTGTGCTATTAACGCTTGTAATCATGTCAGTAGCAATATTAGCTGTGATATTGTTATTGATATACTGATAATAATTGATATGTTATTAGTTGTGATGAAATGTAAAATTATCTGTAAAAATGATGGAAACAATAATAATAGCAACAACAATAATAATAATGATAACAACCTAAAAAGAAGAAAAGATAAATAGATAATAAATAAAAATAAACAAAATAAAATTAACAAAAGGATAATACATTATTTACATTATTCAGACTATTGTCCTCATCTTTGTCGCCATATTTATTACAACGTTTCGGCCGTTATACGTTCCGGCCTTCTTCAGGTGGTTGGAATGTCGAACTGAACTCTTTATTTCGCTCACTGGGGTAGACGGTTCTAGTTCCACGTGCCATGTTTAATGGATGTCAGCTACCAGTTATCTCCTGTCAATTCCCCTCTCCAAGTTTTCCACCGCCTTAACCAGGTATTGAAGACATTAGGTTTATAATACCCAGAAATTCATAGACAGATGTCACATGGCACAGTGGATAAAGGCGTTGGTTAGATCCAGTGACAGGACCCAATTAGTGTGAGTTCAATACCCAGTTAAGGCAGGAGAACTTGGAGAGGGGAATTAACAGGAGATAACTGATAAGTGACATCAATTAAACAAGGCACGCCGAGCGAAATAAAGGGTTCAGTTTGACATTCCAACCACCCGAAGAAGGCCGGAGCGTACAATGGCCTAAACGTTCTAACAAATATGGCGACAAAGATGAGGACAATAATGTAAATAATGTACATAATACCTTATCTCAGAAATATAGACAGATACCAAAAGGATAATAGTTGGGGTAATCATACTAGTACCACTACTACAACTACTACTACTAATAATAATAAATAGTACTAATGACGGTAGTAATGTTTATAAGGTAATGATTCTAAAAGTGATAACAATACTAATAATGATAGTAATAGTAGTAGTCACAGCATAATAATTTTGGAGTGTTAATTGTTATATCTGTCGTGTTGGCCATACTAATTGTTATGACGGTGGTTGTGCTTGTGAGGGTGGTGGTAGTGTTGGTAACAGTGCTGGTATTATATATCTGTCTGTACGTTTGTCTGTTTGTTATCAAACTCCTAGGGTTTTGGAGGTAGACACTCGTAACCATATATATTCTGACACTACATTACCCAGGGTACTTGGAAAAATATATTTCATTTTCGTCTCACTGAATTTTTTTCCTTTTTGATTTAAACTGAATTTAAATTTTAATACGAGAATGACTCCTATCCAAAATATAGAAGTAGAAAGCCAGAAGATGGAGGTCATATAGGCAAGATCAAAACGAGACAATATGGACGTCATGTTGAACAAAAAATCACCAATCAGTGGGTAGTCACTTACAATACATATTTGTTGAGACAATTCAACTGACATATCAATGTTGAAATCTGCTCATCAATTCATTCAATCAAGTATTGCATCAAATACATATCACAGGCCAGACTAAACTGTTTTGCATAACCCCACTACGGAAAATATTTTCCCTTTGATGTAAATTAAATTTAAATTTGAACAAGGGAATGACTCCTATCCAAAATATAGGAGAAAGCAAAAGATGGAAGTCACATCGTCAAGATCCATCAGTAATATTGAAATGCATCATTTTTCTCCACAAACTATAACAATGATTTAAAATTAATCATCATCTTACAAAAAAAAAAAAAAGTGACAGACAGCAAGACGCGGGTAATTCGGCTAGTATATATATATATATATATATATATATATATATATATATATATATATATATATATATATATATATATATATATATATATATATATATGCACTACCTCGGGAGAACGACTCAAAAGTTGGATGTCAGAATAAAGCAACACGTTCCAACGAAAATCCAGCAGACCTTCTGACCAATACGTATGGGTCTTCAATCGCAGAGCACCTAATAAATAGCCATCATTGTGCTACTAGTTTTAGTCTGGACTCATTTACCATTCTTACCAAGTCCCACTCGAATTACCACTTGAAAGAGTTGGAGGCCATTTACATTTTATCTTTGAAGTCCTCTCTGTGTAAACTTCGTACTGGGCCTCCAACTAATTTCCATCTAAGCAATATTTTTTACCCAATACATACTGTCCATCTCCTTTTCGTGATAATTCTATTATAGTTTATTAACCTCGATTTAACTTTGTTTAGCGAGGTTCGGACCAGTTTAGCTAGCTCGTTTTTCAGTTTTACTTTTTATCTATGAGTGGTAATAAAAAACAAATTCTGTCTTTTCATGGCGGTCATAAAACTTTGTATCACAAATCATATCTATAATACATATATGTACACACACACACACGCACACACACAGACACACACACATACACACACATATATATATATTCGGATGGAGGAACAGTGGAATAATATATATATATATATATATATATATATATATAAACGTGCCTGCGCGCGTGTTTGTGTTTTCGTTGGTTAATCATGGTAAGAAGATAAAAAGAAATGTAATTTTATAGAGCTGAATAAGGATTTATCTCTCGGAAGTACAACTGTTTTGTGTTATTTTGCAAACAAGATGAAACAGTCTTGTCATGAGCTCTCGATCCGCTGGTATGAAACTCTTTTGATGATGCCACCTTGATAGTTTTCCTTACAAAAGGAAAGTGTCCATTGATCGAAATAAGAATTAAATCTGAATATGGAAAAAAAGATTTTCTTCTTACTCAACCTTTCCACAAAAAATAAAATCCCCAAATTATTGACCATCAATATTTTATCAAATGATTTCCTTTTCAGGTATTAAAAAAAAACCACCAACGACAATCTATACGTTTTTTTTTATTTCGTTAAACATATTAAGCCACCTCTATGCAAGCGGGGTACGCACTGAAGCAATACCAACTCAGCCATAGCGATGTCGTAGCGGATATTGTTTAGTGAGCTTCACTGATTTATCATTATCACTGTGTGCCAGAAAACTTGTTACTCTAAATTAACTTTGTTATATAGAGCACTTTGGAGTGTTGATTTTCTAAACGTATCTTAAATGTTTCCCGGGGCCGAAAGTATGGTACACTACAGTATGGTAAGTATTAAAATCGAACTAACTACTTAGCTGTAATTGCTTTAACGAGAAGAGCTGGCGAACCATTACATCAAGTCGAAGTTCCCATAGAGCACGTTGGGGTGGCGAACGGTTTAGGAGCTTTTCTCGTCGATTATAATTACTGAGTTCGATCGTCACAGCGTTCCCAATACTTGTGACCAGGTGTCAAGCTGAGCTAGTTTAGCTATATAGAGCACTTTCCGGTAGGAATGGTTAACGAGCTGGTCTATTTACTCATTACTATGAGTAATGTGTTCGATCCTCACTGAGTTCTCCAAACTTGTTACCATATCCCAATTTAAACTAACGTTGTTAAATGGAGAACTTTGGGGTTGGGGAACGGTTTGCGAGCTAATCTAGTTGATCATAATTATTAGGTCGAGAGTTTGATCCCCACAGAGTGACCCATACATGTGTTCATGTGTCAAGCTAAGCTAACTTAATTATATAGATTACTTTGTGGTGGGGAAAGTTAACGAACCGGTCTGGTTATTCGTTACTATGGATTAGAGAGTTCGATCCTCACTGGGGGATCCATACTTATGGCTATGTATCAAACTAAACAAACTGCTTTTATACAGAGTATTGTGTGTTGGAGAATGGTTTACGAGCCAGTCTAGTAGATACTAGTTTCTGGTTCTTCGATAATTGTGACCATCTGTCAAGCAAAAATAACTTTGTTATATAGAGTCAAACGAAACTAACTTTGTTATAGAGAGAACTTTGGTGTGGGGAATGGTTGACGAGCTAGTTTAGCCAAACATTGTTACTGAGTTGTAATTTAGATACTCACGGGGTGCTCCACACATATGTCTATATGTCAAATGAAACTAACATTGTTATATAGAGCGCTGTGTAGTGGGATACGGTTAACAAGCTATTCTGGTCGATCATTTCTGCTGAGTTGAGTGTTCGATCTTCACTGTAGTCGATATTTGTCACCTTCTGTCAACACTTAGTATATAGGTGCCTCATTTTCGGTAATGGTTAACGTTCTAGTCCGGTTAATTATTCCTTCTTAGTACTGAGAGAGCTTCTCACTAAGTTCATCCCTCCCATACTTTTTGCTTTGTGGCAGCAAAGCTTTGTACATAGATCTCCTCGGTATGGATAATGGTTTTCGATCTAGACGTGTTGACCATTACAACTGAGTATTGTGTTCGAATATCTTTGGTTGCTTCATACAAATTTCGACATTAAATAACCAAAAATGTTTCGATGTGTCACAAAATTAACCAATCAACAATCGGTACGGGTAATGGTTATCGGGTCTAATATGATTACTGCTGAGTAATGATTTCCTGCCTCACTGGGAGCCACTTTTTGAGCCACTGTTAGCGAGTTAATCTGGATGACTATTAAAAAAAAACGTATATATAACAGGGACGTGTGTAAAATAGAGACTTGTCTTTTCGACGGACTTATTCAACTTATTTAGTGAGGCGATTCTGAGAGAATTAAAAGTCCTGTCTGAATTCATTATTGATGGTCATAATCTTAACACCATAACATAGGCAGATGACATAGTGTTGACAGCAGACACAAGAAGGAAACTACAGAAACTCCTGCAGAAGGTAGTAAAGGAAAGAGAGAAGAAAGGACTAAACATCACTTACAAGAAGGCAGAATACATGGTAGTTAGTAAAAGGATCAGCCCAACATCAAAATTACAAACTGGAGATTCTTCTTTCTTTTATATGCCGTGCCCCTTCAGGACGTAAACGACTGTGGCCCTCTACATCTTTCTGTCCTTTGTAGCCATTAATATTTTTTTTTTTGTTATTTCTCCCAAACCCTGTTCTAACATGCATTTACTCAAGCTCATCGATTACGTTACACCCTGCTTTACTCTGTCCCGCAATCTGTCCTGTGAGTATCAGACTTTCCAAGCCCTCCTTCCCCGTTATGTGCTGCAGAAATTTCAACTGTTTCTTTCTGACGTTAAGTATAAATTTCCTTTTTATTGAGGGGTATCCCCTTTTCACACAAATGGACTCACCCAAGGTATACATATACTACTACCAGTGAATACCCGAAGAGTGAAGGAGTCGAGACGGAACGACAGAAGAGTAGTAGAGTTCAGTAGTAGTAGAGTAAGTCACACACAGAGACGGCGGCAAGCGTCACAGTTAGCGAGCACGTAAATTCAGTAAGGAGTCACACCGCGATACTTCAATACCAAGACTGTATATATAGTATTGCTGCTAACCCGCATTCCTGGATCTACTAACCCGTATTACCAGTTTGTATTATTACGTTAATACATTTATTTTCCTTATCCATTCCTGTCGTTTGTTATTCATTGATACCGGATTTCATCCCGGAATCTACAACACTTTGTTTTTATTTTCTCCAGAAACTCGTCGTTGCTGTATTCACCATTTTTCTAAGACAACATTAATATGTTCATTTGAAATGTCAAGGGAAGTAACTAAGTTATTTGAAATGTCTAAATATTTAAAAAAAATCTATTTAAAACTATTAGTTAAAACCGAGATATTTTAAACTATCTACTGTAAACTTAGTTACTTTCCTTGGTGTTTGGCACGTGTGTCTACATGATAAAATTAAATAAATTGTACAGTAGCTAAATTTAGCGTTTTTCACTTCACAAGCACGACTCGAAGTTTCATGTATTACGCAATATTCAGGTGTTAAGTTGAAACTGATCGTTAAAGATTGGAGATTGCATTGTGCATGAAACTCAGAATCATGCTTCCGGTGAGGACTAATATAGCGTATTGGAGCAGAAGGTCATTATTGAATCACATATTGTTAAATACAACAGACAACGAATGTCTATTATGTTTGATCATGAGCCGTTCTAAACTTCGTATGGTTGCTTTAATTTCGGGCGAAAATAAAGACAGTAATTGTCCAAGATTAGGATATTTTTATTATGCTGTTCTTTGATCTAAGCTTTAGGTTCACAAGTAAATATTGTCTTAACTCCACAAATAAATTTATACAAATTCTTCATGCTGCAAACCAACTATTCGCATCTTTGGATGTACAAAATTTATTTACTAATCTCCCCGTTCTTGAAACGATTGACATCATTATTCCTGATATATACAATCACTCTTCTCTCCCACCCATCAATATTAAATCCATAATTCTAAAAAAATATTACTAGTATGTACCACACAAGTATCTTTTCATGACCCCTTAGGTAATATTTATACTCAAATAGACGGTATCAAGATGGGATTTTCGTTAGGCCCCTTTTTTTTCTAATTACTATATGGCACATTTAGAAAATAAAACTTTTAATATCATTGATACATTGATGACATTTTCGTTTTAGCTAAAAATATTGTTTAAATTACACAACTTAAAAACAGACTTGAAAGTCACTCCGTCCTCAGATTTACACTAGAACTTAATATTATTAATAAAATTCCATTCGTTGATGTATTTATTGATTCCAGCACACATAAATTTACTACCTCCTCTATAGGAAACCCACTAGCATTAACTCGTGCCTTCTTAATTATAATAGTGAATGCATCCAAAAAACTTAATCCAATGCACACAAATGATATCTTCTTCCAAAACCATATTCTATAAAGAATTACATAACATTAAACAAACGCTTGTTAATAATGGATTTCCTAATTCCATCATTGATCAATAAATTAAAATGTATCTCAGTAAACTTACTAATACCTCTAACAAAATTGATAATATTATTAATAAGAGTGTCCGTCAAAATAAACATAACACTATTAACTTATACTATTGTAACTAAATGTATAATTACAAACGTGATGAAACCACACTCAAAAACATAATAGGTAGAAATGTTAAACCCATTAATAATAAAAAACAAGTTATAGACTCCAATAACGCTACAACCACACTAAACTAAATCCTCTACAAAAGCCTCAAAAAACAAAAAAAAACAACAACAAAAAACAATGTAGTGTATCGATTTACACGGTCGTTCAGATTGTATCTCCGATAGTAATAACAAACCAACTACATATATTGGTTTTACAACAACCACGCTCTCCCGTAGACGTACCTGTCACCTTTTCGAACTTAGTTCTATTAAAGAACATTTCTTAGAAAAAACATAGACATGCACATAGTATTAGACAGATATTAGTTGAAGATACAACAATAGTCACACATACACACAGTAAACAGAACCCTCAGATATTAGAGGCTATCTACATTAAAACAAAGCAACCAGCACTCAACAAAATTACATTTCAAACTAGTCACAACACATTATATGCATCTAGACATAAGGTTCTGTTGTTAATATTTCGGTCTCTAACGTGGTATGACGCCATAGGACCGCATCATGAATTTACGACCTGCGTCTATAATTCCGCGACAGTTATCGTCGCATAGGAACCTTCTATGTCAACATAACAGAATAATATCTTTGATGGTGAATATCTTTATTTAAATGTTCATACAACCACTCTGAATATTGCTAATGTGAGCGGAAAGCTTAGATTAAGGAACAGCATAATAAAAAAATATCCAAATGTTGGACAATTTTTGTCTTTATTTTTATCCGAAATTAATGCAACTATATCAAGTTTAGAACGGCTCATGATCAAACATAATAGACATTCATTGTCTGTTATATTTAACAATATATCTTTTATTATTTTTTAATATATATATATATATATATATATATATATATATATATATATATATATATATATATATGTTATGAGTATTACTCGCTTGAAAAACCTCGTATGACTCAACTTGTAGACACCTGAGGGCAAATTTGTATCCGAGGAAAAAACTGAAAGTAAATAAAGAAAGAACTAAAAACATCAGCACAAGGTGAAATAAATCGTCAAGTGTTTTAACTCCTTAGTCCAAAGAAAGAACCCAAAGGAGTATAAAGGCAACGAAAACGTAGAGGGCTCAATACGGTAAGTAGAGCGGTAAATTAGAATAAATTCTAACCGGCCAGGTAAACCTACCAAGGTTTCACCTAAGCGGATCTTCAGGGTAAACTGTCTAAAAAAGAAAATGGCGGAAAATCTATTTATATATAACACCATTAAAACACAAAACCACGTGACAAAAAAAAAGTGAGAAGAAAACCCAAAATACTATTCTAATAACCAGGCTCTCCTATGCTTACAATTATTAAGTATCTCGGATCTTTTATTTAATAAATTCTTAGGTTTCTCATAGATGACAATTGCTAATTTTTCTTCCATAGATAACAAACAAAACTCGTCACCTGCCTTATATTTATGGCATCTTTTTTAATATTTCCCATTTCAAAATGGTGGCACTATTATCTTCTTGCTTTATATCTCATATGGAGGTGGAAAAGCTGGTACTATGTCTATAGGTTTCGTGATTAAAACTACTTACATGATTATAATAACGTTATTTGAAGCTACCTTGGTGAGATCCTATGTAAATTTTGGGGTTATATATATAGAATTAAAATAAAAGTTTTTCAGCTGATTGATCCCGACTCCAGAGTTTAATAGCCGGACCCATCTGTCCACTCTTCACTTACTATTGGTGTATGTTTTTCCCGTGTTGTTTGTGTACGTGTTTGGGTTTGCGCCCGTCTGCGCGGATGTGCGTACGTGTAGGGTGTCGTGATTATTTTCCTTTTCTTGTTTTTATTTCTACTTTACACTAACTCCTTAGCTTTTTTCTCTTTTCCTCCTTTCTTTCAATTGTAGCCAACTGTAGTGATTTTCACGTTTTTTTCTCATTTTTTTTAAGCTTTTCACCCCAAGCAAGGCTGGAAGCCACTAGCACGCAAAGGGGTTACAGAAGGTTTGGAGGAAGAGCAGATAGGAGTGGTAAAGGAGAGGATGTGGAGAAAGATAGTGGATCGATCAAGGCAAGAGGGTTACAGAAGATTTGGAGCGAGAGCAGATAGGAATGAAAGGGGAAAGGATGCAAAGAAGGGAAGTAGATAGATCAAGGCAACTGGAGATGTCGATTGACGTTACACTTAAATAGTTGGAGATTATATTTGTCAGGGAAACAGGAATAAGGAAGTGAGTTCCACAGGCGAGATGTGCGAGACATGAAACTATTGGAGTAGAAGAGACGTCTACATCTAACAGTTTCAACGGTGAAGGGGTGGGAACGGGATGCCAGCCTCGTAGGACGCTTAAATTCATGAGGCTTGGGAACCAGCGAAAGCAGCTCCTCGGAGCTATTACCGTGAAAGTATTTGTAAAAAAGACAGAGCGAGGCAACGGCGCGTCTGCGAGAGAGCGACTGCAGACGAGATGACAGATCAGGGCCAATTACGTTGCCAATCCGTCTCTGGATCTTATCAAGAACCCCGAGGCAAACAGCAGGGTCTCCAGACCATATATGGCAGCAATACTCCATGCAAGGGCGAATGGTATGCTATCGTTTTTAATTTTGAATTTTTAAACGTTCTCGTCTTTTCTTGAGCTAGGAATGTTGTATTTCGTTTTTTACATAAATAATTGATACCAGTGCTTATGTAAACTGATAGGATTGTTTAATGAATGGCACTGTTTTGTACTCTTAATATAAAATGGGGCACGCACAGACCAAATTTAATCTCACATGAATTTACAAAGGAAGACAATTACTTTGAACCTGGTGTTCTTAGCTTTGTAAATGTCATCGCTGGCATTTGTGAATTTTTATACTATGAAGGAAAATAACTTTGAACCTTGAGGAAGGTGACGAAATAGACTTCGATCAACCTGAAATAAAATTGACCAAGCAACACAAATTCAATCAAAGACGGGTAGCTGAACGAATGATAATAGCAAGTACGGAAAATGTCTGCAATAGAATTGATGCGGCATAGTTTCACTCAGCATGGATTTCCTACTTCAACGGAAAATACGAAAATTATAGGAAAACTTTTTTTTACTTTGGTCTGAAAATGACATTTCTTTTTTTCTTTAAGCAATTCTCACGTTTTCAGCTTGTGCATGTCACGCGAACTCAATTCAATCGAATTTTTTTTGTTAATTTGAATTTATAACGTATAGAATTTAATAGTTTATAACGTAGCTTAGTCACTGTTTCATTTATTTCTCAAGAGTGATCAAGAATTGCAAAAGCTTTTCAAAATATCTCCGTTTTAACAATAAATTATCCGTTGGAATTACAAATTTTTATTCCTTTTAATTCAACTTTAAACATCGATCATTTCTAATATGGATATGTTTTGTCTACGTATTTTGTTTTACTCACCTTACCGGCAAAAGATTTAAACAAAAGAACACAGTATCGATTGCATTGGTCGTGTTAAACCTGTAAAACTTCTATTCATATTTCTACGTAGTAATTAGCTTAGAGAAATTGACAAAAAAAAAACTATTTATCGGCTTGTATTGCTTAAGAGAAAGGACGAGATTACGTGAAAGTTATGGTTGAAGAAAATGGAGTCATCCCGAAAAAGAACAAAATCGACAAACCTAGTTGAAATCTGTCCAAGGTTTTGTGGAAACTCTTTTCACTAATGCCCTTGGGCAAAGACAAAGCAGTAATCTTTTTCTCGCTCTGTCGTGTTTCATCTGTCGGCATTTATTGTGAGAAAAGGACTGACCGTGCTACGATGTTGGTAGAGAAGCGTGTAGTATTTCAGCCAGGGACTCTTTTCTGCTACTGACAGGACACAACCTGTGTTTACTTGGAAAGAGTTTTTAGTTTTTAGTTTTATTTTCACTCCAAACATGTGGTCTCTGCGAAACGCTGAATTTAATTCACTGGATTAATGTACCTGGGCTCTCGTCGACAGTAAGATCAAACGGCAGGTACATGATATCAAGGACTAATTTGAAATGGCTGTCATGCGCGTAATGGCCAACATAGACGAAAACCATCTTATCCGGGCATAAAATCGCTTTCGGGAGGAGTTCTACTGAATTATATGTTTACCTTTCCCTGAGTTGAACATGACAGCAATTAAAAATAGTTTTTCTATTGTATGACTTTTTTTATATTTGCAATTCAAAATAATAATAATAATAATAATAATAATTATTATTATTTCCTTTGATTTCTGGTATGCACTCATTTCTTTTTTTTTTTTTTAAAAACTTAAGATCACACACAGTTTACATAGAGAAAGCTCTTCGTAGTGTGTTATGTGTACTTGTGAGTACAGTTTTTTGGTATTTCTTTAGGGTATGGGCTACCAGGAATCCTTGCAATGAGTATATCGGAACCTTTTCCAGTCAAGTCGTGGACTCCAAATACAACGAAAATTATTGATGCCCGCATATGTCACATTTTTAGATTTAGATTTCAAAGTCCTTGTATTTTGATAGGTTTTTGAAGATCTTCAAAAAATACATTGCCGCTTGCTGGGACTGCCATGTCAATAAGAAGGTACATTTTGTTTTTCCGGTCTCTGTTCACATTGTCTAGGCGAGCTTTGATTGTTCAGTTTGTGTGTATTGTAAAGTCGCATAAAACTGTTACAGGTCCTCTCTCTGTAACTGGGCCTGAGCGGTGTTCATACCAGGTTCTTGAATTTTCTTCCCGTAAAAGTTGCATATTATCCATTGCAGTTATTGGTCTATTCTGTCATGCCGAATATTCAGTGGGTACCAATACCGTGCAACCTGATACAAGATGGTCAATTTTTTCTGGATAATAACAGAATTATTCAGTATGTGTGTTTGGTAATTTCTAGTTAGTATTGATTTGTACATGTTATTATTATTATTATTATTATTATTATTATTATTATTATTATTATTGTGTGTTAATTCATGGCCTTGTGGGTGATGAATTGTTTTCCATCCTACAACTCCAGTCTTACAGACGAAACGTTGTTAGCTTATCGATGCTCTATCGGTATTTTCACGGCAGATGTTCAGACGAGCTACATTCGTTAGTTCCACCAGCAAAAAAAAATACAAAAGATCTGTGGTCCATATAATATCAGGACGACCTTCAAAAGTGGTTCAACACTTCGCAGGCACCTCTTCCGAATAAGACCTCTTGTAGAGGAATAGATGATTAATAGTCTCTGCGTATGCTATCCCAAGCAGCTATGACAAGAAATATAAAGGGGAAACGGGTTGCCCCCTTAAGATAAGACTGCAAGAACACCGATAAGCTGTAACACGAGGGGAAATAGAAAAATCAGGCGTGGTTGACTATATATGGAGGAAAAAAGGAGATCTCCGCCCCCTATGGGATGAGGGTGAAATAATAGAGAACGTCACTGGAAAATACAAAAACTTAACGAATCAGCGCTTATGCGTGGCCACAAGAATAAGTTGGATAAGCATAGAAATAAATACAATATGGGATCCAGTAATACGAAGTGCTAGAGAAAAATAATAATGTCAACAAACTGCAATATGAGCCCTGGTAAAAAAGTAGTTACTGGGACATTAGGTTTTAAGTCCTCAAAATTCATATGCTGATATCCTGAAGGCCACATTACCCACTAAATAAAAGAGTTTATTTGAATCCAGTGACTTGAACCAAGTAGTTGTGAGTTGTGGCAACAGCTGGGGGGTGAACAAAAACTTGGAGATTTAAGTTAAAGGGAAATAACTCATACTAAGGCATGGCACGTGGAACTAAAACAATCTGAGCCGGTGAAGGAAATTCCTATCATCTGAAGAAGGTCAACGACCGAAACGTCGTGAATGTGTCAACAAAGATGAGGCCTACAGTCCGAAAAGTGTAAATATTGTAAATAAAACAATAATATCTGATAAAAAAAAATCCTCTCAAAAAGTGCTGGTCTCTCTGTCCAAACTGGTAACTAATTAAACGTTTACCCTGATTGGTTCTTTTTGAAAAAAAATTCTTTATGAGATTTGTCAATAAAAGCCGGCAGTTAAGAATTATTAATTTATCAAGAAAATAAAAAGCAGGGATATCAACTCAAACATGTGCACCAATTAAAAGAAACGTTTAAAGTAAAAGATTTTCTATTTTATACTCACTAGGAACCTATATACATTGTTTTATTGTCATATTCCTTTTTTTTTTTGTCCTCGTTTTAGTAATAAATATCAATTTCAGTCATGGTTCCTCATTTAACCCAACTGTTTAAACTTGTGCTTCGCAGTACCAACGCATTTTTCTTCTGATGTGTTGGTTGAAAAAGGATCCTTTAAAAAATGCGTTATTGTATATTTAAGGCAATATACACATACCGTAGTGTCAAAGATTTGTTTACATATATATATATATATATATATATAGGGTGTCCATAAAGTTCGTGTGCACTTAAAAAAAATTATAACTTTTGCGATAGAAATAATTTGTAAAAAAGATTAGAAAGAAGTAAATCTATATCTTTGTAGGTTTTATTGAAATTTTATTTAAGTTTCCACATGTCCTCCATCATTAGCAATACAAAGGGTAATACGATTTTGCAGTTCACGGAAAACATTTGCCAAATGATTTACAGTAATGCCTGAAATCACATTAGTTATTTTAGCCATACTTAAAACTAGGTACATTAAACTTTATAACACTTTTTACAGATTATTTATATCGCAAATGCAAATAAAGTTATAATTTTTTAAAGTGCACACGAACTTTATGGACACCCTATATATATATATATATATATATATATATATATATATATATATATATATATATATATATATATATATATGTATTAGTAGTATTAGCAATAATTTATTAGCAATAATTATATATATATATATATATATATATATATATATATATATATATATATATATATATATATACTAGCAGCATAGCCCGGCGTTGCCCGTGCTTGATTCAAAAATCGTACGACTTATACAGCAATCGCTATCACTTAAAATATTTTTGCCCTTCCTTGACTTTAAAGGAGTACCCTTTGCCGTGCTGATGTTGCTACATGCCTTACTACCTTGCCTATCTCTCACTGCGAATTTTTTCTAAGCTCTATACTAAACATTAAATCTGTTACGATAAAAGAACTAAACAAAATGGACACAAAACGATCAGCTTTAAAAAAAGATTCGTAACTGGAAAAACCGAATGAAAAAAGAATGTTAACCACAAATACTTTTTCACACCCAACACAGTTCTGCGGAATTAGAATCAACGTTGAGTTTAAGCAAGCGAATGAGCCAATTGGAGTAAAGTGCCATGCAGATTTAAATTTTTCCCACTTGTGACTAATGCAGCTATCGATTTTTTTTCCATGCTAGCATGCTAGTTAACATTCGTGTCAGTCAGCTGTTGGCTCTCACGCTGGCCAATAGAATCTTCCTGCCTATTTGTGGCAGCCAGCTATAGGCTCTCACTCTGGCCAATAGAAAATGGCCGCAAACTACATGAAAACTGCCGTAGAAGCATGAAAAAATCGATTATTTCCACTATCGATGGGAGTTGGGAAATGCAAAGTCGGTCTTGGCCTTGTCACTAACTTGGAGCATGGGCATGTAAATTGAGGTGCAAATCCGTCAAAAATTGCGGCCGTGCATTCGTTACACACACACACACACACACACACACACACACACACACACACACACACACACACACACACACACACACACGCGCGCGCGCACATCCTGCCTTTTATAGATAGAGATATATCATTATTGCTAATACTACTAATAATAATACATCGAAAGCAGTCGTGTGTCAGAAAGTCAGCATCTCCCTCAGGTTATCTATTGGTATACTGGTACGCTCTACTCGGGATGAGTCCGAGATAGTCTGTCCCAATAGTGCCTCCTCCGTGGGCATCTTAATGCCCAAACTTACCACATCCAGGCTCAATGTCTGACTCACCGAGCCTTGGGAGCTAACAATTGGCCTGAGAGGAATGCAGTCTTTGTCAATTTTGGGGTGACTATATATGTGAGGTATTTTGCTGTAACATTGTGACGACTGCCTGCATGTTTTAGCTGGGAAGTGGTCCTTGTTCTTGAATAGGATCTGCGACAGTTTCCTTTCTGTTTTCATTGTTGGGTCTTTCTTTACTATAGCTACCATTTCTAATGATGTCTTCCAGTTTTCCTGTATATTCAGTTTTGTACATCGTCTTTGTCAGCTGCTGGTATGAGGTTGATATCATTCTTTGGGGTTCTAATTGCCAGCCTCTCCAGTTCTGTGATGTTTGATTTGGGCACCTCTGAGTGTTGACTTCAATATATATATATATATATATATATATATATATATATATATATATATATATATATATATATATATATATCATATGAAATGGACGATGTTTGACAATTATTTTAAGACATTTGTTTTGTTTATACATTCTTTTTATAGATAGAAATATTTAAGTAAATGCTCGGTTTATAATAAACAGTATTAATAACATTTACCGGCCTGGATGTCAATGAATCTCTTACATGTATCTGCTCAAAGCGTATCCAAATGTAAACAAATGACGTCATACATTACATTTACATTACATTTGGATAGGCTTTGAGCAGATATGAATGTACATGAGAGATTCATTGAAGATTGTAGTTTAAAAGAAGTAAAATCCACCCTGCTAACCGAACGATCCTCCGTGGCTTAATCGGTTAAGGTACATCAGGCTATATGACGGTTCCATACATGATACAGATTCAATTCCTTTCGGAAGACGAATGTTTTGTATGAAAATTCCTCGAACATTCAGGCCGGTAAATGTTATTAATACTGTTTATTGTAAATAGAGCCCATACCTCAAGTGGAACTCGTACATACGAACCATCGCTAAAGATACTGTAAAAATTTTCGGTACCCTGTACCGCTCTAGTCAGTACCTGACTCATCTACTTTGACAAGAGCCAGATTAGGAGATGAAGTGCTGCTGCCCTATAAAAAGAATGTATAAAAATGTCTAAAAGTATATATATATATATATATATATATATATATATATATATTGGCATGATTTTTTCATTAAGACATGTCCCATTAATAATTTAGACAAGTTTTGTCTACTTATTTTTAATAGGATTCTCTCGTAATTTCGGAAAAGTTTTTTAATATCCTTATTAAAGAAAGAAATCAACTTAGTATGTTGATACATATTAATTTTATTCCGATATATGTACACGTGCGGGCGCGCGCACTCACACACACACATATATATATTCTCACAAGTTATTATTTTTCGAATTGTATTTTGAGAATAGTGTATAACCATAAAAAAAAAAAAAAAATGAGAAAGCAATATTTGTCACGCACTAAATTCATGTCGCATTATTTTAAGACTTCATTTCAAAATTTCCAGAAATATTTCCGTTTCAAAGAAAGAACAGAGCCGCACTGCATATTTTAAATAATGAGATTATTATTCTTGAAAATGTTTCTTTTTTGACTTCCTTTGAAAAGGAAGTCAAAATATCATCTGTTAGGCGCTATGTCTTTTCATGTATTAGGGGGTCATGTCTCTCCCCAATTGCCTGTCTTCTTTTGTTCACAGGAACTTTGAACCTTGAACTTTTGAATCCTTGTCTTTGTTCTACTAACGATTCGTACGAAGTCATTGCACACTATTCCGTTTGACTTCAGTATTCTTTGTGTGAAATAATTCCTTTAGCAACATTTTCTCATTATGTATCCCATACATTTTGAAGCTCTTTCTGATTGTAAATATACGTTTCCTGCATTCTTTAAAACTTCCCCGTTGGTCACATGTTCTGTCCATGATATTCTCAGCATTCGTCATTACAAATACATCTTACTGGCTTCAAGTCCCTTAATCATGCAAACCAAACTAGTTACATTCCACCCTCACCGAGTGGACCTCGAATTTCTGCCTATCGTGATGAATGTGTGTTCTCTTAGCGAGGCCTTATGCCTTGAGCGCCTGTTGAGACTTAAACTCACCCCCCGGACCTCAAGTGAAACTCGTACATACGATCCATCGCTAAATATGCTAAAAAATGGTCGCTTCCATGTACCGCTCCACCAAGTACCTGACTACTCATGTTATCCAATACCTTTACAAGAGCCGGATCAGGCCAAAAATGGAGTACTGCTAATGTGTATGGACAAGAGTTGCCCAACCATCGCTTTCCAGTCTCGATACAATCCAAAAGCGTCTCCGAGTTCTTTTGGGTGACGAATTATTTTACACCCCTTTCTCACAGACGAATCGCCACAAGCCTCTCGCTGCTCTATCGCTTATCTTAAACTCACCCCCACAACTCAAGTAGAACTTGTACATACGATCCATCTCTAAAGATGCTGGAAAAATGGTCGGTTCCCTGTACCGCTCCAGCAAGTACCTGACTACACATGTTATCCAATTTAGAAGAGAGAGTTCAGGTCGGAATTAGAGTACCACTGCCATATAAGGGCAGGAGCTGACAGTCTTCTCTTTCCAGTCCCGATACAATCTCCGTGTTCTTGTAGGGAATTAATTATTTTACAGCCTAGGAGTCCTTGCTCACAGACGAGACGCCACAAGCCTCTCGCTGCTCTATCACTTATCTTAAACTCACCCCCAGACCTCAAGTGAAACTTGTACATACGATCCATCTCTAAAGATGCTGGAAAAATGGTCGGTTCTCTGTACCGCTCCAGCAAGTACTAACCTCTACATTTAAAAGAGAGAGTTCAGGTCGGAATTAGAGTACTACTGCCATATATGGGCAGTAGCTGACAGTCTTCTCTTTTCAGTCTCGATACAATCTCCACGTTCTTGTAGGGGATGAATTATTTCCCAGTCTACAACTCTTTCCTCATGTAGAGACAATGGTGATTTTTCAGTTGAACTACACTCCTATCTATCCACCATCGCCATCGGACCCAGAATATTTACTATTCGCAATGAACGGAACTTTCCCCAGGGAGGCCCCGTGTCATGAGTGCCTCTTGTGACTTAAAGTTAGCCCAGACCTCAAATGGAACTCGTACATACGAACCGACGCTAAACATACTGTAAAAATGTTCGGTACCCTGTACGGCTCCAGTAAGTACCTGACTCCTCTACTTTGACAAGAGCCAGATTAGAAGAAGATGAAGTGCTGCTGCCCTATATGGACCGGGACTGCCCAATCTTCACTTTCCAGATACGATAAAGGCCAAAAGTTTCTACGCGTTGTTGTGGGTGACAAATTATTTTTCACCCTACAACTCTTTACTTAGAGACAAAACGTCGCATGTCTCTCGTTGAATTATCTCTATCTAGTTGGAACTTTCACGGCGAATATAGCAAACTGTTTACTCCGACATAGGGGGTTATGTGTTTATACGTTTGTCTATACACTTCGAGTAGATTAAATACGTCAGGCCGGGAGGGTAGTTCATATGAGTGAAGGAAGACCCTCATTTTAAACTTCAGCTGCCTTGCGGCCATGGGAAAGGTTTCGGGAGTAAACACTGAGGACAAATCCGGAGTCCGAGGAAATTGAAAATCCAACTTGGTGTCTTGCGCGGGGCAATTCACTTCATGGCTTGAAAGAAGTCTTTAACCTTTGGTGGCAGTCTTTCTAGAAATGGTGCCTCGACGAAAACACCCAGATGTAGGGCTGGCGTCCCATATTTTGTATCAGCTATCGAAAGAACTATGTTTCCACCAACCATACGGAGGTCGAAGGATGATGATGCTAATGATGAAAACCCGTCATGCCACGCCCATTATAGCGAACCACCCTCATTCCCTTCGTATTCCATTGGTGAGATGCAACTTCCACTCGAACAGCTTCTTCCCACAAACTTTGTGGAACCGACTCCCAAGAGGATGCTTTCCTAATATATACAATGTTAACCTGTTCATATCTATGGTTAACAGTCATTTTCTCACATGCATCTTACTCTGTAACCCTCTACCTCAAGTGGCTCTTGGGCCCTGTACAGGGTGGACATCATTATAAAAAACGTATATGCTTACGAATTGAAATATAAATGACTAGTATGCGTTTATGTTTGAATCTAGAAAGTGCTTGCAAAACGCAATAAAAGGAAAGCAAACTTTAAGACATAGAAAACATCGCTGGAAACAAAGAAATGTATGCTCAACTCCTAAGACATATGTAATATCCTATATCAGGCGTCAGCAACCTTTTGCTAATTATGTGTCGACTTGTATTGACTTGTATACAAAATACGTATGCTGTTGGCACACTGAATGATTTTAAAACCCTAAGTCAAGGTCAATATACCTTTTCTACAATATATTTTATATAATAATATATAGTATATATACTTTAGTATATATCAAAATTGAAACAGCTAAATAAATTCTTTGTCTTATAGTAGTTATTGGTTCGGACTTCGTGATGTCATTTCCGGCTGCGTGCCACTGGAAATTGCTTGGCGTGCCGTAGGTTGCCGACCCTTGTTCTATATAACAATGCATGCTGGACATTTTCCTTGGCGAAGAGACTTTAAGTGACAGAGATGTGCATCTGGAGACATATTGCTGAGAATACAATGGGAAGACAATGTGAGTAACGAGGTGTTTTTAAAAATGGGAACTAAAAGACACTTACAACTGAAATCCTGACTATTGAAATTTCTAGAACGCACACAAAGGAAAGTGGGCTTGACAAACGTATGATTCGCAGGACATATTTAAAGGCGGGGTGGCAGAGATAAATCGCGAGGACAGAGGAGGGCAGGGACAAAGAGGGATGGTGAAGCGTCAAAGGTTGCTTAGAACTATAAAGGAGATGGTAGCTGTGGAGAGTCATGATCAGCCCCGACCTAAAGAGACGCAGCTCATTAAAGAAAATCGGTTGGTACTTGTGGCGGGTGATTTCGACCAAGGTGTCCGAAATAACAGACACACACGGGCCCACTGTACATGCATACAAGATCGCTCAACGTACGTGTACACACGCACAAAGCATACACACACGATACATGAACGCGCGTATAGGCGCACACGGAAACGCAAAGGACGCACACGCTGGGACAGACATGCAAGCTCGCATGCACCATGCTCGCATATATACCTGTGTGCACATAGAGAGACGTACAGTTACACGCATACATAGATGCACAGAAATATGCATCGAAGTAAACACGGTCACACAAATGCACATAAAGTTGCAGCCAAAATGTTCAGAACGGCATTGTTTTCGTCAGTAGGTATAAGTTTTTATCAAAGTCGTTTTATATTCTATAATTTTCACAGACATTAAATACGATATTAATTGTTATTGTCTGAGATTCTGGTGTAATCTGAGAGGATAATACAAAAGTTATGAATGATTTAGTGATTTACTGCAAAACCCATGGCGGCCAAAATGATCAGAACGGTTGAAAAAATAACAAAATAATAAAATAAATGACAGAGAATACTGGAATTATTTAATATTTAGTGTGAAGCCCTTTAGCTTCAATCACATTTTGACATCTACGACTGCATGAGGAAATTAAATTTTCAATTTCTTGCTGGGTGATCTTATTCCATTCTTCCTGAAGGGCATTCCATAATTGCTCGGTTGTTTTAGGATTTCTGGCTTTCGAACGTTCTCCTAGAATATTCCACACATTTTCAATAGGATTGAGATCTGGGCTTTGAGCAGGCCAATCCATAACAATAACCTTTTCAGCCTTGAGGAAGTTCATGACCACCTTAGCCTTGTGACATGGGGCATTGTCCTGCATGAATATGGGTGGTCACTTAGTTGAATTTCTCAGCACAGACAAGACATGATCTTTTACAAGTTGTTTATAAACTCCTGCATTTACCTTTCCATGTAATCGCACCAAAGGGCCCACATCATCTCCAGATATCATCCCCCAAACCATGACACTTCCTCCACCGAATTTAACACTAGTCCTAAGGCATTTAGGCGACAATTTTTCACCTATTTTTGACGAACGTGCCATTTCCCATCTGAGCCAAATAACATAAACTTAGATTCATTACTGAAATGCACCGTTTGCCATTTTTCTTGAGACCACAACACATGTTCGGTTGCAAAGGTAAGACGACACTTTTTATTCTTTGAGCTGATCAGTGGCTTCACTGCAGGTGCTCTTGCTTGTAGGTCATGTTCAACTAAACGACGAGACACAGTTTTTCGAGATAAAGTTTTCTTCAGTACAATGCTCATTTCCCGAGAAACAGCAGCAGCAGTTTTAAATCTGTCCTTTTTAACCAACTTTACCATAGCACGATCTTCTCTCGTGGACGTTTTTCTTGGCCTACCTGTAGACCTTCTTGCTTCACACGAACCACAATCATCGTAGACCTTAAGAATACCGTCAACAACACACAATCTTTGAAATAGACCCAATACTTAAATTATCCTTCTTTCGAAGCTTAATAATCAGCTGACGAATTGGTAACGGAGTAAGTGGCATTATATTAACAAAGTACACTGCAGATATTCTTACTAATGTTTAGTAAACGAACCGTCACTAAAACAAATTAAAAAAATTAGATTTCGCCGGTTAAATATACTAAAACACGGAGTAAAAGCAACCATTCTTATCATTTTGGCAGCCATGGGTTTTGCAGTAAATCCCTAAATCATTCATAACTTTTGTATTATCCTCTCAGATTACACCAGAATCTCAGACAATAACAATTAATATCGTATTTATTGTCTGTGAAAATTATAGAATATAAAACAACTTTGATAAAAACTTATACCTACTTTTCTGACGAAAACAATGCCGTTCTGAACATTTTGGCCGCAACTGTATGCAGTAATGCACGCACACTCACACGCGCAAATACAGACGTACTCGTAGACACAGGCATACACAGACACGCACACACACACACACAAACACACGTACACGCACACGCATAAGCAAAGTAACAGACAAAAACAGAGGCACGAAGATAGCACCTAAATTAAGAATTCTAATCCCAAATGCGAAACGTTTCCTTTTACAATTCCCCTCCCCCAGTGGAACAAAAGAACCCCAGCGTACACTGTGGAGTAAACCTCGTCAACCAGAAAATGTATCTTCGTAAGATGGGACAGAAAATTGAAAACAAACCGCATTTACAAAGTGGTAGACGAAATAATATCGCATTTCTCGTGAATGATGCCTTCCAAAATCTAAGCCACGTATTAAGAAAAACGAAAGTTTCATTCAAAACGCAGGGTTATGAAAATAGTTAAAAGTGGCGTTGAGTGGAGCGAATGAAGCCTGAAGGTCTTGGCAAAGACCATCCGTCTTTCAACTGTGTTGACTTGCGTTACAGATTCATTAACAAAGAACTATACTAAATAACAGAAACCATATCACTTGAGGACAACCAACAGTACCGACAACTAAAATGTAACTGGAAGAGAAAATAATAACATAATCAAGATGTTGATATTCCACACTATTCAAGTAAAAGGTTAGAAAGGAAACCCCCATCAATAATGGAAAGGGTAATAACAGCTACTGAGCTTGAGAAGGGAAAATAATGGCGTAGTCAAGATGTTGACATTCCACTCTACTTCAAATAAAAGGTTAGGAAGGAAACCCCTTTAATACCCTTTTCATTTTCGGAATGAAAATTTGCTCTCGCCACACCAAACGGAAGTCCTTACGGGAAAGAAGATCCTGAGAGAGGTTTAAAGGTAGATAACCGCGGTTTCAAAGTCAGAACATTATCATTGGTAAATCTCTATTCCAATTTGCGGACCTGTGTTACTATATTCTTAATACGTGAAACAAAGCTAAAATATCACAGTTATAAAATCGGCCAATAATTATAAATATTTATGCTGGGGCTCGTGTATGCAATTGTATGTAATCCATGATAATATTTTAAATTTTGAAATATTTATTTTTGGCATATGCAGTTTTTGAAATTGTTTTCAAATCTTTGATTGTCTTTCAATAATTCCGCCTCATCTGCTATCCTCTTCCTCTGCACCTATGAGGAGCACCGTACTGTCTGGGAACCACTGATATACGTGTAGATTTTTATGTAGCGTAATCTAAAATATAATTTTTTTTTAGAAACTCTGCGCTTAGGGGCCTCTTAAAGCCTAAATCCGGCCCTGCCTACTAGAGATTATAATCCGGCTATCTTTAAGAGAATATTCCTTTTGATTGTATCTGCATTGGTATGAACAGAATCGACCTTATGAATGAATGAAAATAGTTTATAAACCGTAACCATTCAAGAGGTAGGCGATCGTGGCTCTCCACATCTACCATTCCATCATAGCTACACACGATCTCAATCACTGTTCTGCTATTCATTTACACAAGTTCGTTAAGTAGTTTACCCGCTGTTTTCCATCGCCCTTCTTGCCTTCAATATGTCTTGTGTGTGTCAAATTCTCGAAGTCCTCTGTCCTGTTTCTCAACATTTTCAACTCTGTTGTTCTATTTCTGAGTGCACATGTCCTTTTTGTTTCTATTTTCATTCCTTGATGCTTACATGTTCCGTCCACGGTATTCTCAGCATCCTTCTGTAGAGCCATATCTCTGTTGCCTCAAATTTCTTCATTTGTGAGGAGATTGTCCAATATTGCCATATTGAAGGATTGACATGACGTAACAGCTGAGCCGTCTTTTCTTTGTTTCTAAAGAAACTTTCCTGTTTCTTAATACCTTGCTTAGCTTTTGAAAGGCATCTTTCACTATTCTTATGCAATTTCTGCATTTAATAAACGTGGAACAAATGAATCGGGCCGTGGAAGATTTATGAAAAATTAATAAGCGGGCTATACCAAATAAGCATCGCACCGCAAGAAAATGAAAGAAGAAAAAATGTAATTGTGTCAGCATTTGTATTTGGTAGGGAGGTGTAGATTTATTTCTCCAACAAAGAACGTGCTTCGGATATTGTTCATTGACTTTTAGAAGTGTCATTATCATTTAAAGAGGTTTTCAGACGAACCTTTCCTTTTAATATCTATCTATATTTCTGAGATGAGATATTTTAACTATTTACACTGTTCGGACTGCTGTCTTTATCTTTGTTGTCATATTCATGACGTTTCAGTCGGTAACATTCCCGCCTTCTTCAGATGATTGGATTTTCTAACCGAACCATTTGTTCCGTCCTCAAGGGCTCATGGCCCAGTGGATAAAAGCGTTGGCTTAAGTAATCCAATTAGTTAACCCAAAGAGGTGTGAGCACAAAAAGAATGAACAAAAACTTTGAGTTACTAAAGAGAAATAACTGAAAATTAGATATCCGGAGGTGTGGAACTAGAACAATCTAGTGAACGAATAAAGGGTTCAGTTTGAAATTCCTATTTCCTTTTGTTGTTATTGTTGCAATTGCTTTGACAACGTTGTGGTCGATTCATTCTGAAGCCTTCTGAAGTTTACTACCCGCATAAAACTACTCTCTTTTATTTGTTTATTCATTTATTGCTAATGTAAATATACCGGAAGATATCAGCAGATCTATTTTCGTAGCCCATAATAAGAAACCAGGCGCAAACGAATGTGAACTCCACCGAACAATCAGCTTAATAAGCCACATAACAAAACTCATCATCCGTATTCTGATGAATAGGACGCACAGCAGAATCAGGTCAGAGATAGGACGAGAACAATGCAGGTTCCTTAAAGACACCGGGACAAGGAATGCGATATTTATGCACAGAATGTTATCAGAGAGATCAATACAAACGTAGAAGAACGTGCACCTATGATTCATAGACTATGCAAAGACGTTCGACAAAGTACGTCCCAAATATCTGTTGGAACTGCTCACCAACCTTGAAATATTTGGGAAAGATATTAAAATAATCAAGAACCTTTACTGGCAGCAAATGGCCTGCATATGGATAGAAAATGAGTTCAACAGATATACAAAAATAGAAAGGGGTGTAAGGCAAGGATGTGTCTTCTCACCGGACTTATTCAACCTATACAGCGAGGCAATTCTGAGAGAGCTGGATATCCTACCAGGATTCATCATTGGCGGCCACAATCTTAACAACAGAAGATACGGAGATGACATATTACTGATAGCAGACACGGAAAGGAAACTACAAAACCTCCTACAGAAGGTAGCTAAGGAGAGCGAGAAGAAAGGACTAAGCATAAACTACAAGAATGCATGGTCATCAGCAAAAAAGATAGGTCAGAAGTGCAATTTATAGGTCGGGGACACTAAAGTCAAGCAGGTGCGGAAATTTAAATATCTGGGAAGTATTCTGGCAGAGGACGGTAAATGCGACGTTGAGACCCGAAGACGTAATGGGATGGTCAAGGACGCGTTCCGAAAGCTAGGCAGAGTATGATGAGACGGGTGGATTTCGTTGGTAACAAAGAAAAGATTACTGAACTGCTACGTGATATCTGTTCTCCTTTACGGCAGTTGGACGGTCTCCTCAAAGGTGAAGACGAAACTCGAGGCAACAGAGGTACGGTCCTACGCAAGGATGCTAAGGATGCCACGGACCGAACATGTGAGAGGATGCAAACAAAGAGGAAGCTTATACTTAACATCAGGAACAGGCAGCTGAAATTTCGGGGACAGGAAATAAGAAAGGAAAGCTTGGGGAATCAGATACTCACAGGGCGGATAGAGAGAAATAGAGACAAGGAAAAGCAAGGCATGACATACTTAGGGGGCTTAAGCAAGTGGATGGCAGAAAAGGGTCTGGGAGAAGTAGCAAAAGGAGAAAACATATTGAGAACTAAATGGGATAGGGAGAAGTGGAGAGCCGTGATCGCTTAAGTCTTGAAAAGACACGCAGATAAAAGAAGAAATAACTAAAAAACAAATGCGGCAAACAGAAAATTTAAAGATTAACCGCAATTCTTGTAAGGTAATTTAATCTGTACACAATATAACTCATAATTTTTAACATGGATATGTTCCCAGTTTACTTTTTTGTTAAACATCGACAGCCATTATTTATATTTGTCGAGCTTGATTTACATGGAAAAATATTAGGTTGATCCTAACGAAATAAAGTTTAAACGTAAAATAAAAACGAAAAAAAGACGACTGAGAAAACGCACAAAGAGAAAGGAAAGCTTGGGGAATCTGATACTCACATGGCGGATAGAAGGAAATAGAGACAAGGAAAAGCAACGCTATTTGCTATCTCCCCCAAATCTTGCTTCACCATCCATTTAGTCAAAAAATAGAAACCAGTTTTCATCTTGTTCTAGGTAGTGCGTCCGATCAGGACGAGGGTAATCATGGCTCACCAAAATTCCATCTTTTTTGTAGTTCTTAATGAATTTTAGGGTAACCATGGTTTTTTGGTAAGGATTTCATTCACCGAGTTGAACAAAAAGTCCAACAGAAATCATGAAAGTTTGATATGAGAAAACATACTCAGTGTGATGCTTACTAAACCATCAGTAGCACATATTTCCCTCCTGATATATGCGAACGATGCATGAACATGCTACAAGGCAAACACAGGCGTGGCGTCCAGACAAAAGACGAACACGGGAAAATGAGAGAGAGAGAGAGAGAGAGAGAGAGAAAAGAGAGTGAGAGAGAGAGAGAGAGAGATCAAATATATTTCGAATAGAATTGATTAATAACAATCAGAATTGTACAAAAACCCAATTTGTTAATAACCCGGCTATAGGATTCTGATCACAGAAAGTAAATATCATCCTTAAGACATGTTTGTATTGAATCAAAAATATTTCATTATTTCATTCGAATGCGTTTCCAATGACATTAAATGATTTGTTTAGCTTCCGATTATTTCATTGGAGTTTCTCTGCAACAAATAGAAGCCAGTTTTCATCTTGTGCTTGGTACTGCATCCCACCAGGATGAGGGTAATCAGGGCTCTCCAGAATTCCCTCTCCTTTGTAGTTCTTAATAAATTTTGTCTTTTTGCTATCTCCCCCAAAACATGCTCCACCACATATTTAGTCAAAAAATAGAAGCCAGTATTCATCTTGTTTGAGGTACTGCATCCCACCAGGACGAAGGGATTCATGGTGCTCCAAAATTCTCTTTTATTTGTAGTTCATAATGGATTTTGGCATTTTGCTATCTCCCCCAAAACTTGCTCCACCATCAATTTAGTCAAAAACTAGAAGCTGGTTTTCATCTTGTTCTAGGTACTGCGTCCCATCAGGACTAGGGTAATCATGGTGCTCCAAAATTCTCTCTTATTTGTAGTTCATGATGGATTTTGGCATTTTGCTATCTCCCCCAAAACATGCTCCACATATTTAGTCAAAAAATAGAAGCCAGTATTCATCTTGTTCTAGGTACTGCGTCCCATCAGGACTAGGGTAATCATGGCTCTCCAGAATTCCTTCTCCTTTGTAGTTCTTGATGAATTTTGGCATTTTGCTATCTCCCCCAAAACTTGATCCACCATTTAGTGAAAATCACTGGGTAGTAGATGTCTTGTTTTCTCTGTTTCCCTTACCTTCACTCTGGCCACTGCTTATCAAATGTTCCAAGCCCTCTCTCCTCATTAGAAATTTTAATGGTATCTTCCTGATGTGAAGTATAAATGTCCTTTTTGATTCCATTTACTCTTAAACTTCATCGTTGCTAACATGTCTGGCCCATGGGATTCTCAGCACGCCTCTGTAGAATGAAATTTCTCTTGCTTCTTGTTTCCTCCTCATTCGTGAGGAGATTGTTTAGCATTCACTGCCATACAGTACGACTCATATCATCTAACACACCAGTACTCGTTTCTTTGTTTCTAACATATTTTTCTGTTTCTTAATACTTTGCTTAGATTTTGGAAGGCATTTTTTGTTATCTCATCTAAAGCTTTTTCTGAGAACAATTTACTCAACCTCGCTAGGTAGTTTATGCGTTGTTTTGCTTTGTCCCTATTGACTGCAATCAGTCTTGAGAATATCAAATTTTATAAACTCTCTTTCCTCATTATGTGCCGTTGAAATTGCAACTACCATTGGGAAATGATAAATAGTAAATAGAATTTCACAGTTTAGGTGGAGAACTTAGACGTACAGAAAAGAAAGAAGTATCCGAAAACCCAAATCTAAAAAGGAAACAAAGGATAAAGTTATACACCTGTTCATAAACTATGGTGGAATGTGAACATGACGATTGACGAAATTATCTATTCCAAACATTTCAATATTCATTTCTTTGGTTCTAAAGAAATATTCCTGCTTCTTAATTCTTTGCTTAGGTTTTTGAAAGCCTCATTCGCTGTCCAAATTCGCCTTCGGAATATATGGACCAGTGTTAAAACAATACTTAGATATTGCAATATTTGTACTTACTTGATTTCCATACGCTCAATCTGAAATGCATGTTTAGGGTTATTTAGTTAGTTGACAACCATATATTGTGTTTTCATACAATTGATGTTTAATGCTTTCTTCTCGATTTCCTTTACTGGGATCTCTGCTTCTTTCTGAACACGATAGTTCTCTCTTCTTACAATTGATGTTTATTCCTTTCTTCTCGCTTTCCTTTACTTGGCCTCTTCCTGTTTCTGACAACCATACATTCTGTCTTCTTACAATTGATGTTTAGTCCTTTCTTTTCGCTTTTCTTTACTTTGTCTCTTTCTCTTTCTGACAACCATACATTCTGTCTTCTTACAATTGATATTTAGTCCTTTCTTCTCGCTTTTCTTTACTTGGCCTCTCCCTCTTGCTGACAACCATACATTCTGTCTTCTTACAATTGATGTTTAGTCCTTTCTTCTCGATTTCCTTTACTTGGCTTCTCCCTCTTGCTGACAACCATACATTCTGTCTTCTTACAATTGATGTTTAGTCCTTTCTTCTCGCTTTCCTTTACTTGGCTTCTCCCTCTTGCTGACAACCATACATTCTGTCTTCTTACATTTGATGTTTAGTCCTTTCTTCTTGCTTTCCCTTACTTTCCCTCTTCCTCTTGCTGACAACCATACATTCTGTCTTCTTACAATTGATGTTTAGTCCTTTCTTCTCGCTTTCCTTTACTTGAACTGTCCCTCTTGCTGACAACCATACATTCTGTCTTCTTACATTTGATGTTTAGTCCTTTCTTCTTGCTTTCCCTTACTTTCCCTCTTCCTCTTGCTGACAACCATACATTCTGTCTTCTTACAATTGATGTTTAGTCCTTTCTTCTCGCTTTCCTTTACTTGAACTGTCCCTCTTGCTGACAACCATACATTCTGTCTTCTTACATTTGATGTTTAGTCCTTTCTTCTTGCTTTCCCTTACTTTCCCTCTTCCTCTTGCTGACAACCATACATTCTGTCTTCTTACAATTGATGTTTAGTCCTTTCTTCTCGCTTTCCTTTACTTGAACTGTCCCTCTTGCTGACAACCATACATTCTGTCTTCTTACATTTGATGTTTAGTCCTTTCTTCTTGCTTTCCCTTACTTTCCCTCTTCCTCTTGCTGACAACCATACATTCTGTCTTCTTACAATTGATGTTTAGTCCTTTCTTCTCGCTTTCCTTTACTTGGCTTCTCCCTCTTGCTGACAACCATACATTCTGTCTTCTTACATTTGATGTTTAGTCCTTTCTTCTTGCTTTCCCTTACTTTCCCTCTTCCTCTTGCTGACAACCATACATTCTGTCTTCTTACAATTGATGTTTAGTCCTTTCTTCTCGCTTTCCTTTACTTGGCCTCTTCCTGTTTCTGACAACCATACATTCTGTCTTCTTACAATTGATGTTTAGTCCTTTCTTTTCGCTTTTCTTTACTTTGTCTCTTTCTCTTTCTGACAACCATACATTCTGTCTTCTTACAATTGATGCTTAGTCCTTTCTTCTCGCTTTTCTTTACTTGGCCTCTCCCTCTTGCTGACAACCATACATTCTGTCTTCTTACAATTGATGTTTAGTCCTTTCTTCTCGCTTTCCTTTACTTGGCTTCTCCCTCTTGCTGACAACCATACATTCTGTCTTCTTACAATTGATGTTTAGTCCTTTCTTCTCGCTTTCCTTTACTTGGCTTCTCCCTCTTGCTGACAACCATACATTCTGTCTTCTTACATTTGATGTTTAGTCCTTTCTTCTTGCTTTCCCTTACTTTCCCTCTTCCTCTTGCTGACAACCATACATTCTGTCTTCTTACAATTGATGTTTAGTCCTTTCTTCTCGCTTTCCTTTACTTGGTCTCTTCCTCTTTTTGACAACCATACATTCTGTCTTCTTACAATTGATGTTTAGTCCTTTCTTCTCATTTTTCTTTGTTACCTTTTGTAGTTTCCTTTTCGTTTCGGCTATCAACTCCCTTTGTGCTTATGTAATCTTATTAACATTATTCCGCCAAAAATTAAAACCTGGAGGACGTGTATATCTCTCAGACAGCTTCATTTTAAAAGATGAATAGATCCAGTGAAAAGACACATATTTGCTTTATACCCATTTTGTGTATTTACTGGTCTTTTTCTCTTAATCTGCAAATTTGCTCCAAATATAACTTCTGGATTATTTTAATACTTTTCCCAAATAATTCAATCTTACCCTTTCCAACAGTTTCATAAACGGTAGAAATCGATATCGTTGCGACATTGTGAGTTCTGTTAATAGGAAACATAAAAGGGCGTATGAATTATGTCAACGTTTCGGAAAACTTAAAGACACTCTACTTATAGATATTTCTGAAAATAGAAAATAAATGAAAACGTAAAAGAAATTTAAAAGGAATTGATTGAAGTCATTGTCAGTGTTTGTGACTGATGTGTAAGAAATCGTCTGAATGAAATTCGCATTATATAGAGAAAAATCAAATGAAAACAATTACTAACATCTGAAGAATATAAAATAAAATGGCACTGAATCACTGAGAAACTGTCATAGAGTGATAATTAATGAGGTTTCACAAATCTGCATTAGCCACACCGGACTTTTTGTCTAGTCTCATTCCACTGGAACGCATAAAGTCACCTATCTGAAGAAAGAAGTATCAAATTTACCTATTCATTTATGATAGGGAGTTACATGTCAAGGAAAGAACCTGGAGACATTGGAAGCGTTACCTTGGCGGGAAACGCACAGGGTTACATTGACATGTTAAATAATATTGAGTCCATCGATAAAAAGTAGGTTTTGTGATGATGAAAACAGTAATACACCTTTCGACCGAGCATAGAGTGTTAACGCTATTCTTTAAGAAAAGGGGTACCAAAACGATTAGCCTGACCAGTAAATAACCCCGATTTTAATCCGTGTGAAATTTTATATTGGAAATTTAAGCGAAAATAAAACATTTTGAAAAAGTAATCTGTCAAGCGATATTAAAGGAATTTGAAGTCAGCGTGAATCATTTTTTTTTTCATTTGCAAACTCTCTCTATCAAAGAATTCAGGCCTTCATAAAACTCAAAGGAGGAAAAACCAAATGATAAATGTTGAATAAATAATGTTTACCTTCATTTGATCTGGAAATAATATAGAATTAATTTGAGATAATTTAATCTGATATGTTTGATTGGTTGCGATAATGACATTATTCCATGATCAAATTATTATTACTTAACTGCATGTTTTTTACCAAATAATCTTGCAAAATCAAACAAGAAGTGGAAACTTTTTCTACTGACAAGTAATCATATTTATCATGGAAGATTTACTTTTTTTTAAATAATTTCCTTTTGAAAATGTATGCTATGTATTTAATATTTGCTATAACTTTCTATTCAAATATGTTCATATCATAAAACGAAGTCTTTTAAAGGAAAACTGTTTCAAATAGATTTATGCCACGAAATAAAGTCTTTTAAAGGAGAACCAATTTTGATAATGTATGTCAAGTCTTCAATTTTACTACAAAAATGTATTGCTAGTCATTTGACTATAACATGTATTGCTGGTAACGTTTACCATGAACATGTATTTTTATAAGTTTCCTAGTTTTTTTCACTTGGGGGGTTCGAAATTGGCACTAACATGTGGTGCCACCCACGGCTCAGGGTGGACCTGGGGAAAACATTAATTAAGAAGTGGTTCGACATTCCTCAAAATGTCCAATCTCCTTGCTGCTGGATGTAATTCATACAGCTAAGTGATTTTTTTGTGAAAATAAAAGCAATTATACTCTAGTTACTACTTTCCCAGGGACGAAATGATCATCTGTATGAGGTGAATTGTTTGGATCTCATTAACTGTAATTCACTTACATGCTCTATAATAAAAATACTTACCTACGGACTTTTTTGCCTGCTATATATATATATATATATATATATATATATATATATATATATATATATATATTTAGTTTACGAAAACCTAGGTAATCCGTATGGGTAGACCCAAGGAGGATAAAATCCAGAGAGCTCAATGTAAATCAGAGCTAATAATTTAAATAAAAATAAAAACAGACCAATTTAAGGTTCCATGTAATAAATTATTCCACCACAGCCCTTTTAAAGGGCCGCGGATCATCAGAATTTACTTCCAAACGTTGAAACGAAAAATGAAAAATGAAAAGTGTAAATTTCTTTTCATTTTTCGTTTCAACATTTGGAAGTAAAGTCTGATGATCCGCTGTCCTATAAAGGGCTATGGTGAAATAATTTATTACATGGAACCTTAAAGTGGTCTGTTTTTATTTTTATTTAAATTATATTTATTTATATATATATATATATATATATATATATATATATATATATATATATATATATATATGTGTGTAATACAACTATTATATATTTAAAATGTTCACTTTATAACATCTTTCAATATAGAACACGTTTGAGATATTTTGGGTTAAAGATTATCGTTTCTACATGTAGCGTATATAAATATGCCTGCCGATATATTTAATCGATTTATCTGATCTTCACTAGCGATGTATCTGCGAAACTTAAAGTTGGATGTATAACAAATCTTTTGAACTTTCGTTGTTTATTCACAATATATATATATATATATATATATATATATATATATATATATATATATATATATATATATATATATTTCAAAGGTTATTATAGTGCATACTCCTATTTAAAATTGCGGACACATTTTATATTTCTTTTAAACAGAGTTTGTTATATTTATAGATGTAAACATTCGAGAAATCTTAATAAAGCAAAGGATATTAGGAGCCCTGTATTAAACATTGGCAACCACGCTCAAAGTAGGGTAGTTTATCCTTGTTTTGTTACTTTTAAAAAAAATTTAACGCCAAGTTAAATTATCTAGGAGATGTATGCTTATTGGCCCTTTTTATTTTTTGTCCCCACGTTCTTTAATTCAATTTCCCATCCAGTCTCCCGTTAGGTGACCAGAAATATCAGTTCTCTGGTGGTTGTAGTACCTTCTCAAAAGACCTTAAATATATCAATCTACTATATTGGAACAAGATGCATGTTCACCACAAACAGGTTTAAAAACTTAAAGAATCCCATTCGTACTAACATATCTTCCATGGATTCTAATACAAATATAAAACTAATCATATATTACAAAAAATACAATACAACCAATTATTTCAGTATCTGTCCATATTTTTGAGATGAGGTAGTATGTACATTATTTACATTATTCGGACTATTGTCCTCATCTTTGTCGCCATATTTATTACAACGTTTCGGCCGTTGTACGTTCCAGCCTTCTTCAGGTGGTTGGAATGTCGAACTGAACCCTTTATTGAAATAACCACCTGAAGAAGGCCGGAGCGTACAACGGCCGAAAAGTTGTAATAAATATGGCGACAAAGATGAGGACAATAGTCCGAATAACGTAAATAATGAATCAATTATTTGCAATAAAAACTCCCCACCAACTGATGTCTTACGTAAAACTAACATTATATACCAATTCAAATGCCCACTGGGAGAATGTATCTCCGACAAAAAAACAAAAAAACAGATTAATATGTTGGATATACAACATCTACATTAACAAGATATCTTACACTAAACATGTCTGACCATTCGTCCATTGAGAGACATCTACAACATTCCTGTTCACATTCACAATATAAAATAATACTGATCGACAACACAAATATCTTACACAAAGAAAATAACAAATACAAGCTACAGATCCTTGAGGCGATCTACATTAGAAAATTAAAACTGGAATTGAACAGAATCAACTATGAATATTGTAGTAATGTTCTATAAAGAAACAGTTTTTCACGCTCTGATGCGCGCATGACCGCGACATTATAACACTGAAGAAAAAATTCCATAATGGAATCGAAATCACTTTTTTTAACGCTAAGCACCACTGTCAACCGTTGCATTTGAAAGCTTAATGAAAAATTATAGTAATGGATAACAACACACAGCTTTGTGTAACTACTTTTACCCCTGAACAACACAGTTTTGTACTACTTGCACTCGTGAAGATGATCTTGGAAGAAGATGGAAAGTACTTAGGACATGGTAAGTAAAAGTGGTTTAAACAGTTATAGCTCATTTCTCAAATTATTTAGTAACAATACACGGAAGATTAGTCGTGAGTATGAACGGATTTTGTAAAAAAATAGCAGACATAATGTTTGTAATTTATTTAATCATATTGTCTGAGTTAGCTCCTCCTTAATTCCCTAATTGTCACTAGGGTATCACTCTCCCTATACTATAAATACCGGGTGACTTCTCGCCTCGTTCTCTTTTTCACTTCTTCATTTCAGCGACTACAATGTAAGCTATCTTAGAAGATCCGCGTCATCCCATTTGTGGAAGAGGCCATGGATATTATACACATATACACGTACGTACGAACATTCACCAAAGAACAAACACAAATGTTCACAAACACGCAAATGTTATTGTCTATGTTCATTGTGAAATTGTGTTGTTTAATACATATATTTGTTTATATATATATATATATATATATATATATATATATATATATATATATATATGTCTTGTTTGTTTTTTTTACATCTTTGCGGAACCCACTTTCTCAGTTTGTACGTCTTACCTAGGCGGTGCAGGTGAAGTCTAACTGTTTCATCGGAAACGTTGAACTGTCTCGCAAGTTCACCACACGTTAGACTATTGTCCTTTTCAATGGCCGCCTTCAGGACTTCGTTATTCAAGACCTGTGGTCGCCCACTGCGAGACTCATGGAGAGACAAAACACCGACTTAAATTTCGAAACCAACGCCTTGCAGTACATTCACCCACAGCACTATCCCCAAACGCTTGACATATGCGGCGACTTGATGCACCTTCTGATAAGCCCACTTTGAAGTCGTAAAGCAAACAGCCCCGAACGAGATATCTAGACACTTCCATCCTTCTCACAGCCGTCTGGCCTATAACTGATGCCCAGGCACGGTGCGCGTGTTTTTTATAACGTCTGATGTTCCTACCTCCGGCTGTCCGAATTTGAAAACAGTTGATACACGCATTTCGTATATATTTCAACTTCATTCAATGACTAATAAAAAAAACGGACAGAACATTTTTGGTTACCTTGTATAAATATATATATATACAGAATTATATATATATATATATATATATATATATATATATATATATATATATATATATATATATATATATATACAGAATTATATATATATACAGAATTAAATATATTGATACTGAATTATATATATATATATATATATATATATATATATATACAGAATTATGTGTACATATATATACATACAGAATTATATATATATATATATACATACAGAATTATGCATACATATATATATACAGAATTATGTATATTTATATATATATATATATACAGAATTATATATACATATATTCAGAATTATATATATATATATATATATATATACAGAATTATATATATATATATATATATACAGAATTATATATATATATATATATATATATATATATATATATATATATCAAGCATCTAGTGCAGTTCAATTTATGTAATATGAATCATTCATACAAAAACAGATATCGAAGTTAATCATAAAGAATTTATAAACAGTTTTCATAACATTCATCTACAGGTTCGGGGTTAATGTCATTTATTAAATTTGTTTGCCAAGATGTATTCTCGCCATTTATATCATTAACTTCAATATCTGTTTTTTTTGTAATATATATATATATATATATATATATATATATATATATATTTTAAACATGTGTTGAATGTTAAAGACAACATCGTCCTGCATATTTTCTTTTGAATTTTCTCATATTTTCTAATGAGACTTTTTATTTGAAAATGACATTTATTTCGATATCATTTTCAAATAAAAACTCTCGTTAGAATATATGAGAAAATTCAAAAGAAAATATACAGGACGATGTTGTCTTTAAGATTCAACACATGTTTAAAAGAAAAGTTGCTGCCTAATTACACACACACACACACACACACACGCACACGCACACACACACACACACACATATATATATATATATATATATATATATATATATATATATGGGTTGGGGAGAAAACAACAAATCAAAAAGAATTTAATACAGGAGCGACTGACAGAAGTTGGCGAGTTCAATCTTACATAATACGACATCGGTGAGACAGTCATGGGAATTAGGATCGCCAAAGGGATTTGGGTTTGAGAAACTGTCATATTAACCAATGCTCCGCAGTAGACACTCCTTTGTTCTTGTGCGTATTCATCTGCACAGAAATAATATACAACATTTATCAAATATTCTCCTAATCTAAGGCGCATGTGCCGTTCAAGGAAGAGTGTCACTGAATGAAATTAAGAGAAAGAAGTGCGTATCATATATATATTTATATATATGTTTGTGTGTGTGTGTGTGTATATATGTATATAAAGGCAAAAGGAATACTTATTTTAGCCAAACAGTCATTAGCAAGCCAAAATGTGAGGGTTTTATTTTGCAACAATTATTTATAAACATAAGTAAACATATTAGTCTTAATTTTTTTTTAATTCAAGAGACGCTAATAAATATACATCAGGCTAACGGAAAAGTCAAAGTAAATTATGGAAGACGCTAAGTGACGTAATTTAATGTCTAATAAACGAAAGTGAGTAAATAATGTTGCTGAGTTATTTTTATGCAATTAAAATTTTAATTATTTTAATATTAGATAAATTTATGTATTATGCTTTTTTTAAATAACAATTTTTCTTCTGATTTTTCAATATTTTTATAGCTCTGTTGGTTGGCTTGTGATAGAGGTAATTCTTTCAGGAATGGAGATATTTGAACAAGTGAACGACGCAGATTTATATTTTGATAAGATTCGATAGCAGCACTTCAGAGAATTTTCCATCTCAGTAAATTACTATCTCTTTTAATAAATGCAGCGTTGTTTAGATCACATTTATTGTTGAATTTATTTCTATGTATAACTAATACATTTGATAGATTCTTGTGTCTAAGATCATTTTTGTGTTCAGAGATACGCTTTTTTTTTTAAAAAAAAAAGTTCTTCAAATATTTACACACACATACATATACACACACGTATACACTCCAGCAAAATCAAAATGACAACGAACGAACATTATTTATGAGTTCAAATGCCCCTTAAGGGACTGCGTTCCTGATCAAACCGAATTCATAAATAATTACATCGGTCACACAACTACATGCCTATCCAGACACCTTACTTTACATCTATCCAATGACAGCTCTATTAGAACCTATTTAAGTACACACACACACACACACACACACACACACACACACACACACAAACTTACCAGACTCCATCCGAAACATACTAGTAGAAAATACAAACATAATAACCTCATCCACATGTAAAAGAAAAGATTAAATATAAATATAATAAGGAAAGATTGAATAATAAGAAAAGAAAAAGCCAAAACTGAATAATATTAACTAAGAACACGACCACAATGTACTGTGTTGAGAAAATAAAACATCCCTATAACTCTAGCAACATACACACAACCCATACACTCAATTAAAAAGCAAAAATAAAATCATTCTTGATAATGGCTCAAAAGTATAGCCGAAAGCGCTCGGAATTACAGAACATTTGGATAGGTTCTACACATTCTGTGTCCAGAAAAGAAAAAAAAAAGCTTCACTGTTTACATTATTCAGACTATTGTCCTCATCTTTGTCGCCATATTTATTACAACATTTCGGCCGTTGTACGCTCCGGCTTTCTTTAGGGGGTTGGAATGTCGAACTGAACCCTTTATTTCGCTCACTGTTCTAGTTCTACGTGCCATGTTTAATGGATGTCAGTTATCAGTTATCTCCTGTTAATTCCCCTCTCCACTGCCTTAACCGGGTATTGAACTCACACTCTTTGGATCCTGTCACTATATACACATTTCACACACACACACACACACACACACACACACACACACACACACACACACACATATGTGTATGTGTGTGTGTGTGTGTGTGTGTGTGTGAAATGTGTGTGTGTGAAATGTGTGTGTGTATATATATATACATATATATATATATATATATATATATATATATATATATTATATATGCGCGGTACTTTTGGAAAGCTTAAAATATCAGTGATAGAGCTAACATATTTAGTTGGATTGATGTCTGTTTCTCTCTCTCTCTCTCGCTCTCTCTCTCTCTCTCTCTATATATATATATATATATATGAATATATATTAAGAAATATAGTTTTAAGGTGTCCTATATTTATGGAATAAAGTGCTTAGTATTAGAGGTTGAGCGTGTGTAAATATAAATAAAAAAGTGGACGCAATCATCAGGCCACCTGACAGTTGCACCTAGCATGAAACAGCCTGTCGCCTCTGAGTGTTGACTTCAATGTTCACTTTTATATATATATATATATATTGCTTTCTTTACATAGGCATTGAGAGCTTCAATTTATCTGGTACGTTGGTATCTGCCTTTTGTTTTCTTTTTCTTTTTTCTTTCATTGTTTGGGATGTTTTCCTGTTTGAGGTATTAGGTCATTGGATTTAAATGAATGACTTTTTAAAAAATTGAGTACAAATGCTACTGTTTTGTTTTATTTGTCTTACCATTTTCAGACGTTGTAAAAATATCAAATTCATTTTCCGGAAGTGACCTGTTCACGTGTGTCCGTTTAAACGTGCGAAAAGTAAGTTATTATGAACGTATCATTTTACGTGATTATTCCAATATTTTAAGAAATTTTGAAGACGGATATGTTTGAATGAGACAATATTTAATATGGCTACTTTGTAAGTGATGATAAATGCTACCGTTTTTGTTCTCTTTTCCACACCGGATTTTTTTATTTATTTTCTGACGTTATATTTCCATTTGGTGATATTAATTTAATATTCTGGGGATGATTCATTGGTATTTTTACGTGTTTGAAAAATTAGTCCGAGAAAATCATCCACTCCTTTTTTCCCTTCAATACGTACCGAAGACAAAATTAACACGTACAAAAATTAATCTAACATTAAATTAAGCACACACAGACACAAATACACACAAATACACACACACACACACACACACACACACACACACACACACACACACACACACACATATATGTATATTCTGACACGATCATATTTTATATTAAATTGAGTGACGCTACGTTGTACATTTTTACGTGTACGTATTAGATTTAAATATGGATCTTTATATATTTTTTATTTTTTAATGAATATAACCACGCCCGAAAAAGGGTGCCTAGCACGTCGCCATTTTTAGATGTATGCCTTATTGATTATTTCTATTGCATTATGTTCAACATACCATAGTTATATGACCTTTTAATGTATGGTAATATTTAAATATATGTATATCCGGTGAAATGGCGCAAGCAGGCTATGCCAAAGGTGTAGATAAAAGGTTAAAGGGAGTCAGAACATTATCATTGATAACTCTCTCCTCCAATTTGACGACCCTATTTACTATATTCTTAATACTTGATATAATGTAAAAATGATAAAACCGGCCAATAATTATTTATAAATATTTATACTGGGGCACATGCATTTCAACCATGATAATATTTTACAATTCATCCAGAATACTATTTTAAATTTGAAATATTTATTTTTGGCATACGAATTTCTTTGAAAATTTCTGTTTCTAAATCTTTGATCGTCTTTCAATTACTCCGTCTCACCTGCTATCGTGTTCCGCCGCACCGTTTGAGAACCACTGAACTAACGAGTTCCATAACTCTTTTAGGGCCATTGGTGCATCATATATGCTGTAGCAGCATTGGGTTGATCTAAGACAAGATAGCCTGAAGGAACCCATCTCTTTTCAAGTCTGGTATTGAAGTTAACTTCACTTTCCTAAACTGGCTGCCATCCACGACAAGAGAGCCCATCCTGCCGTAATTAACTAATAGATGAAGGAAGATGTCTTTTTATCAAGAGAATTAGCGAAGGCAATGCAGTCGAATCAATCGAAATTTGAAATCCTATCGCCTATTTCCCTTTGCACGCCGATAAGTGTTATGCTGTCTGCACATCAGCGAATATTGAACATGTAAATAAACAGCTTTTTTGCCAGCGCTTCTTAGTTGGTCCGATAACTTTTCACTAAACTGTCCCCTCCCCGTATTAGAAATGAGTATCCTTTATTTATTTGATTTATAACATAGGAGACAAAGCAAGGATAACGAGTCTGATTCGCTACCTCATCGTCACCGGGGCCCGTTGGAACAGTTGGTATGACGTTTTCCTGATAACGTAACAATTCGCACTGCTGATGAGTTCCAAATATAGGACGAAACGGCCGTTCAGTGCTTTCTGCATTCTGTTGAAGTTTCTTCTAGATTCGACAAATTACTTAATAATAATTCTCTCAAATCCTCCTAATTTCTATCACTTGTATATCCTTGCTTGAACCGGCTTCTAATGTTCTGGACTGAGCGGCTTGGGGATAGTAGTCGTAGCTCGTGGACACAGTCCTATGAAAATCGGATGAGTTCCACCACAGAATATGTGATCGAGCGGGGCTATATCGAGTTTGATTCGCTACCTCATCGTCGCCGATCTCCGTTGGAACAAATGGTATAACGTTTGCCTGATAACGTAACTGCCAGGGTCTCAATTATCGGTAGTGTTTGCGCACAGCTGGTGAGTCCCAAATATAGGACGAAACAGCACTGGAGTACTTTCTACATTCTGTTTAGGTTTCTTCTAGACTCGATAAGTTGCTTAACTGTAATTCCATCAAATTCTAATTTTCTATCAATGATAAATTGTTATTTCTACTGGATTGTACGTTTACTTTAGTTTAATATTCAGTATGAATTGCATTTTTTTTTTTTTACTAATGTTCAAGACCCAAGAGTTACTTGAGGTAGAGGGTTACTGAAGGAGTTTATTGTGGTTATACAGGCGCAGTTTATAAGGATATGCAGGAAAATAACGGTTAACCCATTGCTTGAACAAATTAAGAATATAGTGGTCGGGGAAGTATTCCCTTGGGAGTCAGTTGCACATATTAGCTGTTCGTAGGAAGAATCTGTTCGATTGGAACTTACTTCTCATTAATAGAATAGGAAAGGAATGAAGGTGGTTCGCCTCAATGTAAGTGGCGGATCTCTGCTGTAAAGGTCTGAACTTGTGGAACTGAATGTAGCTTGTCGGAACATTTTCCAGGAAAATAGTGACAGATTTGCAATGTCTCGTCTGTAATTCATCACTCATAGGGACGCAAAGACGCATTTGCACTCTATCAAGGCTAGAAAGTAAAGATTGGGCAGCTCAAGTTGAGATATGGCGGCATTTTAGCCCTTATCTGGCTCTTGTAAAGGTAAAGGATAGCAAGGTATTTATTTGAGCTATAAAAGGGACCAATCATTTTTCTAGAATTCTTAGCCAGTTCTACGATCTGGAATAAACCTAAGTCCCAATATACGTTCCCGATAAGGACCACTTTGTGGGTACACCCGCTCATTGCGATAGACGAACATTCAGGATAAGTTCGGTGATGCTCGGTTTTTGAGATATTGAATGTGACCAGTCAGTTTTTCTTCCGATTGAGTTGTTACAGCTAGATCAGTGGAGATCAGCTGCCAGGCTTGGCTCATGTAGAATTTTGGAGGTACCCCCACATACCGTTGTATCACCAGCATAGATATCCACAAACGTATATTCTTAGGCAGATTATTAATATAAAGCCGAGAGTTGGACGAAGAAGCAAGCCTTGGGGGACGCCTACATTGATCTCATGAGATTCAGAGGATTGGCCTTTAAGAACTACATTCATGGACCTACAAGTTAGGAAGGACAAGTGATAATGGAGAGGGCTTTATATTGGGAATAGACAAGAAAACGTAAGGCAAGAGTAGATTCTTCGATATTTTATGGTAAGTCACTTAAAGAATACATTTTATGATAGTAATGACAAAATAATGTCATTTGTTATATATATATATATGTATATATATATATATATATATATATATATATATATATATATATATATATATATATGCAATGTACGTTTCATTGAATACGACAGACAAGGTGTTTTGATTTAGTTTTTTTTATTTCTTTTCAGATGATAAATTATATAAAAATGTCCGAATGTTCTTTTTATTCGAGCGCTTTCGGCTATACATTTAGCCATTTTCAAGAACTAAAAATTAAATCAAAGCACCTTGTCTGTTGCATTCAAAGAAGGATTGCTGCCTAAATACACACACACGCGCGCGCGCGCACACACACACACGCACACACATACATATATATATATATATATATATATATATATATATATATATATATATATATATATATACCAGGAGCAACAGCAAATTTGTTCAAATCGTGTAATAGCATGGGATAATTGTGCATCCCACAAAATGTTAAATATCTGAAAAACCACTAAACTAATTTAATTTATTTTTTCAATGTTATTCAGATAAGATATTTAGCCATCTTGACACCATTTGTAGTAATAATCAATGAAAAACTCTTTGAGTTATTCAGCTAGAAAGAGAAGAGATTAAAATCGTTTTGTGTCAGCCCCACTATGTCTTCTTAGCTGAGCAATGGTGAGAGGAAAATGATCATTCAGGCTTCTATTAATGGTACCAACATTCATAATCTGGCTTCCATCTTCAAACTTAATTCAAGAACCATCAAGAGAATTGTGAATAAGTTTAAAAAGTGGAAATAGTAGAATGGAAAACTGGATCAGGAGGTTACAACAGCGAGAGTGATCATCATTTCAACTTAGAGGTAAATACATTCTGAATGTTCAAAGTAGAACTTAATCTCTCGTGTTTAAAAATGAGGGCTGGGAACTTTGCACTAATACTTTAATGGATTTCAATTTTATTATCATCGTCGTCACGAACAAAATTATTTTTACTCTCATCGCTATAGTTTCTTTCCTTCTTTTATTTTATTATCTTCGTCGTCACGAACAAAATTATTTTTACTCTCATCGCTATAGTTTCTTTCCCTCTTTTATTTTATTATCTTCGTCGTCACGAACAAAATTATTTTTACTCTCATCGCTATAGTTTCTTTCCCTCTTTTATTTTATTATCTTCGTCGTCACGAACAAAATTATTTTTACTCTCATCGCTATAGTTTCTTTCCCTCTTTTATTTTATTATCTTCGTCGTCACGAACAAAATTATTTTTACTCTCATCGCTATAGTTTCTTTCCCTCTTTTATTTTATTATCTTCGTCGTCACGAACAAAATTATTTTTACTCTCATCGCTATAGTTTCTTTCCCTCTTTTATTTTATTATCTTCGTCGTCACGAACAAAATTATTTTTACTCTCATCGCTATAGTTTCTTTCCCTCTTTTATTTTATTATCTTCGTCGTCACGAACAAAATTATTTTTACTCTCATCGCTATAGTTTCTTTCCCTCTTTTATTTTATTATCTTCGTCGTCACGAACAAAATTATTTTTACTCTCATCGCTATAGTTTCTTTCTCTCTTTTATTTTATTATCTTCGTCGTAAACGAACAAAATTATTTTTACTCTCATCGCTATAGTTTCTTTCCCTCTTTTATTTTATTATCTTCGTCGTCACGAACAAAATTATTTTTACTCTCATCGCTATAGTTTCTTTCCCTCTTTTATTTTATTATCTTCGTCGTCACGAACAAAATTATTTTTACTCTCATCGCTATAGTTTCTTTCCTTCTTTTATTTTATTATCTTCGTCGTCACGAACAAAATTATTTTTACTCTCATCGCTATAGTTTCTTTCCCTCTTTTATTTTATTATCTTCGTCGTCACGAACAAAATTATTTTTACTCTCATCGCTATAGTTTCTTTCCTTCTTTTATTTTATTAGCTTGTAGCTTATATAGATAGTTACCGCGTATGTTACACCCTGTCAATACCTCATGAATAATGGACTATTCCAAAAGAAATAAAAAGAAAGAAAGAAAGAAAGAAAAAAGAAAGAAAGAATGAAAGAAAGAAAGAAAGAATGGTAATGGACAGTCTGAGATAGATCATATAATGTATCCTGTTTGTTTCTTAGTCTCTAAGTTAGCAATTATGTTACGCCCTACAAATACCTAATAAATAATGGACTATTCCGTTTTGATCGCAAGGGAAGATGAAGACGATAGAAGAGAAACGATTTTGGTTTCAATGATGAAAGGAGGACGGGCGGAGGGTAACCCAGACGAGGCTATGCTGAAGTTCAGAGTCTCATTTGGGGAGGTTAGACAAATCTGACCCCGTGTATACGGGTTCTAAGGGCAATTTTTGCCCGAGCCTACAGGCTCGAAACACCCCACGCTAAAAACTGGCCTTGTGCCACATCTTACTTTGTGGGGAGTTTGGTAAATAGAAAGTAATATAGTTAGACAGACATGAACTAACTGAGCTAGATAGCTAAATAGATAGATAACGTTTATCAATCTAATATGTTTCAATTTAATTAAAGCTTCATCAGAGAGATATGGAGAAAAAGGAGAAAGAAATTCTGGTATTTTTACTCTTGGTATTGTTTGATTTTTATTGGTCAGTCATGTTTCACGTGTATTCTACTTGTTAAACAAACGTTAGTATAATTTGTGGCATTCTGAATTCAAGGAGATACGACACGTCCTTTCGAGATGTTGAGTGTTTCCACGTGAGTATATGGTAATAACGAACAAACACAGTCGGAGGGAAAATACTGGTATATTCAGAGAGGTATTTACATCAGAGAGATTAGTAGTAGAACAAACGTAGGTTAGTAGTAACAATAAGTAATAGTAATAAAGTCCAACGGTATCTTCTGGTCGAGAAACGGAAGTGTAGCTGATCACTACAGAAGTCTCACTCTGCACTGCACTACACTGCTACACTACTCACAGTCTCTAGAACTACTGTTCTATTTATAATAATAGGATCAGTCTGTTGTGGTTGTGAAGGTGGGTGCGCCCCAACACGAGACATGTTAGATTGATAAACGTTTCTAATTTCTTATTTGATCTCTATTCAAATAGAGATCAAATATGGATCGGAATCCCAACTCATAGATAGATAGATAGATAGATAGATAGATAGGTCATATTATTTATTGTTTCTTCCTTAGTCCCGTAGCCCTTATATAGTCAGCAATTGCGTTATGCCCTCCCAATACCTCATAAAGAATGTAACGTACCACTTAGATCGCGAAAACGATATCTCAGAGAAGCTGCTTGATTTCACTGATAAAAGAAATTAAGAAAACGAAATAAAATTTTCATGCGATTAACACCCACTATAGTGAAAAAGAAAAGCTTGTAAAATTAGAATCTTTACATTTCAAACCTCTTAATAATTCATATTTACGATTGTTATTGGAATATTTTGTTAGATTCTTTAAGCTCAAAGCTAAATCATAATTTTTAAATTAACCATATATATATATATATATATATATATATATATATATATATATATATATATATATATATATATATATAGTTAAATTCCCAGTCAATTCTGTAGACAAGATAAATTGGTATAAGATGACAATTAAAAAAAAAATAGTTTTTGCCGACGCGTTTCGTCTTCCGAAATCAAAATGTTTTTGTTGTTATAATTTATTTTTTAACTTTGAATTTCGTAATATAACTATAACAACAAAAACATTTCGATTTCATTTTTTCCTTAAAAAATTCGGAAGACAAAACGCGTCGGCCAAAAACAAATAAACTAAGACTTTTCTCCAATTGTCATCTTATACCATATATATATATATATATATATATATATATATATATATATATATATATATATATATATATTCAATATTTTATATATGTATATATATATATATATATATATATATATATATATATATATATATATTGAATAATTTATATATATATATATATTTGTATATATATATATATATTGAATATTTTATATATATAAGTAAATTATAAATAAATTATAAATAAATATTTAAGTAAATTAAAACAGAGCATTTACTTAAATATTTGTATCTATAAAAAGAATGTATAAACATAAAGATTTCTTAAAATAATTGTCGAACTTTATCCATTTCATAATATACATATATATATATATATATATATATATATATATATATATATATATATATATATATATGTATGTGTGTGTGTGTGTGTGTGTGTGTGTGTGTGTATATATATATATATATTGAGAAAATTGTAAAATAAAATGGAAAAAGTTTACTTGTGACGCGGTTCATCCGTTATGACTTCATCGGACTGGGCTTTATTGACGCTGTCATGTCTACACATGCGCATGAACAAGAGACGCTGGCGGTTTCAGCAGTTTTTAAATAATTTAAAAAAAAATATTTTTTTATGCAATCTAGGCAAATTCATCTAACTTCTTTTTCTTTCCATCGTTTTTTGTTTTTAAATATGCTACATTGTGATAAGAGAAAATCTGCCAGGAATAGTGAAGCGTTGTAAGAAGCTGGACGTAAATCTACTGTGGATGAAATGGCGATTAAAGCATTTTCTAGACATTTTTGTCTCAGTGATTTATTTTATTTTTTAATTCGACCACAATTTTGTCATGCAAAATGCTACTGTAATTGAAAGATATTCATTTGTATGTAAAAGCTAGTGTTGTTTTTCTGTCCAGCACTATTATATCGCCATTTCTCTTTCTTTCTTTCTTTCTTTCTTTCTTTCTTTCTTTCTTTCTGTGATTTTTTACCATTCGTCTGTTCATGTCTAGGGATACCTCGACTTGGATGCTACTGGTTATTGATAACGCCACTAAACTTATTTTTAAATTCATCCGTGAAATGATTTTCAATTTCAGAAACCGACGAACACAGATTTGAAAACATCGCAAGTTAACTTGTGGTATCACCACCACCATCATACATAGAAATTATACAACGAGCATTCATTGGTTAATCTCCTCCAATCTAGCTCGCTGATTGGTCAGTTCCGACCAATCAAATCGCCTGCATGCGACGATTCTGTTTTCGCGCCTTCTAAGGTTGATCCTGTCACGTGATACAACATACTATAAAAACCAAACACGAGTAATTCCCGCTCTCTTTACTCACTCGTGCGTTTCATCTCTGCTGCCAAAATGTGACCCTTAAAGAACTCCCGTCTTGACTAATGCAGTCAGACGTAAAAGAACTTTACAACAATCACGCAAGTACAATTCTGAACTCTTACCAACTTGTCCAATAGACAATCTCTAACATGCAACATACTCATTCTTATAAATTACAGTTTAATAGTTAATCTAATCTTTACGAGCTCAGGTACAAATATTTCCAAATCTAAGAGACATAACTCTATCAAACCTTTCAGCTTAATTGCATGTACATCAAACACTAATAAATTCAATTGTTATGTTTTGAATCATTACGTTCTGTCTTGTATTTTACCATATGCTATTTTACGTCAAATATAAATTGCATTGTGACAACCACATTGGATAGCGACCTCCAGCATAATGGCATGATCCTTTCCACGCCTTTCCTAGACAAAATAAAATAATTGTGGCGGGACCCGCAACATGCACGTCCACAACACATTTGGTGACGCCGACGTTCACCGCTACGATAATGGAAACCTCGTCGTTTAGGGGCCCGCTACAAACTCACCAGTTAAATGAATTGTACTTCCAGGCGCTCTCATTGCGATATAATCTTTTTCAGACACACGTCACTTTTCAATTTGTTTCCGAGCCGTATTCGATGCTAATGTTATGTCCCACCCTGTGTCAAACTGAAAACGAATTGGTTTACAGAAATAAAAATATACTTTCGTAGAGATTTTTTATCCACTTTGAATGTCGCAAACACTGTGTTTGTTGTAGACTTTTTCCAGTTTCGTTTTAAAAAATTTTTCTGGTTAAATATTTGTGTGAATTTGGATGTCAAAATCCTTCTATATATCCTGTTTGGTGACAAATATTTTACTTACGTTCCTTTACTGACAAAAGTATACATAATGCCAGTAACCCCAATGCCAACATTTTGAGGAAAGTTTCTTTTCATCACCAGGTTATTTCCTTGTGGGGATGTTGATGGTTATTGATAAATCATCGCTTTTGATGTTTAATAAATTATTACATTCAGAGGCGAGGGCGCGACTAACGTAAAGTCTTTGTCCTGTTCCAGTTTTGAAAAGTCGAGTGCTCATCAGCATGAGTAGAAGACCTTATATCCCGCCATAAAAATCAGTCATTTAAACTTTTCCTCTGTGAGGGAATTTAATTTAAATTTATTGCATTCCAAATTGAAGTCACCGACAAATATCACATAATGGCCAGCGCCATCTTTTGTTAGCTTTAAAGAATTGAATCAAATATTGAATAAAGATTTTTTTCTCCAAATACTTCACTAAGTTGTTCCACTGTAATAGTGAAGGTGAAATCCGTTGCCTGCTTTGGTAAAATATAATTTGTATAACGGTCGTGTTACTTAGTGCTCAGTTTACGAATTAGTAGACGGATTTGAAAATTCAGCGTGAAAGGTTTCCATCCAACGTTTAAACTACGAAGCGACTGTTTTCCTGCCCGCTGAAACATAGTGGAATTCTGTAATGTTTTTGGCCAAGATATTCGCTGAATTGGTGTTTTCGTCTGTTATGGCGCAGAAAATTTCGACTTGATTCTGGAACTGTGCAGTCACTGCTGTCCATAACTGTTGTTGTGACTTCTGAAACTGTTCTTGCTTATGGCTTAGACTTTCCTTGAGCACCTCTGGTGAAATTGCCATGTTGTTTTTGAAGTTCAAGTCTTCGTCGTTTTTCCTTTCAAATGGGAACTTATTTTGGAAAGCGAAAAAAGTCACGATGTGCGAGTTCTAGGGAATACGATGGTTGTCAAACCTGGGAAATGTTGTACATCGCCAAAAACTGCTACAAAAGCTATGGTCACTGATGGAACTTCCGTGGTGTGGTGAGGCGATCACACTCTACATTGTTTCCTCTCAAGCGCACTGTTATAAACACCGTAAGTGAGCGAGAAGGTCATAACTTTGCGTGCACACATGATAGAATTGATGGTCAATCTGTGCTAAGGTCCTGATACTTTTTTATCAGACCTCATATATATATATATATATATATATATATATATATATATATATATATATATATATAATAAATCAAGATGAAACCCTTAAAGATCTATTTCGGTTATAATTTATTTCGTGAATATTTCTATATTCATCTCTTCCGACCGAAAGCTTTTAATAAATGGACACAATTCAACCGAACTAACACCCAGGAGATTCCGAAGTGGTGTTGAGGTTGAAGCCAATTGCAATTTTAATGAATATATTTACTCTTTAGTATTTGAAGATATTTTTGGGCAATTTTGGTAAATATATAAATGAGATGTTAGTGTTGTTTTCATTTTTGCGTAATTTAGATGACAATTTATCCACCGCACTCAGTTTTTATATATATATTAAATAAAAACAGACCACTTTAAGGTTCCATGTAATAAATTATTTCACCACTGCCCTTTTAAAGGACCGCGGATCATCAGATTTCTCTCATAACTTCTTTCTCTCTTTTTCTCTTTATGCCTTTTTCTCCTCTCCCCCTTCCACATCAATATATAACTTCCGTTAAGTTAACCGATTTAATGTGTCAATGTTTGGATTTCCTCAAACAATTTAAATTTGAATGAATAGAAATGTTACATCTAACTTAATCATATCTCTCTCCCCCTCACTTCCTCACTTCGTTAATTTACATATACTTAGTACTGTCCGTCAAAAATGTGTAAATTTCTTTTCATTTTTCGTTTCAACCATTGGAAGTAAAATCTGATGATCCGCGATCCTTTAAAAGGGCTGTGGTGAAATAATTTATTATATGGAACCTTAAAGTGGTCTATTTTCATTTAAATTATTAGCTCTGATTTACATTGAGCTCTCTGGATTTTATCCTCCTTGGGTCTACCCATACGGATTACCTAGTTTTTCGTAAACTATATATATATATATATATATATATATATATATATATATATATATATATATATATATATATATATATATGATTAGCTGATTGATGTTATATTCATCATCCCAACTTCAGAGTTTCGTAGACGAGCCATCCAGCAATCGCTCTGTCCACTCGTCAGGAGGAATTGTTTTTAAAATTGCTCAAACCTTAGTATTGTAAACGTTGGTTTCTAAAACCACACCTTTGTTAGTTCGTGTCTTTTCTTCATCTGTAAGGAAATTATCCAGTATCCCCTACAAGTTAATTGTACAAAGTTCACTTGAGTTACAGGGTAAAAAAAAACTGCCGAATTTAACAATTGAATATAATTTTCGTTTGAGGAGATTTTAAAGAAAGGAGAAAGGTTTAGAATTTCTTAAAATAGGTTCACAAAACTTACAGAAAAGGAACATTGCTCAGTGGATAATGACTTGTTTTTCTATTCTTGCTCGATACAGAACAGAAAATATCATGTTTGTACAAGTGGTGCTGTAAAATAGATTTATTATTCGAATCCGAACTGAAGAGTAACATGGAACATTCCAGAAGTGTCTTCAGTTTACCAACGTAAACGGAAGCTAGCGTGGAAATGTTCCCTGTTGTTTCGTGGGATTGAAAGAAAAGCCTGGCTTAATGTGCTGCTAGAAACCTGTACAAGCACTCCTATCAAAAATGACGCACCAAAGTGGACGACTGCATGGGAACAGAAGAAATTGAAATCTGTCTACGCTTTAAGATGGTATCACATAGCGTACCTTTCCCCAGACCATTATCAACTGCCATTGTTGGATGATGTGTCACTTTTAATTAGAAACGTGACAAATATCAGAAAACGTGTCATTTCTTCGCGTGTGTGCACATAAGGCACTGTTATAGATTTATTCTTCTCCGCCAGCCTAACTGTTCTAAATAGACATTCTTCAGCATTGTCGTCTCTTTTCGTATGTAGCAGTTTCATGAATCGGTTGAAATGACACGTGTAGATTAATTTGTGTGAATGTTAATGACTGGAGTCAAAGAGAACATTTAGCATATCATATTCTCCTTGCATGAACTTAATATTTTCTTTTCAAAATCAGTGAGATAAAACAGACTGCATCATTAGAAATTTCGACATTTTAAAAAAATATTTTTCACGCGGTACAAGATATAAGAGCCCCTTTGCATATAAGGTTACTGAAAGAGGTTTTTGTTTTCGTGTAAGAAGAGGAAGTAAAAGATGCAGATTAGGAGGCTATAGAAGATATATAACGGTGTGTTCTAGATGAACTTAAGATTGTAATAATTGGTTTGGTTTATTTTGTTTTGCGGCATATCAACCTCAATGGTTATTTAATGCCGACAAAATTTTTTATTGCTGGTAATATTTTGTTTAGTCAAAAATCTGTTTCTGGTAATATATTTCCTTCAAAATTGTATTGCTGGTAATAATTTTTTTCGAGAACGTATTGCTGGTAATTGTTAACTATTTGCCCATAGCTGGGACCCTAACAGGTGTTACTACCGCGGGTCGGGGTGGACCTGGGAACACCAGCAATTAAGAGGTGTTTCCATGCTCCGCAAAACCTCCTGATCAGAGGCCTTGCTGCTGGACGTAGTTTAACGTCTTACCCAGGACGATGTAATAATTGGGAAGCATCCTTTCGGGAGTCTGTTCCTCAAAGTTGCGACTTTTAGGAAGAAGCTTTCTGAGGGAAACTTCCTTCTTACCAGTGGAGTACGCAGGAAATGATTACGATTCGACCCCGTGTACATGGCGGATATTAGGTTTTTTATTGCTCGTAATATTTTTTCAAAAAGTATTTCTGGTAATATTTTTTCCAAAAATGTATTGCTGGCAATCCCCCCCCCCAAAAAAAAATATTGCTGGTAATAATGTATTGCTGGTATCTTCTCTAAAAAATATTGATGGTAATAATATTTTACAAACATGTATTCTGGTATTAAAACCTATTTTTACACGTTTTGAACCGTTTTGTGGAGTTCATTATTTGCCCATAGCTGGGACCCTAACAGGTGCTACCATCCCGGGTCAATGTTGTCCTGGGAACACCAGCAAATAATCCTCAAAATCTCTTTTTCAGAGTCCTTGCTGTCGGATGTAGTTTATCGTCTTACCCAGGACGGGCGGATCATAGGTGTAAGGGATTTAACTGGTAGCACTAAAGAATGAAGCTTGTCATAAATTTTCAATGAAAATGGCGAGAGAGAAGCTTGCAGCTTTTCGTCTGTGGAAAAAGGGGTGTAGGATGGAAATTAATTCATCACCCACAATTCCGCGTATACATTTTTCTTTTTAAACTCTGGAAGGCGAGGATTGGGCACTTCCATCACAGTTTTTATGTGGACATCATTATGTTTATTAAAATATTGGAAAGGTGAATAGCCGGGTTAGGGAAGCATTAACACCCCATTTAGGGTGTGTATAAACTATTGTACGTCCTGGATATAGCGATACGGCAGCAAGGCCTGTGATTTGGAAATTGGAGTTTTTGAGGAGCGTGGAACAACCTCTTAACTGTTATTGGTCACAGGATCACCCTGGCCGGAATAGTAGCACGTGTTAGGGTCCCAGCTATGGACAAATTGGTAACCCCAAAACTAGGGTTAAAACACCATGAAAGTATAAAAATACATTTTTTATAGTAAAAATACTAGCAATACATGTAAAAAAATGTATATTACTAACAATACATTTTTGCAATATATTTTGGTAAAAGAAATTACCAATGCTTTAAATGACCCATAGCTAATTGATATACCGCTAAGCAAACAAACAAAACAACTTCGATCAGTTGCAAATGTAGACTTCATAGCATTTGCAGGCTCCCACCGGAAACTACAGAACGGCGAAGAACCCATTCACAAAATGGCAATACATCCCATCTGCTGATAGGATAAACTCTTTAAGAGTTACTCAAAGATTCTGACCTCTTCTTCCTTTTATGCGCTATGTTCCTTCAGGACGTAGGCGATCATGGCCCTCAACATCTTCCTGTACTTTATAGCTCTTAATAGTTATTTTTCTTACTTCTTTCGAACCCCGTTCTGCAATACACTTGCTTAAGCCCATCAAGTATGTCACGCTTTGCTTTTCCCTATCCTTCTCCCCCCTATATCCGTCCTGTGAGTATCACATTCTCCAAGCCCTCCTTCCTCATTGCGCGTCCCAGAAATTTCAGCTGCCTCTTCTTGATGTTAATTATAAGTTTCTTTTTTGTTTCCATTCTCTCCAAAACCTTGTCTGTGCTCACATGTTATTTTTAGCCTCCTTCCGTAGAACATCTTACTATATTTACATTGAAGAAGTTCAATTTCCCAATGTTTCAGGTGTACTTGTTTGACCTATAATTCTTTTTATCTTGCCCACCATCAAAAGTATGACCGTAAGGCTACCTAATTAAAATATAATCATCTTAACCAGTAATGCCCTATGACTTATTGTGTCAACTGTATCATTTAACCAAATTCAACAAAAACAACAACCAAGGCTGATTAAAAAAATAAAAGAAAATTCCAAATATTCTTAATAAACAACTCGATAAAATCAAAGACGTATAAAGGAATCATGTGATATAAAGACATCTCTGTTGATTCTTTTCGTGGAAAAGTGAAGGATGACTTGAGAGCGCATGCGCATCTGTGTACGTTAGCTTTCATATTTTTTAAGTGAGCTTCCATGTTTTTTTTGTAAACATTCTTTATATAATAATTTTGCTGCCTGTTTTAACTGTTCTTTTACATGAAAAAATAAATAAAATACAAAGAAAAGAACAAAGAAATGTTGGAAAGAGTTTTTTTTTTAAAATACAGAAGTTAACATAAAAATACGCACCTAAGCTAAAGCGTAATCGTTCATTTTTCTTATGGTTAATGGGCATGTTAATGGTCATGGTTAATGGGTATGTTAATGGTCATGGTTAATGGGTATATTAAAATACTATCTTAAAGGAGATCAGATAGATTATTGGAATGTGGCTCGGATTGGGGAATCGGTGAGCCGAGTTCTAATTTCAGTCGTGCTAATACGCTTATGAAAGTTATGTTTGCAACTATTTTCCCCTATCTGTGAGTAAATAGTGGGATAGACTGGATTTTTTAGCCTTGGGTGGAAACCAGTGTAGGACAAGAACAATACGTAACATTACAGGTGGTCCGAAAGTCTTGTCATCCCTACCAAAAAGTCATGAGAACAGTAGTAGTAGTAATACAGTGCACATGTACTGGATTCAGTTTATTCACTTTCATTGACGCTGTCACACATCGAAAAGTTATGTATGAACACCATCATTTTCGTGGCACAAAATGATGTAGTGTCTTGTCCTGTGTGATATTTTACGATGGGTATTTCTGGTAACGTTTATGTGAAACTCTCTCCTTGATAATACGCAACAGAGCGTTGAAATAGAAAATTATATTATGTAGCGGTGACAAATCTTTCGGACCATCATTTCTATGCAGCTAACGTTCGCTCGCATTGACACGATGATTCCGACTACGGTCGAATCCATTTTCTTTTTTTTAATGTGCTTATATATTGTATCATTGTATTCCTGGTTAGCCGACTGATGTAATATTTGTATGTTGGTTGTGTTCTGGTAGCACAAAGTAGTAAAGATCTTCTGCCTACTTGAACCGTAATACCAGTATAGCTTAAGATGTGCTACCAAACTACATCCTAATCCCAAATTTGTTTAGAACCAATTTCGTTAAAACAGAGCAAAATTATCACGTGAAGGGTATTAAAAAAAAACTGAAGCTAACTTAAAAAAAGCAAAAAAACATGGAAGCCAACGTACAGGCACCCTCACTGTCGTCATACATTTTTCGCTTCCAAAACAATCCTTGTAAATAAAAATAGAAGATGACGAAATAGCAGTTGCAGTATTTGAGTATCAAACACTGTTATTTGTGTTTTATCCATAAATATAATTGCTCGTTACGGAAATATAATTTATTAGAATATGAGAAGATGCATACAAGAAATTATTGTTTATATCACGATAAAAATGTTATACATTGAGGTCTGAAAAACCATGCTGTAGTGGCCGATTACGTGCAGTCTCCCCTGAAGCTCGGCGGAGTGGAGTAATTCGATGTCGCCTCGCTTACCCAAGTCGTTGCAACACCTCTGGTGAAATGTTAAACCATGCCGTCTTGATAACTGTCCAATCCTCAATAATGTTTGCAGGTGCAGAATCTTGTATGTTTGTGTGTGTGTGTGTGTGTGGGGGGGGGTGTTTGTGTGTGAGTGTGCGTGTGTATAGACCTCACCATCATGTCCCATAAATCATCGACTGGGTTCATGTCGGCAAACCACGTGGCTCCAACATTCCTTTAAAATCTCCAGAATGTTCCTCAGGTTAATTCTTGATACGCCGGACCCGATGGCATGGTGAAGGATCCTGTTGGAATAGTCCATTGTTGTTGGGATACATAAAGTCCATGAATGGATGAAAATGGTGTGGAAGCAGTGCCGTGCTCAATGGTCAATCATTAAGTATTGGGTCCATACGTGAATTTAAGGACATAATTATTTTGGAAACGTTTTTGAAGTTGAACTATTTCATCTGTATTTTTAACTAACATAAGGATATCAGCAACTTAAAATTAATCCTAATATATTACGGAAATTACTATTAGCTTGTACTACTAGAGTCCCTTTCTTAGATCATAATAATAATATATATATACAACATGATGGTGTCTCCATGGGTTCATTACTGGGTCTACATGTCGAATCTCGAAAATAAGATATTTACAAATTTAAAAAAAACATGCATCTACCTAAGATATATAGGATCAGGTCAATTAAATATTTAGGCGAACAGCCCCCACCCCTCACCCGCATACAAAAGAAATAGAAAGGAATTTTAGTTGTTGGGAGGGTAATGCGAACCTTCTACGTTTGGGTTTAGAAGTAAACTAGTTTAGCTAAGGAAAGAAAAAAAAGATTAATTTCTCGGCTATATATTTTGGTACCCTGCTACTAAATTGGAGGTATCTTTGAAATGAAATATTTTCCGCTAAGACTATGAACTACAGAGTGATATATTTTTGCATACATCATCTTATTTGCTTATTGGATTTGTCTGTTTCTCACCGGAGTTCAATTCTCTTGGTCAGAAATTAGAGAAACCAGATATTTCCCTAAAAGAAATAGAAAGGAATTAGAATGGTTAGCGGACGGGTTATGGTGTGATGAAATCTACTTAGGGTACTTATCTCTAAGGGTTTCTTAGCTTAAGGTAACAGGAAAAAAATAATGTAATTTTGTCATATATTTTCCGTATTCTGTTACTAATTTTTTTTCTCGTTTAGGCAGACGCCATCCTAACTTGAAATTAGTCCTGGGTATAACGATAAACTACATCTGGCAGCAAAGCCTCTTATCGCGAAATTGGAGGTTTTGAGGAACGTGAAACCACCTCTTAATTGATCTTGTTCGAAGGATCACTCTTACTCAGTGTAGTATTACCGGTTAGGATCCCAGCTATGGGCAAATAATGAACCAAACAAAATAAAACACAACGAAGGTATAAAAATACATTTTTAAAGCAAAATGATCAGCAATACATTTTATATGTTATCGAAGGCATACAGTTGCGCTCAAAATATTTAGATTTCGCTATTAAATAACCCATAGAGATTGAAACGCCGCTAAACAAAATCAACCAACCAAATAACTTGTAACTTCTAACTAAACTTTTTTATAGAATTTAATTAGCTGTGTGTTCCGCCATTCGTAGTTTTATCGTCACGCCTAAACTTTTTAATCCTTTCACTCTAAGTGAGGCAATAAGGCCACTAAGATTCAAAGGATTACAGAGATTGAATGAAAATAAGTAGAAAAAAACGTGAGTGAGGAGAAAGGACAATAAAAGAAAAGATTTATGGAAAACAGAGGATAGCGATTGGTGTTGCATTTAAATGGTTGAAGATCGAAGGTGACAAAGATGCAAGAAACCGGAAGAGAGTAACCGGAAGTATAGTAACGAAGTAAATATTTCTAAGAGCTACGGGAAGCTGCGGGGAGCAATGATTGTCAATGTCTTGAAGCGGAACAGCGCAAAAATATAGACTGTTGCTTATAAACAATGCTAGATTCGGCTAACATTTTTCTGAAACAATCTTAATACCCATTGTGTAATTGCTTAGAACACACATGAAGTCAAATGGACCCTAAATGTTTATATCCGGGTTGGATGTTTTGGCTGTATAGGCCAGTGTTTCTCAACCGGTGTGTCTCCGGATCCCTAAAGTTTCGCAACAGGTTGCTAGGAGTTCCGCGAGAAACAGTGCTAAATACGTCAATGCGGTTTTAAGTAATGTTTTGTTTAGTTTTTGTAGTTTGAATGAAAGGAAGATGAAAAAAAATGGAATGTCGCCTATCGCGTGGTCAGTGAGAAGAAGAAGCTGCGACAGGTGATTTCGTTTATAGGGAATCAGGGAAAAAAGACGAATTAGGGGAAGGAAAAAAAGAATTAGGGGAAGAAAAAAAGAAACTACAAAACACGACCGAACGTAGGAGACAGCGATTTATTTTTTCGTTTCAGAGAACTTGACGAAGTAAAGTGCTTGTCGGAGGAATAAAAGAAAAAAATACGCTCGAAAAAGATTGTAAGAGACACAGAGGAAGTAGGAGATTTCAGAATAAGGAAGGACGAGAGAGATTCTGGGAGAAGGATGAGGAGATTCGGACTACAAAGCCGCCACTTACTTCGCATTGATGATACTTACTTGGCACAGGGATTCGTCCCTGCGCTGGTAGTATCACGGCTATGACTCGCCTGGACCGGCTTTGGCCTGGACCAGCTATGGCAAGCCAAGACCAGCCATGGCAAGCCAAGACCAGCCATGGCAAGCCAAGACCAGCTATGACTAGCTTAGACCAGCACTGACCACCTTGGACAAGCTATGACCAGATATGACCAGCTAAGACCAGCGGCCCGAGTGAAAACACTCGGGTCCCCACGTTAAAAACCGACCTTGTGTCACAACCTGACTCAGTGGGGGTCAAGTAAGTACACTTACCTGGCACAGGGATTCGTCCCTGCGCTGGTAGTATCACGGCTACGACTAGCTTGGACCGGCTCTGGCCTGGACCAGCTATGACAAGCCATGACCAGCTATGAATAGCTTAGACCAGCTTAGACCAGCGGCCCGAGTGCAAACACTGGAGTCCCCACGTTAAAAACCGAGCTTGTGTCACAACCTGACTTAGTGGGGGGGGTGGTCAAGTAAATACACTTACTTCGCATTGATACACCCACTCTCGGCTTCTTTATTTTAACTTAAGCTTTCAAATCATAGATTTATATTCGTAATTTTACTATAAATGTACGGCGTATTATTAGGGACATCTTAGTTATTATAATTGTAGTGACACGGGCAAATTAATATGCCTAATTTGCATAAGTGCAACAGAAATCTTATATAACTCGTCACTGAGAATAACGCGGAAGGACAAGCTTAGCGACGGACTGGTGCTAAACCTCGGCTTCACATCAATAATGTTTACGTGAACATTGCTCGAAAAACATTTATTCGAATTGTAAATTGCTTGAATGAAAATTAATCGAAAGTACAATTACCCTAACTGATAATTATTCGAAATGCAAAATTCTTCATAGCAATAAAAATGTCAAAATTAAAAGAGCAAATGCACAAATGATAATTATTTGAAATACAAATATCGTTAATAAAACAATTCAGTAAAAAAAAAAAAATCCTTATAACCTTAAGTTATATGATACTACACGTAAATAGTGAACTACTGAAGAGTACTCGTTAAAGGATGTCACTGATTTTTTATGTTTTCCATTTAATCGCTGTATTTCTTTACGATTTTTATATTTTAAACAACTTGCTTTTACTTTTTCAATATGAATTTCTTGCAAGTTCTCTACAGGTTTGAACGCAGCAATAAAGGACTACCACTATCCTCTACCCAGTCCAGAAGAAGTATTCACTAAATTAAATGCCGGAAAAATTTTTGAATGAAAAAGTTTGGCAGTGGACAGATCAATGCCAAAAAGCATTTGACGAAATAATCAAAACGTTAACTTCAGATTTATTTTTGGCACACTACGATCCTAAACTAGGAATTATCTTCGCAGTCACGATGTTTCATAGGTACATCTATGGTAGACATTTTACTCTGCAGACGGAGCACAAACCGTTACTAAAAAAGATGAAGAAAGTTCAAAACTGCTATGCATAAACACACACAAAGGACTGTACAGATACCAAAGATTACCTTTTGGAATTAAGGTCGCGCTGGCTATATTCCAACAGACAATGGATACGATGCTTGCCGGATTAGACTACACAATTGCATACCTGGATGACGTTTTGATTAATAGCGAAAGCGTTGAACAACACAGAGAACATGTACAGGAAGTATTTAAAAGAATACAGAGCTATGGATTCAAAGTAAAAGAAAATAAGTGCGATTTTTTCATGAAGGGAATTAAATACCTAGGCCATATAATAGATCAAGAAGGTAGACGACCAGACCCTGAAAGGTCAACAGCAATTAAAAAAATGCCAGTTCCTAAAAACATAACAGAACTACAAAGTTTCCTAGGATTAGTAAGTTACTACCAGGAAGACATACCTCACATGCATAAACTTCGCGCACCACTGAACGAGCTGCTAAAGAAAGAAAAAGTTTGGCAGTGGACAGATCAATGCCAAAAAGCATCTGACGAAATAATCAAAACGTTAACTTCAGATTTATTTTTGGCACACTACGATCCTAAACTAGAAATTATTGTAGCAAGTGACGCTAGCGCCTACGGAGTCAGAGCGTGTATATTACATAAAATGCCAGATTGGACAATAAAACCCATCGTACATGCTTCCTGAATTCTTACCAGCGGAGAAAAATTACTCATAAATAGAGAAAGTAGCTCTAGAGATTATCTTAGCAGTCACGATGTTTCATAGGTACATCTATGCTAGACATTTTACTCTGCAGACGGATCACAAACCGTTATTAACAATTTTCGGTTCGAAAAAAGGTCTACCGGTTTACACCGCAAATAGGTTACTTACATGGGGAACAATTCTTCTGAACTATAGTTTCAGATTGGAATATTTACCAACAAAAAAGATCGGGCATGCGGATGGTCTGTCGAGACTTTTACAAACAAAGACAGAGCCATTGGAAGATACGGTAATCGAAGCCTTAAGAAACGAAGAAGATATCAGGACAGTACTATGTTGTACAGTTAGAAACCTCCCAGTCACATTGCAAGACATAAAAAATGAAGCCAAAAACGACGAATTTATTTGAAACAAAAGCAAAAATAGCAGAAAAAATGAGCAAATATCGGACAGCTTTTCTCTATGCGACAATGTGTTACTTTACACCGAAAGAGTGGTAATTCTCAAAACATTACAAAAGCGGATCTTAAAGGATTTCCATAGGGGCCATCCTGGTAAAAATAGAATGATGTCGCTAATGCGAAGCTATGTATATTGGAAGAATATGGACCAGGATATTACTCAGATGGTGGAAATGTGCATGGGTTGTAATTTAGCAGCCAAAGCACCGCCAATCATACATAAGCCATGGCCAGAGACTGATCGTGGTTAAGAATGCACGCAGATTATGCTGGACCAATTGACGGTTTTTACTATTTAATCATTGTGGATAGCTATAGTAGAGGTGTTTCGTTGCAAAAATCCTACTCCAGACACGACCATAAATTGCCTCCCGAGCTATTCCCTCTGTTTGGTGTAGTGGATTGCCCAGTCACAGATAATGGAACGCAATTCACATCAGCAGATTTCCAAGAGTTTTGCGAAATCTATCAAGTAAAACATATAAAATCCCCGCCTTATCACCCAAGATCTAATGGGCAGGCGGAGAGATTCGTTGATACACTCAAAAGAGTGCTACCAAAAGCCTACGATGTGCCTACGGAGAAAGCATTACAGCAATTTCTTCAGGTATATCGAATTACGCCAAATAATGCAACACCATCAACACTATCACCAGCAGAAGTGATGTTTGCTAGAAAGATCAGATCTGCATTTGGTAAATTGCTACCAAGTAAAACAAAACTAGTAACACGGTCCTATACACCAAAAAGAAAATTCCTCCCAGGAGAAAAAGTTTCTTTTTAAGCCTATAAAAATAACACATCTTACTGGGAGCAAGGCACAATTGAGAAAAGAATTGGCAAGATGGTTTACATAGTTCAGGGACAAAAATTCTCACACAGAAGACACGTGAACCAAATAAGGAAAAGACTGTTACAGGATGTTAACTGTCCTCCTCAAGAAGAGGTAATGGACACGATTTTCGATACGTTTGATATAAAATGACCGCAAACAATGCCAGAACCAAGAAAATCGTCTCGAAAAAGAAAATTTGCGGAACCTTTGGAAATAGATCCAAAGAAAAAAAGATATTAAAAATCCCTGCTACGCAAAAGCTTCGGAAGGGGGCATTCAAATTATTTAAAGAGTTTTGCAAGGTTGAGAAATACTGGCAAAATCTAGAAATAAGAGCTTCAAAGTAACTATTTTTAATCTACAAGTAGGGTAAGAACAAATTAAGGCAATCAATAAAAAAATAAAAAAACTTTTGGAATCATGTGCAGTTTTGCCGGAACCTCGGGTATTACGGTCGAGAAGTTAGGGGATGCCGCTCGTAAAAGGTGATTAGACAGTAGCCAGGAACAAGCCGGTCGTTAGCGCGGTGACGAGACATCGGTTGGAGAGGAAGAGTGTCAGAATCACAGAGGTAGTCGAAGAGAGTGGCAGTCGCGCACGAAACAGTTACAGTCAATGTGCAGAGGTGGGGTCGATGTTCTCGCTTACCAAGGGGAAGTTAGACGGGAATCAAAACACCATGTAGGTCATTTGTTAGTCGATGAGAAGCTAACGGGGGTTCCGTTTTGTTGTTAACAATGGTAGTTTTCTAAGGTAAGTATTACCTAGTAAAAATAGTAAAATACTGATAATACTAAGAAAATAGTCGCTTCTTATAATTTTGTAAATACTAGCCCTGAGAGTCACTTAAGATAGAAGATTACTATTGGAATGTTAATGATGAATATGGTGTGTGATATGGATAAAGTGGGGGGTAAGGATTGAAGATTATGAAAGATAAAAAGTATAGTTATTTACACAATTTATATTCAAACTAGTGTATTCATCTTTGTTGTTGTTATCACAGAAGTTTGGCAGTTGGGCTCTTCGGCCTTCCTCAAGTGCCATTGGGTAGAGTGGCCGAAACATTGTGATAGCAACAACAAAGATGAGGACAATAGTCCGAATCTAAATTGTTCAAATGATAACACTTCATCTCAGAGATTCAGGCAGAAATGATCGAATCAGAACGGATTCAATAAAGGGTTCACTTCAGAATTCCCTGTAAGATAGCCCGATTAATATAAACATTAGGAAGTCCGGAGGTTACAACGGCTGAAAGATTGGGATAACAACAAGAAAGTTAAGGAAAATATTCCGAATATTAAAAGCGTAAATAATGATAAATCCCCATCCCAGAAATTCAAACAAAAAATAAGGAAGATAGATAGCTATTGACTCTTGACTTGAAAGGATTAAATGTTTTGTGTTTAGGGAGGAGTGACATTCAAACTGTGGCAATTCTTTCTAAAAAGTCCGAGTGGAACGTTTTTCTTACGAACTGTTTATGTAACACATAAGCCCACGGTTAAAGTTTATTCAACAAGGACAAAAAACAAACTTTTATTCATTTTAAGGACTGAGCATCAATTGTGAGAAGAAAGAATATACGATCATTAGGAAAAAGTGCAGCCCAACATATACATTACAAATTAGACACAGCAAAGTTATGAAAGTCAGCAATTTAAATATCCGGGAGTTGCCTTAACCGACATCCGAAGGCGCTTTAGGAGTCGAAAGTAGCCTTTTAAAAGCCAAGCAAAATGAAGAGAAAATTCTGCCAGAAAGAAAAAAAATAGTATCTCTATCTATAAAAGGCAGAATGTGTTTGTGTGTGTAACGAATGCACGGCCGCAATTTTCGACGGATTTGCACCAAAGTTTACATGCACATGCTCCAAGTTAGCGGGAAGGCCAAGACCGACTTTGCATTTCCCAACTCCCATCGATAGTGGAAATAATCGATTTTTTCATGCTTCTACGGCAGTTTTCATGTAGTTTGCGGCCATTTTCTACTGGCCAGAGTGAGAGCCTATAGCTGGCTGCCACGAATAGGCAGGAAGATTCTATTGGCCAGTGTGAGAGCCAACAGCTGACTGACACGAATATTAAATAGCATGCTAGCATGCAAAAAATTCGATAGCTGCATTCGTCACAAGTGGGAAAAATTTAAATCTGCATTCCACTTTATTCCAATTGGCTCATTCGCTTGCTTAAACTGAACGTTGATTCTGATTCCGCAGAACTGAGTTGGACGTGAAAAAGTATTTGTTGTTAACATTCTTTTTCCAGTTACGAGTCCTTTTTTAAAGCTGATCGATTTGTGTTCATTTTTTCGTAACAGATTTAATGTTTAGTATAGAGCTTAGAAAAAATTCGCAGTGTGAGATAGGTAAGAAGTAAGACATGTAGCAACATCAGCACGGCAAAGGGCACTCCTTTAAAGGCAAGGAAGGGCAAAAAGTCAAGTGATAGCGATTGCTGTATGAGTCGTACGATTTTTGAATCAAGCACGGGAAACGCTGGGACATGCTTCTAGTTAAACTCATATATGACAGTGAATACTTGGCAAGCTCATTAACGATGGTGAAGAGATTTGAGTTAATAGCATTTCTAAGCTCTCAGCTTTCGTTGCCCACAAACTCACAAGAGTGTGCTACCAAGGAAAGATTTTAATTAAATTATCCTATCATAAAACAAAGGCAGATTCAATCTTTGGCTAGAAATTTTGATAGCTGTTAGTTATAATTATTCATTTCCACATACCAAAATTGTTTATAATATGGCCTCTGAACAGGGTTTGTGTTAGATTAAATTACTAGCAACAAGTCAACATAGTGTGCAATGTGTGGTGTGTAACTGGGCGCATACAAGTGTATGTCATTAATCTCAGTGGGCAAAAACAGCTTCCTTATCTATGCGAGAGAAAGTAATCGTAATTAGCGATCTATTTCTGTTTGGAAACGGAAATTTCCTCAACTCTACATACTGTGACTGTAAGGTTCAACATAAATACGCACGCGCAATTAACGCCCACGTTGAGCCTTCCTACAGAATTAATCTGACAGTAAGCTTCTATACTGACGCACGTTCGCCAGAATTTGGGATTCTGTTGATTCAAAGAAGTATTGTCCACTTAAAGACCTAGAAGTATTATTCACTCGAAGCCATCATTTAATCATTGATATGAGAAATACTTTGAAATTTGACAGTATAGATATTCCAGAACGGTTTTGGCGCCGTGTATTTTTTAATTTTATAATCTTACTAATATAAATACCCCTTCCCGACCAACCTAGAAAAAAGTTTATTCACCCTAAGGCATTCTATTGATAATTATAAATTTGGATATAAATGAGATTCGGGAAAAAACTTAGTGCAAAAAAAGTGACTCAGATATCGCATTAAAGTGGTAAATTTAAAGAGATTTTCACAAAATATTGAAAACTATTTTGCAATACACTCAGAACAATATTCTAGAGAATTCTAGAACAGCTTAAATTCAATCCAGAGTATTACAGGATATTCCAGAAGCCTCATACAGTATAAAAACAGCTTGAAATAGCCACTCAAGTCACTAACCATATGAAAGGGTACAAACACGCATCAGAACCACTTAAGGTATCTATTATTGCCCTCTCAAAAGCAAGCAAGTCTACGAGAGAAATTGCTATAACCTCGCAATCAACTGTCTCTCGAGTGCTTAGAGCACATAACGATGCCACTCCTGCTCCAAGGAAGGAAACAAGGGGACGAAAGAAAAAGATTGATGATAGAACTGGCAGGGTAATCAAAAGAGAAGTTGCCAAGAATAAGACTATAACTAGCCAAGAAATTGCAGCCAGTCTAAGCGAAGAGCAAGGTGTTAGTCTTGCCTCTTCAACAGCCCGTCGGTGGCTGTTAGAACAAGGCTACAAATCTTGTGCACGAAGGTTTAAGCCGCTAATAAGCAAAGCCAACAAAGCCAAGAGACTTGAATAGGCTCACTATTACAAAAATGTCACCGTAGAAGACTGGAAGAATGTTCTCTTCTCCGATGAAACGAAAGTTGAGCTAAATTCAAAGGATAAGGTGAGTCACTTTTATCGAACAGCACTGTACATTGGCCTCGGTAGGGAAAACAGGAACGTTGTTTTTTTATTGGTAGATTCGTTTTGGATGGGGATGGAACCATTAAATGAAATGTCTCTTGTGATTAGGATGTAAAAGATAATTTTCCCATTGGACAAGTGAAAATATTATTACAGGTACGGAAACATGATAATGATCGAGGACCTCCCACGAATCCCACACTATGCCGGTGCTGACAGCGTTATCCTTAAATGTAATTCATGAGAAAATGATTATATTATCACATCTTTGTGACGGAAAACTCACATTAGTAATTGAATTAAAAGAAAGGAAACCGCAGCGTGTTAAATAAAACTGATATGTTTCTCTGCGATGATGCTCTATACTATGGGTTATACTGTCTTCTATATATAAAATTCTGCGACTTTCGTTAGTCCGACTTCACCCCCTCTAAAATAGTCATAGATTGACCGATCGAAATCATAATTTTTGGGAGAAGTGCAAACAACTAAGGAGGTACAAAGTACAAGTGGTTTTTAGTAGTGTGCATAGTTTAGTACAATAAAATTTTCATTAACTTTTTGGGAAAAATTAAAAGTTTTATGATTTAACATACAATACTTCCACTATTTTAAAAACAATCTAATGAACATATAACAAATACTTATTTAATAAAAATGCAATATTGTTTTTTTGTATATCTTTCATTTAAGTTTATATATAAATATATATATATATATATATATATATATATATATATATATATAGCATAATGAGAAGCCACGTATACTTTCTTAATATGTATATAATATAGAAAAAACAACTAAAAAGTTGCAGATTAAAAAAATTAAATGTTTTTTTGTGAAAGTATTTATTTATATATATATATATATATATATATATATATATATATATATATATATATTTCATTCTGGTAAAATATAATGTACAGTAAACTAGAGTAGGGAGAGTTTCCAATGGGCAGAGGATTTCAAGAGTAGCAGAAAAATTTCAAATTTCACATCAGAATGTGAGCGATAACTTCACCAGTACTAAATAATGTGAGGATTTCAACAGGCGTCAGCTTAATTGAATTATTAACATTATTCGGACTCTTATCCTTATTTTCATTGCCATATTCCCAACATTTCGGCCGTTGTACGCTCCGGCCTTCTTCAGGTGATTGGAAGTTTATTTCGTCCATCGGGGTAGATGGTTCTAGTTCCACGTGTCATGCCTCCTACGGATGTCTCAGTCATTTCCCTTTAACTCAACTTTTCATATTTTTGGTTCACCGCTGATGTGGGCTGGTATTGAACTCACAACTCTTTGGGTCTAGTCACTGGATCTAACCACCGTCTACCATAGGCTAACCAGTAATAAAGAGTGCCAGAGAAAAGCGATAAATAACAACAAAAATTGCAATATAAGCTCCGGTAAAAATGCAATAATTACAACAGAAAAATTGCAATATGAGCACTGGTAAAACAAAAAAAACTTATTAGTTTTATAAGTCCCAAATATTCATAAGCAGATGTCCTCAAGGATACGTGACCGGGTGGATAAACGCGTTAGTTCCATTGACTAGACCCAAAGACTTGTGAGTTCAGTACCAGTGGTGAACCAAAAACTTGGAGAGTCGAGTTAAAGGGAAATAACTGAGACATCCTGAAGAGGCATGGCACGTAGAACTAGAACAATCTACTCGAAATAAAGTCACCTTAACAAAGCCGGGGCGTACAACGGGCGAAGTGTTGTGAATATGGCAATGAAGATGATGACAACAGTTCGAATAATGTAAATAATGGAAGTAATACCTCAAAGATGTAGGCAGACGCGTAGTTTTTTGTATGTGATATATATATATATATATATATATATATATATATATATATATATATAACTATGAACCTAAAGAGCCAGGCAAACTTACCTAGGTTTGACCTACGTGGAATTAACGATCCGCGCAGGTGAAACCTTGGTAGGTTTGCCTGGCTCTTTAGGTTCATAGTTAGATGTGCTCTACTTAGTGTATTGGGCACTTGCTTAGTTACTTTTACTTTACTCGTGTTGGAGGTTTTTTTTTCTTTGGACTCTGAGATTGGATTCTGGACGATTGTTTTCGCCTGATTTACATGTTCTGAATTCTTTCTTTTTTATTCCTGTTTTTCCTTGGGTATTGGCTTGTTCATTTGCAAGCCAAAACACCTAAGGTTTTTCCAGACGAGTATAATTGCTTATATATATATATATATATATATATATATATATATATATATATATATATATATATATATATATATATATATGTATGTATATATATATACGTATGTCTGTGTTTGTGTTATTTAACCCAGACACAAGGACATGACTTCATTAAGTTCGAAATAAGACATAAAGTTGGAGACAAAAATATAATTTTTCATCTTTAAAAATCAGAAAAACATAAGATTTTATTGAATTTTTCGGAAGATGTTCGGTAATATATAAAAGTTTTATTTTAAATTTAATTTTTTTTTAAATTTAGTTTTTTAAAAATTGCACAATGTTTTCAGGTCTGCCACTGAATTAAAATATACATGAGCAGACGTAAAGGTACAGGCACAATGTGAATGAAATTGAAAAGGGCATCGATGTTGCGAGAGCTAATTTCCCATTCTGTTGATTTGTGTTTTTACGGTTTATCAACCCTTTCTGTGTTATTTGAAGCCGAAAAATTGGGGTTTTAGGAGTTTTCTTACAGCATTAGGAGTTTTCTTACAGTATTGGAGGCCCGGTGGAGTAATGGATAACGGCTTGGATTGAGGAATTGGAGATCCGAGTTCGAATTCCAGTCGATTCACTTACGTGCTAATACCCTTGGGAAAGGTATGAAGCCTCTTCTTCTCCCTCCGACTATGGGTAAATAGCAGGACAGACTGGGTTCTATAGCCTTGGATGGCAACTGGTCTAGGAGAAGAACAACTCTGAATGCAAAACCTGCGGAGGGTCGTTTGGGGACCGTGTGACATCCGTTGCACCAGGTCCCTGTATTCGTCCCTCCAAAAAGTGTGGATGGCCCTGCACAAAGCCTTCACCACTATAATCAAATCCTGTGTGGCTGTCGGGCTATCAGTTTCTGGGAACTGATCTGTCTGACCCTCATACGTCGAGTTCGACGGGAGAGCGAAAAAAAAACAAAACAGTATTAGGTGTTCTCAAGCAGTCCCTCATCTTAGTACCGACCAGATTCAGCGCTACTTAACTTCGCTGATCGAACGAGAACCTGTGATTTTACTGTGGTGGCTTTTTACCACATTTATTTAATTTTGTTTAATTTGTTTAGGAACCCAAACTGATGTAAAAGAAAGGGACATGGCATAGGTACCAATATATATAAAATTGTATTCAACGAAACATACAATAAAGAATGAATACGAAAAAGCATGCAAAGAGTAAGACAAGAGTTGCCTCTCTTTGACTATAAAGTCTGTCAAAGTTCTCTGAAAGAAAATGAAAGAGTTTAGTCTGTTATAAATGCTTTAAACAGTTCTGCTGTGCAAGAGGAAAATTATGTAGTGTAAAAGAATGTGATTTGTGAGTTGAATGAGGAAATGGGCGCATAGCTTCAACTGTCGTGGATTTCTGTGGCAGCAGAAAGTCTCACTAGTGCGGGTCCTCTTTTCTTATGCTTATATAGGTGTTCATTTAATCAGGAGTGCTGCGCGGGAGAAATCATTCTCCACATGCAAAGAATCTGATTGGTCGATGCTGACCAATCAGTGCATGATTTCTGAGGAGACACCTGGGAGCCGCTTCTTCCAAAAATGCACAAAATCTATTATATGAAAGTATAGCGATTTTAAAATTGTCCTTTTAGATAGCAGCGTTGCTTCCTGTCCAATGAATGAATGCTGTTGAAGATTTGAATTTGTGTGTGTATGTGTGTGTGGTGATGATCGCCATATTATCATAGGCTGCATTAGGCGTGGATTGAAGGAGTATAAGCTGGAATGTGCGGCCAGTTGAAGTCGTTTTTATCGCTCCCGTATGAATATATTTTCTATGAATTGTAGTATTTTAAATGGACAAAGAATTTATATTTGAAATTTTATCACTTTTCCATCAACGGAACGAGAACACCGAACTAATTCAAGAACGGATGCAAAATGACGCTATCTGAAAAAAAATGAATTAACTTTTCTCATTTTTTTATCTTTATTATTAAAAAAAAAACAACATAATTTTGATAAAACAGAAATATTCAAAAGATTTTTCTAAATATCCGCCGAGAGGAGAAACAAAGGAACTCATCGGTTTTCTGTTGAAGGTCTTCACATTAACAGAGAAGGAAGGAAGGATTTCAAAAAACGTGTAAAAGCGAAAGAAGCGACACGTAAGTTTATCCCCAAGGAAAAAATATAAATAAAGAAAATTTCGGTGAACATCATTTCCGAAACAATACTGAATCGAAATTTATTTGGTCCTTAACGACTTCCATCTAAAAAGTTAGTGAACATTATGATTTCTTATCTATTTTTTTTTTGTTTTAATTTCCCTCATGAGAATGATTATTTCACGCTTGGTGGCATGAAGTTTCAGCTGCTTTCATATTGAAGACAAGGAAATTTTGACCGTCATCGAGGTATCGCCAACACCAACGTATACCTACTAAACGGCAATAAGTTCGTCTTCCCTATGCAACAACTTCCTATTCTTTTTATCACTTAATAACGTTTGTTTTTGACCACTTTTGGCTTATAGCAATCTCATATGGAAACACCGGTTCCCGTATTATCACCTAATATAAGAAACGTCAGGACTTCCCAATACCTACAGGAGCGATCGCTTGGGAATAACAGGTGTTGTAAGACTTCGATGTGCGGAGTATGTAATTGATAATGTTTCGGCATTGTTAATCAGTCAGCAGAGTTCCAATTTCAATTGGATGCGTTACATTCACTTACGCGCAAAAAATCACTGAGAGAGTCATGAATCCACCTCTTCGCTCCCCAGCTATGGGTTAATTAATAAGACTAGTATCACTAAATCATTATTATTTAAGAAACATGCTTACAATCTAAAAATATTTTCCGGCTTTAAATAACCTGCAAAGGGTCGATAAGACGTTAAAAACGAATCAATCAATCAAACTCTTTTCTGCCATCCATTTACCCAAGATAGGTAATCATTTTCCTTCCGTCACTGTTGTCTTCAATATGCCCTGTGAGTGTTATGTTTCCAAAACATGCCTCCGAGAAATTTTGAAGTATATTTTTATCTGGTTTTAAGTATGAAATCTCTCTTTGTTTTCATTTTCCGGTTCCTCAGATGTTTCAGTTCCTGGTATTCACAGCATCCATCTGTAGAAACACATGTCACCTGTCCGAAAGCTGGTGGAAAATAATTTCCGACCATTCTAAAATTGTCCAAATCGTGTAACAGCAAAAATTGTCCAAGTGTTAGATAAACGTCTAAACCGTTGTATCTTTTAAATGATTAAATATATCTTACTGGAATTCAGCGAGATTTTTATGACACTATCACACTCTACGTTGAGCAAGAACAATGTATAATTACTCTCCAAGCTTAACAGGAGTATCGTAATGAAATCAATCATAAATGAAAATGGCATGTCCATCAATAATTAAACATAGCTAAGGATCGGAAGCTCATGAAGGACTGAAATAAGTTATATATATATATATAATGATGAACATGCCATTTTCATTTATGATTGATTTCATCACGATACTTCTGTTAATCTTGGAGAGTAATTATACATTGTTCTTGCTCAACGTAGAGTCCGATAGTGTTATAAAAACCTCGCAGAATTCCAGTAAGATATCATTTCAAAGATACAACGGTTCAGACGTTAATCTAACACTTGGACAATTTTTCTATTACACCCGTTATAACATTAATATAAGATTAAAAGCAATGCTTACATCCTAACTGGTCTTGGTTAAGAATTCTAAGGTTTTCACTTCAATTAAATATTACGTTTATGTTATTTTTTTTTATACCATTTTGACTTGCGGCAACATTAAGTTGAAACACCAGTTCCCATACGATCTCCGAAGTTAAGCAATAGCGAGCCTGGTCAGCGCCTAGATGGCTGACCGTTAGGGAATACCAGGTGTTGTAAGCTTGTATTTGTATGTGGTGTAATGGATAATGGCTCGGAATGGTTAATTCCAGTTGAGATTTACGTGTAAATACCTTTAGGAAAGCTCCACGCCTCTCTGCAACTATATGTTAATTAGTAAGACTTGTCTCACTAAATCATTATTAACGCAAAATAAATAAATAGAGTTACGGACAAAATATTTATCTTTTGGCATTAAATAACCCATACAGATGTTGATATGTCACGAAACAAAATCAACCAACCAAATGTGTTATTGCTGCCAGAAGTAGTTTATCGTCATCCCCAGGACGTCAAAGTAATTGTTCACTATATATCTCGTCAGTCTTTCTAAGAAAATAAACGTCTGACAAAATATCTCGTTGACTGCACCGTGTTCACTATAAGTAGAACATAAAACGTAAATACGTTTTTGCTTTAATCTTAAAAAATAAGAAGACAACCTTAGCTTTCCTTGTCACGATTTAGTTATTATGCATGCTTTAAGCAAGAGATACAGCAGTTAGAACTGACGAAAAAATAGCAAAGTGAGGAATTTTGAATGAAATAAATAATTCCTCAACTTTAACAGCAGTATATCTTGTGGGTTCTTAAGAACTAAAATATCTTTATTTACCGGGACACAGATAATAAAAATAAACAAAAACAAAAAAACACGGTCCCAAAATACAAATAATATTTTTAAGTAATGTGAGAGCCTTGCACATGTCTCAGAAAAATTGAAATAAAATGCGACAAGGTTCGTATTTCAAAATCGACCTACATGTACACCATGGAAGATTTTATTAAGCAAGTAAACGTCTCCACCCAAAAATTGTGAACAGATCGAGCGAAAATTTCCAGAATACTCTTATAATTATTTAGTTGTGTATTTTATTATAAATACGTAAAATTACTTCTTTTTTGGTAAAAGTTTTTATTATACATCGAGAGTGTGATTCAACATATTGTATATATATATTTAAAGACATTTTCATGCTTAACATTCTTTTTATAGATACAAGTATATAGGTAAATGCTCTGTTTATAATAAACAGCATTAAATAACATTTACCGGCCTCAATGTCCGAGAAATCTTCATAGAAAATATTCGTGCTTCGACAGGATTCGAACCTGTATGCTATACGGAACCATCATATAGCCTGACGTGCCTTAACCGATTCGGCAAGGTCGAATTTACTGCTTATAAACTTCAATCTTCCATGAATCTCACGTACATTTATAACTGCTCATGGAGCATACGCCATGAGCATTTATGAATGTACGTGAGAGATATTCAGACCGGTAAATGTTATTTAATAGTGTTTATTATAAACAGAGCATTTAAATACTTGTATCTATAAAATGAATGTTAAACATAAAAATGTCTTTAAATATTTGTCGGACTTTGTCCATTTCATAATATATATATATATATATATATATATATATATATATATAATTGATAACAGAAGCCATTGGTTTATACCAACGGCTTCCCATACTTGATACTTCTCTTTTCACTCTCGTGTGGTCATGTGTGACGTCACGAGCTGCGACGCGATTTTCGCTTCCGTGTCTCGTATACACGAGTTTGTCGTTGCTTTGAAATTTTTCACGCAGCAAAAACAGACGATCATTATTGTTTCGTCCGTGTATTGTTTGATATATTGAAATGTAATTGTCATCTTTGATAATGTCTTATGTAAGCCGAAAGCTTAGATTGGATTTAAACATGTATCAATATGGTGATTTCCTTTCGTCTTACAATGATAATGTTATTAAGCTTAGCAGTCAATATAAAAAGAAATTACTTAAAATAAATAGACAAAACTTGTCTATATTATTTAATGAAACATGCATCAATGAAAAATTGCTGCCTAAATATAAACAATACACCATTTCAGTCGGGTTTCGATCCTAGCTAGAGGCAACCGGACGTCTAGCCACACTGATGAGCTGTGATACAGCGAAACAGTCTGTCTGTGGATGACAATAATATATATATATATATATATATATGAAGAAATTTTGGGTGATTTCGAGTAATCATATATAGTAATTCATTGAGTCTAGAAGAATCCTCAAAAGAATGCAGAAAGCACTGCACGGCCTTTTCGTCCTATTTAGGACTCATCAGTAGTGTGCACCCACAATCGAGAATCTAACCCCGACCGTTGCGATACAACGCAAACGTTATACCAACTGTACCACGGGCATTGGTAACGAAAAAGAAACTGTCTAGACTCGATATAGCGTCGCTACTCACTCAATTCCGTAGTGATATTCCTCCAAGTAAGCGATACTCCTCCGAGTATGCGAATACCATGGAACATATATATATATATATATATATATATATATATATATATATATATATATATATATATGTGTGTGTGTGTATGTGTATGTGTATGTGTATGTATGTATGTATATATATATATGTATGCGTGTGTGTGCGTGTTTGTGTGTATGTGTGTTGAATGACACTTGAAGCAAAATAAAATATTACCCACAAAATAAGTAATTATAAACAGGGTGCGATGCGTAAATTGTTTATTAATTTCGCGCATGCGCGTTGTTTGTTTTTTATTTGGTTGACTGCAAGTATAGTAGAGTCAGTTGGGCACCGTCTGCGACTACATCACCACTTACATCTGGCCACCTAATTTCCCAGACTGTAACTCCCTTGATATGTGGGGCGCATTTCAGCGAGAGATCAACAAAACTTTTTCTAACGCCAAAATGAAGAAAAAGAGCACCATAACTTCATTCACTCCGACAGAAATTTGGAAAGGGGATGTTGTACTGATTGGCATGCGCGCCGTAAGCACCAATACGAAACATTTCAGTGTTTGGCTGTCAATCTGAGGACAATGCAAAGGATTCGGAAAGAGCTGGATTAATCTAATACGGAATAAGAAAGTGTTCGAAGTGATCAGTAGTAATGGTGACGTTATGCCTCCATTCATCATACCACAGGGAATCAGACTCAACACGGTGGCCTACATCAATGCCTTGAGGAGATAGTGCCGCTTTGGGTCAAGAGGGTGGCTGATGGTAGAACTTATGTCCGGCAACAGGATTCTGCACTATGAGAACCCAGTCATGGCTATCAGAGACTTTCTGCGACCACATCACCCCTTACATCTGGCCACCTAACTCCCTAGACTGCAACTCCCTTGATGTGTGGGGCAAGGTTATGGGAACATTCAGCAACTTAAACAAGGAGTCTGTCTAGAATATATGCAGGAGTCTCTGAAGTCGTCTGGGATCCGTTGTTGAAGCCAATGTTGATTATATTGAATAAATTTAATCTTACGTATTTCAAGATATTTTTGTATAATTCTGGTAAATATATCTGTTGAAATGAGATGTCAGTGTTATTTTCATGTTTGTATAATTTAGACGACAATTTGTCCTGTATACATATGGTTAGCGGCTTGGATTGAGGAATCGGAGAGCCGAGTTCGAATACCAGTCGGGTTCATTTATATTCACTTACGCTAAACCTTTTGGGAACGGTATCAATCCATTTTTTCTATGATAATAATAGCGCCAGAGACTTGGTCCTATAGCCTTGGGTGTCAACCAGTCTAGAAGAAGGAAACTCTGAATTCAAAGTGGATCACACTATTCTAAAAGAATGTATCCATGCGGCTTGGCATCGCTGAAACATATTACTCCTACTCAGCTCGTCCGAATGAATCAAAAAGTTACCCCATGTTCAATATATATATATATATATATATATATATATATATATATATATATATATATATATATATGTATGTATGTGTGTGTGTGTGTGTTGGCTTTTCGTATGTTGATTTTTGACGTTTATACCGTTCGTTTTAGATTAACATGCATTAGATTCATTAAGAATTCATTCAATTAAAGTCAGTGATGTAATATATTTTTGACGTGCGTTTATAGTTGTTATCTAGGAATAAAATGTCGCTGCCGACACTGGAGTTTGAACATAGATCGCCAGGGAGCAAATACTGGCGATTCCATAATTGAATTAAGTAGACCACGTGACCTTAGAGGAAACGCATAACTAGGAAGTCGCGTGACATTTAATTGATCGCTATTTCTACTCTATCCTCTATTACTATACGGATCACTATTCTCTACTCTATTCACTATTCGCTGGTTACTATTCGAGCAAATATTATCGATATTATCGAGCAAGTACTATTAGTTCGGCGTCTGACACCAGTATTGTTCAAGGTCGTTACTATAGTTGTATCTGCGATTACAAAGACTCTACTACAAGGAGCATTACGAAAGTGACAACGCGTATTCGTTGACATCACAAAAGTGTCAAACGAGTGTTCGTTGACATCACAAAATAGTTGGTAATATTGCTATTAGTAGGCCATTCTTTGCGTCGAAAGTACTTCGAGGGCCTACTAATAACAATATTACCACCGATAAACGCACGTCTAAAACATTATACTACGTCAGCAACCTTTTTGAATTTAATTCTTAAGGAAGCTAACGCATATTTAGACCTGTTCTTTTATTGTCCTCTCTCCCCACAGACATCTTCTCATTTTCTTTCATTGTCAGTAACCACCCCTTGCTTTCGGGTGAAACGTTTCAAACTAATCCGAACAGTTTTCACTACATTTTGGTATGTCTTGTAGGTTTCTACAAGGTTTCTACAATTTAATATGACGTAATGAAAGAAGATTAAACTTTTGACTCACACAAATATCATGATTGGGAAAGAAAGACATGAACTTGCTTTAAAATTCAGATACTTTTTTATGCTCCTTTTGCGGGTGTGTTTCTACTGTTCATCCTGTTTTAATGAAAGAAGAACAGGCATTACTTTTGGAGTGACCATCGGGTCGCAACTGAGATGGGAGAAGACTATGCATTAGATTTGAAATCCCGAGGATGTTGTGTTCATTTTGGTACGATTCGCTTGCTTCTGTTTTTACATCTATTGGAATTAATGAAGAACAGGCATTACGTTTGGAGTGGCCCTCGTACCGCAACTAAGAAGAACTTCGAGGATTAGATTGAGAATCCTGAGACTTTTGCGTTCATTTTGGTATACTTGGTGCGTAACTATTGTCAATCTTGTTTTAATCAAAGAAGAACAGACATTGCTTTGGAATTTGGGATCCTCAAGATTTCCTTGCTTCTCCTATCGCATCTGCTGCAATTAATGAAGAACCGATACTCGTATTAACCTTTAAATGACATTTTATAAATTGGATTTATTCCCTCTTTTAAGAACGTGATATTAAAATTTTTGCTATGTGTGTCTCAATGCAGGAGGTAAATTCAAGTGACCTTTTCAGCTTATAAATATCAAATATGTTGCGGGAAGAATGATTTGGTTATTGATTACAACTTTCAGATTATGAAAAGATGGCATTTACAAACAAAGCATTTTTGCCTTTTCTAAATAAAATGCAGTATCTTCCCTTATCTGAGAGCAAATTTGAACCTATATCTTGTGTAAAGTCTGATAGCTTATATAATGTGTGTTTTCACCATCACTAGAGGCTTACGACCACATTACGTTGAAACACCGGTTCTCCTACAATGAGTGACCGCTTAGAAATGCCAGGTGCTATAAGCTTGGATATGCGTGTGGTTTAATGGATAATGGCTGGGATTTTTAATCGGAAAACTGAGTTCAAATTTCAGTCAAATTTGCTACGCGCAAATACCCTTGGGAAAAGTAAGAATCATATCTCTTCACCCGCGACCAACCGTTAAAGCACACTAGATCAAACGATAGTTTCAACTACAAAGGGGACGCATTTTCTTTCTCGACGGTACAGGCCAATAGACGTAATTAATAAATAAATATTGGAAGTCTATTTCAAATATGAATTATCCATTACAATAACGTTTGAAGTAATAAAAATACACACACATAATAATATATAGGCATTATAAATTGCGTATAGAATATTTTCTACTCACAGAACTGTGGTTGCTCTCTTTTCCTCCTTGGTGCACACTACTATCGGAGCGGCCATATTTACACTGTAGCAGCAGGATGAAAACCGGCGCGATCAAGCTCAAACTTCGATCACCCGACCACAATAGTATCATCTATAAGCACCCATGAGTAGAAGGAAGTCTGACTAAACTGAACATATGTTATGGCGAAAGTGCGGATAATTTTCGTACATCTTCAGCATTTTTGTTGTTGCATTACTTTAACATTCGTTTTCGTTTATATTTTCAACGCCTCCAAATACAGGGTGGGTGTAAAGTAACTAGAAATTATAAATTGCTTATAGAATTTTGAGTACCACTGAAGTCATGACGAGAACATTTTTTAAAGAGGCGCGATGAATTTACGTGCAGAAGCTAAAACCTGAAGACTGTAACGGCAGAATGGAATATGGAGACTTAATGTTAGGTTGGTATGGAGATTGTCTTGAATTGTTTGAAAACATCCTCTGGAGTGACGAGGCTGTATTCCATGTTGACGGTTTCATCAGTCGTCGTTACTGGGCGTCGTGCAATAACGATCCTAACATAATGGTTGGGAGGATGCAAGCTCGACCAAAAGCGACCGTCTGGTGCAGAATGACGGCAGCAAGAGTTGTCGGCCCACATCGTTTGCGTGACACCATGAATACGGACCGTTATAGTCAGATGATCGAAAATTTCGTGTGCCCGACGGTGTCTGGCTGGGATATAATTAATGACCAGGATGGGGCACCACTCCATTTTGATCTTACTGTACGTGCGTGGTTAGACCAACATTTCCAGGACGTTGGACAAGACGACAACGCGGACCTAATGAATGGCCTGCAAGAAGTCCAAATCTCACTGCATGTGATATTTTACCTGTGGGGTTACACAAATGAGGAGGTGTACAGAGACAAAACCTCGCACACTGGAGGAGTTTCTAAAGACACGGATTCAGGAGGTTCTCAGTAAGATCCCAGACGACGTCCTTCAGAAGATTGTTCATTGCATCCCTGGCCGTTTGAAGAAACCGGTTGACGCCACCACCAAAGCTTACTTTGAAATATGATTTAAACATTTTATTAGTGCTACAAAACTTAATAACCACTATATAGTACCACACATTATTAAAATACACCTCTAAGTGCCGAATCTAGGTGCGTCATCAGTGTTGTTGCTCCGATGTCACTAAAAGTTTCGGGTTTAAATAAACAACAGACTTCTTCGATGGGCGACCCGACCGAATATGTTCAGTATTCGGCCCGCACCCAGAATAAAATTTGCTACTAGCTTTAGGACGTGCATTATATAAGTTCCCCCAGAAAACGGCAACTAATCAAGACTTGGGATTATTGTTTATAGCACAAAATATTTAATATCTAAAAACAAACAAACAAAAAACACTAAACTGACTTTCTTTTCCCCAGATTTTTAGATAAGACGTTTAGACATCTTGACACCATTTGTTGTAAGAATCACCGAAAAACCCTTTGAGTTATTCTGCTAGAAAGAGAACAGGTTCAAATCGTTTTGTGTCAGCCCCATTATATCTTCCAAACTGAGCAATGGCGAGAGAAAAGACATCATTCAGGACCTCAGTAATGGTACCAACATTCATAATCTGGCTCCCATCTTCAAAGTCCATTCAAGTGTAACACCTATCCTGACCCCACAGGATCGATGCACTCTACAAGACCGGCCGTTAGTCCTGTCCTGGTCCAGTATTACAGGTTCAATCAAAGTTTCCGGTTCACAATGTCGATCCGATTCCACTTTCCAGCCACGTTGTGATTGTTTTGATCCTGGAGTGCAATTAACAAATCGTAGATCCCGGAAGATTCAGCTGGCCTACCTGCAAGCTCGTTGGGGTGAGAATCGAGCCCAGCAGAAAAATCAAATATGAAAAGTCGATTCGTGTCCAAAGAAAGATTTATGTATATGTATATGTAGGAAGAAATTGGTGCAAAAAGAGTAATGATTCTTTTACAAGAAGGTAATGTATATGAAATAAAATCCAACAAAAGAAACAAAAAAACAACAAAAAAATATTGCAAATAATTCATAAAGGAGATAAGTAGTTTTCGGGTTCAGCTTGTTTGTTCTTAGTAGTGGCCGTAATTATTTCACATCAGGACATAAGGGGGTTCACTGGCAGTATTGCGCCAATATCGCAGGTAACTTGCGTTTATTTCCCCCCTTATTACAGCAGCCAGCGGACGCTTTCATTCTCACTGCCTATCTATCTCTACTTCGATTGCTTGTCAACTCACTTCACCCAGTTCGACTTCTAACTTCAAAGGTTTGTTTTCACACAAACACGCGCATAAATAAACTCAGTGGTAGCGACAAAAACCCGGGGTGTTTGGTAACTTAGAATACAACCTGATTACTGACCTCTCCCCTTTCACGATTAAATGAACACTCTCTTCTTCTTAATTAGTATTCTATGGTTCATATAAACACTATTGTTTTGAAATTATATATTAATAATTCTGACGAAGCACAGATTATCTGGGCACAAACTTCACCACAGATTATCTTTCTCATCTATAGAAAAAAAATCTATATTACTATAATTATTAATATTTCAAGGGTTGTCATTTCTCCCTGCCACGCAAGAACCATCAAGGGAACGGTGGATAAGTTTAAAAAAAGATGGAAACACGAGAGAGGAAAACTGGATCAGGAGGTCACAACAGCAAGATGGATCATCGTTTCAAACATGAAATATAATTTGCTACAATTTTTTTTAATAATAACGATTTTGTTATTACACCCGGTATATACCGATTGTAACAGCAAAATTGTCCAAATCGTGTAAGAGCAAAATTGTCCAATTGTTTACATTAAGATTTTAACCGTTGTATGTTAGAAATGATTAAAGATACCTTACTGGAATTCTCCGAAGTTTTTATAACACTATTGGACTCTACGTTGAACAATACGAATGTATTTAGCTCTAAGTTGAAATGATGATCTCTCTTCTTGGTGTGACCTGATCCAGTTTCCTCTCTACGGTTCCCTATTTTTTAAACTTATTCACCATTGTCTTGATGGTTCTTGAATGGACTTTGAAGCCAGAGTATGACTATTGTTGCCATAATTGAAGGCCTGAGTGATACATTTCCACTCACCATTGCTCACATTGGAAGAGAGTTGCGCTGACACAAAACGGTTTTAAAATGTTCTCTTCTTCGCTGAATAATTCAAAGGGTTTTTCAGTGATTCTTACGACAAATGGTGTCAAACGTCTTATTTGAATACCTGAGAAAAAGAAACTCAATTAGTTTCGTGGTTTTTAGATATTAAACATTTTGTGGGATGGACAATTATCGCATGCTGTTACACGATTTGATCAACTTTTCTGTTACACTCGGTATATATATATATATATATATATATATATATATATATATATATATATATATATATATATATATATGTTGTGGACCCGGAATAGGTCCGAAAGAAAACTCGAACTCAGCAATTCAGAGAAAACGTATTATTAACAAAAAGAACGAATACAGTACAGTAGTCAACTCGTCAACTGTCTACAGTCCTCTTGCGAGGCATAATATAGTCATAAGACGATTATATTTTGTCCATGAAGGTAGGTCCCCATAATACCCCCGTTCCTAAGCCTTTACCTCCTCAGGAGTCTCAATATCGTCTCCTTTTTGGATTGATGACGAGAGGGTCCGTGAACATTCGCTTTCTTTTAGTTCTTCGCGGTTCTGGAGCTGCTTGGGGTCTTTGAATGTCGAAGGTATCGTAGATGGTATCCATAACCTATTCTTCCTGGGGAGTACTGCTGCAGTCATTTCCTGACATTCGAGTGTCCATTCCCAAACCTTTTCTTTACTTAAAAGCTCGTTCAGCACGGAGGTTATGCATGCTCGCTAATCCTAAAAAAGCTCTGTAGCTCTGTGACGTTTTCAGGAGACGGCATGTCATTAATTGCAATGGCCCTTTCTGGGTCCAGTCTCCTACCGTCTTTGTCTATAATGTGACCCAAATATTTAATTTCTTTCATGAAGAAGTCACATTTGCTTTCCTTTATATTCTTGTATTCGTGAAAATACTTTGTGGATGTGTTCCCAGTGTTGTTCCAAGCTTTTACTGTTTATTAGTATGTCGTCTAGGTAAGCCGTTGAAAAATCAAGTCCATCCAGCATGGTGTCCATAACCTGCTGAAAAATGGCTGGTGCGACTTTGACTCCAAATGCAAGCCTTTCAAACTTGTATAAGCCTCTATGTGTATTTATACATAGTAATTTTGAGCTTTCTTCCTCAACGGGTATCTGGAGATAAGCTTCGCTGGGATCGATTTTTGAAAAGAATTTGCCTCCATTAAGTTTCGTAAAAACTTTGTCCGGGCTAGGAAGTGGGTAGTGATAATCTTCTAGTGCTGCGTTTAGTCCAGTAGAAAAATCTGCGCACATGCGGATTTCCTTAGACTCCTTCTTCACATACACTACTGGTGCTGCCCACTGGCTATATTCCACTTTAGATAAAATACCAGTCTCTACAAGTCTGTCTAATTCCTTGTCTTTTTCCTCTAACGAGGCAAAAGGCACATTCCTTTTTTTCTTAAATGTTGGTTGAGTGTTCTCTTTTAACTCAAAATTTGCTGACATCTTTTTGCATCTACCAAGGCCAGCCGAAGAGACCTCGGGGAAGGTTTCTTTTAATTCCTTTTTTAGTTTATCTGACTCGGTCGTCAGAATTTCTATTTTCTGACAAAAGTATTTATTGGCAAATCCCACAGATTGAACTCCTGCATCCAATCTGAATCAAATAGATCGTCTGTGTTTTTTAACACGAACATTTTTAAGTTTTGGTTGTTCCGTTCTGTTGTGGTAGGATCCACCTAATCTGCATAGGTGACTACCGACTATATAAATAATGGTTGGTACCGGGAAGACGAGGGAGCGAATACAGAGATCCAGCTAGAGACTCTGCCCGACTGCGACTTAGTCAACACATTCTCCAGGAACGGTCTTCCCAGAAATATACAGAAATACTATATGTAAATATTGTGTACACTTTCTTGTTATAATACATTCTTGTTCTAAGTACATTTTGTGTTGCATTATTATTCCATGCATTAGTCAAGATTCAACACGTTCAAAGTAACGTTTGCGATAATTTCACCTTCAAACTTAATTTTTTACCGGTCACCGACCTAGCTATTTTGTCGGTTTTTAGCATGGTTGGTTTATTTAATCTTTTCCAAGTATGTAGGTTGATTATTGATAAATCAGACCTGGAGTCTCACTGTAAACTGTCATTTTATTTGTTCTGCAATGTGAACTCTTGTGCCCAACTTTATTACAAGTTAGACAGGTTTTAACCCGATATTGGCAATCTTTAACCCAATGAAGTGCTCCACAACGGTAACATGGACTAGGCGTTAAATTTTTCGGTTTTTGATTGATTTGACTATTTTTCTTAGGAGAGTGAAAATAATCTTTTTTGGTTCGACTTGTTTTTGAAGGGGAGGAAAAATGTGGTTTCCGATGTATTTTTCTTATGTGTGCAACGCCTGACTCTTCAATGTCTCTAGAATCATTTTTTACACTTATATATTTTTGGCAGTCTTCGGCTATATTTTGTAAGGTTAAATTTGATTCTCCCTCTAACCTGGTTAGGACTCTCCTTCTAATTTCTGAATCCTGTGATGATACAAGACCTTGTACGATTATTAGACATTTTAAATTGTCTGCGGTAAGTTCGGCTAATTTAAAGTCGTCACAATGTTTGTTAACTACCGATGCGAACTTCGAGTAGTCTTCGCTGTCTTTCTTGGTTAGGTTTAAGCATTTCCACCTTTTGTGAATTAACGACGTTTTTGGGCTGAATAATTCTGTAAGAAGATTTACCGCTTCCTTGTAAATTGAATCACTAGTTTTTCGAGGTAATATGTAGTCCACGAATTTGCTATGTTCAGTAGTCCCTAATTTCCGGAGCAGTAGGTGTAGCTTTTTAGCGTCTGTCCATTTTCCACAATCTATTTCGAATAGATCCTCATACCTTCTGAAATATGACGCTAAGGTTTTATCTTCGTCTGGTGAATAGGTGAAATTGTCAATTGCACTCCAAATCGCGTTTTGTGAAAAAGTAGTTTCGCTCTCGGTATTTTTACCCTCAGCAATTCAGAGAAAACGTATTATTAACAAAAAGAACGAATACAGAAAGGCTGCACGTCCGACTGACGTCTAAGTACAGTAGTCAACTCGTCAACTGTCTACAGTCCTCTTGCGAGGCATAATATAGTCATAAGACTATTCTATTTTGTCCATGAAGGTAGATCCCCATAACAATATAAATATAATCAATTCACTCCAAGCAAGGTAATAAAGCCACTAAGACGCAAGGGGGGTTATTGCGTGTTAAATAATATGAGAACAACACTATTAAGGAACGGTAATTAAGAACATAAAAGATAACAACTGACGTTGCATTTAAATTTTTGGAGATCAAATTTGACTGAGAAGCAAGAAACCAGATGAGAATTCTACAATCGACAAGTGCGATAGAAGCAGCTGTTAGCATAGAACTTACGGTTACATCTAGCTATTGCAAGTATAAAATGATGAAATCTTGCCGCCGGTCTAAGAACTGATGGAATTATTTGGCATTTTTATTATTTCAAGTTGTAGTGGATACTCATATTTGAACTCGACGCCCCATTTTGATTGTTACTTTAAAAAGTGTATATTACAAGACAAGCGAGCATTATCAAATTCTCAGCCCGAGCAAAAGGGCATTCTCGCATTCCACATACACAGTTGTAACGGTCAGATTTTGGGGAAACGGATCAGTTTGAGAAACTTTCAACATCCCCCATATAAGAGCCATATTCTATTGTTACTACTACGCACGCGCAATGAGCTTTTTGTTCTTGTTCTTAATACATAGCTGATGGGAGGAACACGATTGTATGTCTCTGGCATTCACTGAAATTGCGCTCCCAGCCAAACATTTGACATGGCGACAGCCGGCTCTTAGATATCTTTACGATCGGCTCAAATCCATAAATCAAGTTCGTTAATCTTTTAATTAAGTTATTTTGACTGGAAAATGTAGCTACCGTTTCGCCTTCATTACTCTCATAGAACTAAATTACTTAACGACGTAATCAAAGACAGTTTTTTTTCTCTCGTTAGCTTCATTTCTAACCCCACCAAAGCAAAGGTCAGGGTTTACTTTGACTTAAATAATTTGTATAATTTTTTTAACAAGTTTTCTTTCTTCCGCGATTCTAATTTAAAATAATCAAAGAGAGATAATTTGTTTGGAGAAATTTCTTTTTTTCTTTCTCATTATCCTAGGATGTCAGAAAGTGAGTACTTGATTGATTCGTTTTTTTATGGTTTATCAACCGTTTGCAGCCTATGTAAATCCAGAAAATATTTTGCGAAATGTCTGATAGTTCATAGCATGCGTGTTCTTTATCGAGTCACTATCATTAGAGGCTTACGGCATATCACGTTGAAACACCGGTTACCGTACGTTTTCCGAAGTTAAGCAACGTCAGTAATTAGATGGGTAACCACTTGGGAATGCCAGGTGCACTAAGCTTGGATGTGCGGGTGGTGTGATGGATAATGGCTGGGAATTTTTAATCGGAGAGCAGAGTTCCTGTTTCAGTTTTGTTCGCTATATTCACCTACGGGCAAATACCCTTTCTAAAGTATGAATCTATCTTTCGCCCCAGCTATGGGTTAATAAGTAAGACTAGTATCACTAAAATCATTATTACTTTACAAAATAAAATAGCATTGCGCACACAATATTTAGATTCCGGCGTTAAATATCCGATAGAGGTTGATATACCACTTAGCAGAAACTACCATCTCTAGTATGGTTACTGTTGTAGCCTTGTTAGTGCCAGAAATAAAGACACAAAGAGAGGAAATGAGTTAAACAAATATATTAACAGTAACAGTAATACAAACATATACAAACATACACAGCAAGAATGTTCGGTCCGACTGTCAGAGCTGACTGCTTAAAACTTCCCTCTTTAGAAGGCAGTACCTGCTCTTATTTATAGCTTGGAGAGTCCATGCATAACAGAAACCAATAACGGGAATGGAATCTTGTCGTTTGCAGGTTATTTAAACATAGGAAATATTTTTAGATTGTAAGAATTGTTTTGGTGGGGGTAAATAATAATAGTTTAGAGATACAAGTCTTACTATTTAACCCATAGATATGGGGAAGACGAGCTTGATTAATATATTTTTCCAAGAGTGTTTACGCGTAAGTGAATATAACGAAACCAATAGCTAACTTAGAAGAGTAAATGTTTGGTTTCGTTTGTTTTGTTTTACAGCATATCAACCTCAAGGCGTTATGTATTTATGGCAATAATGTATTGCTGGAAATAACTTTTCCTTCAAAAATTCATAGCTGGTGTTAATTTTTTACAAAAATTTATTGCTGGCATTGACTGTGTTTTGACCCCAGGTTGGTGTTAACTATTTGCCCATAGGTGGGACCTTAACAAGCGCTACCACGCCAGGTCAGGGTGGACGCGGGAACACCGGCAATTAAGAGGCGGTTTCATGCTCCTCAAAACCTCCTGATCAGAGGCCTTGCTGTTGAATGTAGTTTATCGCCTTAGCCAAGACGCGGATGTAGTTTATCGTCATACCCAGGATGCAGTAAATGGTTGTGTCATCAGTATAAATAGCAACTTGGGAAGTGATGACATCAGGTAGGTCGTTGATGAAGATAAGCACAACCAGGTAGAGCCAAGGGTAGAGCCAAGGATAGAGCCCGCATTCATGTGAAAGGACCAAGAAGAGAGGCCGCTCAACATAACTGCTATTTTAAACAAGTTACCGTTCTGCGTGTTTCTAATTCATAATGATCAATGAAAGATAATTTATTTAAATGCATTTCTTTCTTTCTTTTCATTATCCTAGAATGACTTACCTCAGTTCAATACTTACTACTGATTCGCTAACGTCTTCAAGCAGGGCACGTTCTATACGATATCCTATCTAAGACGCTCCACTGGTATTAAGCACCTTAGAATTTTAGCATAAAAATATACAAAGTTGGTATTTTAGACATCAACTTATCACTGTCTTCAGAAAGTTGATAAAGCTAAACGAGTGAGTGTTGTTTTTGAACTGATCCAGTTTTTATTAACAAATCGTGAAATGAAAGTCATCCCGAACGGTCACTCTTCTAGAGCATTTTGTACTAATGAAGGTGTCACCCATAGGTCTATTCTTGGACCTACTTTGTTTTTCATTTTCATTAACGACCTTACCGATGGCATCAGCTCTCACCTTGGTATCTATGCTGATGTCACACCCATTTACTGCTGTCTCCATAGTAAGTCTGATCAGTTCGATTAGGTCAAATTGGCGGCTTGAGTCACAAACGACCTTCAATCTATTGTTAACTGGGGCAATGAATGGCTTGTTAATTTTAACGTCTCCAAAACAAAACCGCTTTCTATGAATCATGGCTGATGCTAATCTCCAGGAGAGTGATTTGTTGCACCCCGCTCGGGATAACATTCTCGGTTATATATGAACTGGAAAGACTATATGGAATCCATTGCTAGTTCAGCTGCCAAGAAAGTTGTAGTCCTTTTTTGTGCAAGATACTTTTTCACCCTTGAATTTATCTTCCGTATCTATAAGTCTACGATTCGTCCATGATTAAAATATTGCGTCCACAGATGGTCCAGCGATCTTTTTATATATCTAGAGATTCTTGATAAAATCCAAATAAGAATCAGCAATGTTATTGGTCCTGAGATGGCGCCCGGGTTTCAGTCACTTTTCCGCCGTCGTAATATTGCTTCCCTGTGTCTTTTTTTATAAATAATTTCATGTTAATTGTTCGGATGAGGTCTTCGCTACGGTAGTTAAACTTTGTGAATTCAAGCACAGTACCAGATTGATAACGAGGTCTCATCAATTTAGAGATGAGTTCGTTAGATGTAACTGGAAGTTCTATACCAACAGTTTCTTTTCTCGCTCTTCCCGATTATTTAACTCTCTTCATTTTCCATGATTTTCGGTCAACTTTAATCGTTAAACATATAAATACAATTTAGAATAAGTAACCATGGTCAAATGCAAAATAAAGATCAGAACTGTTCAACAAATAGAATTATCAAAGTTTGCAAAAAGAAAAAGAAAGAAAAGAAAAAGGAACAAGGCAAAAATGAAATGCAAGCACGTAAACAATATATTCAAGGCAAATGAACACTAAGAACGCAAAAAGTTAACTAAGTGTTGAAACTTGACTAATGCATGGAATAATAATGCAACACAAAATGTACTTAGAACAAAATGTATTGAAACAAGAAAGTGTACACAATATTTACATATAGTCTTTTGTATATTCCTGGGAAGACCGTTCCTGGAGAATGTGTTGACTAAGTCGCAGTCGGGCAGAGTCTCTAGTTGAATCTTTTGATTCGCCTCTCATGTCTTCCCGGTACCAACCATATTTATATAGTCAGTACTCCACTATGCAAATTAGGTGGATCCTACCACAACACTGAGAATTGCCGTTGACACATGTCTGGACAAGCGAATGTAGCGTTCTGTCTTCTCAACAAGGGAAATCGGGCTGAGGTTATTTACTACGGCGATTTTTATATGGGGCAAATCCGAGCCCGTATGCTTGGGCAAAAATTCCCCGCAGATCCCGCATACACAAGGCCGAGCTTGTCTACCTCCCCGTACGTGACTCTGCCCTTCAGCATAGTCTCATCTCGGTTCCTCTCTGCCCGAAGGCAGTTTGACAAATCAGACCAACCTCCTGGATCGTCAGATTAGGACTGAGTCATGTCAAGCTGCAAACCGGCCTATTTTATTGACTAAGGAAAAAAAATCCCAGCATGCATTTGTATACTTGTGCCTATAAAATGGGTGGTGCAAGTGTTCTGCTGTCGTTCCTAGACAGATTGAAATCAATGTCAATCTTTATCTACTATATTCCTGATTACTCTTCTATTGATCTCGCTCCTTAGTAAAGTTTGTTTTCTATTTCTTCCACACCCTGTAAGCCCTTGTGTGTTAGTGGCTTTACTGCCTTGCTTAGAGTGAAATCTATTAAAACAAAAAATGTCTGGAGAATGCGGAAGAAGAACCACACATCCTAATAATTCTTAGTTTCACTTGGGTTTTTACCCATAGAAAGTCTCGTCTTAGGCATGAATATAAACTACATCCAGCAGCAAGGCCTCTGGTTGGGAGGTTTTGAGGAGCGTGGAACGACCTCTTAAATGCTGTTGTTCCCACGTCCCACTGTTAGGGGGTCCCAGCTATTGGCAATAGTTAATTCCCAAACTGGGGTGAAAAGACTATAAAAGTATAAAAATAAATTTTTATAGTAAAAATACCAGTAATAGAATTTTGAAAAAAAAGTTACCAGCAATACATTTGACTCCGGACAAAAACACTCTCTACAAAAATACGTCTATGTATCCTCACCTAAAAACTGATTTCTTACAAAGAATACATATTTTCTACATTAGTGTGAGAGTAGTGTGACGAATACAAGATGGCCGAAGTCTGAAACATCGATCACAACATCCATTACATTTAGCACTGAAAACAGGCATCATTCTTCAAGCTGCAGCAATTCTATTTTTTGTCAGTGCATGTGGATATATCAGTCAATTGAAGTGCGCCTGTGTGTGTACCTTTTTCTAAAACTCTTCATATTTTAAGAAGCGTCTTATACGAAAAAGATTTTTGAATAATGTTCCTTTCGCGCATGCGTAAAATGATCGCTTCCTCTCGCAGGTTCATCTAGGTATTAATATCGTTTCATAGACGTTTTTTAACGGAATTCTATTGCTGATGTCATTATAATATGCGATCCAGTAACGCAAAGAAAACATCTTCCTCTTGAATAATTATAGATATTAGAATGAATCGGAAATCATCTCTTCTTTTAAAAAATGTGACTGTGAGGCCAGGAGAAAAACCTTCATCATCTCATGAAGCATTACAGAGTAAAAAGTAATGAGAAAACCCAAGCGTCATATGATTTGATAATGGAGAAAGGGAAAATGATTCAAACATATGAAAATCGAGGGCTCGTCGGAAATTCAATTCGCATATATGGATTCAGTATAAATGAATAAATTAAAAAAAGCGAAATAGAAACGAACGTAAAATAAGTAGGTTGGGCTTACACAAATTTGACAGTGAGCTGAGCTTGAAAAAAATAGAAGTCCAACTAGGCTTCATAATTGACGACAACAGTGTTAACAACATAACATATGCAGATGGCACAGTGTCGATAGAAGAAACAGAAAGTTGCTAGAGAAAAACCTACAGCAAGATTGGAAGGGAAGCGAGAAGAAAGGACTAAACATCAAATGTAAGAAGAGAGAATGTAAGGTTGTCAGCAAGAGGAAAAGCCAAAGAAAAGGAAAGCGAGAACAAATGACTACACATCAATTTTAAGAAGACGGAATGTATGGTTGTCAGCAAGAGGAATAGGCCAAGTAAAGGGAAGCGAGAAGAAAGGAATAAACATCAATTGTAAGAAGACAGAATGAATAGTTGTCAGGAAGAGGAAGAGGCCAAGTAAAGGAAAGCGAGAAGAAAGGACTAAACATCAATTGTAAGAAGACAGAATGTATGATTGTCAGCAAGAGGAAGAGGCCAAGTAAAGGAAAGCGAGAAGAAAGGACTAAACATCAATTGTAAGAAGACAGAATGTATGATTGTCAGCAAGAGGAAGAGGCCAAGTAAAGGAAAGCGAGAAGAAAGGAGAAAACATCAATTGTAAGAAGACAGTGTATGGTTGCCAGGAAGAGGAAGAGGCCAAGTAACGGAAAGCGAGAAGAAAGGACTAAACATCAATTGTAAGAAGACAGAATGTATGGTTGTCAGCAAGAGGAAGAGGGCCAAGTAAAGGAAAGCGAGAAGAAAGGACTAAACATCAATTGTAAGAAGGCAGAATGTATGGTTGTCAGCAAGAGGAAGAGGGCCAAGTAAAGGAAAGCGAGAAGAAAGGACTAAACATCAATTGTAAGAAGACAGAATGAATGGTTGTCAGCAAGTGTTGGATATTATTGATGACAAGAAGTCAACCGCAGAAATAAAAGCAGTCTATTGCGAGAAAATCTTGTGCTTTTTCAGTTACGACTCGACATTTGCCTATGTGTCTATCGCTTCTGGGTGGAGTAGCAGGTTGTACTTGGTCCCATACCCTTTGATGGCAAGAAGTCAAGCGCAGATAGAAAGGGAGCCGGAACATCTTCTGCTTCGTATATCATGAATCGATGAGACATGATCGTCTATGCGTGTATCAAGTATGTCATTTAACCGACTGATAACAGGAAAATGATTGTAAGAATTTAGTAAGTGCATCGTGGTAAAAGCTGGAAGAATGGAATAACGACTATTGTAAAAAAAGACAGGATGTATGGTCGTTAGGAAGATATACAGCCCAACTTTCGCGCTGCGGACTGGAGGCATCACAATCAACCAAGGACAGGAAAGTAAGTAGATGGAAAGTGTGGTCACAGACGACAGGAAATCCAATGGAAAAGCGGATGATACGTTCCTGACGCTGAACAAAGGATTTAAAACGTACGTGAAATTCGTTAAAAGCAAAGAGAATAGTGCTGGGCTACTATTTAATATCAATCCTCTTATATGACAGAGAATTCTAGACGATCATTTCAAAAGAAACATCATTCTACAGAAAAGATCCTGAAAATACCGTGGACAGAGACATGTCCTGGAACAAGTAGAAATTTTTAAGGAAAATGGAAACAAAAAAAATCTATGTAATTAATATACAATCTATCTTTGAATCTATGTAATAAAGATACAATCTGTCATTGAATCTATGTAATAAAGATACAATCTGTCTTTGAATCTATGTAATTAATATACAATCTATCTTTGAATCTATGTAATAAAGATACAATCTATCTTTGAATCTATGTAATAAAGATACAATCTGTCTTTGAATCTATGTAATTAATATAAAATCTATCTTTGAATCTATGTAATAAAGATACAATCTGTCTTTGAATCTATGTAATAAAGATACAATCTGTCTTTGAATCTATGTAATTAATATACAATCTATCTTTGAATCTATGTAATAAAGATACAATCTGTCTTTGAATCTATGTAATAAAGATACAATCTGTCTTTGAATCTATGTAATTAATATACAATATATCTTTGAATCTATGCAATTAATATACAATCTATCTTTGAATCTATGTAATAAAGATACAATCTGTCTTTGAATCTATGTAATAAAGATACAATCTGTCTTTGAATCTATGTAATAAAGATACAATCTGTCTTTGAATCTATGTAATTAATATATAATCTATCTTTGAATCTATGTAATAAAGATACAATCTGTCTTTGAATCTATGTAATTAATATACAATCTATCTTTGAATCTATGTAATAAAGATACAATCTGTCTTTGAATCTATGTAATTAATATACAATATATCTTTGAATCTATGTAACAAAGATACAATCTGTCTTTGAATCTATGTAATAAAGATACAATCTATCTTTGAATCTATGTAATTAATATACAATCTATCTTTGAATCTATGTAATTAATATACAATCTATCTTTGAATCTATGTAATAAAGATACAATCTGTCTTTGAATCTATGCAATTAATATACAATCTGTCTTTGAAGCTATGTAATTAATATACAATCTATCTTTGAATCTATGTAATTAATATACAATCTGTCTTTGAATCTATGTAATAAAGATACAATCTATCTTTCAATCTCTGTAATAAAGATACAATCTGTCTTTGAATCTATGTAATAAAGATACAATCTATCTTAGAATCTATGTAATAAAGATACAATCTGTCTTTGAATCTCTGTAATTAATATACAATCTTTTTTTGAATCTATTTAATTAATATGCAGCTAGTTTTGATTCTGTGTAATTTCTCGGATCAACCTACTTTTGGTCTTTTGCATTTTCCTATTCTACTTTCAAATAACCTATTCGAAAGGTTTTCGTTTCTATTTGTTTTACATTTCCTTTTCTTTGCTTCGCCACGTAAAATTAGTTTTCATTATTCAAGACCATATTTTATCCATACAGTTACCCTGAGGTAAAGCGCCTTAGCTTTGATCTTTTGTCTCTTTCATTATAACTGCCAGCCTTTAATGGTAGATTTCCATATCGACAAAATGTAAATCTCTTCATGAAAGGCTGGCAGTCGTACCAATCCTTCATGTATATGGATTGGCTTACTTTTGCTCTTACATTTAGAAATGTCGATACTATAATTGTTCCTCTTGTCTCATCTCTCCTGATTTTGCATGTGGTTCGTTTTGTCTTTTTTTGCAAAGATAAAACTACCTCTTTTTACTCTTGCATATACGAAGTACGTCCAGAAAACAGTCATTTTGAATATTTTAGAACAGGTTATACTGCCTTCATGCAAGTCAACTGGTAATCAGAGGACTCTCACTGTTTGTGCATGAATAGACGCTCACCTTTGTGGTCATCCAATCGGCAGTGAAACGCCACTGAATGAGAATGTACCATGTGTGACAGCCGTTTTCACTTAATTCACATCGAGTTTCGCTTGGAACCAGGACATTAAATTATTCCTGTTAAAAAGGATACACTGGTGGAAAATATTCCTCTCCATGTTTAATAGATATTAAAAGACTTCTTTATTAATAATTACTAGAACATGAAAAAGAAAACTCTTATTCTGCAACGCTACATTGATCGACTGAGTTGTCTGAATGACATATGGCAATAGAAAAGTTTTTTTTTCTACGCAAGGAGTTGTCGCCATCGACCATTTCTAACTTCTATCAGTATGGCTGATGCTAACCTCCAGGAGAGCAACACTTTTCACGTTCCTTATCTCGCATTTTCCAATGACATGAAGTGGTCGTCCTGGGTAAAACGTTAAACTACATCCGCGTCCTTGGTAAAACGATAAACTACATCCAGCAGCAAGGTCTCTGATCAGGAGGTCTTGAGGAGCGTGGAACCACCTCTTAATTGCTGGTCCACCCTGACCCAGGGTGGTAGCACCTGTTGGGGTCCCAGCTATGGGAAAATAGTTAACTATTACCAGCAATATTGGGGAAAGGGATAATATTACCAGAAACAGATTTTTGACAAAACAAAATAGTACCAGCATTACAAAATGTTGTCAGTATTAAATAACCCATTGAGATTGATGTGCCATAAACAAAATAAACCAAACCAAATAAAACATGAAGTGGAGAGATTATGGTTTGGTTTGGTTTATTTTGTTTTACGGTATATCAACCTCAATGGGTTTTTAATTCCGACAAAATTTTTATTGCTGGTAATATGTTTTTTCCAAAAATGTATTGCTGGTAATATATTTTCTTTTCAAAAATTTATTGCTGGTAATATTTTTTGTTAAAAAAATTATTGCTGCTGATATATTTTTCAAAAAATGTATAGCGGGTAATATTTTATTTCAAAATGAATTGCTGGTAATGTATTTCTGGTAATAATTTTTTACAAAAATATTTCGGGAATTAAAACTATTTTTACACTTTCATGGTGTTTTGATCCCAGTTTAGGGGTTAACTATTTGTCTTTCGCTAGCACCCTAACAGGTGCTACCATCCCAGGTCAAGGTGGACCAGAATTTTTCTAGGACATTTACTGCCATTTTTTCGTACGTTGAATATTACTGCCATATCTGGTATGGTTCTTGTTGTCTCGTAAATAGGAAAGGTTGACACACATAGAAAATAAGTAGTAGTTTATTCCGGAGAATAATATGATCCACGGTTGAGAACAGAGACTAACGTAATAAACAGTTAAAAATTAAATCCACGGTATTTATTTGAGGAGTGTGGCGCAAGGCCGGTTTTTAACGTGGGGCTTTCCGAGCGCGTACGCTCGGGCAACAATTCCTCGTAGACCCCCGCATACACAGGGTTGGGTGGCTGGCTACCTCTCCAGACGAGAGTCTGTCCGTGGGCATAGCCTCTTCTGAGGTCCTCTCCACTCAAAAGAAGAGAGTCGACAAGAATAGTAACGATTAATTGTAGAGACCTCCGCACAAGATGGGACGTGGAACCAGGTCGATTTTAACGTGGGGCATACATGGGGTCAGGTGGTAGAGAGTCGGCAATCATAGTTGACGGCTCGTATCGTTCCCAATCAGCTTGTGTCCATCGATCTTGCGTACGCGTGTGACAATGTGTCGCCCCCGTTTTCCGGAGTAAAGCGGATGGTGTTTATTACGTTGCTAGCCGTGGCAAGAATGGCCGTGTGGATGTCGCGAAAGGCGAGAATCTTGAGGAATGAACGTATCAGGATTTGGTTATTTTCTTTAAGGCGAAAACTCTTAGGGCGAAAATCAGATCTGATCGAAAGCGTTTGATTTCGGCAGATTTCAGTGAAAGATGGGTGACTGAGGTGAGCCTAGTTTGTGTGGACGGGGTAACCTTTATTTTCTCATTTAAGTCACATTATTGCAGCAGATTGGCTTCCTAAGGACTCCCAGGTAAAGTTAGACACTATTTTGTTTTCCTAATTAATGTGAATAAGTGTTGTTCCCGGCATCTTCTGTTATGATCCATGTCGAGATACCCAATCTCCCAGGTTTGTTTTTGTCCTCTTTTTTTCATCTCAGCTGAGTCAGCCTATGTTTTTTCTCATTCGGCATTTATTTTTTCCCTCCACATTTCATTAGTGAGTGTGCTTCTAGATTCTGTCTATCAGAAGAATACAGCGGCTTCTCTTATTATTTGGAGGGGTGGACGAGTGGTCCTACTAAAATTTGTTTTGATTTATCTTTGTTTTACTTTTGGTTTGTTTTCTGGTGTTTTTCCCTCCCAACATTTCATGAATCATGAAATTTTTATATATTTTTGGAAAAAAAAAAAAATTGGAAAAAAGGACATTTTGAAATCTCATCAGATTTTTATCACATGGGGCGTTTTGTAGGTCCTCCTATGAATATAAGGGATTTTGGTGTATGCTGGATTGAGAGGTGATGGATAAGTTCTTTTGGTAAATGAGCAAATTGTAATGAATGAATGGGTCACAAATCTGATTAACTAGGACTAGGATAGCTGAGGCAGACCAGCCCCTTCCATACGTCCATATGCCACAATTTCTGTATTTTCAGAAATAAATATTCAGAATCTAACCTCTTCACAATGGGCAAGACAATTGTCTAAGGATATCCAGGACAAAATTGTATACCTGCACAAGACTGGAATGGGCTACAAGACGATTGGCAAGCAGCTAGGTGAAAAGGAGTTATCTGTTGGTGCGATAATAAGAAAATGGAAGAAACACTAATTGACTATTTTATTTTATTTTGACCCTCCACATTCCATTAGTGAGTGTGCTTCTTGATTCTGTCTATCGGCAGAATACAGCGGCTATTCTTATTATTTTGAGGGGTGGGTGTGTCCTACTAACATTTGTTTACTTTTAGTTTTATCTTTGTGTTACATTTTTAGTTTGGTTTCTGGGTTCATTCCTCACCACATCATTTCATGTCTGATGAAATATATTTTTGAATTTTATGGACTTTCGGATATTTATGTCATGGGTTGTTTTGTAGGTCTCCTGTGAATACGTTGTATTTTGGTGCATGTAGGATTGAGAGCTGATGGATAAGTTCTTGTGGTGAATAAGTTAATTGTAACGAATGTGTCGTGATTCGGATTAACTAGGATTAGGATAGCTAATGATAACCAGTCCCCCTCCCTTTTACCCCACCTTTGGCCATGTGCCAAAATTTCTGTATACTCAGAAATGAATATCATGAGTAATCCCTGGCGTCTTAGTTACATTATCACATTGCTTGAAGCGATCAGCATTGAACAGAAAAACACTGGCTGTAAATTTACTTACTAAAGAGAGCGTATATTTTTCCTAGCACTAGTTTTTTTTATATGAACATTATATATATAAGCTATAATTCTGGAAAGTGTGAATTTTCACTGAAATATGTTGAAATGCTTTTAAATTTGCATCTAAAGTAAAAAAAATACAAACTTTGAGAAATGGTCATAATATTTTGGTAAAAAAGAAGTCGTCTGTTCAAACTGACGTTAAGAGTTTATGGCTTTGTCATTTAAATATTTTTGCTTCTTGATTTCTTTCTCTCTTTCAAATGGACAGTTTCGTTTATTCCTATTTATGTAAACTATTATTTTAAACCATCAATTTGGAAAGCGAAACTTTCACTGAAAAATATTGGAACATTTTCTAGAATGTCGCCTGGAATCGAGAAATATAAATCTTTATAGAAACAGGTCACAATATTTTGGGGGAAAAGTCGACATTAGCCTAAAGTGATACCAGGAAGATATTTTTTTCAAAATATACCTATGTTATAAATACATTATAAATAATATTTTTCAATTTATACGTCCACATTTTTACCTGCCGACCTTATTCATAAATGACACTTTCTCCTTTTTCCCCATATATCTAAACTATAATTAATTATGATTTTTTATCTGAAATGTGTAAGTAATAACTCGGTATCCCAGAAATGCTGATAAAAAAATAAAAATTATATAATTGAATAAAAATTATATAATCGGTACAGACTCGATTTGATACACCAATGGACGAGGACAACATTTCAAATATATAGAGTGAAATGAAATTATCAATTATAAAGCGAAAATGCCACCGAAGGAGATTGTAAAGTTTCTCTAGTTTTCTTTTGAAAAAAAAGAACTTTAAACAAAATGGTCACAATATATGGAAAAAAAAAGACACCATTTAAAAAAAAGACCACATGAGGATATGATTTAAAGATGGAAAGAAACCAAATACTATCAATTTTTTTTTACTGTATTTATTTCATGTTTTTTACCTTTCAAGTAATTATTAGTAAAGGCCATTAAAATGCAAATATTTCGATATTTTTAGCTTATCACTTTGGTTTGATTTGGTTTAGTTTGTTTTACGGCAAAACCACCTCAATGGGTTATTTAATACCGACAAGATCTTTATTGCTGGTAATATCTTTTTTTTCAAAAATGTATTGCCGGTAATAATGTATTGCTGGAAATAATTTTTGCCCTCAAAAATTCATTGTTGGAAATAATTTTTACAAAAATATATTGCTGGTATTAAAACCTATTTTTACACTTTCATAGAGTTTTGACCTCGGTTTGGGGGTTAACTATTCGCCCATAGGTGAGACCTTAACAGGTGCTACCATCGCGGGTCAGGGTGGCCCTGGGAACACCAGCAACGAAGAGGTGGTTCCACGCTCCTCAAAACCTCCTGATCAGAGGCCTTCCTGTCGGATGTAGTTTATCGTCTTACCCAGAACGCCTCATTTGGTGGTGGTGGTTGGTTCTTACCCCTCTACAGAGGTGCAATTGGCGTATTCTGAAGCCCCAGCCGACAGGGCGGTTATCACTTCTTTACATATGCATATATATGTGCATGTGTGTTTGAAAGTTACCTATGATTTTATTGTTATGTTAAGGAAATTATACTTCCGTCGTCATATTTTCACTTTTATTACGTTTTGAATCTATTTTCTTCGCAGGCTATCGATAAGAATATTCTTTAGAACCGATCATATCAAGTTTCTCTTATACAGGAATATGTTTTCTTTGATCATACGAACCTTTTACATTTTTCTTTTGTAAATACAAAGCTATGCAAGTACAAAGCTATACTTCACTTATAGCCTTATACAAGGCTATAAGTGAAGTAAATAACACATTCTAAGGTTTGCAGCATTTTTTCGATAGATAGCATGATTTTGTGATTTTGTTTCATACGTAATTGAAGTTTATGATATAAAATCGTGAACAACCATAGTATACACCTTCCTGGATAAAATTTAAAGAACTATCAGCAAAATGTGTTTGTATAAAAAAATATATATTTTATATATATATTTAAAGACATTTATATTATGTTTAACGTTCTTTTTATAGATACAAGTATTTAAGCAAATGCTCTGTTTTATAATAAACAGTATTAAATAACATTTACCGGCCTGAATGTCCGAGAAATTTTCATAGAAAATTTTCGCTCTCCGACAGGAATCGAACCTGTATCCTATACGGAACCATCATTTCGCCTGATGTGCCTTAACCTTTCGGCCACAGATGAGCGTCTGGTTAGCAAGGTCGATTTTACTATCTTTAAACTTAAATCTTCCATGAATCTCTTCTATTCATATCTGCTCTAGCGTATCAAATGTAAACAAATGACGTCATATATTTTAGAATTGGACATTGTCCGACAATTTATTTAAAGAC
>OZ038488.1:38402622-38412622 GCA_964036315.1 Acanthosepion esculentum
AAGTTCCCATAACACCCCCCTCCCAAAGCTTTTACCTCGCATGGGGTATTTAATATTTTTCCTCTTCGGATTAATCATCAAAGGCTCTGTAAATTTTCTTTTTATGCTTGATTTCCGCGGTTCTGAAATTGCTTGAGGCCTTTGCATATTGTCAAATATTGTGCCCATTACTTCCTCCCCTGCCTGAGGTAGACCGTTAGAATCCTCTAACAGCCCCTTTCTGATCTGATTTAAGTGCCTTTTATGCGAGAACTTCGGACCGTGAATTATGTAAATCACGTTCCCGATTCGTTTCACTATTGTACCTGGCTCCCAATAGGATGTGTTGTTTTTGAATATTTTAAAAAAAACTTTCTCCCCTGGGTTAAATTTTCTTTTTGGTACAAACGATGTTGGTGATTGCTTTGTCTGTTTTGACAGTAACTTGACGAATACCGATCTAATTTTCCGGGCGAAAATTACTTCCACCGGTGATAATGCCGATGGCGTAGTACTGTTCGGTGTAATTCTATACACTTGCAAGAATTGTTGTAAAGCCTTTTCTGTTGGTACGTCATAAGCTTTCCTTAGTGCTCTTTATAATATATCTACAAAGCTCTCTGCTTGCCTGTTTGATCTTGGGTGATATGGCGGGGATTTGATGTGTTTCACCTGAAAAGTTTCACAAAATTCTTGAAAATCCGCAGATGTAAATTGTGTCCCATTAACGGTGACTAGACAATCAACCACTCCGAAACGAGCAAACAGCTTGTGAAAGCAATTTATTGTAGTCTCAGAAGTAGATTCTCTACAACGAAATACTTCTGGCCATTTGCTGTAACTGTCTACTACCATCAAGTAGTAAAAACCATTTCATGGACCTGCGAAATCTACATGGATTCTCGACCACGGTCGATCTGTCTTAGGCCATGGCTTATGAGTGATCGGAGGTGCTTTGGCTGCTAAGGAACAGCCCTTGCATTTGTCCACCATATGCATAATATCTTGACCCATGTTTGGCCAGTACACGTAACTTCGCATTAAGGATTTCATCCTGTTCTTTCCTGGGTGGCCCATGTGGAAATCCTTGAGGATTCGCGTTTGTAGCGTTTTCGGGGTTACTACTCTTTCATTTACAAAAATGCGGGATAACAGTTCCAGCAGCTCTTATCACACCGTTATACATAAGAATTCATCGAACATAAGATTACCCACTGACACATCAAACTCTATAATGGTCCAACCTAGCAGTCTAACAAGGAAAGGGTAATATTGGCAGTGGCCTTTTATTTCCACACTCTCCGGTATTTCTCTCTATCTATGATTTAGAACTGATTCTACAGAGGACAATGCGATTCCTTCTCAATCAAGGCATTTTCTTCCTGATTTTTGACAGTTGATCTTTCTTTAATATTTTAAAATTGTGGAATGGATCGAAACGTTGTGTTAGTAGCAAAAATTGAATAAAAGAATGAGTTCAGATGGCACAGTGGATAAAGGCGTTAGTTAGATCCAGTGACAGGACCCAAAGAATGTGAGTTCAATACCCGGCTAAGACAGTGGAGAAATTACAGAGGGAATTTAACAGGAGATAACTGATAACTGACATCCATTAAACATGACGCATGGAACTAGAACAGTCTACCCCAGTGAGCGAAATAAAGAGTTCAGTTCGACATTCCAACCACCTCAAGAAGGCCGGAGCGTACAACGGCCGAAACGTTGTAATAAATATGGCGACAAAGATGAGGACAATAGTCCGAATAATGTAAATAGAGTCCTTTAGTCTAAATAACAGACGGAGAAATCTTCCCTTTTTCATCGCCACAGATGAGATTGTTAATATTAGTTCATTTTACAACGTATTTGGCATGAAATGATGAAATAATGTAGTATTTGGCCTTAGATTTGAGATCTAAGATTTAAGAGAGAATCTAAAAGAGAATCTGCAATCTTATTTGTCCTGACCTGGTATCTCAGCTTCAATCACATTCCCACCGCGCTACGACAGATTCCCTGTGCTTATTCTATAAATATTTTCATAGAAATTAGTTCCGATTAACCGAAACTAGTAAAATAACATATACAATTTTTAGCAGTTTTTTTTTGTATGACACACGTTAATTTGGAAAATCTTGCAAAAATAAAAATAATTGGTGGATGTTAATGAAACTTTCAGGAACTATTTATAGATGATGGGATTTATTATAAATATGTTCTTTTTTATTAAAGTCATGGCAGAAATATTTTTTTAGATTTATTACCCCCATAAATAATTTTATGAAAACGCAAGAAATTCGTTCGAATCCAGTTTAGTGATTACAATAGTTAAAAGCACAAGGCTTTGAGGAATGCAAATCATGTTTTTTTGCTTTTAATTGGACCCCCCTACCTGAAAATGAGCTCTGAATTGTAACATACAAAACTCAATAAAACAAAGATATTTAATTTCAAATGTTTTTATTTGTTTCTTTTAGTTGTTTTTATGAATAAGGACAATATTTTCTGAAAGCAAAAAAGTTATCGATGCAAAATGAATTTTTAATACAATTATTTGTTATTTCTTTAATGCTCGTTTTAGTGATCTCATGGAGGTACCTATTTAAATATAAAAGACTAGTGTGTTTTCAGTTTTCTCGTTTGACCGTATCCTGGTTAAAATATTAGTAGAATACGATTTCTTAGGGTATACACAAACACACACATACAGACACAAGCATACACGCACACACACACACACACACACACACACACACACACACATAGATATAGGATTTATGACAAATATTTATTTACTTGAACTCATCCTCTTGTTGACAATCATACATACTTGGCCTCTTCCTCTTGCTGGCAATTCATACATTGTCTTATTAGAATTGATGTTTAGTCCTTTCTTCTCTCTTTCCTTTACTTTGCCTCTTCCTCTTGCTGACAACCATACACTCTGTCTTCTTACAATCGATGTTTAGTCCTTTCTTCTCGCTTTCCTTTACTTGGCCTCTTCCTCTTGCCGACAACCATACATTCTGTCCTCTTACAATTGATGTTAGTCCTTTCTTCTTGCTTTTCTTTACTTGGCCTCTTCCTCTTGCTGACAGCCATACATTCTGTCTTCATACAATTGATGGTTACTCCTTTCTTCTCGCTTTACTTTACTTGGCCTCTTCCTCTTGCTGACAACCATACATTCTGTTTTCTTACAATTGATGTTTAGTCCTTTCTTCTCGCTTTCCTTTACTTGGCCTCTTCCTCTTTCTGATAACCATACATTCTGTCTTCTTACAATTGATGATTAGTCCTTTCTTCTCGCTCTCATTTACTTGGCCTCTTCTTCTTGCCGACAACCATACATTCTGTCTTCTTACAATTGATGATTAGTCCTTTCTTCTCGTTTTCCTTTATTACTGTGCGTATGTGTTCTTGATTCCTTTCTGTCTCTTCTATCAACACTGTGTGTTCTGTATATTTAATGTTGTTAAGATTGTGTACTCTAATTACGAATGTTGGTAATGTTTCTCACCGTCTCCCTCTCTAGGGGGAATATGTCCGTTGAAATGACACATCCTTGTTTTTCACTTTGTTCTATTTTTGTATATTTACTGTATTCATTTTCGATCCGTATGCAGGCATTTTTCTCCCAGTAAATGTATAGATTATTCTACTATCCCTCCCAAATATTTCAAGGTCACCTTGCAGTTGACAATTTTCTTTTTGTCTTAGAAGTTTATAATTCTTTTCTGTAATCTTTTAAGAAGCTCCTTAACTAAAGATTTCTGGGGCCTTGTTTCTTTAGTTTTATTGGTTGTAAAATATTGCTTGTTTTAATGTTGACTTGTCATAAGAGGTTTTCTTTTATGATTTTTGGCAACATTCTTTTTTCATCTCAGTTTTTTTTACCGAGGTATGTTTCTGTTGTGGTAGGATCCACCTAATTTGCATAGTGGAATACCGACTATATAAATATGGTTGGTACCGGGAAGACAGGGAGGCGAATCAAGAGATTCAACTAGAGACTCTGCCCGACTGCGACTTAGTCAACACATTCTCCAGGAACGGTCTTCCCAGGAATATACAAAAGACTATATGTAAATATTGTGTACACTTTCTTGTTTCAATACATTTTGTTCTAAGTACATTTGGTGTTGCATTATTATTCCATGCATTAGTCAAGTTTCAACAATGGCGACGAAGTAGAAAGAACCATACGAAAAAAAAGAATTAATAATTGAGAGTTTTCAACAATTGGGACAAGTCATTAAAGAACCCAGGCTGAAAAAAAATTTATTAATTAAAATTCCAACAGTTAACGTAACGACGAAGGATTCTGAACTTCTGGATATGTAGAACTCGTTAAAGGACGACTAAGCATAAAGGAACGTTCACTCAGAAAAATTTGAAAGGTGTCGTAAACGAATAACGGTGATTTTAAATTGAAAAAATTATCTACAACGAGACACCCGCTAAAAAGAAAAAACATTGGCCGACTACAAAACATGCATGGAATTTAAAAGGCGCACAAATACACCGTGTCAACTTTGAAAGGTAACGAACTTTAAAAAATTAATTTGTTTGTTTGTTCAACAATATAGTGACGAATTACCTCTGATAATAAAATCAGAAGTTGTCATTGAAATACGCGAACAGAAGTCGAAAACGAAAAAAAAAAATGTCCGACGGTCTCTGTTCACAAAAAAAAAAAAAAATACCAAAGTTGATTATCACGGGCGTGAATGTAAAAGCAAGATAGAAAATAAAAAAGTCGTACCTTGTTTCGATTTTCTGGTCAGCTTATATGATATTCGTGGATACACAAATTAAAAGTATATTATTTGTTGCATGAACACTATCAGCTAAAAATGGATGAATTATCCAAAGCCATATCACAGTTTGCTTTATTAATAAGGGAACAACAGATAGCACAGCAAAAATATCAAGAAAAGCAAGATGAAAGACAGCAAAAATTTCAAGAACAGCAAGAGGAAAGACTTTTAGAAATTCAAAAGTTAACACTGGAGAAATTAAACAACTATCAGGCAAATGAAGGAAATTCTTCATATTCTAATAACATCATATTTAATTCGCTGGAAACTTTCAACTATGTGCCAGACGAAGAAAAAACGTTTGAAGCGTACTTTAAACGATATGAAGATATTTTCTACACAGACTGTGAAAACTGGTCGAATTCAAGAAAAGTCAGTCTATTACTAAGAAAGCTAGGTACAGCAGAACATAGCAAATTTGTAGATTTTATTCTACCGAGAAAAACAACTGAATTGGAATTCTCGGAAACAGTGAAATTGCTAAAAGAGCTGTTTGGAGCAAATATGTCGCATTGGCATAAGCGATGGGTATGCATGAATGTCTCTAAATCCGACGATCAGGATTACTTAACATATGCATCTATAGTGAATAGACATTGTGACAATTTCAGATTGGCAGAGATTACGGTTGAAGAATTCAAGTGTTTAATTTTTGCTCAAGGACTGGTATCCAGTAAGAGTGTCGAAATAAGACGTAGAGTTTTGTCTAAACTCGAATCTGAACAAAACCTTACCCTGAAAAAGTTAGCAGAGGAGTGTCAACGGGCCGTAAGTTTAAAGAAAGAGTCTCAAAAAATCGAAGAAGCTGGCATTGCTTATATTAAAAGAATAAAAAAACAGTCAAATTACCCATCAGAAAAAAATTGGAGTAAAAATTCGGTGTATTTTAAAAATAGACAAGAAAATAAAAAGAACGAGGATGGAAAAAAGGTCCCACCATATAATTGCAGACGTTGTAAAGAAAGACACTGGGAGGTAAATTGCCCATATAGAAATAAGAAATGTTTCGTGTGCCACAAGAATGGTCACAAAGGATCGTGTTGTAAAACGAAAAAACTCAATAGCCGAATTAGACAAACAAATTCGAATATCAAATCAGATAGAGATTTGAGGAAATATGTGATGACTGAAATATTTGAAAAGAATATCAAATTTCAACTCGATTCGGGGTCAGATTTAACAATAATGAACTATAAAACGTGGAAAATTTTAAAAAGGCCTACGATAATGAAGTCAACGAAACTTGCTCGAACGGTAACTGGAAAGGAAATTAACTTCGAAGGCGAGGTTGTACTTCCCATGAAATTGAACGGGATCGTTAAAAAAATAAAAGTTTTCATTCTGAAAAATGGAGAAAACTTGATGGGTACAGATTTTATTGAAACATTCGAATTGTGGGATAAACCGTTAAACTCCTTCTGCAGAAAAGTAGAAAGTAATACGCAAACAAGACAGGACATTAAAGATGAATTAAAGAAAAAGTTTCCGGAAACCTTCACACCTGGTCTTGGAAGATGTAACAAGTTTGAAGCTAAATTTGAATTAAAGGAAAATACTATGCCAATTTTTAAAAAGAAACGTAACGTGCCTTTCGCAAGTGTAGAGAAAATTAACGAAGAACTTGATAGGTTGGAAAAAATGGGAATTATTTCGAAAGTAGAATCTAATTCATGGGCTGCGCTGATTGTGTGCATAAAAAAGAAATCAAACCAAATCAGAGTCTGCGTTGATTTTTCGACAGGGTTGAATTCGGTAATTAAGGACTACCATTACCCGTTACCGAGTCCGGAGGAGATTTTTAACAAGCTAAATGGCAGAGTGATATTTTCAAAAATCGACTTATCAGATGCCTATCTCCAAATTCCCGTCGAAGAGGAATGTTCGAAGTTACTAGGGATAAACACGCATAGAGGTTTATTCAAGTACAACAGGCTTCCTTTTGGTATTAAAGTGGCACCAGCCATTTTTCAACAAGCTATGGACGTCATGTTGAATGATTTAGACTTTGCGTGTGCCTACTTAGATGACATCATAGTAAGGAGTGCAAACGTCGACGAACATCGAGAGCACCTCAATCAAGTATTTAAAAAGATTCAGGACTTTGGATTTAAAGTCAAAGAATCAAAGTGCGAATTTGGTTTGGAGGAAATTAAGTATTTAGGTCACATAATCAACAAAAGTGGCAGATTTCCAGATCCGGAAAGGTCCATTGCGATTATAGACATGCCGACGCCCACTATTGTGGCGACGCTACAGAGTTTTCTGGGGCTCGCAAACTATTAGCAAGCGTTCATTAAAGGAATGTACAATCTAAGAGCTCCGTTGAATGAACTACTAAAAAAAGACAAGGCATGGGAATGGACGGTAGAATGTCAGAAAGCCTTTGATGAAATAAAGAAAATGATTACGTCCGACCTCTTTTTAACCCATTACAATCCAACACTTGATATTGTAGTGGCAAGTGACGCTAGTTCATACGGGGTAGGAGCGTGTATTCAACACATAATGCCAGATGGTTCTAGAAAACCAACTGCACATGCTTCGAGAGCATTACTCCCAGGAGAACGAAGTTACTCACAGATAGAAAAAGCGACGCTGAGTATCATTTTTGCCATAACAAAATTTAATAGATACATCTACGGCAGACATTTTATGTTAGAAACGGATCATAAACCTCTGATCACTATTTTTGGGTCAAAGAAAGGGTTACCCGTTTATACGGCAAATCGACTATTAAGATGGGGAACCATTCTTCTCAATTATGATTTTCACATAAAGCACCTATCATCCAAAAATATAATTCATGCGGATACTTTATCAAGACTCGTACCGAGTCAAGAAGAAAGATTCGAAGAATCAATTATTGCAAATATCAGAGAAGATTATGAGGTGAAAAGCATGGTAAACAACATTGTAAGAGAGCTACCGGTTACATCAAAGGAAATCAAAAAAGAAGCTGAAAGCGATGATTTCATTTTAGAAATAAAAAGCAAAATGGTAGCAAATGACCAAAAAGTGCAGATTTATTCAATATGTGACGGAATTTTATTATATGGTGAGAAAGTAGTAGTACCAAAAAAGTTGCAGAAAAGAATCATACGGGACTTTCATATAGGTCACCCGGGGATTAATAGAACAAAAAGCTTAATGCGAAGCTTTGTATATTGGAAAGGAATGGATGTGGATATCGAAAACATGGTTCATCGATGTAAAGGGTGTGCGTTAGCAGCTAAGGCACCACCTATAGTACACAAACCATGGCCCAAGACGGATCATCCGTGGACAAGATTGCACATTGATTTCGCTGGTCCAGTAGAATTTTACTACTACTTAATAATGGTAGATAGTTTTACAAAATGGCCGGAAGTACTACGCTGCAAAACGCCCACGTCCAATACCACAACAACTTTTTTGCATGAACTATTTGCACGTTTCAGTGTGCCAGAGTGTATTGTGAGTGACAATGGTACACAATTCACTTTTGAAGAATTTAAGGAATTTTGTGAGTTATATCAAATTAACCACATAATGACGCCGCCGTATCATCCGAGATCCAATGGACTCGCAGAAAGATTTGTCGATACGTCAAAGCGCGCTCTGAAGAAAGCCTCAGGAGTTCCAACGGAAAAGGCGCTTCAGCAATTCCTACACGTATACAGAATCACGCCAAACCAGAGAACACAATCAAACATGGCACCAGCTGAACTAATGTTCGCTAGGAAAATTAAGTCAGTGTTTGACAAGCTTTTGCCAGGAAAAAATAGAGTAAAGAATACTATGTATACAGCTAGAAAAAGATACACCGCCGGAGAGAAGGTGTTTTTCAAGTGCTACAGAAACAACGTTGAGTTCTGGAAGCGAGGCATAGTAGACAAGAGAATCGGTGACCTGATTTACATAATTAAAGGGCCGAAGAATACTCATAAAAGGCACCAGAACCAACTTAAAGAATGTTACGTTCTAGAGCATGAAGAGAGTATACCGGATGAGGAGGAAGATCCCATTGATGTAATGTATGATATTATTCAAGTAGAACCTCCGCAGAATACTCCTGAACCGAGAAGATCCGGTAGGAAACGAAAGTTCACGGACCCATTGGACGTGAATCCAAAACGGAAAAGATGTTAAAATTAAGCGGATTGACATATACATATGAAGTATGCAAATAGGATCTACAAAGAAATAGCCATAATCATCATCTCATATAGGAAGCCAGTTGAAATCCAAAAGGGATTCCAAGGCTTGGGAGGGGGGTGTTGTGGTAGGATCCACCTAATTTGCATAGTGGAGTACCGACTATATAAATATGGTTGGTACCGGGAAGACAGGGAGGCGAATCAAGAGATTCAACTAGAGACTCTGCCCGACTGCGACTTAGTCAACACATTCTCCAGGAACGGTCTTCCCAGGAATATACAAAAGACTATATGTAAATATTGTGTACACTTTCTTGTTTCAATACATTTTGTTCTAAGTACATTTGGTGTTGCATTATTATTCCATGCATTAGTCAAGTTTCAACAGTTTCTAATTTTTCATTTTAGAGGAGATAATCTTATTTCACCAACAGTAAGTCTGCGCTCAGATCGAAGCATTATTCTTATTTCCTTTCATAATTTTCTCTGTTAATTTATAGAATATCATTCATAAGTCATGTACTGTTGCTCCTAAAATAGCGAAAGATGTTATCCAAAACCTAAGCAAGTATTAAGAAACAGGAAAGATTACTAAACTGTTGGTTAATATCAGTCCTCCTAAATGACAGTGAATTCTGGACTATCTCTTCACAGATGAAGAATTGAGGTAACAGAAATGTAAACCTAAAGAAGAATCCTACTGTTTGGAGATGTGAGTAACGAGTAAGGTTTAGGAAAAAGTGAAACAGAACGGACACATATACTTTGAATAAGAAAGAGGGAACTCAAATATCTAGAATAGCCAATAAGGAAAGTGGGGCTTGGTTTGTTTTGTTTTACGGCATATCAACACCAATGGGTTATTTAATGCCGACAACTTTTTCTTTTTCCTGGTAATATTTTGTTTTGTCAAAAATCTATTTCTGTTAATATTTTTTCCTCAAAAATTTATAGCTAGTAATATTATTTTTAAAATGTATTGCTGGTAATATTTAAAAAAATATATATTGCTGGTAATATTTACCCCCCCCCCTGAAAGATTTATTTCTGGTAATAATTTTTTAC
>OZ038488.1:38416688-38584188 GCA_964036315.1 Acanthosepion esculentum
TTTTACACCATCTTCCTATGCCTTTTTTTTTTTAGAAATACTTCCATATCAATTGTTAGGATTAGCACTTAGCTATGCTACACAGAGTTTTTGAATTTAAGCTCAGTACCAGACTGGCGACGAGATGTCTTCAATTTAACAGTTGTGTTGTCTAGATATAACCGTAAATTCTATGCGAACAGTTTCTTTTCTAGTACATCTCGCTTGTGGATCTCCCCTTCCGACAGGGTTCTATGCTTTTCAGCCAATTTTAATCTGCAAAAATTTAAATTGCAATGTCAATCGCTATCTACTGTCATCCTCATTATTTTTCTTTTGTTCTCGCTTCTTAGTAAAATTTCCGAATCAAACTCTTCCACAGTTAGTAACCCCCTTGTGTCTTAGAGATTTTACTGCCTTGATTGGGGATATTAAAAAAAATCATATTCCTTTTCTTTATCAATCGTAGAATTATTAACCAACTCATAGGAGGACCGTAGCTGGTTTATTACATATTAGTGATACTACTGGGTACAGGTGATACTATTAAATACTAGTGATACTCTTAGATACTGGTGATAATATTAGATACTATTGATAGTCTTAGATACTAGTGATACTATTAGATACTATTGATACTCTTAGATACTAGTGATACTATTAAATACTAGTGATACTATTAGATACAATCTGTACTCTTAAATACTAGTGATACTATTAGATACTAGAATACTATTAGATACTATTGATATTATTAAATACTATTGATACTATTACATACTGGTGATAATATTAGATACTATTGATACTATTAAATACTAGTGATACTCTTAGATACTAGTGAATCTATTAGATACTAGTGATAGTATTAGATACTACAGATACTATTAGATACTAGTGATAATATTAGATACTAGTGATACTACTAAATACTAGTGATACTATTAGATATTAGTAATACTATTAAATACTAGTGATACTATTAGATACTAGTGATACTCTTAGATACTAGTGATACTATTAAATACTAGTGATACTATTAGATACTAGTGATACTATTAGATACTATGATACCATTAAATACTAGTCATACTATTAAATACTAGTGAATCTATTAGATACTAGTGATATTATTAGATACTAGTGATGCTATTAGATACTACTGATACTATTAAATACTAGTGATAATATTAGATACTAGTGATATTATTAAATACTAGTGATACTATTAGATACTAGTAATACTATTAAATACTAGTGATACTATTAGATACTAGTGATACTCTTAGATGCCAGTGAGAATATTAGATACTAGTGATACCATTAGATACTATTGATACTCTTAAATACTAGTGATACTATTTGATACTAGTGATACTAACAAATACCACTGATACTATTAAATACTATTAAATACTAGTGATACTATTAAATACTAGTGATAATAATAGTTACTAGTGGTACTATTAAATACTAGCGATAATATTAGATAATAGTGATACTATTAGATACTATTGAACCTGTGTCGTCAGAAATGACGACAATTGTTAGACGGTTTTAAAAGTAGCATACAAGGAAAATAAACACTTGAAACAATGTATTGAAATTCAATAAAGCGGCGAATTCACAAATTAAACAGAAGCTAATGAGATGTTTAATTAATCCGTTCCCTTTTCTCTTCTTTTAGACGTTCAATGGTATCTGTGATTCATTGATCACTCTTGGTATTATGTAAATTGTTTCTTGTTCAATATTTCTTCCCGTTGAAATGTTTGTTTAATATAACAGTGAAATGGAAATATCTCTTGGAAGAAAAAGATTAGCGACGACAAAGCCTATTTCAAGACCAAGTTGAATCAAGACGAGACAAAATTATCTGAGAGCCTCATCTGCAAGTCTTGAACAAAAGATAAGCGAACCTATCATTGGGGTTACAGTCTTCCCCAGTTTTTTGAAGAGGACTAGAGATTTATCCAATGTTTCCTGCTTACGACTGGATTTCCGGTTCCTTCTAAAGTTCTTCCCATTTCCTTTCACTCCCAGTAAGCCTTTGCGTCTTAGTGGCATTATCGGTGAATTGATTAAATATTAAGACTACAATCTAAGAAAAGTAGGAATAAGGGAATTGATAAATAAAACGGTTTATTTTACCCGGGAACTAATTTTGTATATATATATATAGCATAATGAGAAGCCACGTATACTTTCTTGATATGTATATGAAAATAACTGAAAAGTTGCAAATTAAAAAAAATTGAATGTTTCTTTTGTGAAAGTATTTATTTATATTTATATATATATATATATTTGATATTTCAGATCGCCCCGATCTTTCGTCAGAAATTAATTAAATAACTGTATTCAGAAGTTTGTTTTCAAGTAGCGTCCGTCGCGAGACGCGGACGTCACGTGATGTGGAATGCAACTGTGTTTGAATATTTCTAACGTAAATCTAACGATAATATTTTCGATGTTGTTTAAAAAGTTTTTTTTTAACTATATCTAAAGAAATTTTTTAACTATTGAAATATTTATACAGATTTAAAATTCCCAATTCTTTGTTTAACCCTAGTTTATATGTGTCTAATTTTAAAATCCAGTATTTCTCTTTTTTTCTTCGTGTGTATGTGGAACTAAATTCGGAGTCTATCAATAAACATTTACAGTTGTCTAATCAGTGTCTTGATTGATTAAAGTGTTCAGCTATGGGGGAATAAGGATTGTTTTGACGTATGGATAGTTTATGATTGTTGAAACGAAATCTAAAATTAATTCCAGATTCGCCAGTATATCCACTATTGGGACATATTGTGCAGAATAAGTAGTAAATTATATTATGGCTATCACAGGTGAGGCGAGGTGGATGTATTTTGATATTGGTGTTGGGTACAGAAAATACACTATCGGTTATTAGGTGTTTGCAAACTAGACAACGATTTTTATTACATTTGTAATTTCCTGTTTGTTTTTTATTCTTTAGATATTTTGTAGAGGTGAGGATAGGTGATACGTTAGCTGTTTGTTTGTTTGCATTAATGGGTGGTTTAGCGAAAATGATCTTTTTGTTTAAATATCAAATATATATATATATATATATATATAAATATAAATAAATACTTTCACAAAAAAAATATTCAATTTTTTTTTTTTTAATTTGCAACTTTTCAGTTTATTTTCTCCATATTATATACATATCAAGAAAGTATACGTGGCTTCTCATTATGCTATATATATATATATATATATATATATATATATATATATATATATATATATATATATATATATATATAAAATATAAATAAATACTTTCACAAAAAAACATTCATTTTTTTTTAATTTGCAACTTTTCAGTTGTTTTCTCCATATATATATATATATATATATATATATATATATATATATATAAAAGTGGACATGGAAGTCAGCACTTAGAGGCGACAGTCTGTTTCATGCTAGTGCAATCGTCGATTGCACTAGCATGAAACAGACTATCGCCTCTAAGTGCTTACTTCCATGTCCTCTTTTATATTTACACACGCTCTATCTCTGATATTGAGCACTTTACCCCATAAATATAGCACACTTTAAGACTATATTTCTGCATATATATATATATATATATATATATATATATATATATATATATATATATATATATATATATATAGACATTGATAATTATTATATGCTTTGATGAGCGCGTTGCTTCTACTACGTCATAATAGAACTGCTATCCTGATGGTTAGTGATGGAGCGTTGTCAGTCACGTGACTACTTGTAATGATGCTTATTCTTTTATGTGTCGTGTCCTTTCAGGACATGGTGATCATGGTCCTCCACATCTTCCTATCCATGATAGCTCTTAATAAGTTTTAAAGTGTTGTTATTTCTCCCAAACGCTGTTCTACTATCCATTTACTTAAGCTCATCAAGTATGTTACGTGTTGCTTTCCTCTGTGGCTCTTTCCCTCAATCTGTCCTGTGAGTATCAGATTTTCCAAGCCCTCCTTCCTCATTATGTGCCCCAGAAATTTCAACTGATTCTTCTTCATGTTAAGTATAACTTTCCTTTTTGTTTCTATTTTCTCTAAAACCGCGTCGTTGCTCACATGTTTGCTCCATGATATCTTCAATATGTGATAAGATTTCAGTATTCACTGCCAGAAATTTCGTAATTGTTTAATAATCGTGTCTTTATTTCTAGCGAAATTTTTCTGAGTCTTAATACTCTGCTTAACTTTTGGGGAGCATCTTCGACCATCCCAATACTTCTTCGGATCTCAGTGTCGCACTTTCCGTCCTCTGTTAGAACACTTCCCAGATATTTAAATTGTTGTACTTGTTTGGTTTTAGCATCCCCGATTCGTAATTTGAATTTTGAGCTTATTCTTTTGTTGATAACTATTCATTCTGTCTTCTGTTACTTTATGCTTAGTCCTTTCTTCTCGCTTTCCTTCGCTACCTTCTGTAGGAGATTTTGTAGTTTCCTTTTTGTATTTGCTATCAACACTGTGTCATCTGCATATCTAATGTTGTTAAAATTATGAACACCAAGGACAAATCGTAGTAAGGCTTCTAATTATCCTAGAACTGAATCGCTGTATAGGTCTTACACAGGTTTCTGTTTTTGTATATCTGCTGAACGCATTTACTGTCCGTATGCGGGCGCTTTGCTGCCAGTATAGATTCTTAATTATTTTAATGTCTTTCACGAATATTTCAAGGATACTGATCAACTCTAACAGATGCTATCAGATCTAAAAAGCATATAATGCATTTTTGGCGTGGTCTAGCACGGAGTTCTGACAATGTGCTCACATAGAAGTCAGAATTTTATGACTTCGTTCTAGACACAGAAAGTAGAGCGCAAACTTAAACGTCGTTCACTTGTCCATTTATTTTGGTTCATCTTGTTGATCTCAGGTCTCGTCTCCTGGCGTTATCCTGCATAGTAAGCTGTTATCAGTGTTATTCAGCTCCAGAATATATTTAACAGCAAACAATGTCTATTCTTTCCTGGAAACTGACAACATTCTAAGAACGAACCATGCACACAACTTTCAGTAGAATTAGTCAACTGTAATAAGAGGGTCAGCCTGTTTTTCCTTATCCTTATTCAAAAAAGCAGCTGACCTGCCACTATGTAACCTGTTATGTAGGTCATTTTGTCATTTCTCTCTATAATTATTATTATCTCAGCCATCTCCTTACTCTACATCCCAAAATAATCATTACTTGCGAATATTTTCAAAATGTCGTCTTTACAAAAACAGAAATTTTATTACAGCTTCTAGGTTTCTACTTATTTTAAAGGACGTGTAAGAGTCGGAAAATTTTACGCACACAGATTTTAAAGATAGTTTCCTAGACGTTTTATGTTTTTTAATCATGAAAAAAAAAATAAAGACAAAATAACGTCCAGGAATTCTGAGTCCTAATTTTAAAAATTAATTTTTTTTTTTACCAAACCTCGCATTATCTTCCATTTTTCAATCAAAGCAATTTCTCTGAACATTTCAATGGCTGAAAAACGTTGGTTTTCTATTGATTTCTGGCCACGTTGGATCTGAAAGCTCTCTTTCTCTTTCTCTCTCTCTCTCTCTCTCTCTCTCTCTCTCTATATATATATATATATATATATATATATATATATATATATATATATCATATACGCTGATACTCAATAGAGCAGAAATCTGTTTTCCCAAAATGACAAAAAAACTCTCTGAAAACTCAAGCGCACTGGCACCGATGTCTGTCCGTTTCTATAAATCTCAACACTCTGCTACTTCCATTTTGATTTTTTTAAATCATACCGCGATAAAAAAAACCCCCAAAAAACAGTTTTGCTAATCAGGCGTGTGACTGCTCATTTGCGTTTCTAAAATTGATGTAATCTTAAGAAAGTAACCACGTGCAAAACAAGCTTAGCAATCGCCTCTGCCACCCCAAAATAACTACTCTCTTCAAATTACTTATGCAAATCAATGTTTTCAGAACGAAATAGGTTTTAATCAACAGGAAGGATGTGCTAATACGAGAAATATATCGCGTAAGTTTCAGCTTATAAAATATATTTTTATTTAAATTATTGAAAATACAGAGGGTCCCCCAAAGATTGTCATCATTTAAAATGTGAAAATCTGTGTAACTACATGCCCCAGGAAAACAAAATTAAATGGGCTTCATATTGAACAATAAAAGATTTAATTCGAACAAGTTATTCTAAGAAATGTAGATTTTATAACCAATTTAACCTGTGACACGACACACGTCAAGTCAGCAGTCCAGCTCCTGATAAACACGCTGTAGCGTGACTTGCATAACATTCTCCAGCACCTGAGTGATTCTCTGCTTACGTTCCTTTAGGCTTGTAGGAAGAGAGAGATATAGACCTGTTTTTTCACATTGCCTCATAGAAAAAGATGACAGCAGAATGACGGAAGAGTTCCATAAGATTTATACTCAGTATCTAATCAACGGAAGAAGACAGTGTCGAAGTACTGTCATAGTGTCGAAGTACTGTTTAACATTGTAAAACACGATTCTTCTTCTTCTTCGTCTTCTTTTTCTTCTTCTTAAAGAGTTCAGAATTAAGCTGAAGGATTAATACAAGCAATTTACCCAGACCTTATTATCAAAGATAGACAACGTTTGCAGACTGATTGACATGAATAACAGAACGGTTGACTTGAACAGGTTAACATTGTAGTAATCGGGGGAACATAGTCTAGGGAGTCTGTTCCATAGGTCAGTAGTTCGTGGGAATAATCTGTTTGAGTGGAACTTCTGCAACGGTTATTGAAAAACTATGCAACTATAAAGACGTGGAGATGGATATAGAAGAAATGTGGTACTTAAAAATCAAAATTGCTTCGGTTGTAGTTGGGGCTTTGAATCTGATAGAGAAAGGAACTCAGCCTCAAATCTTTAGGTGATTTGAAGAATGACTTCAGACGACCTGGATATTCCTATACAGTATTTTCCAAGGAATGTTTTATAAACAATGTATTTCCTTATCCTTTATACAAAGCAATGATATCGATAAATTAAAATATAGCTTCTAACTTTAATTAAATAATGTTTCCTTTTATAAAGATTTTTACGCTCAATATTGTTTGAATGGATTCAAAAGGGAAATGCATTTTTGTAATGAAAGTGAGTTTATCGTCTGTCTTCGTAAAGGTGATTGTAATTTTGAAACAAATAAATATTTGCAAAAATGGAGTGTCAAATTAGAATTGTAATAAAACAAACATATGATGAAATAGAATTCATACATTTTTTTCAGAATAAAGATATTAAACACTATTTATTGTTTATTTACAAGAATAATTTTTTATTTACCACATTCTAAAAATTAATACAATGTAATATTTGTTATTTACCAATTTATAAAGAAATACATATGAACATTTTTTATTCAAAAATTTATAAATATTTACTAAATTATTAAAATATACGAACGAACTATAAAGACATCATTATTATTTACTATTTTATAAAGTTTGAATCGATTGAAAATTAGCCGATATTTTACCAACCATTCCAATAAATGATATAATAAACAAATAATGTAAATAAACAATCTAATCAATAAATATTATTTTTGTTGTCAGTTCTCAAGGACAATGAAAATGTAAAAATCCAGTTTCATGTGTTTAGGTTTTATTACAATTCTAATCATCGCTTTTAAAACAGTTAGTATTGTTGAGGAGTGAAGGTAGTCAGAATAATAGCGGTATCATGGCAAAAAACGTCCTTGTGAAACTTCGTTTGTTTCTTTATTGGGAGAAAGAAGGTTCAAGTTTGAAAATTCTTTTATTTGCATATGTTTTTAATCTTTCCATTTTCAATTTTTAACCATTATTTATCTAAGAAACAGTCCAACAAAACGTGGCAAATAATAATGAATATATACACCCTTGTGCAAATTAATTGAAACAAAACGAATACTTCCGTTATTATTTACTTTTCTTTTCCGTACTTTCCCTATAAAACATCGCCCAGTGCACATGTTAGTACTTCCTATGTCCATTCCACGAAGTCTTTCCTTGCAGATTGTCTACAGATTCTCGATTTGATTTAAGTCAGGAGAGTTTCCGAGGCAGTGAATAGTACTTTGATTTGCTCACTGGCAGGACTTGCCTTTGTGTTCGTGCAGCGTTACAATTTTCGTTCCCTTCCTTAGAGTTATGTCCATTGCAGACAATGGCCGTAGGACAACTAATTGGCAGTCGAGATAATAATGTCTCGGTTTGATAAAAAACAGATTCAATCACGGATGATGCATATTTTTTAAGGCCAAGCAAATTTAATCATACATCCCGAAAATAGATTCATATTATTGTACGCCATTGCAAATGACCTGTTCTGAGAAAAAATAGAAGTCGATGACGTCCTGTCACTCGAGTGGGTCTAAAACTGACGGTATGGTGAAAGAAAGGAAACAAAAGAAGCGGTTTCAATTCATTTCCACAAGGGTGTAATTGAATAAAAGTTAATTGTAATTTATTTTTAGAAGAATAAAGTTGATAATGAAAAAGAGAAATTATTTATGACTCAGCATAATACATCTTTTTAAGGACCAACCTATTTGGTTAAAGCTGGCACAGCTGATGGCCAATCGATTAATTCGATGTCTTTGAAATCGTTTTCTGTTTTTGGCAAGAAGGTCTTTTCAGAATGTGAAAGCGTGTAGACCTGCGTGGATATGCTCTTAAAGCTTCTTGTTTGCGCAGCGTAATTCTAAAAAAAGATAAAAAAAAAAAGCAAATAAAAAACAACATCTTATCCCAAAACTTATTTTGACACAAAGGGCCTATGTTATTATGGACAATTATCCTAGCCAAAAACTACTCCACGTCTTCACTTTTGTTTTCTAATCTAAGTCGTTTTGGATTATGTAAATAAAAGATTCCTTAATCAGATCCATCTTAATGGATCTCATTCGTCGCGAGATATTGCCGGTGATAAACCTGTTTTCATATACTAATTCGCTTAAACTAAACAGTTCTTTTTGTGATGTTTACTTAAAAAGTGGTAAATTTTGGCTAATATTTAGCTAATGTTCTTAGTATTCTGTACTTTTCTTTTACGTATCATCATTTTAATTTTTCTCAAAGCATTTTTCGCGAACTAGACAACGTACTCATACACCATCTACCACAGTCGAGATATCAGAGTCATGGTGAAGTCTGTTATCATTATACTGAATGTGTGAATTTCGTAATCATTCCCATAACTGTGCGACGTCTGTAATTATTGTCGTGGCTATAAGAAGCCCGCCATCATTCCATTGGCTGTAAGAATTATTCCATTGGCTGTGTGAAGTCTGTAATCATTCCCTTGGCTGAAATCCGTTATCATTACCGTAGCTGTAAGTCTATTATCTTTCCCATGGCCGTGTGAAGTCCGTAATCATTTTCATGGCTGTGTGAAGTCCGTTATCATTCCCATGGTTGTGTGAAGTTTGTTATCATTCCCTAGGCTGTAAGACTTTTAGTATTTCTGACTGAGGGAAGTTTCTTATTCCCAATGCTGTGTGAAATTCTTAATCATTGCCATGGCTGAGTGAAATCCGTTATCATTTCCATGGCCAAGTGAAGTCTGTAATTATTCCCAGGGATGTGACAAGTACCCTATCATTGTGGCAATATAGAGAAAGAGCAGTCTGTTTGGGATGACGAAAATAGTGGTTGTCAAATAAATGGTATCGTCATCAAAACGTCCCATACCCACCAAGCAAAATACAATCTATCTCAAACATTGCGAGATCGTTCTGTGTTAGTTGAGTTGGAAGCATTTATGGTGTCTGTAAGCAGATTATTCTTGCCCGGGGACTAAGCGATACCAATTTTGCGCACGTCTTGTATATTGAAAATCTTTCTTTCACATTAAACCTTCTATCATTGTTTATGTTTAGAGAGCCGGTCTCAACGGGTTTCATCACAAAGGGACAGATTTCCCGACCCGAACTTCTGGAAACAATGTCGGGGCGTTCACTCAGCATTATTCTCAAAGGCATGACGTATTCAGCGACTTGATTCGGTTACAGGCCTGCCCACCTTAAAGTCATAAAACAAACAACATTAAACGAGCTGCTTCGACACTGTCATTTTTACCCGACGCTAATCGAGCTAAGACTGCAGTATGTGCGCGACGCATCAGTTAAAAGAAATGCCCCCACCACCACCATACCCTCACCATTTTCCCGGCACTCAGGAAAATGTATACAGGGTACGACGAATATCTTATCGTCTAAATTACGCAAAAATGAAAATAACACTAACATCTCATTTTAAAACGAGATATTTACCAAAATTTCAAAAAATATCTTGAAATACTAAAGAGCAAATTTATTCAATAAAATCGCCATTGGCTTCAACCACGACCCCCAGACGACTTTGAAATCTCCTGCAACTCTGCTGGCCGGTCTCCTTGTGTTAGTTGGTGAATGCTGACATAATTCTTGCCTTTAGTTAATTTTTGGTGTTACAAGGCGTTTTGTTGGTTTCTCACTCGACGGCGCCGCGCAAATGATAACCAAGAGGGTCGCAGTGTGGGGAATTTGGGTAGCCAGATGTAAGGGGTGATGTGGACGCAGAAATTGTCTGACAGCCATGACTGGGTTCTCCTGCTTGTGTGGCATGGTGCAGAGTCCTGTTACCAGAAATAGGGTCGTCCAACAGCCACCCTCTTGACCCAGGGCAGCACTACCTCCTAAAGACACTTGATGTATGTTTGCTTCTGAACGTTGAGTCTCAGACTCTGTGGGAAGATGAATGAAGGCATAACGTCGTCATCACTAGTAATCACTCCAGTTACCTTTGCAGTTACCATTAGACTCATCCAACTCTTTCCGAATCCTCTGCACTATCTTCAGATTGACACCCAAACACTCTAAAATGATCGTATTGAAGATTCCGGTGCGAATGCCAAGCAGTACAGCATGCCGTTTACAAATTTCTGCTGGAGTGAATTGCGTCATTGTGCACTATTTCTCATAGACGGTTCCCACCTGGATCAAATCAAAACGCGCACGCACAAAACTAAAAATATAAAATGGCCACAATTTACCAATCGCAAGACCGTAATAAATGTAAACGTGTCCTCGAAGTTGCTAAAGCGGCTTATCGCCTCTAACAACTTTGCCTCTCGTGATTACTGATGGCTCTGCAATGTATTAAATAAGAGCAAATCTTCTATTCCTTCTCTCATCAATCAATTTAAGGTGTTACCATCGTCTGCTGATAAATAAGAATGTTTTGATCGTAGATTCCCTTTAAATTCTACACTTGACTCATCTGGAGAATCCTTGCTTGACTTTCCACTTAGAAACGAGTCTCTGTTAAGTGATATACATATAACCCCTTCCATGGTTTCTGTTATCATCACTAATCTGGATAGCCACAAAGCATGTGGGCCTGATTAAAATGCGTATTCCCAAACTGGCTACAGTTCTCTCTTAATAGTAGTTTTTCTCATATTCTCTAATAATCAGTAAACCCTTGCATCTTAGTGGCTTTATTTCCTTATATGTGGTAAAATGATTAAAAATGCGGGTATCCACTATAATAATGTTTGAATTAATATAATTATATACATTTGTAATAAACAGTATTAACAACATTTACCGACCTGAATGTTCGAGAAATCTTATAGAAAATGGAGGACACATTTATTCTGTTAGATTTCTCGAACGTTCAGGCCGGTAAATCTTGTTAATATTGCTGATTATAAGCAGAACATTTACTTAAATATTTGTATGTATAAAAATAACGTATAAACAATAAGTATATTAAAATTGTTGTTGGACTGTGTCCATTCCATAATATATACATTTGCAATATTTGTAACGTAATAATAATAATAATAATAATAATAATATTAATAATAATAATAATAATAATAATTATATCAGGTTGCACAATATTGGCACCCACTGAATATAAAACCCGGCATGACAGAGTGGGCCAATATCTGCACTGGAAAATTTGCAACTCCTATGGGAAGGAAACTGGAAGAAATTGGTACGAACACCACCCTGACCCGGTTACGGAGATAGGACCTGTTACAATTCTATGGGACTACACAATACACACTGACAGAACAATCAAAGCCAACCGCCCAGACATTGTTATTAAAGCCCACAAACAAAATAAGTGCCTCCTTATTGATATGGCAGTCCCTGCAGACAGCAATGTGTCTTTGAAGATATTCGAAAAACTGTCAAAATACAAGGACCTTGAAATAGAAATCTCAAAAATGTGGCACATGGGAACGTCAACAATTCCTGTTGTAGTTGGAGCCCTTGGACTGGATGGAAAATATTCCAGTAGGCTGATTGAAGGGATCCCTGGAAGTCCATGCCTCAAAGAGATACAAAAAATTGTTCTGACAAGTACAGCCCACACTTTACGAAGGGCTTTATCTATGTAATTATTATTTTTTTTTTTTTGCAGTGGAAAGTGTCATGATGCCATTTCTAACCTTAGGTCCCTGGGCGGGACCCGGAAAGAAATGTGTAAACGCCAGATATCAAAGGAAATAAAAATAATAATAATAAGAAGAAGAAGAAGAAGAAGAAAAATGACTGACGTAACTCTTTCAATATTTTTCAACAGTTAACAGCGAGATTTAAGAAAAGTAAATAAAAATAAAAATAAAAACAGTGTTTGACAATGTTAAACATTTCAACAATATGTCTGTCTTTTTCAAGTTATATTTATACAATATTTCAGCTATCTTGTTCATCTTGTTTGATTAATTCCTTTTAGTAACTAATCAACTAACGGGAAATTTCAAGAACAAGGTAACCATCATATTGTGCGGAAAAGGGTTGAAAGTTTTGTGGCCACCAGGAGTCTCTTCTCTCTACTGTCAAACGGCGTGGTTTTGGACACATTACAAGGCACGACAGCCCGTGCAAGACCATCATGCAAGGCACCGTTGAAGGTGGATGTAGGAGAGGAGAACAACTGGTTGGACAATGTCATACAATGGACAGGTATAACTATACCAGAATTGTTGATGGCTGCCGTTATAGACCGTTAGGGAGATTTAGTGTGACTTCTGAATTCGGATCACCACGACGATTACAAAAGTCAAGGGGATGATGATGATGAAGAATTGTATGCCTTCACGCGGGCGGTGTTTCATTCGTTTTGATGCGTCCATTACCAGCATAGACGTTTTTCTTTTCATTACGAGACAATTAACGTTTGGAGAAAGATTTGATATTTTTTGTAGATTTATTTATTTTTATAATTGAAAAAGATTTTGAAATATAACTGTTATATGAGAGTGACAGTCCCGATGAGCTGTAAGCAGTTTATGCATTAATAACATTCTAAAATTAATTAAGAATATTTAATTTGCATTACGGCGATCTCCCTTTGAAACACCATTTCTAGTACGATCAGCGATGTTAAGCAACCTCGAACCTGATCAATACAAAGAAGGGTGACCGCTTAAAAATATCAGGTGATGTACGCTTGGATGTTCAGTTGTTGTAAGGAAAAAACGGTTCGGAATTGGTAATCGAAGAGTCGAGTTTCATTTTTTTTAAGGGATCCGGAAAGAAATGTGTAAACGGCAGATATCAAAGGAAATAATAATAATAATAATAATAATAATAATAATAATAATAATAATAATAATAATTGTTTTGACCCCAAATGCAGATTCTGTGATAAATATCAAGAAACAATTGACCAAGTTCTATTAAGTTGTACAGTGTTAGAACCCACTGAATATAAAACGCGGCATGATATAGTGGGCCAAAATCCGCGCACGTAAATATACAACTGTATTTATTTTCTTCTTTTATGTGCTATGTCTATTCAGAAGGTAGGCGATCGTGGCTCTCCGCAATTTCCAGTCTTTTGTAGCTATTTATAAGTTTTGTCTTTTTGGTATCTTTCCTAATCCTTGTTGCGTTATCCATCTACTCAAGCACATTAAGAAGTTTATTCTTTGTATTTCGCTGTCTCTCGTGCCTTCAAATCTAAAAAAAATTCTAAGCTCTTAGGTATAACTGTCCTTTTATCTTGTGACGTTTCAACAGCGTGGAAAGAGGCTGCATCAAGAAAAATGAAGTCATCTTCCATCAGATACGCGTAAACGATTATAAAATCTATCTACGCAAGAATGAGAGGATCCAACAAGCTATGTTAGGAATTCTCCATTTTAAGGTCTACCTGGTTCTTGCAAGAAGAATAGCAATTAAATAACTCATGGAATGATACAATAAGTCGTCCCATTTTCCAGAATCTTTAACAAGAGTTCCATCTGAGGTCTGTGTTGAACTTGAGACCAAAGAGAATACGCTCATAATCTCAATTCTTGAGTTCAATTTTTTTTTAAGCGTTTCACCCCAAGCAAGGCGGGAAGCCACTAGCACGCAAGGGGTTACAGAGAGTTGGAGCTAGAGCAAATAGGAGTGATAGAGGAAAGGATGAAGAGAAGGATTGGGGATAGATCAAGACATCTGGAGACGTCGATTGACATCACATTTGAATAGTTGCAGATTATTGCTATCAGGGAAACAGGAAGAGGGGAGGGAGTTCCACAGGCGAGAGGCGTGAGACATGAAGTTATTGGAGTAGTAGAGACGGTTACATTTAACAGTTGCGACAGTGAAAGGGTGTGGGCGAGATGCCAACCTAGTAGAACGCTTAAATTCATGAAGTTTGGGAGCCAGCAAAAGCAGCTCGTCGGAGCAGTTACCGTTAAGGTATTTGTAAAAAAGACAGAGGGAGGCGACGGCACGCCTGTGAGAGAGCAACTGTAGACGAGATGCCAGATCAAAGCCAATTACATTGCATATCCGTCCCTGGATCTTATCAAGAACCTTGAGACAAACAGAAGGGGAACCAGACCATATATAGCAGCAATACTCCATGCAAGGGCGAATGGTTGATTTGTAGATTTGAAAGATCGACTACGACGAGAAAAAATTCTTGGCGCGGCACAGGGAGCCAACTTTCTTTGCGGTGGACAAAGCTAGTGACTCAATGTATTTGTTCCATCTCAGGTCAGCAATCAATGTGAAGCCGAGTAGTCGCAAAAAGGAGCTCTCGAGAAGTCGGGTTCGTTACATTCACTTACGCTCATATGGTCTAAATTTCTTTTAGCTTGGTTCAGCAATTAATATTCTATGCATTAAGATTTAAAATAAAAAGCATTGCCAATCATTGAATCATTTTTTCGAAAAAAATCTACTTTATGTGTCGTGTCTTCTCAGAACGTAAGCGATCACGACTCTCCACAACTTCCTGGCCTTTGTAACTCTTAATAAATTTTGTTTTTTGTTATTTCTCCTAAACCCTGTTCCATCATCCATTTACTCAAGCTCAATAACTATTGTTTTCCTCTGTCACTCTTGCCTTCAATATATCCTGTGTGTATCAGATTTTCCGAGCCGTCTCTCCTCATTATGTTTCCTAGAAATGTCAACTGATGTTAAATATGTTTCTGCTTTCTTTCCATTTACTCGAAAAATTCGTCATGGCTCACATATTCAGTCCATAGTATCCTCAGTATCCTTTGTATCAACCCACGAACTCTATTACAACTACAATTGAAAAGAATTTATCTAAGCTTAACATAAAATTTGTTGTAATTACATCTAAAACAATAAAAGACTTAATACAAAAACAAAATAATAATACACTAAAACTTCAAGGAGGAACTTATTATGTTACTTGTAATAATTGTCACAAGAAATACATAGGCGAAACCTCTAGGAATTTATGTAAACTTTATATGAACAAAAAAGGATCCCATTAAAAAAAAAAAATAAAAATAAAAAAAAACACTCAATGGATTACTCACTGAATATTCAATATCTGTTCAAAAAATTGTTTTATACTTTGTCTCGGCATTCTTTTTTGAAAATTTGCTATCTAAGCGTTGAACCATTTATTCAAAAAATGCTAAGTGTAAGATTTTCAATCCTATAAACAGCTTGTAGACCAGATAGAACACTGAAAGTGGTATCAATGATTTAAAATGATTTTTTCATCGAAACTATGAACGTTGATTGATATGTAAATCCCCCAATCCCATAAAACAAGTTTTATATCAGATAGAACAAGGGAACTGGTATTAAAATAAAGTAAATTTATTTCTCTTTAGAACCGTCATTTAGCCTGACGTGCCTTAACCGACAGAGCCACGAAGAATCGTTCGATTGACAAGGTCAATTCTACTGCTTTTAAACTTCAATCTTCTATGAATCTCTCACGTACATTCATATCTGCATATATAGGACACAGGTTCGACTCCTGTCGGAGGACGAATATTTTCTATGAAAATACTCGGACATTCAGGCCGGTAAATGTTATTAATACTGTTTATTATAAAACAGAGCATTTACTTAAATATTTGTATGTATAAAAAGCATGTATAAACATGAAAATGTGTTATAATAATTGTCGAACTTTGTCCATTTCATAATATATATATATATATATATATATATATATATATATATATATATGTGTGTGTGTGTGTGTGTGCGTGTGCGTGTGTGTGTGTGTAAAAAAGCCCGAATGTTGTGCAGCTATATTGAGTTAATGGACGGCTTGAGCTCCTAATTTTTTGATGAAATTGAGAATTAAATAGAAGACGACATCTATCCTCTTGCTCTCACTTTATGACAATGTCAGTTAGTTAAGATGTATTATTTGTTTAAAATCATTACTGCCATTATTTTTCAAAATGTATCAGAAAACATTATTTTCTAATTCCTTTTTGTCGAAACATTAGCTTATAAAACTTTCATATAATTCTTATATCGGGAAAAAAATCTATACGTTTCATTCCAGAAAAAAAGTACGAACGCAACATAAAAAATGTGTACATATCTTCGGATAATAGACCTAAAAATATTTTAAAAATATATAGAATTAGGGCATGGAGAATCTGATACGGATCGAATAGAGGGAAAAAGAGACAAGGGAAAACAACGCGTGACATTCCTGGTGGACTTAAGCAAGTGGACGACAGAACGTGGTCTGGGGGAGGAAGCAGAAGGGAAGGATCTTGGTGAGAGCTGCAAGGGATAGAGGGAGGCGGAGAGCTATAATCACCTACGCCCTGAAAATACATGGCATATAAAAAGAAAAGAAAGAATATTTTGAAACCTTATATCTGATGTTGCTCCTCCATTTTTAATATCTACTTTAGCTTCTCGCTTTTATGTTGCGATGTCCTTTTTAGTATCGTATCATTGTTAGTGAAAAAAAAGTAAGTGTAATTCTTTTTAACCATCTCACCCCAAGCAAGGAGATAAAGCAACTAAGACGCCAGGTGTTATTGAGAGTAAAGGAAACTGAGAAAAGTTCATTGAGTAGAACTAGCGATATTGATGGATTCAGAAATTGACGATTGACGTTGTATTTAATCTTTTGAAGATACTCGGTTGATAGGAAAGCAAGAAGAAAACAAGATGACAATTGAAGTTGCATTTAGATTATGAACTTCAGCTATAGTGGCAGCAAGGTCTCATCATTTTACAGCTGAAATGCCTAGATTTAGCCGCAAGTTATATATAAAAGTTTATCTTGTCCCGTCTCGCTTGTGGAACTCTCCAGTAGAAGGATGAGCCCGAAATGCGATTTGAAGGGCAGGAACACTAGAATCAAGCAGGACGTAAGTTTAAATATCTGGGAAGCGTCTTGACAGAGGACGGTAAGTCCGACACTGAGATCCGTAGACGTATTGGAATGGCCAAGGACACATTTCAAAAGCTGTGCAGAGTATTGCGAGACAAGAGGATTTCTTTGGTAACAAAGAAAAGAATACTGAACTGTTAGGTGACATCTGTCCTGCTTTACGGCAGGGAATGTTGGACGATTTCCTCAAATATGAAGAAGAGTTTCGAGGCAACAGAGATGTGGTTCTACAGAAGGATGCTAAGGATGTCATGGACCGAGCGTGTGAGCAACGATGAGATCTGAGAGAGGTTGCAAACAAGGAGGAGGCTTATACTTAATATAAGCAGCTGAAGTTTCTGGGACATATAATGAGGAAGGAGGTCCTGGAGAATCTGATAGTCACGGTTCGAATAGAGGGAAAGAAAGAAAGACAAAGGAAAACAACGCATACCTTGCGGACTTAAGCAAGTGGATGGCAGAACGTGGTCTGGGGGAGGAAGCAGAGGGAAGGAACTTGTTGAGAGCTGCAAGGGATAGAAGGAGGCGGAGAGCCACGATCGTCTACGTCCTGAAATGACATGGCACATAAAAAGAAAAGTCAACTTTGATCTTCAAAAAATTAAATGCAGTGTCAATCGTTATCATCTGTAATCTTAGTTTCTCTACTTTTTTTTTCTCAGTACTTAACATAATTTAACTTTGTCTCATATTCTCTCACACACTGTAACCCCTTACATCTTAGTGGCTTTATTGCCTAACTTGGGGTGGCATGATTAAACAATCTGCTTCGCTAGCTGCGCAATGATTTCATATTTTATCTGTTAATGGAGAAAGAAATACATCTTAATTTCTGAACCGTAGCTGCTCAAAGGACACATCAGAGAGTAATTGTTTGGGGCTAAGATTGAGGAATCGGAGAGCAGAGTTCGAATTCTAGTCTAGTTCATTAAACTCACTTAGGTGCTAACACTCTTGGTAAAGCTATGGATCCAATTCTTATTGTTATGGGAACTTACCCATAATAATAATAATGGACTATTCCGGGCATCATAAATACTGCGCCTCAAGAGGAAGCAGCTGTAGTCAGTCACAGTCCGAGCCAGTCCTTTTTGGACGACTCGGCTAGACGGTCGAACTCTCTGCCTCTGAGGCAGAGGGGAACTCTCTGCCTTTGGGCAGAGAGGAACTCGGACGAGGCTCCGCCGAAGGGCAGAGCCTCGTTCGAGGTGGTTGACCACCCCGATCCCGTTTATACGGGATCTACGGGCTATTTTTGGCCGAGCCTACGGGCTCGGGTACCCCACTTTAAACCCGGCCTTGTGCCACATCTGTCCCTCGTGGGGAGGACACTAAATACTGTCACAGTCCGAGCCAGTCCTTTTTGGACGACTCGGCTTGACGATCGAACTCTCTGCCTCTGAGGCAGAGGGGAACTCTCTGCCTTTGGGCCGAGAGGAACTCGGACGAGGCTCCGCCGAAGGGCAGAGCCTCGTTCGAGGTGGTTGACCACCCCGATCCCGTTTATACGGGTTCTACGGGCAATTTTTGCCCGAGCCAACGGGCTCGGAAAGCCCACATTAAACCGGCCTTGTGCCACATTCGACACACGTGGGCGTGTTGTTAAACATCGTCACAGTCAGAGTCGAAGTCAGACGATTACTGTAAGTCATTGGAATAGTGATACTGGTCGAGACAACATAGTTCTCTCTAACCTAACCTGATTGTTATTACTAACATTTCTACTTCTTTTGTACATATTCTGTTTGTAATATATCTGTGTTATTCCATACCTGTGTTCGAGTTATTCTCCATTGGTTCTACCTTGGACCATCACCGTGGTACAAGGAACTTGGGCCATAACATTTATCCTCCTACCCATGGATAAATGAGAGTGTTGTATCTCTTTTCTCTCGGCCGGTGATCGCTAGTTGTTTTGAGTCCACAGATAAAAGAACTTCAACATAGGGAATTTATCTAACCATAGGGAACCTATCTAAATGCTTTGTAGGCATTAAATAACCCAATGAGTTGTTGATAATCCGTAAAACAAAATAAACCCAAACCCTAATCTACAAACAGATTTCTTACAAAGAATACATATTTTATTCATACAAAACGATCCTTGTCGACATTAAATAACACATTGAGGTGTTGATAAATCGTAAAACTAAATAAACTCTAATCTACAAACTGATTTCTTTCAAAGAATACATTTTTTATTTATATGAACCTATCCTAAGCATCTTGTCAGCAGTAAATAACCCATTGAGGTGTTGATAAGCCGTAAAACTAAATAAACCTTAATCTACAAACTGATTTCTTTCAAAGAATACATATTTTATTTATATGAACCTATCCTAAAAATCTTGTCGGCATTAAATAACCTACTGAGGTGTTGATATTGCAACTCGGCTCATCGATTAATAATTCCGTAACATTATCCATTAAACCATCGGCATATCCAAGCTTACATCAGTTGCTATTCCGAAATGGTCAGCCAACTAGTTATTGTCTCGACGTTACTTAACATTGGTGATAGTACGGGAACCGGTGTTTCAACGCTATATGCTAGAAGGGAAAGTACTGATATAATAAGATGCTGACTTTCCATGCTAACCTAAATAAAAAGTTGGGAAGAAAAACTCCCTTCGGTACAAGGGCGATAACATTTGGTGGACAGGAGAAAACTATTTTCCTGAAAAAGCTTTTCGAAGCGAAATATTTTATGTATTGAAATAACGAGTAGCGCTAATTGTTCCGTCATTGAATACTGAAAGTTTCCTTATAAGGAAACGGTCAATCTCATCTTTAGCGTCAGTATATATCCAGCTGAGGAACTGAAAACTTCACTACCGTGCTCCTTCTGATGATGATGGCGACGGTGACGATGATTTCGATATCGGATTTCTTTCTTTCTTTGTCTCCTGATATTAAGAGATTTTATAAAAGACAGATAGTTATTCATTGAGAGAATCATCACACATTACCTCAAATCGCATTTCGGGCTCATCCTTTTACTGGAGAGTTCCACAAGCGAGAAGAGACAAGATAAACTTTTATATATAACTTGCGGTTTAAATCTAGGCATTTCAATGATGAGACCTTGCCGCCAATCTAGCTGAAGTTCATAAATCTAAATGCAACTTCAATTGTCATCTTGTTTTCTTCTTGCTTTCCTATCAACCGAGTATCTTCAAAAGATTAAATACAATGTCAATCGTCAATTTTTGAATCTCTCAATATCGCTAGTTCTACTCAATGAACTTTCCTCAGTTCCTATTCACTTTACCTCGATCGTACACACTTACTCCTTAATGACTTAATTACACCCCCTCTCTGTTTACCTGTGTTAATTCATTTTTCGCTTGGCCATTACCGTTTCAAGATTCAAATATTATTAAGTGATAGATTGATTGCTGGATTTGCTTTCTGCGGCTTATTTGGAAGTTATTTAAAACCAGAAACTCTCCTCACAAATAAAGCAGAGACTTGCAGCTAGAGAAATATTGGTGGGTTGTTTTATGTCTAGCGGCATACCAACATCTTTATGGGTATCCGACTATATCTCTGAGATGAGGTATTATGATTACCTACATTATTTACATGATTCCTACTGTTATCCTCTTCGTCATTGCCATATTCACAACGTTTCGGCCGTTGTACGCTCGGTCCCTCCTCAGGGAATTAGAATTTCGAACCGAACCTTTATTTCCTCCACCATAAGAGATTGTTCTAGTTCCACGTGCCATGTCTCTTCCGGATGTCTCAGCTATTTCTCTTTAACTCATCCTTCAAGTTTTTGGTTCACCATTGCTGTAGCCTGGTATTGAACTCACAACTCACCAAGGACACGTGACCCAGTGGATAAAGGCGTTGGCTAGATTAAGTGACTAGACATAGAGAGTTGCGAGTTCCATACCAGGCTACAGAAGTAGACACAAATTGTGTAGGTTATTTGCTGCTTTCCTCTGTCCTTACGGTCAATATATCTTATGATTCTCCGAGTCCCATTTCCTCATTATATGCTTGGCGAAGTTAACCTATCTTTTTCTGATTTGAACTATAAGTGCCGTTTTTCGTTTCCTTTTTCCTTACAACTTCGTAGTTATTCGCATGTTCAGTCCATGGTATTCTCAACAATGGTCTGTAGAATCACATTTCTGCTGCCTCAAGTTTGTTTTTTTATCTGTGAGGATATTGTCAAGCATTGTTTGCCTCTACGAAGACGTAACTGTTCAGTACATTTTTCTGTTGTCTGAAGAAATATTCCTGTTTCTTAATAGATTGTTTATCTTTTAGATAGAGTCTTTTTCTATTCCAATCAAATATCACTGAAACAAAATGTCGGATGACTGATGCATGTAAAGAAGGTTTCAGTGAATTTTGTCAAAAAAGAAAACATATCTCTTGTTTTTTGCAAGAGATAATTTTCCTTTTTTTTTCTTTTTCTCTTTTTTCTTTTTCTCTTTTTTCTTTGATACATTTTATTTTCTTCTTTCTTTCTCAGACTTTTCCTTTTTGATTCCTTTTTCTTCATTTGATTTTTCCTTCCTATATTTAATTCTTCCATCTTTCTTTCTTTTTCTTTGCCATGCTTCTTTTTATATTTTCTTTTTCTCTTACTTTGTTTGTATTTATAATTTTCTATTTGGTTTCCATAGTAAATGTGTTTCTGTACTCGAGTTTGAAAAATCGGTTGTCATCGAAAACTTAGGCTGGTGATGAGGAATGTCTGTTTTCAAATTTTGTGTTGATCTGCTGTCGCTAGTTTTGCTAAAAACTCGTGTTGAGAAAGCAAAAATTATTTGTGGTATTATTGCCACTGTGTAGTAGTGGAGAAATTGTAGTGGTTTAGTTGCTTCGCTTTCCCCGTTTCAGACGTCGGAGTTACCATAAAATAGTGACTTGGTAATAAGAATGGACAATTGTAGATATTTGTTTACGGCTGTATGAAATAACATGACCACACAATTTATTTTAAACGTAAAATACCACATAATAGGAAATACAAGAAAGGAACAAAATGGTTTTAAAAACATAGCATTTGTATTTATGTGTGTGTTGATGTACATGCGTCGAAGTTAAAGATCTGTGGGTGTTATGTCTCTTAGACTGGGAATATTTTTATCTGAACTCACAAAAGTTGAATGAATTCAAGTTGAGGAATGATGAATAAACCTGTAGTTTTAGAAGAATATTTCAGAGAGAAAAGTCCTTGTTGCATGCTTTTAAATGTTCTGTATGTTTGTAATGAAGGTTGGAAAAGTTCGTACGTACGTGCATGCGTGAACATGCTTTTAACGTCTGACCGCCCATGGTCTAGACGAAAACCCTTAAGATCACATCGCAAGAATTTGGAAGAGTAAAAAAGAATGAGCGAACTCGTGTCTGCTATATATAGATAATGTAATGACGTGACAGGATCACAGCAAATGGCGGGAAACTTGACTTGGTCATGCGATGGAAAAATATTTGTACGTAGGTGGATTGCAACGCTTACTTGTGCGTTTATTGACCAATTAGAAGCTGATATCTCCTGAAAATATTTACTAAGCTGAGCAGGCTCTCTGATCCACTTTTTTACACAAAAATGTACAAAATTATACATTTATAAGGAAGTGGTAGCGGGATGCTACAAGATAACCATTATTTGTGGTGTAGTTGGCTGTGTGTTGTCACGAGGTCACCATTAAATGTAGAGTGTTACTGATAATAGAAGAAACGACAGGAGTGCTAGAATATAAGGAAGTTTTTTATTTCCTTTTCTTGTACAACACAAGAACTTGTGGAAAAATCTGAAAGCAAAAATTGAATAGTTCGTGTTTTTTTTTCTTCTTTAAAGTCTCTGCGAGTTGCTAAGTATCAGCGGCTGCAAGGCTTTCAAAGCATTTGATACTGTTCGTTCAGCGGTCAAAGGAGCGGGCTGCTGTGGGACACAGTTGTATTCATCTTGTCGAGCAAGTAAACTGTTCCAAGGTAGTTTGAAAATATTCTCATTTTTATATTGTATGATAGGCTCACGCACACGCGTGTTAGCTCCACTTTTCCTTACGATCTGATCGCGTATTTTTTTCGTACATCCGATTAGTCAAAAAATGTGGTCGAGTGTTTTATTTTTTAAGAAAAATTGCGTAGACGTTTTTTAATTTTATATACAGGGAGTCCATAAAGTTCGTGTGCACTTTAAAAAAATTATAACTTTATTTGTATTTACGATAGAAATAATCTGTAAAAAATGTTATAAAGTTTAAGTATAGCTAAAATAACTAATGTGATTTCAGGCATTACTGTAAATCAGTTGGCAAATATTTTCCGTGAACTTCAATATCGTATTTACTTTTTGTATTGCTAATGATGGAGGACATGTGGAAACTTAAATAAAATTTCAATAAAACCTTAAAAAATATAGATTTACTTCTTTCTAATCCTTTTTACAAATTATTTCTATCGCAAATACAAATAAAGTTATAAATTTTTTAAAGTACACACGAACTTTATGGACACCCTGTATTAAGAAATACGTCAAAGTTGATCCGATTCTTCTCGAACCTTCCTTGACGAGGAATTGCATCATTTTTTTTATAAATACTCCCATTTCCGGATCGATATAGAATATTTTGAAAGAGAAGAATTTGTGATTTGTCTTTTAATATTTCTTTTATTTATGTGCATCTGTATGTGAGCATTATGATACATTATTTATGAGCCTGACAGGTAGGTAAATATATTTACCAGATTGAGTTTTTCTGATTGGATTATTATTTTAGTTTGTTGACGAGAGGTTCTCGTATTTATTTTCGTATACGACGGGTCCATTTTCTGTAGGCTGATCAATTGGTTTCTTGATGTAGACTGGCTTGAATCTGCCAATTGAGACAGAGTCCCTTTTATTACTTTTTTCGACCATGAAAATGTATTTGATTGTTCTGATACATTGTAAGGTCCGTCGTAATTGGGTGGCAACGATTTCTTAATCGTGACCCGACGCAGAAAAACAAACTCATTAACATTTATGTTAGGAGGTAGATACTCCATGTTGGAATGTACACGCGTTGGTGCACATTCAAAAACTTGCCATATGCTGTTTTAAGCGAAACACATAATTTGAAGCTGAAGTGATATTTTGGTTAAGTTGTATGAAAAATTTCTCCAGGTAGCCGTAAGCGTGTACCATATGCCATCTCTGCTGCAGTACTTTTGACGTCTTCTTTAATCGTATACCGGAATCCAAGAAGAATTATCGGCAGATATTCACGCCATTTGGTTGGATCAATTTGGGCAGCAAGTGCAGTTTTTATTTGGCGCTGGAATCTTTCCACCAAGCCATTAGCGCAAGGATGATATGCAACAGTTTTGATGCAGAATTTTGAAAGCTTACGAGTTGAAAACGGATTTGTTATTTTAACAGAAGACAATTCTTTCACTTGAGTATTTATTTAAAATATTAATAAATAGCAAATTCAAGTATGCTTTGAATCTTAATTATGCTAAATAAAATAAATTGACAACCGTTTGTACATACACTAGTCATTATTCATATATTAGCCGTCCTTATTCACGTAATAATCATTTGCAATTATTTCAATAATAATTTGTCAATATTCAAGTTATTCAAGTAATAATCATCTGCAACTATTATTCACATAATAATGCTCATTCGTCATTATTCATTTTATTCATATAATAATTGCTTTCATTATTTCCGTAATAATGCCCATTCGTCATTATTCAAGTTATTCACGTAATAATCATTTGCAATTATTACTTCTGTAATAGTCGCCATTCGTCATTATTCAAGTTATTCAAGTAATAATCATCTGCAACTATTATTCACATAATAATGCTTATTCGTCATTATTCACTTTATTCACATAATAATTGCTTTCATTATTTCCGTAATAATTCCCATTCTTCATTATTCAAGTTATTCACGTAATAATTCTCTGCAATCATTATCCACATAATAATGTCTATATTCAAGTTATTCAAGTAATAATCATTTGTAATCAGTATCCACATAATAATCGTCATTCGTAATTATTCACGTAATCATTGCTATTATTTACTGTAGTTATTATTCAAGTAATCATAAGTATTTAGTCAACAGCCAATATAAAGTCATTATTCACGTAATAAGCGTCATTAACAGCTATTTACTGCTACTACAGGCGTTATTTACGTAACAGAAGTCATTATTCAAGTAATAACTGTCTGTGCCCGTTATTTACGTAATAATCGTCGGTAATTACAGAAAAAGTCCTTTCATTTTATTTACTGTAATCATTATTCATGCAATAACCGCTTGCTGTGTTTTGATCGCATAAATTCATGATCCTTGAATTTTTTTAATTTCCGAAACTTGTTTGAAAAGACTTCTTCAATTTATTGTTTAATCAACATGACTCTTCCGGATATCTTAGTTGCCTCCCTTTAACTCAACTCTCCAAGTTTTTGTTCGCCACTACAGTAGCCAGGTATTGAACTCATAGCTCTTTGGGTCAAGCCATTGGGTCCAACTAACGCTTTTATCCACTGGACCATGTGTACTTAAGTACATCCAGAATAGATATGGCACGTGGAAATAGAACAATCTACCCTGGTGGAGGAAAAAAGTATTCAGTTCGAAATTCCAAACAGCTGAAGAAGGCCAGATTATACAACGGCCGAAACGTCGTGAATATGGCAATAAACATGAGTACAGTAATCCGAGCAATGTAAATAATTACAATACCTCATTATGAAATATAGACAGCTACTACATTATAACATTTTTATAAACAAATATCTCGGATGTTTGACAAATATTTGATAGGTGAAAAGGCTACTAGGTGTGTCCTTTTACCAAGTAATCTGAATGACTGGAAAATTCTGTCACATGACTTGATTGTAAATAAACAGATGCACGCTGGTTTGCTGCCATTACGTATTTTGAAATAAATGTGGGTAAGTAACAAATATGTATAAGACAAATATAATTATCATTTTGAAAAAATACCAAATTAAAAGAAACTAAGTGCACAAAAAGGAGGCATCAGTACTTTACGTTATTTCAATAAATATGAATCTCCTTAAGCAGACGGATGGTGCTCTCTCTTTTGTTTTTAATTTCTAGAATTATAATATGGTAAATACTAAAATTGGTATAAATTGTCACCCCGAGGTTACTATTACTTGAATGGAAAGGCCTTTAGTATCATATTAGTTTTCAATTCGATTTTTAAAAATAAAAGGCAATTTTTTTACTACGCTCAACTCAACGAGCCGTACAAAAAAAATGTAAACAAAAAATTTAAAATTCTCTTTAAAGTCCAAAATTTTTCCTAGTGATGTGTTTCGAAGTCTATTAGTACAAACAGAATGAAATTAACGGTTTATCTATGAACGCTAGTCTGTGATGACAAAGGACAAAGTAGAAATAGTCATTCTATCCCTGTCCGAAAAAACGCGGAAAATTGTAAAACTAAAACCTAACAGAGTTTGAAAACCGGTAGTGTGATAATTAAGAATTTGTTATTTGTTGATAACTAAATTTTATTTAACCTTATATATCCAACAAATAATTTAAGAATATAATCTTTGATTCCATACGTTTTTATTAAACTTAGTATAAGTAATAATTTTATTTGTATACTGACTGAACGGGAAATATGAAGCTAGATTAATATCATAATCTTTGTCCGATATTGAATAATAGTAAAATAGAAATAGAATTATTTCCTTTTTGTACACCCATACAAGCAATAATCTAACAATTGCTAAAATGAAAAAAATAAAATATATTTCCTTTCAAAATGGTTCGCACTCAAAAATTATATTAAACTTTACAATTTAAAAATATCTTCAAAAATGTTTCTATTTAATTAAATAAATACTTATATGGAACTGCAGCGAGATTAATTTATAAATTGCACTGAAATATTAAAAGTAATTAAAAAAAAACGAATATTATGTTTATATGGATTTTTTGTCGAATATGACTAAAAATAACGTTTTATTAAATTAGACAAGCAAACAAAAATCTTTGAGTTTTATTGAATTGCTTTTGGCAAGATGCACGCCGATTTTTCTGTATTTTTAGACTCAAAATTGCATAAACTTTCTATTGAAATAATATACTCTTATATTTTTATATAACTGTAAGAAAACTGGCCGAACACCTCCCTGCCAAATAAAAAATAGTACATACGTGATATAGACAATAGGGATGAAACATAGCACAAAGATATTTCCCTAAATATTTTTAATAAAATAACATATTCCAGAAACTATTCATTCACTAATGGATATGTCCTGAAATTTTCGTAATTCCCAATTTATTTATTTCATTGCGAATAAAAAAGTATCCATTTTGGTGGTACCAAATGTATTTCAATATTGAAAATAAATGGTGTCTCTAAAGTCTGGACACAGGAAATCTAATTAACTTTATTTTTTATCTCCACAGATTAAATATTGTGTTGTCAAAAGAAGAAGGAATTAATTTCTTTTTCTGGAGTCTACTAAAGGAGAAGGTGTACTCAATGAAAATCACAGATGCAACACACTTGACTGAACGCATAAAGAGTGAATGTGCTAAAATTGACGGCAATGTGGATTTATTGCATCGACTTCACGTGAGTCTTGCAAAGCGCATCAACCTTTGCATCACAAATAATGGAAATCATATTGAACATGTTATTTGTTAATATTCCAATTCAATAAAATGTCGTTGAAAAACATTTCATTTCTTGAAAATATGCGTTTTTTCTTATGTGTCCAGCATTTATGGACAAGGTATATATATATATATATATATATATATATATATATATATATATATATATATATATATATATATATATGTAGTATAAAAGTGAACATTCAAGGCAACACTCAGAGGCGAACGGCTGTTTCATGCTAGACGCAATCATCAGGCCGCGAATGTTGGATTTATTCTCGACTATTTATATATATGGGTCAGTGGTGCATATTTAATAGTTTTGGTCTAGGAAGATAATTAAAGCTATTTATTCGTCCAATGTTTAGATTGTTTGCCGTAGTCTATTCTGTTATTTTGGTGGGGGGATACTTTTTAGTTAATTAATTAATTTATTTGGATTGATTATTTTTACTTGTTTGTTTATGCTTATTTTCATTTGTTCTAACTGTTATTTTTGTGGGGTCGATTTGGTAATTTGTTCATTCATTTATTTGGATTAATTTTTATTTGATTTTTTATTTATTCACTTATTTTTTATTTTGTATATTTTTATTTACTCTATTTGGTTTTCGATTTTTGAGTAACGTAGTAATGTTTAGTATTTTTTTATCGTTACGTATCAGTTATAGCTATTTTCACGTCCAATGTTTGGATTGATTACTGTGGTCTATTCTAACGGTTATTTGGCGGGATTTGTTTGTTAATTTGTTTATTATTATTTACTTTATTTATCTGGGTTGATACTTTTTACTATATATATATATATATATATATATATATATATATATATATATATATATATATGTGTGTGTGTGTGTGTGTGTGTGTGTGTGTGTGTGTGTGTGTGTGTTTGTTTGTGCGTAATTTGAATATGTTAGTAGTTTTATCGTTTTCCCGAGGCGGTTGTGTTATAGAAGATCTCTTTTAGGCATGGGAGATGAAGGAACAAAGCCAGCCGATAATCATCAATTGACCGGCGGCAGTAATGATCACCGTTGGAAGAACTCAGGTCCGAGCCGAGCCGGTTGTGTTATACGAGACCTCCTTTAGGCTAGGCAGATGATGGAACAAAGCCAGTTGATAACCATCAATTGACCGGCGGCAGTACTGACCAGCGTGGGAAGAATCCAGGTTCGAGCCGAGCTGGTTGTGTTATACAAGACCTCCTTTAGGCATGGCAGATGAAGGAACAAAGCCAGCTGATAACCATCAATTGACCGGCGGCAGTAATGACCAGCGTGGGATAGAACCCAGGTTAGAGCCGAACCGGTTGTGTTATACAAGACCTCCTTTAGGCATGGCAGATGAAGGAACAAAGCCAGCTGATAACCATCAATTGACCGGCGGCAGTAATGACCAGCGTGGGAAGAACTCAGGTCCGAGCCGAGCTGATTGTGTTATACAAGACCTCCTTTAGGCATGGCTGATGAAGGAACAATCCAGCTGATAACCATCAATTGAGCGGCGGCAGTAATGACCACCGTGGGAAGAACTCAGGTCCGAGCCGGTTGTGTTACAGAATACCTGCTTTAGGCATGGAAGATGAAGGAACAAAGCCAGCTGATAAACATCAATTGACCGGCGGAAGTACTGACCAGCGTGGGAAGAAATCAGGTCCGAGCCGAGCTGGTTGTGTTATACAAAACCTCCTTTAGGCATGACAGATGATGGAACAAAGCCATCTGACAACCATCAATTGACCGGCGGCAGACTTGACCAGCGTGGGATAGAACCCAGGTTAGAGCCGAGCCGGTTGTGTTATACAAAACCTCCTTTAGGTATGGCAGATGAAGGAACAATGCCAGGTGATAACCATCAATTGACCGGCGGCAGCACTGACCACCCTGGGAAGAACTCAGGTCCAAGCCGAGCTGGTTGTGTTATACAAGACCTCCTTTAGGCATAGCAGATGAAGGGACAAAGCCCGCTGATAACCATCAATTGACCGGTGGCAGTACTGCCCAGCGTGGGAAGAATCCAGTTTCAAGCAGAGCCGATTTTGTTATAGCAAACCTTCTTTAGGTATCGCAGGTGTCTATTGCAGAAAGTAACAGTCCGTAGGAAAATGAGAAACCCCTTCTTTCCAATTAAAGATGAATGGAAAGAAAAAATGAACATCCATTTCTCTTGCAGTTCCTAATTTCCTTCAAACTTCCTTGTTTCTCAAACGTTCTGTCCATGATATTCTTGGCACTTCAAGTTTCTTCTCCATCTGTGGGGAGATTGTCCAGCATTCACTGGCATATAAGAGATTAGACATTACATAACAGTAAAGAAGTCTATTCTTTTCTGAACGGATGTTATCGTCATACTCTGGAGTATGTGATTGGTGTAATGGATAATGGAATGAGAAATCACAAAGCCAAGTTCGAATTCCAGTCGCGTTCGTTACATTTACTTACGCACAAATAGCACTGGGGAAATGATTAATCTTTTCTCCTCCAGATATGGGTTAAATAGTAAATTTTTAAACCGGAAAATCGTTGTTATCTTCAAAAATATATTTGAATGCAATATTCAGCCCGCTTGCAAAACTTTTCTTCCTTTCAATCCAAAATATGTGTCAGCTTTAAATAGCGCACAAAGGTTTAATAAGCCGTGAAATATCAATCAAAACCTTATTACTTATTTTCTGAAAGGGATCGTTCGCTGTTCCTCCGCCTCTTTGGAATTCAGTATAAAAATTTCCATCGTCTTTTGCTACACCAGTTAGTTTAATTTCTGCGCCAGTTTGATCTCTCCAATCCATGTAGCATAGCAACGGTTGTCACATCTTAAACAACCATGCATTCTCTCTTCATAATGCTTACTTCTTTTTCTTTTCTTGACTATCTTGGCTAAGAGTTCGGTCAATTTTCTTTCTGAATTCGCTATCAATACAAATATCATGTTGCTATGGTTACGTCCGCTAATAACAAATACTGCTAGGTCTTCACGCCCTCCATCAGCGAGAATTATCTTGTAGGACATATTAAACAAATCTGGTGAGGAAATACATCGTAATTTGTTTCTACCTCTTTCTATTTTGGTGTTTGATAAGTATCTCTCTTATTTGCTTGCAGGCTATTTTCTTCCTAGCAGAGGATTCGGATGATTTCAATAACTTTTCTGTGTGCTCAAATGTAGTTGGCCCTAAAGTACAACAACGTTTAGTGTTTGGTGTCAATTAATTTCAAAATTCGTTGTCTTACTCGATATAGAACGATTACTGGAATAATAATAATGTTATGCATTTCTTAAATATATTCTTTCTTCTATATCAAGAGTTACGTAAAAAGTATTAATATAATATACATTGCATTTCTATAGTAAAATGCTTTACAACTGATATCTGTTGTAAAATCCTTTATCGTGCATTCTCATAGTAAAATCATTTACAATGCATTTCTATAGCAAAATCACTTACAGTGCATACTTTTAGTAAGATGATTCCAACGCATTTCTATATAAAATAATTTACAATGTATTCTTATAGTAAATTAATTTTCAGTGCATTCCTATAATGAAATCATTTAAAGGTAATTCCTATAGTAAAATATTTTCTAATGCATTCATATAGTAAAATATTTTTCAATGCATTCCTATAGTAAAATGATTTCCAATGCACTCCTATAGTAAAATTATTTACAAGCATTCCTATGGTAGAATAATTTACAATGCATTCAAATAGTAAATTCATTTATGATGCATTCCTATAGTAAAATCATTTACAATGTATTTCTATAGTAAAATCACTTACAGTGCATACTTTTAGTAAGATGATTTCAACGCATTCTATAGTAAAAATAATTTACAATGCATTCTTATAGTAAATTAATTTTCAATGGATTCCTATAATGAAATCATTTATAAAGCATTCCTATAGTAAAATCATTTACAAAGCATTCCTATAGTAGAATGATTTACAGTGCATTCAAATAGTAAAATCATTTATAATGTATTTATCTACGAAGATTCCTATTGTAAGTGACATGTCCAATTTCCGCATCATTCCGTATGTAATGATTTGTGTGAAGTGAATGTAGCGTTATTATTAATACCTATTAGAAGGCTTAAAAGAATAATTTTTGAAGTTATTCACAATGACGACCGTGTAACTTATTACTGGGATGTCTTTTGGACCATTTCTTATTCTGTTTAGCACCTCTTTTAGATATGTTTTTAAACTTTTGATCAGCTAGTGTTTAGTCCAATTTCCCAGTATTCGAAATGTTCCTCTTAAATGCTAAAAAAAGGTTTTTAACTTTCCTTATTTTCATTTTTTCGAAGCTCTACTCAAATAAGTGGTTTAGTTTAACAACGCAAAAGGTGTATTTTTACTTTATTTTCATTGGCCTTAAGATTTGGGCTAGTAGTATATTAGAGATTTTGACAGCACGACATATCGAGACAAATGAAAAACCCAACAAAGCAATGAAAGATAGAGAGATTAGAATTAGACTTCAAAAGACCAAACAAAACAACAATGGAAGACAAAGAAAATCTAATAGACAACTAAAAGGATTAAATGTTGTTCTAACACGTAATACAAGCAATTAGTGACGAGAAGATGAAAAGTTACTTTAGTTTACATTACGTAAAATTTATCTTCGGTCTAAAGGTGCGGGCGGTGTAACAGATAGCCTCTGGGAATGAGAAATCGGAGAGTCGATTGAGTGATTTGTTTAAGGGCAAATCAACTGTTTATGGGTCATTTAATGTCGAAATTCAGTATTCTTGGGAGCTTAGAAATGATATAAATATATGTTATTCTGCTTTCGCAATCGAATACGTGAAAGATACTCTGCTTTTGTGCATATATATGTTCGTGTGGACATAATTTCTAAAGTCGGTGATATGTATCTTTTATGTAGTTTTGTTGAAGTTATATTTTGGTATAGAGCTTGATTTAAGAAATTGCCGGATATGATATTGCTTAATATCATGAAAGAGTCCTTTCAGGCTGGTTGTTTGGCAGAATTTCAAATGGATTTGGATAAAGATACTACAGATTGCTAGTGTGCGCGTATTCTTGGTAATTTTAATATAAATTTATATTATAAGTAATCTTTTTTATATTCAAAAATTATTGCTGGTATTTTTATTTAAAAAAATTATTTTCATACTTTCATCGCGTTTTGTTTTATGAGGGGTTCACTATTTGCCCATAGCCGGGACCCTAACAGATGCTACCAACCCGGGTTAGGGTAGACCTGGGAACAATTAAAATTGAGAGGTGGTTCCACACAACTCAAAACCTCCAATCTCCCGATCAGAGGTCTTGCTCTCGGATGTCGGAGAGCCGATATCGTGTTCCAGTTGGCGTCGGTACGCTCACTTACTCGCAAAACATTTGGGAAAGGTATGGCTCTATTTCTTCCACCCAGATATGGGTTAAATAGTTAGAATATTCAATCATAAAAAAGTATGTGTCAAAAGATTTATTTGAATCTCATTATCCAAGACAGTGTTGACCAGTAAATAAAACTCATATTTTCAAATGGATGTTTGTACGAAAACCCACAAATACACTTTCGATATCGAGATTATCACTTTGCGGTCTGACGTTGAAACTAAAGAATAACGCTACGCATAGTTAAATTAAAAATGCATATGCGTAGTTTTATAAAAAAAAAACGTTGTTAATTCGGACAATATTTGAACAATCTCGATTCTGGAGTCAAGTGTAAGTTTTAACGAAAATGGCAACAAAATGGACACTTTTACTTAGAATCAGAAAAAGACAGTTGATATTTTTGAGAGACAAAATAAAGAAAGTAGGCTTGGAAAACTTGACATTCACAGGGCATAACGAAAGCGGAAGGAGCAGAGGCAAACATCGACTAACGTAACGAATGAGATTATGTAAATGGGTGGCAGAGATTAGGCAGGGATTAGGAGTAAGGGGCCAAGTATTGCTTAAAGCCACAAAGAAGTTGCAGAGAGCCATGTTCGCTCCGCCCTGAAGGGACACAGTAGATTAAAGAAGATGTTCTCGTCGGTAAAGACTGCAACGAACAAATATGATGTAACCTCCCAAGAACATTTGTCAGCAAGAGGAATAGCCCAACATATAAAGTAAAATTTGAAATACCAAAACCAAACAAGTAGGGGTTGATAATCCTTTATCCAAAAATCTTGTGCTTCAGTTTTCAGATTTTTTTCGGATTTCGGAATACAGCTATTTGATTTTATATAGAATCTGTAAAATGGGGCAGTATAGGAATGAAACCCGGGCATAAACACGATATCTTTTTACATTTCATAACATTACTTATACATATAACCAGAAGGCAGTTTTAGATAAATAAAATATAGCCCGAAAGTAATTATTTAGATTATTTACATTGTTCAGATTGTTGTCCTTATCCTTATTGCCATATTCACGATGTTTCAGCCGTTGAACGCTCCGAACTTCTTCAGGATCTCTCTCTATTTTGAGATGAGGTATTTATATTATTTATATTATTAACATTGTTCGGACTGTTGTCCTCATCTTTATTGTCATATTCACGATGTTTCAGCCGTTGTACGCTCCGAACTTCTTCAGGATCTCTATTTGTGAGATGAGGTATTTACATTATTTATATTATTTACATTGTTCGGACTGTTGTCCTCATCTTTATTGTCATATGCACGATGTTTCAGCCGTTATACGCTCCGAACTTCTTCAGGATCTCTCTCTATTTGTGAGATGAGGTATTTACATTATTTATATTATTTACATTGTTCGGACTGTTGTCCTCATCTTTATTGTCATGTTCACGATGTTTCAGCCGTTGTACGCTCCGAACGCCTTCAGGATCTCTCTCTATTTGTGAGATGAGGTATTTACATTATTTATATTATTTACATTGTTCGGGCAGTTGTCCTCATCTTTATTGTCATATGCACAATGTTTCAGCCGTTATACGCTCCGAACTTCTTCAGTATCTCTATTTGTGAGATGAGGTATTTACATTATTTATATTATTAACATTGTTCGGACTGTTGTCCTCATCTTTATTATCATATTCACGATGTTTCAGCCGTTGTACGCTCCGAACTTCTTCAGAAGAACAGTCTACCCCAGTGAGCGAAATAAATGGTTCAGTTCGACAATCCAAACACCTGAATAAGGCCGGAGTGTACAACGGCCGAAACGTTGTAATGAATATGGCGGCAAAGATGAAGACAATAGTCCGAATAATGTAAAAAGTGTACATAATACCTCATCTCAGAAATATAGACAGGTACTGATAGGCCGAAACGTTGTAATAAATATGGCGACAAAGATGAGGACAATAGTGTGAATAATGTAAATAGTGTACATAATACCTCATCTCAGAAATATAGACAGGTACCGATAGGCCGAAACGTTGTAATAAATATGGCGACAAAGATGAGGACAATAGTGTGAATAATGTAAATAGTGTACATAATACCTCATCTCAGAAATATAAACAGATACTGAAAGGCCGAAACGTTGTAATAAATATGGCGACAAAGATGAGGACATTAGTCCGAATCATGTAAATAGTGTACATAATACCTCATCTCAGAAATATAGACAGATCAGAAAGAGAGAGTTCAAGTTTTTAGGATTCATAATGAGGAAAAGGGCTTGGAAAATTTGACACCCATAGGGCATACTGAATATAAGAGGGACAGGGGAAAACTGCGCATACCTAACTAATGAGTTTGTGTAAATGGATGGCAGAACAGTGTTTAGTCGAGATAGCAATGAGACAACATTTACTAGGGTGAGACACTTGTGAAGAGCAATGATTGCCAACGACCCAAAGAGAAGAAGAAGAAGAAGAAGAAGAAGAAGAAGAAGAAGAAGAAGAAGAAGAAGAAGAAGAAGAAGATCGATTCTGAAAAGTTTTGTAGAAGATTTTCAAAGGCCTCAGCAATCCTTTGATTTCAATATGATTTTAGATTTATGGCGAATTTTGAAGGAACATATTTATCAAAGGAATTCTTTAGATCACAAATATTTGAATATTTTTGTAAAGAACAGCTCCCGAATCCGTAAGAATGCAGTCATTGACGTAAATCTTTAAAAAGTGACACTTATGTGTTAGAATAAGTATCTTATTGTTAAGCTATTGTTATAGGGCTTTGCACATTTGCATCTGACGGTTTAATTCTGAATATCATCTAATTTTACAGGAAAATACATTACCGGAGTTTCACCTTTCGGCAAATTTGTCCTTGTTTGATGCGCACAAAAGGTACCAACTCCACCAAATCCTGTTTGATAAACTAGGATAGCATGGATAGCTGATAAGCAGTTTTGAGTTTGACCTTTTAAGAATTGAAAAAAAAATGGTGACCAAGAAGATATACGTACCACAATGTATTTGTTTACTTTTCGCTGAAAATAAGTAAGTAACGATGAAAAATTATGCAATTCGTTTTGCTGTGAAGTCATTTGATATCTTTCTAGCAGTGAGTTTAATTTTTAATTCCATGTCTCGTCAGGAAGTTAATCCTGGTGTGACGATCAACTACATCTGGCAGGCTTCTGATTGGAAGATTGGAAGTTTTGAGGAGGGTTGGGACCACCTCTTAATGGCAGGGGTGGTAGCATGTGTTAGAGCAAATGGTGAATCCTTACACGGTAATCAAAACGTTAGAAAACGATAAAAGTACATTTTTATAGTAAAAATACAAGGAATACATTTTTATTTTTTATTATAAAAAAAGTATTGTTACTCATTTTGACCAACAATATTTTATATTAAAATTACCAACAATACATTTTTATAGTAAAATCACCAACAATACATTTTTATAATAAAATCACCAACAATACATTTTTATAGTAACATCACCAACAATACATATTTGTAGTAAAATCACCAACAATACAGTTTTATAATAAAATGACCAGTAATAAATTTTTATATAAAAAATTACCAACAACGTATTTTATCTGTAGTTGAAGGTATGTAATTGCGCTAGGAATATATTTAGTTGAATCCGTGAAATTATGTTCAAAATATTTAGATTTTGGCATTAAATAACCCATAGAGGTGTTGATATGTCACTACACAAAATCAAACAAAATCTTCTGGTAGGCTATCATGGCTCTTTTCTTTTCTTCATTATCTGTGATTTGTCATTCTTGAGAAAGATAGGAAAATAGTTTCCCTTTTCTTTCTCTGCTGTTTCGAATTTTAAATTAAAATTAATCTTTCTATTTGTTCAATTGTTATATGAAACTTATTGAACATTTCCTGTTTTTGTTTCGCTTTATTTTCTTTTATTATCTGTTTCAGTTCCGTTTCATTTCTTCTGGATAAAAACATAAATATCCTGAAAGTCTTTTGGTTCTCTATGATCGAAATTATTCTCCTCACAAATCTGCTGAAATCGGGCTACCATTTTCAATCTCCATTCTTTAGCCATTTTTATACATCTTTTCCTATTTTCACACTACAACCTACCAGTTCTGTCCTGGTTAAGACGTTAAACTAAATCCGCGTTCTGGATAAGACGATAAACTACGTCCAGCAGCAAGGACTCTGATCAGGAGGTTTTGAGGAGCGTGGAACCACCTCTTAATTGCTGATGTTCCAAGGTATACCCTGACCCGGAGTGGCAGCATCTGTTAGAGATCCCTGCTATGGGAAAATAGTTAACTATTACCAGCCATACTTTTTTGAAAAAAAATATTACCAGCAATACAATTTTGAAGGAAAAATATTACCAGAAACAGATTTTTGACAAAACAAAATATTACCAGCTATAAAAATGTTGTCGTCATTAAATAACCCATTGAGGTTGAAAAGCCGTAAAACAAAATAAACCAAACCGAACAATCTACCAGTTAAAATGCCATCTTTTCATTTTACATTACTTCTTCCATTAAAGAAACGGCCATTTTCTGAACACAGTTACCTTCCCTTGGTATTTATTTCATTTCTTTTATTATTAATTTACCTCTCTCTGTGATATTTTTTTTATGTTAAACATTAATATCTCTTTCTCTTTTTTCTTATAGTTTCTACAGACAATATTATTTGCTATTCCAGTGTTATTTTTCATTTTCCTTCTTACTGTTCATTATGTTCTCTATCTACTCATATTTTCAATATGTCCTTTCAACTTGTAACATTCGGGATATAAAGACTCGTATCGGTTGCTGTTGGAAAGAAATTCTTATCTCCTCTTGCTTCAGATATAGTAAGACGAGATAAAATAGATTCCTACCTTTACCAAGTGCATTTGCCTGACAGTGAATGGAACTCAATTGGAATTGGAATTCAGCTCTCCATCTGTACAAGCAGTCTCCCATCGAAGTACTGTCCAGTCTTTCTTTCCGTAATCGTATGGAAATAGGTGTTTCAGAGTAATGTTGCCACAAGCCAAAATGTTATTTAAAATAAATAAGATAATACTGATACTTAATTGAAGTAAAATCATTAGAATCTTTACCAAGAGTCAGAATATAATATTTTTTGATCTTATGTTAGTGTTATATATTCTTTGGAAAGAAATAATTTTACGGTGATTAGAACTAGTTCAAACTAATGTGGTAATTAATCTTTTAATTTGATCACCTAAACAAATTAACAAGGTTATTTGTGACGTCTATGAAATAGATTTTGATAAAATCCTAAAACAGGAAATTAATTAATTGCAAGATGTGTTCCTGCTGTTACACTGCAAATTAGTCCTGAAACGACAGAAGGAAAAGTGAATAAGATAAAGCCACCAGGAACTGGTGTTTTGACTACTTTGTTTAGGGTCTAATGATTAAAAAGCACATTTAATATTTTTATTAGGAAATTTGTGAGGAGAGTAAATATAGTCGATTTTCATTGCAAGCATTTAATAATTATTAATATTTATGGAAATCAGCAGATGACGATTTTTCCGCGAGGTGGCATTTAATGTGATTTCAGGCAAATATCTAATTGACTGAATATCTTGGTTTTAATTTCTCGGATGCTAATAATTTTATTCGGCGATGATGAATTCATACAACAAAAGCAGATTTTTTTAAAAATCCGAAACAGTATGATAATTTTAATGTAATTATTATTTTATTTTATTCACTTTTCCAGGCTTCATTTTATGTGTAATATTAAATTAAGTTGAACATTTTAATTGATGCCTCATTTGCCAGGAATAATTTACATATATTAATGTTTAATCATTAAATATTAATGTAAAATATAAAACAAAAACGTGTTTTTGTTCTTCAGATTCCTGAAAATTAAATACAGGGTGCGGCAAAAGTAACACTTTTTTTTTCGAGCTGAGGTGGAAAGAACGACATGGAACAATTGAGCAGCTATCACGATCATCTGATCTAACACCACCAGACTTTTTCTTATGTTGCGTACTAAAAGATCTTATTAACAGACTCAAACCGAAAAAAAATTCCTTAATTAAAGCGAGCAATTTCTGATAATTTTTTTCTGAAATTAATGTAGAAATGTGCCAAATAGTTTGTAGTAGTATTGCTTTTATATAGAGGAGCCTTTTGAACATGTTCGCTTTCGATCAGCATGGCTGGTGTTAACCCCAAGGAGGATGGTTCATTGCGCCTTCTCGAGCTGATTTTTTCCACTGGCAAAAAGTGGAAAGATGATATGGAATCATCAGCTAAGTCTCCTGCTACGAAAGTTTGTTCACGCCTCTTGTTAGACAATATTTCTTGCCAGAATCTATCTTACACATTTACAAGTTTTCCATTCATCCATGCATTGAATATTGCTGCTACCTGCTAATTCCGTTATATATTTCAAGATTGTTGATAAAACCCTAAGAATAATCTGCAATGCTTTTAGACCTGGCCTGGTATCTTGGTTTCAGTCACTTTCTCTCTGCCCTAATATAGCTTCCCTGTACCATTTCCATAAATACTTTCATGGTAATTGTTCTAATAAACTCCTCTCTATGGTACCTAGACTTTATCAATTTAAGTGCAGTACTAAACTGGCGGAAAGCTCTTACCATTTCACAATTGAAATGGCTAGATGTAACCGCATCTATGCTAAAAGATTCTTCTATCGGATTTCTCGCTTGTGGAACACTCTTCTGTCTTGTATCTTTACCGATAGTTTGTAGAATGTGTTCTTCGTATTTAGGCATACGAGCGGATTGAGTAAATACCAAATTACTATAAATTCGTGTTGGGGCTTTTTAATCTCAGAATTCATGGGAGAATTGAGCTCCAATTTCGCATTTATTCATATAGATTCCATATTGGTTTTACTTAATTAGCTATTATGTTTCTCTAACTCTTCAAAAGTTGAATGTATAACTAATTCTAATTTCTATTTTCCCATCTTTACACTATATTAATTTTATCTTATAAATTTTCCCCTACTCTGTCACCCATGAAATTAAAATAATTGTTTGTATGAAAAATAAGGATTTACGTACATCAAATCATCTTTAAATTAAGTGCAATCAGAAGAATTATCGTTGAACTTTTAAAAGCTAAGCTTAAACATTAATTCAATACTTAAATGCAGCGATCAATTTTAAGTTCTCCTGTACTTTATTGATGCCTATCGCATCTATTCCTGCCTTGCTATTGTGATGATGCCACACCAAGAATCCTCCACAGGAACTAGCTTAAATACCACCCGATAGGGCGGCTTTTAACCAAGCTTAAAATTTTCGCCAGCTTAACATTTTGGGTAGGAAAGGAAAGCAATGATAATGGATAGTATAATATATTAAAATATATTTTAACTTCGCATAATCTGGCAACCCTGAATCTGAGCTCAATAAAAATCGTTCCCTGCGCCTAACTTTTCTAGGGCTTTTGAATGAGCTATGAATCAATGAAATCGGACCAGTGGAGGAGTTGCTTGGACACCCACACGCACAATATATATATATATATATATATATATATATATATATATATATATATATATATATATATATTAATAATATATATATATACATATTAATAATAATTTTGCAATAATTTTTTTAAGTTCTGTTAACTTAAGTAGACATTGAAGCCTAAACATGCAAAGTTAGCTTTTTAAAGTTCATTGTAATTTTTTATTTGTTTTTATTCTTGTTAAATAACACAAATTATTTTTTTAATCAACACCGTAATAAAATGATCTTCGTGAAAAGTGCACTTTCAACAAGTTTTAATAGACTATGTGACACCATAGTCAATTTCTTCATTTTGTACTCTTGTTCCCCATAAAGCCCGAGTTGGGGCGTACCTCTTGCCCTCGGATAAACGCAGAGCGGACGTATTTCTAGTCCCTAGGATAAGCGGAGTTGGGGCGTACCTCTTGTTCCTCGGATAAAGAGAGTGGGGCGTATCTCTTGTTCTTCGGATAAAGGAATTTGAGGGTGTGCCTCTTTTCAGAGGGATAAACGGAGTGGAGCGTACGCTTATTGAAACATTGAACATTCAGAGATCCCTCGCTATTTATTTGAACTCAGTCTATTTATTCAAGTGACAAAAATTCCGAATAAGTATTAAATGTATGTAAAATACTAAACTATTAAGCAGGTGAAATAAATGAAAGTTGAATTTAATTGTTTTCAAAACTACTTTTTTTAGTGATTGTCCTTGAAGTTAGAACTATTAAAGTCACTATCAATTGCGATTAGAAATAATGTTCTTTGGGTTGATTAATGGCAATCCACCCCTAATAGGTTAGATTCTTCTCCCTCTAGAAGAGGAAAGGGAAATTTCAGGAATCGAAGATTTGGATCTACAGAGAATTGCTGCGAATGCCATAGACTAAACATGTGAGCAACGAAGAGGTTTTAAGGAAAATGAGGAAACAAAAAGACATTTGTATTGCGTTCTGTGTCGTCACTGGCTTCATTCTCTCGGACCCCAACAACACTTCGTATACGGTATAAACAAAAGACGGCTTCTTTATATTATTCATTTTATTATACGTGAGGACCAGAGAAGATAGCATTGTTTCCAGGAGGCAGCGGCAGAAATGTCCACTGTTTTGCTGCTTAGCATTCCGGCACGTGTGGCCCTCGCCTGTCTATGGAATCTGAGCGGGTAAAGGGTGTCGTCTCTTCAAATTTCGTGCGTCACTGCCAACACCGCGCCATTTTGGTCTTATTTCCCAAAACTCTGTCAAACGTTATCGATCATTGTCAGAATTCAACACACCAGAGGCATTCTGACCAATCACTTGTCATCCTGAATCTATCTCCGCATTCTGTAACACTTTTTCTACGAATCAGAAAACGGTAGTTTAAATTTCTTGGACACATAATGAGTTAAAAATGTTAAAAGGGTTAAATAGCAACATAGATTGGAATCTGACTTTGTGTCATAGAATACACTGAAATACAGAAAGCTATAAATAACGTCACAGTATTATTGCATTGACGTAATTGTGTTAGCTAGGTTTAATTACCTATATTTAAAGGAATATATTATTTAAAAATGTAAAACTATAACCAGTTAGTCGAAATCTGAACTGATTGGGGATTCTGTTCGAATTCATTTATACATTAGGGCCGTACACGTTATATATCACAATGGAAAGTTTCAATCAAACGCACCTGTTCGTACAAACGTTTTCAGTTGACATGAAGTGGAAAGATGATATTCAATCAGTTGCTAAGTCTGCAGTTAAATAAGTTGGTTCACTCTGTCGTGCTAGACAATTTTTTCGCCAGAATCTATCTTATATATTTATAAGTCTACCATTCGACCATGCTTCGAATATTGCTGCCACATCTGGTTTGGTGTTCTCACTATATATTTAGCGAACTGTTTACTCCGACATTTATGTGTGTATCTATAAACTTCGAGTAGATGAAATACGTCAACCTGGGAGGGTAGTTCATCTAAGAGAAAGAAGACTCTGATTTTAAACTTCGGCTGCCTTGTGGCCATGTCCAAACATGGGAAAGGCTCCGGGAGTAAACCCTGAGGACAAATCCGGTGTCCGCAGAAACTGAAATTCCAAGTTGGTGTCTGGCTCGGGACAATTCACTTCATGGCTTCAAAGAAGTTTTTAACCTTGGGTGGTAGTCTTTCTAGAGATGGTGTCTCGACAAAAACACCAGGGTGTAGGGTTGGCGTTCCACATTTTGTATCAGCTACCGAAAGAACTATGTTCCGACCATCCATAGGGAAGTCGAAGGATGGTGATGCCATATTTAGAGATTCTTGATAAAATCCAAAGAATAATGTGCAATGTTATTGGTTCTGACCTGGCATCTCGGTCAATTTCCCACCGCCGTAACATAACTTCCCTGTGCTTATTCTATAAATACTTTGATGGTAATTGTTCTGATGAACTTTCCATTATGGTACCTAGACTTTATGAATTTAAGCGCAGTACTATATTGGTGGCAAGGTCTCATCATTTTAGCGTTGAAATGGATAGATGTAACCGTAAGTTCTTTGATAACAACTTATTTTCTCGCTTGCGGAAATTTTGATATAAAAAAATATACATGCAATATCAAACATTACCTTTCTGTCTTCTTAATTCTTTTTGGTTTATTGTCCTCTCTCCTTAATAATGTTATTTTTCTCATATTCTCTAACACTCAGTAACCCGTTGCGTCTTAGAGGATTTATTGCCTTGCTTGGGAAGAAGTGATAAAAAAAGATAGAGAATCTTCAGAACATCACCTGGTGAAGAATAAATTTTAGTTTATCGATATCAGTGTAACGAATATATATATATATATATATATATATATATATATATATATATATATATATATATATATATATATGTAATCATAATCTTTACTTGAAATAGGATTGATAGAATTTTAATCTTTGTGTACAATAATATTGAATATTCTGAAGAAGGCTCGCCCAGGTATGACGATAAACTACTCCAGGAGAAAGGCCTCCGATTAGGCGGTTTTCAGGAGTGTGAACCACCTCTTAATTGCTGTTTTTCCCCAGTACCGCGCAAACTCGGGGTGGTAGTACCTGTTAGGGTCCGAGCATTGGGCAAATAGTTAACCGCCACACTGGGGTTAAAACACTATGAAAATATAAAAATAGATTTTTATAGTAAAATAACCAGGAAAACATTTTTGAAAAAAAAATTACCAACAATTCATTTGATTCTTGACACAAACCCTCTTTGTGAAAAAAAGGCCAATGAAACCTGATCTACAAATTGATTTATTTTATTCTATTCATACGAACCTGTCTTAAACATCTTGTCAGCGTTAAATAACGCATTGAAGTGTCGATGTGCCTTAAAACAAAATAAACTCAAACTCTGATCAACAAACAGATTTCTTACAAAGAATACATATTCTGTTCATATGAATCTATCCTAAAAAGTCTTCTCGACATTAAATAAACAACTGAGATTGATATGCCGTAAAACAACATAAATCAAACTAAACTAAAGAACGCAATGGTTAAAATGCTATGAATATAGCTTCTTTGGAAATACTATGTTTAATCTTACTATAATATATTGCATTAGTCATGATTGCTTATTACCAAATGTTATCGGTGCTTAGAACTTAGATAAAACTCAGAATTTTAAATAGTAATAGTAAAAGTAATACTAACCCTTTCCTTATAAGGAAACATTGAGCATTCGTTGATTAAGTAGCCAAACCTCCTTTTGGTTTCATATTATAAAATCTTCCTATTAAAATAATTCAGGGAAATTGGTTTCTCAACTCCAGTAACTTCTTTTAAGCAATGTTGGTCGGAGGTGGGGCTTTCATCTTAACCTTTTGTTTGAAGTAGCATAGAACGTCGCCATTTTTTTATTATTATTTTCCTTTCGAATTATATGTGCTCAAGTGATATGGGGCCTATAATTTGGTAAAATTCTTTGTGATTCTGTAGCGTCACCTCACGAAGTTCGAAGATAGATAATCGTTGTTAAAACCTACAGGGCTCGTTCGTTGGAAGCCATTTTTAAATTAATGATCTGTGAAATCGGTTGTTTACAGTTGACAGCCGAGTTATTTCTGAATCGCCCTGGGTATGACTATGGACTACATCCGGCAGCGAGGATTCTGACCGGGAGGTTTTGATGAGCAAGGGACCACCTCTTACTTGCTGTTGTCCCCATGTCTACTCTGACCCATGGTGGTAGCAGTTGTTAAGGTCTCAGCTATCGGCAAATAATGGACACATAAACTGGGGTCAAAACACTATGAAATTATAGGGGTACCTCAATTTAACGGACTAATACGGAGAGGGTCGTCCGTTAAAGAACATTTTTGTGGCTTAAAATCACCCAGTACAGTACAAATACAATATATATCTTATTTTTAAGTTACATCATCTTTAAATGATGTTTGAAAAGTTTTAAAGGTTACCTAAACTTACCTTTAACCATTGCTGTGATGGTACTGCCGTGAAAGTGCCGTGATCGTAGAGTGGGACCTTTTATAGTAAAAATACCAGTAATACATTTTCATAGTAAAAAAGTAGCAGCAATATATTTTTGTAAAAAAAATATATATTTCCAGCAATACATTTTTGCAAAAGAAATTACTAGTGCTCCAAAGAAAATTAAATTTCGGAAATTTGCTTCTCTGTGTCGCACCAGAAGGTTTTTCTCGCCTGAGTCCATCTTTCAAATCTACAAATCTACCATTCGTCCTTGCATAGAATACTGCTGCCATATATAGTTTGGTGCGTCTGATGTTCATCTCGAGGTTCTCGACAAAATCAAGAGACGGATATGCAATGTGATAGGTCCTGATCTGGCATCTCGTCTATAGTTACTTTTTCACAAACGGCTCCCCTCTATCTTTTCTACAAATATTTTCATGGCAAATGCTATGACAAGCTACTTCCACTGGTACCCAAACTGCATGAATTTAAGCGTGCTACTCGGTTGGCATCTCGGTCCCACCCTTTCACTGTCGATACGGTTAAATGTAACCGCCTCTTCTACTCCAACAGCTTCTTCTCTAACTCTTCCCTACAGTGGAACTCCCTTCCACTTACTTACTATGCTGATAGCTATAATCTTCACAAATTCAAATGTAATGTCAATCGACATCTTCTGATGTTTGATCTTGACCCCGTCCTTCTCTTTATCCTTTCTTCAAACACCCCTCTTTACTCTTGATCTCACCCTCTGTAAACCCTTGCGTGCTAGTGTTACGCTAACCTTTCTTGGGGTGAAATGAAAATGTTTAAAGAAAAAAAAAGGTGACCCATAAGGAGTTGATATGCCGCTAAACAAACATTTCTGAAGGTTTAAGCATCATGTATGAACTTTTAGACATGGCGAAACTATTTAAGAACATGACTCGAGTTATTTGTTTAACTCTTTGATTTTGTAACAACTTCTACCGCCCGGATGTACCCCAAAATTGTAATGACGAATGTGGCAGCTAAGAATAAATTTGGAGTAGAATAAAATATCTTAAGATTTACATGACCGGATTTCCGAAAATTGATAGTCCTCTGGCTTCTACCTCCTACGACAACCGACCTACAACTGCGCCACCCATCATGCTACACACCCTCACCGAGACAGGAGAGTAGAGGGAGGGAGCAAAAGAAATCAGTTGTCGACAAAGAATTACGAGTAATTTAGGGGTAACAAAACATCTCATATGTATAAAGCAGGGTTAAGGGCTGTGATCCATCAGACGTGGTTCTCCACAGCTTCCTGTTCATTCTAGTTCTTGTGCACTTACCATCCCTTACATTCTTAACCCTGACGTCTATTTGCATAAACTCGCATATTTCTTTCTCTCTCTCTCTCTCTCTCTCTCTCTCTCGCTTTCTTTCGGTATATTTTGTATATATCAATTTCTCCAGGCCTCTTTTAATTTTTTTATGTGTCCCAGATATTTCAAGTGTCATTTTTATTTCTAATTTTTTTCTAAACTTCTTCATTTATCACATGTTCCGTTCGTGTTATTCCCAGCATCTTGCAGTAGAACCAGATATCTGTTGCTTAAAGTTTCATCTTCAACTGTGAGAATTTTTTTCCAAGGAGGATTGGTCCTATTTGGCTGAATCATATGTAATATTAGTTTTTAAGGAACCAATTGTAATGACGAATGTGGCATCTAAGAATAAATTTGGAGTAGAATAAAATATCTTGAGATTTACAAGACTGTAGCAGCGAACACAATAGATTGGAGGGAAAATGTCCTTCTGCTCCTTAACAGTACACGGCGGCATGCAAAAATAACAGAGGAAACTATTTTAGAATGCGATTGCTTGGTTATACAACACAAAGCCACCCTCACTTGGCTTTGCACAAAACGATTTTTATCTTTTTAGACCCATTACAATACGCTTTGCTAGAGGAAAACTTTGTCTAATATAAACCAGATTCAAGAGTTCGTCGCAAACCTTTTCGTGTCAAAGCCTAAGGAATTTTTCTCAAAAGATCTGCGTGAAAAGCAAAACAAGTCCTTGTAAGTAATGCTAAATATAAAATTGAATAAAATACAGTGTACAGCAGAAATTCATTCCATATATACTTCCCAGAAATACCAACGACATAATAGTAAGACAACAGCTAGATGGAGACACCATTGCCATTAATGCCTTACGCTTATACCTGAGATATTTCGAGGGTCTACATGGAGGTATTTCTGACTCACCCTTCTTTTAGAAGAATAAATTTGATAAAAAACACAGAAATTATACATCTTGATACAGAACTTTTTATTTATTTCTTATGAAAATTTCTTATTCCTTTCATTTGCAGTTGGAAGGCAACTTTTGAACTTCAAATGCGCATTCAGATCTTTGGATTAGATTTTTTGTCGTCTATTACGACTCTAGCCAGTTAGTCAATTTTCTGTATCTGTCCGATTCTAATATCTCCAATTCGTTACTTCTAAAGTTAAGCTTATGTAATATTAATAACTTTGTCGTGGAAATTAAGGAATAATTAAAATTGTCTTTGATGTCATGTGAGACGTACTAGTAATCACGTGAGTTTCTGGAAATAAAAATATAATTTATTAAAAACAAGCACCAGAAACTTGGTTTTATTTTTCTATATTCTTTCTGTATATGTAGTGACTTTTTTTCGTCAGGCTTGTGACTGGGTCTCCAAGATGTCAGCTCGCTGCATATTACAATATAACAATACATGCACAATGGGAGAAGCAGTCGTCGACATGTCTGTATCTTGGAGATGCCAAATATCACCTGCTTTGTTTCCTTAGCAGAATTTCGGTTTTTGCAATGAGTTATTATTTTTCTGTAATACGCATTTCCCTTTCCAGGTTTTCAAGTGTAAAATCCGAGGGCGGAGGCTATTAAACACGCAAATTAATCGTCACTAATTATATTTATTGTCGAAACTAATAAGTACCAAAATGTTTAAAAATCACTAATTAAAAATTAATTTTAAAAGATATTCTTATAGATATAAAATTAGGTACCTCCAATAATTCGCTGAAAAACGAGCGTAACACGTTGAAAAAAGCCTCAAAGTTAATAAAAACTAAGTTTTATCATCAAAATGTTTATGTTATTATTAAAAGGAAAGAAAATGATGGATGTAATGGAAGTGGTAATGAAAAGTTTCGCGCCTGTTTTCTTGTAAAATAACACATTAATTTGGAAAGTCTCGTAAAAATCTAATATTTGTCGGGTTTTAATTAAACTTTCATGACTTATTAACAAATGAATGAATTTATTTTTGAAGTTATTATTTTTAGAAAATCTTGGTAACAATATATATTTTTTTTACATCTGTAAGCACCCCCTTCATATTTGTTTTATAAGTTAAAAGCAGAACACCTTATTGAATGTATATCATCAATTTTTTTTTCAAAATTTTGGCAGATTCTCTAAAATCTGCTCCAAATCGTAAAAAAAGAACTTCAATAAAAAGTTATAATTATTTAATTAGATAAGATTTTAATTGCTTTTATAAATATGGCGGAGCGTGGTCTGGGGGAGTTGGCAGAAACACAAAACCTGTTGAGAGCCACAAGGGGTGAGGGAAGTGGAGGACAATGATCGCCTACGTCCTGAAAGGACACGGCACATAAAAAGAATGATATTAAGGACACTATAGCCTGAGAAAGAATTTTGAAGAATAATGAATTTTTACAAGAATTGTTCTTATATTTTTAATTATAATAATTTATAAAATTTCAAAAATGTTTTAAAAATTCTCCAAACTTCGTCCTCGTTAGGTTATTAAGTGAAGCCTATATTTACTAAACGAAAATTGAAAATCATAACGCCCATATATTTTTAAAATAATTTTTTAGTTTTTTTATGTGTATAAATTTTCTTTTTTTAAATTATGGTATTTCATACATGACACTCTCGTTTAAATGGTCACGTGTTTCAAGGATTGTGCTCCTTACGATGAAGTCCTAAAGAGTGGAACAGCTGAAACTAAATTTTTTTTACTTTGTCATTGATTTTTCTAATTATATATATATATATATATATATATATATATATATATATATATATACAAGGGAGTAATTTATTAAATCCGACATACTGACATTGGCATTTATTATATAGAAGATGTGTGCTGTTGAGAGTTGTGTTTCCTTGAATTGAAAATTATGTGTAACAGACTGACATACTGACCATGGCATTTATTTTATAGAAGAAATACTGCCGGATAAAAACATCCTTAATACACACACATACACACACACACACACACACACACGCACACGCACACACACACGCACACACACATATATGTATATATATATATATATATATATATATATATATATATATATATATATATATATATATATATATAAAAGTGAACATAGAAATCAACACATAGAGGCGACAGTCTGTTTCATGCTAGATGCAATCGTCGGGCCGACGATTGCATCTAGCCTGAAACAGACTATCGCCTCTAAGTGTTGATTTCTATGTTCACTTTTATATATACACACGCGCTATCTCTGATATTGAGCACTTTATCCCATAAATATAGCACACTTTAAGACTATATTTCTTCATATATATATATATATATATATATTTTAGGGGTGTGAGAGGGAGATACAATTTGACAATACAATTTCTTTTTTGTTTCTTTTATGCACCACATCATTTCAGAATGCATGTAATCATGACTCTCCACAACTTCCTGTCTTTTCTTACTCTAAGTAACGTTTGGCCCTTTAGCTTTTACGATATTTGTTACTGCTATCCATTCGCTCATACTTGCAAAATAGGTTCATCACTGCTTTCGCCTGATTCTTTTGCCAACAATAAGCCCTGTAGGTCTTAAATTCTCTAGGCATTCTTTCTTGATTATACTTCACTAAAATTTCAACAGTCTCATTGCGATTGTAAGTATCTCATATTCCTATTTTCCTTATGATTTCTTAATATCACAAGTTCTCTCCATGGCATTCTTAACATTTCGCTTTAATTCTTTTCTTCTTCTGTGAGGAGATTGTCAGCTATATGTGATTAGATATTACAATATAACAACATTGGACAGATGTGACATTACCGTGTTCTAAATTGAATTTTTCTTTAATATAGTTATTAATAAACTATTTAATGGTTTAATAAACATGATAGAAAAACAGAAGACTAAAATAGATCCTATATTAAAAATATATATCTTTTTAATATTCCCACTGAGGAGCTGTGATACAGCGAAACAGTACTTTCTGCAAATGGCATAATATCTTTTTAATATTCCGAATTTTAAAGAAGTTGTTTCCACCGCGATTCGAACCTGTTATCATTTGGTTGTATTACGAATGCAATTGCCCTTAAAGAACGGTCAACTAAAACATTTTAAATGTAAAAAGCATCGTATTTAAAATACTTTGAAAAAGGTTCGTGATACTGTTTTTATTTACCCATTAACAGACAGACTGTTAATTCAGTAACTTGTATTTTACGGCTTATCGACCTTTTGTCTGTGGGTTAATTAAAGCCGAAATTTATTTTTGAATTTTAGAATATTTATTTTTTTATTTTTAGCGAGTAAATGTTGCACAAACTTTTGAAAATAGCAATGATTCTTCCAGATAAATGTCCTACTATTTATTTGTTATTTTATTCCCCTCCCTCCACAGACAACGAATTGTAATATGGGGACTAGTTAGTACTTTCATAGAGACAGTGAGGTATTATGGTGGATGTAGTAAGGAAGGTACGTATGAATGTATTGTTTTGGTGTAAGGAATATTGTTCGTACGATTGGGTCAATGTTTGTGGCTAGCTAAGTTATAGTTAAGACAGAAGAAGACCGTCCTTCCTCCAATCCCCCCATCGGCCTTGTGCTACATTTCTGTGTATTAAACAGAATAAATATCACTATTTAACCCATATCAGCGGGGAGAGTAGATGGAGTCATATCTTTCTCAAGTGTGTTTGCGTGTAAGTAAATTTAATGAACCCGAATGGAATTCGAACTCTGTTATCTGATTTCTCATTCCGAGCCTTTATCACTTATACACCATGTCTTTAGCCATTAACATACACTTTCATGCAGCGCGATTATTCAAAATGGGCCTCTCTTTTTCTTGAACAATTTCGAGCTCTATAGTTCTTTTAAACGCTTATTTTCGAATGATTTCGAACTGTTGGCACGCTGGTGCATTATTTTTATGGCATTATTTAGTAGTTGGCATTGAAGTCAACATCCAGAGGTGACAGTCTTGTTTCATACTTAAACGCAATCTTCAGGCCATGTGTGTTGTGTTTTTATCTATTTATATTTGTTGGTCAATGGTGCATTAGGGATAATAACTGTTATATAGCCTCATTATCTTGGTCACTGCGCCAATTAATAGAATGTTGTATAGCCCCTTGGTGGGGGTGGTCTTGGGTGACGGCATCGATTCGCTCACATTGTTGTATCATCTAGCTATCGTCGTCTCCCGGCCGGGTAGCGAAAAGTTTTGGGATCCGGAGATGAAATAACTTCAACACAGGAAATTTTAAATTAGCGAGTTTATTAACGTCAACGTATACATCTTCCAACTAGTCAGTGGGGGTCGCTCTCTTCCCGTTGGGGAGTCGTTTCCAGACACGAAAGAAACACCTACATTGTTTGACATTTAAAACCCTTCTCATTGGAAAAACTTTATATATGTCTATCATTCTCACGCTCGTTCGGCTAATGAAAATCGAGTTCCTTTGTTTTGTCTTGTATCTGATCTGAAATATCAAATTCGGGAAGTCTTAGCAGAGATATATTTCTCTAAAAATAATTGCTAAGCTATTATTTAACAATAAGATGTATTATATTATCTTAACGGTTATTGGGTAGGTGATAACGGTTATATTTCAAATTATTCTAGAGGTTATGTAGCAGAAATAATTATGGATCCATATGTAGTTATTAGTAGCTATCGCTGTTTTTTTTTCTCCAACAGGGTAAGTAATAGCACTAAAAAGAACGTTTATAGTAATATCAATATAGTCAATAAATTAATAAAAATTCAGTCAGCTTAATTTTCAGCCGACTTCATAATCAGCATTAGAAGTTTAGATAAATCTGATTTGTGATGATATTTAATTCTGATCAGAATTGTCATTGAAAGCTTTGACGATAAGGTAATTAAAATTTGATTAATTTATTGACTCCAGCTCTCCACTAAACACTTTCTTGAACAAAATTCGGTTAGCCTTGAAATACGTTAAATATTTTACGGATTTTGATTGGTGCTATTGACCACTAATATTATATATATATATATATATATATATATATATATATATATATATATATATATAATATTAGTGGTCAATATACACACACACATAATATATATATGCACACACACACACACACACACACACACACACATACACACACACACACACACACACATATATATATATATATATATATATATATATATATATATATATATATATATTTCCAAGAGGATAGAATCCAGGTAGAACTCAATGTCCAGGACAGAGTAAGAATATAATAAAAAAAAGGCTCAAACACTAATATTCCATGGTTATAAATTTTACACTGAAATCGTAATCGCGATCCAATTCATTAGATGAATTGGATCGTGATTACGATTCCAATGTAATAAATTATAACCATGGAATATTAGTGTCTGAGCCTTTATTATTATTATATATATATATGCTTGCAGAGTGGGTAAATGAAACGTCCTAATATAAGCAGAGGTGTACACCTGTGCTGCTGTGAATACGCAGGCAAGCTAATAAATAATAGTTAAATTTATGCATGAGGTATAAACGTAACAGTGCTCAATGAGGTTATACAGAGCAAATATATATATTAATTAGTACATATACGCGTACCTAAGACACTTCCGGCAACATAGAACCCGTGCATGATGAACTGGGAATACAACCCAGTGAAACTATAGTCGCACGACAAAAACGTAAGTACGCGTATATGTACTAACTAATATATATATATATATATATATATATATATATATATATATATATATATATATATATATATATATATATATATATATATATATATATATATATATATATATATATATATATATATATATATAAAAAATAATAAATAAAAATAAAAGATTATGAAATGGACAAAGTCCGACATTTTTATGTTTAACATTCTTTTTAAAGATACAAGTAAATGCTCTGTTTATAATAAACAGTATTAAATAACATTTACCGGCCTGAATACCCTAGAAATTTTCATAGCAAATATTCGTCCTCCGACAGGATTCGAACCGGTATCGTATACGGAACCGTCATATAACCTGACGTACCTTAACCGATTCGGCCACTGAGGATCGTTCGGTTGGCAAGGTCGAATTTACTGCTTATAAACTTCAATCTTCCATGAATCTCTCACGTACATTCATAACTGCTCATGGCTTATCAAATGTAAACAAATGACGTCACACATTATGAAATGGACAAAGTCCGACAATTATTTAAAGACATTTTTATGTTTAACATTCTTTTTATAGATACAAGTATTTAAGTAAATGCTCTGTTTATAATAAACAGTATGAAATAACATTTACCGGCCTGAATGTCCGAGAAATTTTCATACTAATATTTATTTTATGTTGATTGTTGTATTTTGGTCATTCGTGATACTCTGGTTAATATGTGCACGGATTGCACTGAGTTTTGACAGGTGACAGGTCAATGTGGCAGCGAGTGTGGTCCATGTGTGCCCAACTTAACTATTTATTGTTCGCAAGTGATATATATATATATATATATATATATATATATATATATATATATATTCGTGTGTATGTGTATTTGTGTGTGTGTGGGTACGCACACATATAGACACACACACACATACACATATATATATTTATAAATGTAAAAGACAATAGAAAAATTGTATTATTAGCCGATGCGTTTCGTCCAATGTGGACTTTTTCAAGGCGAAAACGAAATGAATTTATTAAAACGAAGTAACTATTAACAACAAACAAAATGTCCTTAGCAACTGGAAGAATTTAGAAAACGCTATTTTATTCATATTGTCAACTGAAAACTTACAGCGTATGGAGCCAAGAATTAATTTCTATCCCACTAGACACATCAAAACAAAAAAGCTGGGATAAAATAAAATGCGAGGCCAATTTTACTAATTTGAGGCTCTCTCTGGATCAACAATCACATCGCCTGTCTACTATCTGCTTCACAGCCGAGTAGTGGCGCCTGGCTCAACGCAGTGCCCTCTTCCTCTACCGATACACTTCTAGATGATGAGTCGCGATCCGTCTTAAACTCAAATTATGTGCAGATGCAAATGTGGAGCCTCCATCGATGAGTTTGGTTTGCATCCTCTCTCCTGTCGTCGTAGTGCCGGCCGCTTTCCACGGCATGCAGCAATTAACGACATCATCAAAAGAGGTTTGGATGCAGCTGGTTTCCCTTCCCAAATCGAACCCGTAGGCCTCGACCGTGGTGATGGAAAGCGGCCGGATGGCATTACCATTTTCCCTTTTAAAATGGGTAAGTCGTTGATTTGGGACGTGACCTGTGCGGATACATTTTTGGCCGGTAATTTGATCAGGTCCTCGGTTGAGCCGGGGTTCGTCACTCGAGACGCAGAGATGAAAAAAATAGCTAAATATTCTTCTCTTGCTGATAGATATTTTTTACTCCTGTGGCTGTGGAGACTTCAGGGGTTATTGGCCCTCATTCGATGGCGTTCTTTCGGAGGATTGGCGCAATTGCGTCTCGATGAAGGAACGAGCCTCGCGAAACGGAGTGGCTCTTGCAGCGTGTCTCACTGGCGATGCTTCAAGGTAATGCTTTCTCCATCATTACGGTTTGCAGAGGATAGAAAAATTGTTTATAGTTACGTTGTTCTGGAATTGTAATCAATGGTCGACTGAACTTGCTTTGTTTCAATGACTTTTGTTTTGTTATAAAAAATAATTAAATTTTGTTACTATTACGTCAAGTACTGTCACGTGTGGAAATATAGTTTTTATTGTTGTGTTGATGGATTCAACCATTTTTTTTAATTTCTTGATACTGTGGTGTATAAAGACATATTTTCACTCCTATATATATACTACCCACGCACTCACGCTTAGGAATATTCACACATTCATTTATTCTCCAAAATCTTTTTTTTCGAAATGTTTCATCTTATGAACTTTCTCTTTAAATTTTCGAGTAACTCTATTTTGTCTTATTCTCTCAATTGTTATCATTGTTATTACAATATATATATATATATATATATATATATATATATATATATATATATATATATATATATATATATATATATATATATATATCCGTGTACCCCTTCAGTCAAAAATGACATCAATTGTTAGAAAGTTTTAATAGTGAGATGCAATAAAACAATGTATTGAGGATGAATAAAGCGAGAATAAAGAATTCCCCACTAAAATAGCGGCAAATGAACTGTTTAATTAATTTATATTTTTAGACGTTCAGTGGTATGTATAATGCATTGATTCCTCTTGGTATTATATAAATCACTTTTTGCTCACTATCTTTTCATGCTAATGATTTTATGTGATTAATATATGGGAAATGATGGAAATATATCTCAGAAGAAAAAGGTTAGTAACAGAAAGGCAAAGACAGCAAGTCCTATTTCAAGAAAAAGCTGAAGCAACACTTGACAAAACTGAGTGCTTCATATGAAAGGCTTGAACAAATAAGACTGTAATCTAATAAAAGGAGGTTTAAAGTAACTGATTAGTGAAACGGTTCAGTTTGTTCAGGAATTAATTTTGTCTAAATGCAGATAAATATTTTATTTGTATAGATTATTAAAATGAATAAAGGAAGTATTCACGTATAAATTAAATAATTTAAGTTGATTTACCTCCATTCCAGCTACAGATGGGACAGGGGATATATAAATAATTGCACATTGATAATTATTATATGGTTTGATTGTTCGAATTTGTTTTACGACATAGTTTTTATTCCTCGTTTTGCGCATTCGAAGGTTTGTTGGCTCTTTCATTCTTCCGTTAGTTGCCAGTTGAAACATAATATTCAGCAATACTCGACCACCGTAAGAAGGGCAATCAACATCAGCAGTAGGCCGGCCAAACGTAGATACATGTATTTGCGTGGACAAATGTAAATGGCATGTGAATTCAAGAATCTTAATAAAAATAATGTAGCCGGCGGCAGAACTCATAACCGCGTCCCCATTTTATGGGAAAAACAATACTTAAGCCCTAAATCGGATTACGATTTCTCCATTTCTCCATAACAAGATACTGCCGGGATAGCTTTTAAATTAAAATTTCTGGTCTTGATTTTCCGATAAAGAAAGTCACTATTACCTTTTCAAGTTACTGGTAGCACCGTATTTGTTCCAAAAGAGACTGACATTGTGTTTGGACGACGCATTCACAATGTCCACGTTTCTCATCCCTCTTTCGGGGATTGCTTCTAGTTGGGCATATACGCGCTGATTGATTGCTTTACCAATCAATAAATCAATATGATTCAGATAAACAGAATGACTGTATTGATTTATATTTCATGTGTCCTTAATTTCTGTCAGACACATCATTATTTAGGTTTTGCAACTGTAGAAATATTTCACCTGCGTTTCTTGCCTTTTTGACGTAAGAAAAATGGCGCTTTATGTCAAATTGATGCTACCTAAATCTTCAACCTGTCCCAGAAGTTCATTTTTCCATTTAAATTTAAACTTTAATTCGAAATACATGTTAATATATATATATATATATATATATATATATATATATATATTGAGAGGTTTCCCTTTTTTTTACACAAATGGACTCACCCAGGGTATACATATACTACTGCCAGTGAATACCCGATCAGTAGTAGTAGGAGTCAAGTAACAGTAGTAGTAGAACGTTGAGTCGGTCGGTAGAATAACGTAGCGGCAAGAGTCACAGTCACGAGCACGTAGACTCAGTAAGAAGTCAGACAGCGATACGTCGATATCGAAGACTCTCTATATATTTTTCTACTAACACCGCATTCCTAGAACTACTAACGTGTATTACCAGTTTGTATTATTACGTTAATGCATTTATTTTCCTATATTCATTCTTGGCGTTTGTTAATATTTGCTACCGGAATCCACAACAATATATATATATATATATATATATATATATATATATATATATATATATATATATATATATATATATATTAAATGAAAAGAGACCACTTTAATGTTCCATGTAATAAATTATTTCACCACAGCCCTTTTAAAGGACCGCGGATCATCAGATTTTGAATCGACAAATGAAAAAAGCTTTTTTCATTTTTCGTTTCAACCTTTGGAAGTAAAGGCTGATGATCTGCGGTCCTTTAAAAGGACTGTGGTGAAATAATTTATTACATGGAACATTAAAGTGGTTTGTTTTTATTTTTATTTAAATTATTAGCTCTGATTTACATTGAGCTCTCTGGATTTTATCCTCGTTGGGTCTACCCATACGGATTACCTACTTTTTCGTAATATATATATATATATATATATATATATATATATATATATATATATATATATATATATACATATATATATATATATATATATATATATATATATATATAGTTGCATTCAAACATTTATCGTCGGTAACAGTTATTCATGTATTTATTAAGACGCCAATTAAGAATGACCACACTTGCAATGGCTACAAATGTCTAGTTGTCAGCAAATGAGTCACCCCAATATGCAAGCTACAGGTGGTGTAATGGTTAGCAAGTTTATCTAGCTAGAACAATTACGACTGAGTAGTGAGTTCGATTCTCACTGGGTGCCCCCCTAATTTCGGACTTGTGCCACATCGAAGCTATGCTTGGGAAATCACTATGCAAGCAACAAATTTGAAAACGTCAAAATCATTAAAATACAGAAATGTAAATATTTGGGAATTGAAATAACTGACGACGTATAATGTGACACAGAAATCCGAAGACAAAATGAGATAACGAAAAATGTCTTCCAAAAGCTAAACAAAGTAATCATAAATGGGAAATTTTCATTAGAAACACAGAAATGAGGGCTCAAATACTATAAAATATCAATCGTTCTTTAGGGTAGGGAATGCTTGATAATTTCCTCATATATTAAAAGAAGATATGAAACAGGAAGAGAAGTGATGCTAATGAAGGATACGGAGAATACTATGGATAGAAGCATAAAAACAACGGTGGGGGGGTAAGGAAAACGGAAACAAAAAGAACAATAATACTTCGAATCAGAAAGAGGCTGTTCAAATCTTAGGGAGATAAATGAAACGGTTTGGAGAGATTGACACTCATGGCATATCCTGAAGAGATTGGATTAGTGGGGAACAATGTGTACCCTGCTTAACGAGAACGTGTAAATAGATTCCAAAAGAGAAACGGAGCAGGATACTAAAAAAATACTGCTACAAAGGATAAAAAGTCGTGGAGAGCCATGATCGATCACGATTTGAATGGACACGACACAGATTATTAATAAGTGTAATAATAATGTATATATCTATAGATATATTCATTATAATTTCTTTTTGATGTTCTGGGATAAGGAGTTATAATTATTTACATGCAAAATATTCTCCTAATCTCTGTTGTTATTATCACCTGATTGTCATCTGCCTGATGTTCTGGGATAAGGAGTTATCATTATTTACATGCAAAATATTCTCCTAAACTCTGTTGTTATCACCTGATCGCCATCTGTATGAATTCCAGGGCTGAGAAGTTATTATTATTTATATCATTTACAGCAATATCGAGGTTCCCTCGCGGACATTTCCCCCAGTATCGAGGTTATCATCCTTCAACATCGCCTCTGCTGGGTGGTCCACGTGTCCAGAATATGCCCCGATGGACACCCACGTATCATCCTTTTTAGAGAATTCGCCAGTGGCAAGGGGATGCGCTGAACACAAAAGGACGCTTCAAGGATCAGTTGAAGACATCCCTGACAGAGACCAACATCGATCCTGAGACCTGGGAAACCATTGCTACAAATCGGCCTTCATGGCGTAGGACCATCCGAAGGCGGGGACATGGGGCGGTGCTCAAGTCTTTGGAGTCCAACCGTGAACATGAAGATCTGCAACGTCAGGAGATCCCGACTCTCCCAGGCGCGTCCACTAGACCACCCATCCCCCCACTTTGTGACTCTTCCTCACGACTATTCAGGAGTAGGTTAAGCCTTCACAGCCAATTCCACCACCGCCACTAGCGGGGAGAAAGGGAATAAGGAGAGGGGGTGACAGTCCCGATGCTCGGATGCGATCCGGTGCCGACGACGACAGGTTTTTTTAAAAATGAGTTCAAATTGCTCGAGATCAGAATCTATTTTTTCAGACCTTTCAGGTTTTATCTGTCACGTGATCGGACTTACCGTGCCTTGACCATAAGTTCTACACGAGATAAGCATTTCTTCAATAACTGGTCATCGGGCTGAGATCATGATGTAGTATATGTTCCTCTAATGGTTAATGGTAATGATAATATTAGCCGTTTCTTTATGAGGAAACATTTGGCATTCTTTGACCGAACAGCCAGTGCAACTCGCGTTAGTGTTTTCCACACTCTGGTCATTTTCCTGTGATCAATGTGTAGTATCTGTATCTCGGCCAGTTGCATCTAGACAGCTCAACTGCAAATTGGTGAGACCTCGTCGCCAGTCCAGTACTTCGATTAAATTCTAGAGTCTAAGCACCGTAGCATAGAGTTCATCCAAACAATTACTTACACCGGTGGGTAAGTGAAGCCAAGACGCCAGATGTTGATTCTTCTTTGTATCTTATCAAGGAGCATAAGGTAAATAACAGAGTCACCGGATCATATGTGGCAGCAATATTCTAAGCATGGACGAATGGTAGACTTTGGAGAGATAAACTGCCTAGCACGATACAGTGAAGCTACTTAAATCGATCCTCCCAGCGATAATGCCTCTAAGACGCAAGGGTACTACTGAGAACGAAAAGACGTTAGAAGTAACCGGAAACTCAATCCTAAACAGGAAACGAGGGATAAAATCCTACGTTTGTTTAAAGGATTTGGGAGGCGTGTGAACAGGTTAATAGGCGAATTTATCTACTTCTACATATTAGTATAATTGATAAATTGTTTTTAACACTTCATTACTCTAATGAAGTGTTCGAACACACAACAAAAGGTTTGTCCTGAATATTGGGCAAGTGACACGTCAGATGTTCATGATCACTCCAGTAGTTTTCTGCATACCAATATCAAGTAACAAGGAAGAGTTTCTGGTTTTAGTCATAATATCTGTGCGAATGGTCGTCAAGTCAAGTTAAAATAAACTGGCAGAGACGTATAGAAAAATCGCACTCACATTTTAGTACATTACTTCAAGTGTGAAAAATCGAGTTGATTCACATTGATAACGAATTCTTTTAAAAGTTGCTGTTTAAATTAAATAAACGAGATTTGATTTTAGAGATTTTTTTATATATATTTTATATATATTTTTTTATTATATATATAACATATCACCCCAAGCAAGGCGGGAGTGCCACTAGCACGTAAGTGGTTACAGAGAATGAGAGCAAGAGTAAAGAGTCGTGTCTGATGAAAAGATATAGAGAAGGAAGGGGATCAGGATCAAGGCATCAAAAAGATGTCGAGTGACATTACATTTGAATATTCGAAGATTATATCTATCAGGGAAGCAAGTAAGAGGAAGGGTGTTCAACTGTCGGGAAGTGCGAGATAAGAAGTTGTTGGAGAAGAAGAGACGGCTACATTTAACCGTTTGACAGTGAAAGGGTAGAGCCAAGATGCCAACCTAGTAGCACGTTTAAATTCATGCAGTTTGGGTACCAGTGAAAACAGCTCGTCAGAGCAGTTGCAATGAAAATATTTGTAGAAAAGACAGAGGGAAACCACAGCACGTCTGTGAGAAAGTGACTGTAGACCAGATGTCAAAATGAAACATGTTTGAAAATTTAAATATCTTGTAAGTTTTAACAGAGAGCAGAAAATTCGAGCGAAAAATCTGAAGGCTCATTGTAATGGCAAAAAATCCTTCCAAATTCAAAGGCACATTGCTAAGAAACAGAAAGAAAAAAAAATTCGTTAGAAAAAAAGAAAAGAAATGATTGCTGAACTACTGTGTAATATCAGTCCTCCCATATGAGAGTGAATGCTGGGCAATCTCCTCGCAGATGAAGAAGTGACATGAGGCAACAGAAATATCGTTCTACAGAAGGATGTCGAGAATAACATAGACTGAATATGTGAGTAATGAGGAAATTTTAAGTTGAAAATGGAAACAAAAAAGAACGCTTACAAATAGGATAAGAAAAACTGCTGAAATCTCTAGGACACTTACTGAAAAATGCATAGGAAAGTGAGCGCTGAGAATTTGAGACTCAAAGGACGTATTTAAGACAAGGGAGACAACGAAAAACAGCTAGTAACCTACCTAACAAGCTTGTGTAAATAGACGACAGAAAATAGCGCGTGGATTGATAAATGTTTCTGATTGGTTGACTGAATGATTGATTTTTATTTTACTGGTTTTGTAGTTTATCGAAATATATTAAAGATAATTTTTGAGTGAATATAGCATTAAAATCTTTTCGTGATAATGATTTTTTTCAGAAACAGATCTTACTATTTAACCTGTAGCTAAGTACAATAAATTAATCCATACCCAATTTTATTTTGAATGCCACGAACTCAACTGGAAATTGAACTCAGCTCCCCGATTTCTCATACTATGTCTCTATCTATTACACCACGCGCTCACCCTACTAAACCTTACTGAGAGTTACAAAGGAATTTAGGGAGAGTACTTATCGCCCATTCCCTGAGGGGACACAGAACATAGAAAAAGTATAAGAAGAAAGTTTGACATAAAATAAAACCTTTTTTGCATATTTGAATTTTTAAAACTTAGAGATTAATTTATTTTAAAATTTTCATGTTAATTCGATTTTTTCCGAATAAAATATTTATTATTTGTTTATTCTATTTTATTGTATAAAAAACTGGAAAGACAATAAGAAAGAAAATTTAAGGACTAAATGATATATCTATAGAAATGTCAATGTGCCATTCTTTTACAACTTTACTGCATGAGGCCGTAGCCAAACATATCATACCATTTTCGAATCAGGTCGACTCCGTGAACAAATTAAAAACATTCCGGGCCGGATCTAGACCATCAATCCGGGATCTTTGAACAATCAAGTTTTCATTACAACAATTGTTTTCGGTGAATTTTTACGTGATTTTTTTGCGACGAACTTTTTCGTACGATAACAATTTTTAGAAATTTGGGAATAATCGAAAATAATTGTGAAATCCAGCAAACGTCACCCATGAAATAAAAATAATTCTTTGTACAGAAGGTAAGGATCTACGTACATCAAATTATCTTTAAATTAAGTGGCAACAGAAGAATTATCTTTGAACTTTGAAAAGTGAACTTAAATATTAATTCAGCAATTAAATACAGCGATACATCTTTAGTCCTTCTGTAGTTTATTGTTGCCTATCGCATACAGCAGCAGTATGGCTCGCAAAAAAGGAATCTCCGCCAACAGAGGACCAGATTGCATTACAAAAAAGCGAACGTCGCAGCGAGGAAAAGAAAGCCAGCTCAAACCTCAGCCATGAGAGCTTACAATGCTGAGAATATGGAAAAACTTAGGGTCACTCAAACTCACTAACAAGCCAAAGCCCCAATCAAGATCCCTGTGCAGGAACCAGCTTAAAAGCTGCCCGATAGGCCGGTTTTTAAGCTAGTCTATAATATTTAAAATGTGTTGTTTGAAAATTGCTGTGAGAATGAACCCGCCACCCGCCAGGTCGATAGTAACGGACGTTTAAAATTCATCTTCTTGTGACCCAGTGTATATTCAGATTGAGCTTTGACCGTAAATGTTTAATTCATAACTGTAGATTCATGCAAAACGTTGATTATCACTTATGAAAAAGCTGTTGATTTAGAACTTCTCACTATGCTGAACTGCATTATTCAAATTCGTGTTTTCCGTGCGAAAACTTACAAAAATATCACCTGAATTGTTAATCAACCATTCGATGACAATGGATAATAATATATTCTGTTGTGTGTTGTCAGATTATTATGTAAGCCTAACAGATAATTGTTATTCCTTTAGGCAATATTGTCGTGTTGTCGGTGGATTAAACGTTTTGTTGACGCATTGAGTTGCCAATGCGTGTCAAATGTCGGAGACACGTTTTGGGGGAAACACTGGGTATATCTCCAGCAAGAGTTTTTTTTGCTGAAGAGAGTCATAATATGACTACTAGGTTTACACTCGCGTAAAAAAAAAGTTTGGGCCGCTTTGATAAATTTACTATTTTTGTTAATATCACCCCCACATCGAGAGCGTCCTGGGCAAGACGATAAACTACGTCCAACAGCAAGGCCTCTGATCAGGAGGCTTTGTGGAGGGTGGAACCACCTCTGAATTGCTGATGTTCCTAGGTCCGCCCTGCCCTGGGGTGGTAGCACCTGTTAGGGTCCCAGCGATGGCCAAAAAATTAACACCGAAACCCGAACTACATCCGCGTCCTCGGTATGACGATAAATTACATCCGCGTCCTGGGTAAGACGATAAACTACGTCCAACAACAAGGCCACTGATCAGGAGGTTTTGAGGAGCGTGGAACCACCTTTTAATTGCTGGTGTTTCCAGGTCCACCCTGACCTGGGGGGTTGCTCCTGTTAGGGTCCCAGCTATGGGCAAATAGTTAACCCAGAAATTGAGGTAAAAGGCATTATAAAAGTGTAAAAATAGGTTTTAATACCAGAAATACTTTGTAAAAAATTACCAGAAAAAAATTTTTGAAGAAAAAAAACTATTACCAGTAATATATTTTGGAAAAACTTATTACCAGCAATACGTTTTTGAAAAAATTAATATTACCAGTAAACGTTTTTGAAAAAATAATTTTACCAGCTATATGTTTTTGAAAAAATAATATTACCAGCTATACATTTTTGACAAAACAAAAATATTACCAGAAAAAATGTTTTCGGCATTGAATGACATATTGAGGTTGATATGCCGTAAAACAAAACAAACCAAGCCAAACTCCCACATTGGGAGTGAATAGCAGTATGCTTTCTCTTACATTTTATGACCTTTGAGGACCCGAAAACAAGTTACTGCATTTTCGTTAATGCTGTATGATTCATGTTAGAGCATCTTAAGCATAGGGATACTGAGAAATGGCAATGCAAAAATACTGGTCTCTTTTCTAAATTAAAATGGAGTTTACTATTTGAAAAAAAAACTTTTATTATTGCATAATTACATTACATTAGTACAAAACATCAAAATATGGAGTTAATGATTAGCGAGAAGTGTTGCTGATTTTTGGTTTGAATAACTGCCTCAATTCCATGTGTCTTTGAATGGAGCTAAGGCCAATTTTTCTCGTTGTAAATTTGTTCCTCATATTTCTTAGCAATTCCAATTTCTTGGAGATTGTGTGGTTTTCTTTGGAGCACTTATTGCTTCAGTTCCCACCATAAAGGTACAATTATATTCAGACCAATACTTCATGCCGGAGGGTCTTCTAATGAGCGAAAATTTTCATCCATAAGGGAAAACCCTTTGTTGCATGTCATGTGTAGTAAGGAACACTGTCACGATGAAAAAAAAATTCTCAATAGACGTTTCACAGATCAGGTTGTAGTAAATTATACTTTTCGCTATTGAGGTTTCCATCAGCTTTACTAATTTTTGTACCATCGCTTGATTGATTCAACCTTACACCATTTTGCGTCCACCAAGAAATTTCACCTTAATTGTAGTTTATCTTGCATTGTCTTTTTCTCTTACTGGTCTTATTAGAAATTCTATTGCACTAAAGTGTATCTCTATTTTGCATGAATCACTGACAATTACTTTTTGCCATTTCCCATCATTAGATGTCCTTTTAACCAATTCACTCTTCTATTCCGACGTTTTGAGGCTAATGCTATCGGCCCGTTCAAGTTGTTTTATCGTAACACTCTGAATTCTGTATCACCTGAAACTTCACTGTTAAGATGACATTCATTCCTTATTTGTCTGTTAATTTTGGATTGCCTGACGAGATTCTCACTACCTTTTTGGCCTTCCGATTTTATTTAGAAATGGTAAGATGCTTTGAACATCTTTTTTTGAAAATTACCAGATACCTGTTTACATCTCACCTAGCCATCTTTCTGTTGCAATTCACAAGATTGATCTTGGCTTCAGCAGAAATTGTAACTATGATTTTATTGTAAAAAAAAAGCAAGCTGATTTTCAACTACCATGACTTGGCAAGGGTACCTTACACTCATGTTAATAAGATAGAACTGTTATGTTTTGTATATTTCTCTGCGTAGTAGTAGTTGTAGTACAGTTTTCCGTGTCCTGAATAGCAACCAGGTTTGCTTAGCATAGCCACCCAATGTTCGTCATTTGTTCTCTATTTATACTTGTCTATCTAATTTGCATAAGATACTACAGGAAAAATTAGAAATTAATACATTATCATGACTTTATCATCATGACTTTATCATCAAACAACACTGATAAACGCATACTACTAAACAATATTAAATTCTTAAAAAGATAAAATTGCATAATCGTTTTATGTAGGTGAGCCTAAATTTTTGCAGGACAGAATAACCAGAAAATATTCGAACAATAAGCGTGTGTCATCGCCCGCTACAGGAGCGAAACAACAAAAAGGATGTATAGAAAAAATATTCTTGTTTATTCTCAGTGTCGACTGCGTAACCTCTAATTTAAAAATGCGAAACACATTTGGAACTAAAGTCGCCATATTTGAGGAGGAAAAAATTCTTCAGTCTTTTCTTATATACATGTGCATGTGAAATCACAGGTACAAATTACAAGTGTACAACTCTCAATATCTCTTTTCTCGTCCATTATCTTTCTCTCTTACTATGTATCTATCTATCTATCTATCTAGGTTGGTATACATGCAGTTCTTCTATCTGCTTGCCATTCAATGTATATTATCTACACTTTAGATGCAACCACGAGAAAACATTCTTCTTCTTCTTTTTCCTCTTCTTCTTCTTCTTCTTCTTCTTCTTCTTCTCCCTCTTCTTCTTCTTCCTCCTCCTCCTCCTCTTCTTCTTCTTTCTCTTCTTCCTCCTCTTCTTCGTCTCCTCCTCCCTCTTATTCTTCTCCTCCTCCCTCTTCTTCTTCTTCCTCATTCTCCTCTTCTTCTTCTTTCTCTTCTTCCTCCTCTTCTTCCACTTCTTCTTCTCCTCCTCCTCCTCCTCTTCTTCTTCTTCTTCTTCTTCTTCTTCTTCTTCTTCTTCTTCTTCTTCTTCTTCTTCTTCTTCTTCTTCTACTGCAGTCCCCCTTCAGGATGTAAGCGATCATGGCTCTCTGTCCTTTGTATCTATTAATAAATGTGGTCTTTTTTCCTATCTCTCCTAAACCTTACTCGGCCATCCACTTACTCAAGCCCACTGGGAAGTATATGCGTTGTTTTCCTCTGTCCCTCTTGCCTTCAGCCTGTCCTGTGAGTATCAAATTTTTCAAACCCTCTTTCCTCATTACGTGCCCTACAAAATGAATCTGTAGCTTGCTGAAGTTAAATTTAAGTGTCTTTTCTGTTTGAATTTTCTCTAAACCTCAACACTGTTTTCTTTTCGGGAGAAAGAAAAACAAGATCTTTTTCTTATAAGAACAATAATGTTATGTGCAATTAAGTTGTAAATATCAATGGCGAGTAGATCCCGATGATCGGATGTTCCCTCAAGAATATTGGACCTCAAATTCATACTCGACCTCAAGTGGAACTCTTAAAAACGATCGACCGCTAAAGAGGGTAGGTAGAATGATCGGCTCCCTTTACTGATTCCCCATGTAATTCTCTACCTTTATAAGAGCCAGATCAGGCCGAAAACGGAGTACTGTTGCCATATTTGGGCGGGAGCTGCCCAGACTTTACGTTCCATTCTTGATAGATTTCAAATGCGTCTCTGAGTGTTTTGGGGAGAAGAATTATTTTTCACTGCCCGACCTCTCTGTCAACGGCTCTATCTCTACTTTCATGGAAAGTGCTCAGACGAACGTCATTCCTTGGTTGCGCAAAACCTAACCTTTACGGCTAGGGCCCTCCATACCATCTACATAGTAGCAAAGCAGACACATACTCGTGGAGTAATAAGTTCCACTCAAACAACTTCTCCCGAACAAACTCTCGAGATGTTTTCCCCGATCATTACATTCTTAACCTGTCTGCATATGAATTACCCCTAAACGCATCCCTTTACCTCGAGTGGCACCAGGGCCTTATACAGGGCGAAGCTTACTGCAAAAATATTAACTCCTTCATACGTAGCATTTTCCTTCCCACAGACCTGGTTATAAAAATAAAAGACGAACAAAATGATATGATAGTTCTTATTTGTGGCAACATATTCGAAAGAGAGAGAGAGATAGAGAGGGGGAGAGGGAGATAGGGAGAGAGAGGAGAGAGGGATAAGAGAGAGAGAGAGAGAGAGTAAATGCCAAAAATGTTATTTTGAAAGGTGGTCATGACCTTTGTACAAAATGAAGATGAAATTTTATCCGAAGGAAATTAAATCGAGAAAATAAAATGATTGCGAAAATATATACATCTAAATATTTAAATTGCAACATCACGCACTCATAAACCACTCCCAGATGATATATAGTTCCAACGAGAAGTGCGATCAGTATGACAAAAACATATATATATAAAAATATATATATATATATATATATGTATATATAATAAATTCTAATTAATTGAATTAATTGATATATATATATATATATATATATATATATATATATATATATATATATATATATATATAAATAAGGGTCAGTGGTGCATTATGGGTAGTCTATTTTGGCGGTTACTTTTACCGGAAGTGGCTTATTTGTTTATTTATTTATGTCAAATTGTTTTGCTTGTTTTTTGTTTGTTTTTTTTTATTTTTATTTTTATTTTTTATCTTATATATTTATTTATTTATTCTTTTATTTTGATCGGTGTTTTTGGTTAACGTAGTAAAAATTTGTTTATATAGCTTATTGTTGGTAGTCTATAATGGCCGTCATTACCGGAAATCGCTTGTTCGCTTATTTATTTGGGTCAAATTGTTTTGCTTGTTTTTATTTATTTTCATTTTTATTTTTTATCTTATATATTTGTTTATTTGTCATTGATTAAATCTGTTTGTTGAATTTGTGGTTTTTTCTGACTATTATTTAGGTGGGAACAGTTTTTAATTCATCTATTTAGGTTGGTTATCTTTATTTGTTTTTGTTTTGTTTTGTTTTTTAAACGCTAGTTTATCGTAATCGGTTGTTAGTTTATTTATATATTTGGATGTGTTTAGATCGATTTATTATACTTGTTGTTATTTATTTGTTACACTATATCTTTTTGGCTTTCGGTTTTTAAGTAACGTAGTATATTATCTTTTATTAATGTTTTTTTTGTTTTTTTATTATTATTTTTATTTGTATAACAGTTATAACTTTCATCCGTTCTTTTGTTTTGATTTTATTTCGTATATTCTAACAGGTGTGGTTTTATGATTTGTTTGGAGTAATTTATTTTGCTTATTTTATTGTTGTTTGTTTATATATTTATTTATTTTTCTATTTTAAGTTACGTAGTAAAAATTTGTTTTCATGTCTACATTTTGAGATTAGCTCGGATCTTTTATTTAATAATTTATTTTCATCTGGGAAGGTAATGATAGCTATTTTTTCCTCCAAGCAAAGTTTGCAGGTTTTTGATAGGTTGTTGTAGGCTGATGATTTTTTCCTTATTTTCCAAGATATTTTTGGTGTGGTGTGTGTTTTGTTTTTTATTTCCCAGATATACTTAGAAAGCATTGTGCTGTTCGCATATTTACTATTTGTGAAAGACATTTTGTGTACATAATTTCTTTGTTTCCATGGTCCTTCGGTTACTCCTATATATACTTTTTCTTCATTATCTGCTGATTTTGTCGTGGCTTGGTAGATTACGTTGTTTTGTAAGCAATTACCGTTTAAGGGACATTCGTTTTTTATTCTGCAGTTGCACGTGGGTTTAATTTGTTCGTGTGGTTTGTTAATAATTTTTCTGTTGTGCTTTTTTATTATTTGTGCCATGTTCTCGGTGCAACTGTAGCTGATTTTTACTGTGTTTTTGTTGAATATTTTGTGTAGGGTGCTTGATTCCGGGAAGTGTTTGTGTAAAAGCTTGAAGAATATTTTTCCTATGTTTGTTTTTACGTTTTTGCTGTACGGTGGGTTGAACCATATGATATTTCTTTTTCTGTTGGTCTTTTTTGTGTTCTGTGGTGAGTATGTGAGTGTTGCTGGGAATCCGCTATCTTTTAGGGCTGTTTCGTAGTCTTTCTTGGCCTTGTTAAATATAGATTCATCGGAAGAATTGTCGGAAAGCCTGCGGTTAATCGATTTAGGTATCTGTTTGATTATAGAAGGCGGGTGGTTGGAGTATATATGTATGTACTGTGGTTTATCATTCGGTTTTCTGTATGGTTTGTGTGTGCCTTTTCTTAGGTTGAAGGTGACATCTAGAAAATCTACTTCGTTTAGGTTAGTTTTTATATCTATCTCGAATCCGTTATTTTTGAAAATTTTAATTATTGCTTTTCTAGTTTTATCAGTCTTTTGTTTGTTGCAGTTTCTTAAGATTATGAGACCGTCATCTCTGTAGAGCCCTGTGTCATTTCTATCTATTATTTTGCTTAGTTCGTGTAGTAAGTAAATGCCTACGATTTCGCATGTCTCTGCACCGTCAAAGCTTCCCATTGTAGTGTCAAATATCCCATCTTTCTTTATCCATGCTTCTTCATGGTGAAATAATAATGATTTACGTGAGTGCTTAATGATGTCGATTTCGTTTGGTTTTATTATTATTTGTTCCTGAGCTAAGTTGATGGCCTTATCTAGTGTACGTTCTGTTATGGATGGGTAAAATTCTTTTATGTCTAATTGTAGGAAGTGGCAATTTTGTTTGTTATTTATGCTGTTGAACCAGTCAATGGTTGTTTTTGTGTTTTTCCACTGGTTTACTCCTAACTTCTTCCTAAGTTCAGAATTAATTCTTTCTAGTATTGTTTTACTTATTTTACCTAGTTCGCTTTTGGCTGGGTTTATGAGTCTGCATGCAGGGTTGGTTTTGAAATTTTCCTTGTGGTCTTTTAGTGTGATAAAGGCTTGCGTCTTGCTCATGCAACTTATTCGGTCATCTAGGTCTAATTTTTGAGCGATTGCTTTAGCTTCTTTATTTATATCGTGTTCTATTGTTTTGGGTGCCTTTTTGTATGTTTTGGTTATGTTGTTCTTTAGTAAATAAAAATGAAAATAAATAAAAACAAGCAAAACAATTTGACCCAAATAAATAAGCGAACAAGCGATTTCCGGTAATGACGGCCATTATAGACTACCAACAATAAGCTATATAAACAAATTTTTACTACGTTAACCAAAAACACCGATCAAAATAAAAGAATAAATAAATAAATATATAAGATAAAAAATAAAAATAAAAATAAAAAAAAACAAACAAAAAACAAGCAAAACAATTTGACATAAATAAATAAACAAATAAGCCACTTCCGGTAAAAGTAACCGCCAAAATAGACTACCCATAATGCACCACTGACCCTTATATAAATAGCCGAGAAAAATAACAGCACTAGTCGCCTGACGATTGCCCTAGCATGAAACAGACTGTCGCCTCTAAGTGCTGACTTCCATGTCCACTTTTATATTTACACACGCTCTATCTCTGATATTGAGCACTTTACCCCATAAATATAGCACACTTTAAGACTATATTTCTGCATATATATATATATATATATATATGAGTGAAAGAAGAGATTGAGTATAAATCCACTGTTCGTAGTATTTACTTTTATAAGATAGTGCCCAATACAAAGTAGAACAATATATTATTATTATATTTTTATGATAAGAGATTGGAATAAAAACATTTGAAATCACTACACAAAAGTTTCCATGTTTTTAATACTATGATCGTATTTCTTCAGGCGATTGTAAGTAACTGGGGATTAAGGGATTTTTAAAGAAATTTAAAAACAAAGTGTTACTTCTTTTCCGAAAGTTAAAGTGTGTGTGTGTGTGTGTGTGTGCGTACACACACACACACACGCGCGCACACACACACACACATATATATATATATATGAAGAACTATACCTTTAAAGCGTGCTATATTTATGTCAGATACCTGTTTACATCTCACCTAGCCATCTTCCTGTTGCAATTCACAAGATTGATCTTTACTTCAGCAGAAATTTTAACTATGATTTTATTGTAAAAAAAAGCAAGTTGATTTTCAACTATCATAACTTGGCAAGGGTACCTTACACTCATGTTAATAAGATAGAACTGTTATGTTTTGTATATTTCTCTGCGTAGTAGTAGTCGTAGTACAGTTTTCCGTGTCCTGAATAGCAACCGGATTTGTTTAGCATAGCCACCTAATGTTCGTCAGTTGTTCTCTATTTATACTTGTCTATCTAATTTGCATAAGATACTACAGGAAAAATTAGAAATTAATACATTATCATGACTTTATCATCTCGGATGTTTCATTGGCCAATCGGGAACCAATGAAAAGGAAACAGTGTATTATCCAATCCACAATGTACACAAACAACACTGATAAACGCATACTACTAAACAATATTAAATTCTTAAAAAGATAAAATTGCATAATCGTTTTATGTAGCTGAGCCTAAATTTTTGCAGGACAAGCGTGTGTTATCGCCCGCTACAGGAGCCAAACAACAAAAAGGATGTATAGAAAAAATATTCTTGTTTATTCTCAGTGTCGACTGCGTAACCTCTAATTTAAAAATGCGAAACACATTTGGAACTAAAGTCGCCATATTTGAGGAGGAAAAAATTCTTCAGTCTTTTCTTATATACATGTGCATGTGAAATCACAGGTACAAATTACAAGTGTACAACTCTCAATATCTCTTTTCTCGTCCTTTATCTTTCTCTCTTACTATCTATCTATCTATCTATCTATCTAGGTTGGTATACATGCAGTTCTTCTATCTGCTTGCCATTCAATGTATATTATCTACACTTTAGATGCAACTACGAGAAAACATTATTCTTCTTCTTTTTCCTCTTCTTCTTCTTCTTCTTCTTCTTCTTCTTCTTCTTCTTCTTCTTCTTCTTCTTCTTCTTCTTCTTCTTCTTCTCCCTCTTCTTCTTCTTCTTCTTCTTCTTCTCCTCCTCCTCCTCTTCTTCTTCGTCTTCTTCGTCTTCTTCTTCTTCTTCTTCTTCTTCTTCTTCTTCTTCTTCTTCTTCTTCTTCTTCTGCAGTCCCCCTTCAGGATGTAAGCGATCATGGCTCTCTGTCCTTTGTATCTATTAATAAATGTGGTCTTTTTTCCTATCTCTCCTAAACCTTACTCGGCCATCCACTTACTCAAGCCCACTGGGAAGTATATGCGTTGTTTTCCTCTGTCCCTCTTGCCTTCAGCCTGTCCTGTGAGTATCAAATTTTTCAAACCCTCTTTCCTCATTATGTGCCCTATAAAATGAATCTGTAGCTTGCTGAAGTTAAATTTAAGTGTCTTTTCTGTTTGAATTTTCTTTAAACCTCAACACTGTTTTCTTTTCGGGAGAAAGAAAAACAAGATCTTTTTCTTATAAGAACAATAATGTTATGTGCAATTAAGTTGTAAATATCAATGGCGAGTAGATCCCGATGATCGGATGTTCCCTCAAGAATATTGGACCTCAAATTCATACTCGACCTCAAGTGGAACTCTTAAAAACGATCGACCGCTAAAGAGGGTAGGTAGAATGATCGGCTCCCTTTACTGATTCCCCATGTAATTCTCTACCTTTATAATGGCCAGATCAGGCCGAAAACGGAGTACTGTTGCCATATTTGGGCGGGAGCTGCCCAGACTTTACGTTCCATTCTTGATAGATTTCAAATGCGTCTCTGAGTGTTTTGGGGAGAAGAATTATTTTTCACTGCCCGACCTCTCTGTCAACGGCTCTATCTCTACTTTCATGGAAAGTGCTCAGACGAACGTCATTCCTTGGTTGCGCAAAACCTAACCTTTACGGCTAGGGCCCTCCATACCATCTACATAATAGCAAACCAGACACATGCTCCGTGGAGTAATAAGTTCCACTCAAACAACTTCTCCCGAACAAACTCTCGAGATGTTTTCCCCGATTATTACATTCTTAACCTGTCTGCATATGAATTACCCCTAAACGCATCCCTTTACCTCGAGTGGCACCAGGGCCTTATACAGGGCGAAGCTTACTGCAAAAATATTAACTCCTTCATACGTAGCATTTTCCTTTCCACAGACCTGGTTATAAAAATAAAAGACGAACAAAATGATATGATAGTTCTTATTTGTGGCAACATATTCGAAAGAGAGAGAGAGAGAGGGGGAGAGAGGGAGTGAGGGAGAGAGAGAGGAGAGAGGGAGAAGAGAGAGAGAGAGGGAGAGAGATAGGAGAGAGGGAGAAGAGAGAGAGAGAGTAAATGCCCAAAATGTTATTTTGAAAGGTGGTCATGACCTTTGTACAAAATGAAGATGAAATTTTATCCGAAGGTAATTAAATCGAGAAAAATAAAATGATTGCGAAAATATATACATCTAAATATTTAAATTGCAACATCACACACTCATAAACCACTCCCAGATGATATATAGTTCCAACGAGAGGTGCGATCAGCATGACAAAAACATATATATATATATATATATATATATATATATATATATATATATATATATATATATATATATATGATGAAAATGTGGAAAAGACAAAGCAAAATACGAATGTGTGAGTTTACTGTTTTTTAATTTTATTTTGTTTTTGTTTTTGTTATTCTGTCGACGTCAGACGTTTCGGTCAAATAGACCTTCTTCAGGACATGGTTAATGGAGACATATTTATATTAGATTTAAGTTAGATGAAGAGACGATATATACAGGACTGGTCAGAAACAGAAAAACTGAAATTCTAAAGTCAGAGTATTCTTTCTTGGAGTCGGATACGCTGGCGTCACGTGGGCAGCGCTACGATTGCCTGCTCCCAGGGAAGAGATTTTATCCTAAGTGGAAAGTGGGGGGAGGGGGCTATTTAAAAACTATAGCTTATCGGTACGTTTGTCAAGCATTAATCTTGCTAGAAAACTTGATATATTAAAGAAACCTTGTCGGGTGTTTATTGTGTGTGAGGTGGCTGTGATGCCAGCCTTGTAAATCTGCCTAAGGTTTTTATTGTAGATATATTTTAAAATCTTCACAGAGTCGAAATCAAAATTGTGATCAGATTTGTCTATGTGTACAACCAAAGCACTACTTAGATTACCGAGGCGAATATCTCGTTTATGTTCGGAAATGCGAGATTTCAATGACCTCCCCGTCTCGCCTACATAACTCAAGTTGCAATCTCTACATGGCACCTGATAGACGCAAGCATCAGATGTAATATGCTGTCTGCTGGTATTGTTTAATATACTGCGGATAGTTTTAGTGGGTAATGTATTGGTTTTAATTTTTAGCGCGTTTAGATTGTTGGAGATGTGTTCGGTCAGAGGGTTATTCGGTAGAAAGATGTGGCCAATAGGATTATCAGGGTCAGCTGAAAGTGTGCCTCTCTCCACCTTTGATGTAGTAGTAGTAGTCGGTATGTTGTTATGTACAGATGAACGAACTCTGTGAATTTTCAAGGCTTTATGCTTAGCGCCGAGTATTAATTGTCTCGGATACGAAAGGCTCGAGAAGGTATCCTCGATATAACTAAATTCGTCATCTAAGTATTTTGCTGAACAGATTCGAAGAGCTCTCAAGTAAAATCCAATAATAACACCTCTCTTAGTCCTAGTATCATTGTGAGAGTAAAAGTGTAAATAGTCGTTTTTGCATGTGGGTTTACGATATACTTTGAATTCTAGTTTGTTATTATTTCTAGTAAGTAGTATGTCTAGAAAAGGTAGAGAATTATTCGATTCAAGTTCGTGGGTAAATTTTATAGTAGGTTCTACTCTATTCAATCTATCAGTGATTTTGTTTAAATCATGTTTCTGTGGGTAAATGAATAAAATGTCATCGATGTAACGGAAGTAATGTGTATCATCAGGGATTATATATTTGAAAGGTCCAGACTCTAGAAATTCTAGAAATATGCATGCTAGGAATCCAGAGAGAGGACTACCCATTGGTAAGCCAAATTTTTGTTTGTAATAGATATCGTTATGCTGGAAGTAACAATGAGATGTGCATAGGGTGCATAATTTGATGATTATTGAGATGGGGATAGGTAGCTTAAAATCAGTTTTCTTAAGGTGGTTCTCTAACCGTTTAATGCATTTATCCACAGGTACATTAGTGAATAGGGATTTAACGTCTAAGCTGGCTAGGGATTTGTTTCCTATGTCAATATTGCTTAACTTATTGAGAAGAGCGCCTGAATTCTTTATATGCGCGTGACTTATGGTGTCCAGAATTGGAGTGAAAAATTTAGTTAGAAACCTAGCAATGTTATGAGGGGCTGAGTCTATGCCCAAAATAATGGGCCTTCGAGGAATGTCAGGTTTATGGGTTTTGGGGAGCCCGTAGATTTTAGGGATGGTTGGGTGGTAATTAATAAGGGAAAGCCAAATCTTATCTTCATTGTGAATCAGACTCTTATAGGACTTATTAAATTCTTTAAGATTTTTAGAAACTTGTACGTGTCTCTGTCATTGAGCAAGTCCAACATTTTCTGGTTGTACGCAGCGGTGTCCATGACCACGACACCTCCACCTTTATCCGAAGGAGATGAGGTAATATATATATGTATATATAATAAATATGGTATATATATATATATATATATATGTATATATAATAAATTCTAATTAATTAAATTAATTGAACACTCACATCGTTATATATATATATATATATATATATATATATATATACCCAAGTTTAGGATTGGTATATACGGAGTGAAATCCAATAACCAACAATTAATATTCTTTAAAGAGTGCTATATTATCACTTGACAAGACACAAGAAGTGTTGAAACAAAATGGCTACTTTTGTCGAGATTTTATAACATATTTATGTTGTAATATTCAAATAAATAATTATATATATATATATATATATATATATATATATATATATATATATATATATATGAGAGAAAGAAGAGGTGGAGTAAAAATCGTAGCATTTACTTTTATAAGATAGTGCCCAATACAAAGTAGAACAATATATTATTATTATATTTTTATGATAAGTGATTGGAATAAAAACATTTGAAATCGCTACACAAAAGTTTCCATGTTTTTAATACTATGATCGTATTTCTTCAGGCGATTGTAAGTAACTGGGGATTAAGGGATTTTTAAAGAAATTTAAAAACAAAGTGTTACTTCTTTTCCGAAAGTAAAAGTGTGTGTGTGTGTGCGCGCGCACACACACACACACACACATATATATATATATGAAGAAATATACCTTTAAAGCGTGCTATATTTATGCAATAAAGGGCTCAACATCAGAGACAGAGCCTCTGTAAATGTAACGGTGAACAGTGATGTCAACACTCAGAGGCGACAGACTGTTTCATGCTAAACGCAATCATTAAATTAATTGCACGAATTGATTACATTTCAGTCCAAAATGCAAATAAAACTTGCCCCAGATGAATAGCTTCGATTTACATACACAATTCATGGATTTGACTTCAATTTCAGCTTTTAAGGAAGAAGAGGAGGGGATATATTTATTGAGCCGGTCTTCCTTTGGGAAAAAATAAACGCCGTAAGAAAGACCACGTTGCATCTGTTTCCCTAGGGCGGATATAGCTTGCCTTCTTTGAAAACCATTATTCATCATCTCGATAGAATCTATGTAAGTCTCACTTACTGGGGAATCTAAGAAAAGATTAGAAGAAAATAAAAAATCTGTCATGCTTTTACAGCAAAATTAACCATTCGCCCTTGCATGGAGTATTGCTGCCATATATGGCCTGGAGCCCCTGCTGCTTGCCTCAGGGTTCTTGATAAGATCCAAAGATGGATATGCAACGTAGTTGGCCCTGATCTGTCATCTCGTCTGCAGTCGCTCTCTCACAGACGCGCCGTTGCCTCGCTCTGTCTTTTTTACAAATACTTTCACGGTAATTGCTCCGATGAGTTGCTTTCGCTGGTTCCCAGGCCTCATGAATTTAAACGTCCTACGAGGCTGGCATCCCGTTCCCACCCCTTCACCGTTGAAACTGTTAGATGTAGACGTCTCTTCTACTCCAATAGCTTCATGTCTCGCACATCTCGCCTGTGGAACTCCCTTCCTTATTCCTGTTTCCCTGACAAATACAATCTCCAACTATTTAAGTGTAACGTCAATCGACATCTCCAGTTGCCTTGATCTATCCTCTTCCCTTCTCCACATCCTTTCACCTTTCATTCCTATCTGCTCTCGCTCCAAATCTTCTGTAACCCCCTTGCCTTGATCGACCCACTGTCTTTCTCTTTCTCCACATCCTCTCCTTTACCACTCCTATCTGCTCTTCCTCCAAACCATCTGTAACCCCTTGCGTGCTAGTGGCTTCCAGCCTTGCTTGGGGTGATAAGCTTAAAAAAAAAACAAAAAAAAAAAACAAAAACAAACATCAATCGAACGCACAATATAGAATAAATAATCTTCACTCTCCAACATAATTGGAGACGTCTTCAACAGTTTTTCGACCAAGAAACAAAATCACACATTTCTGATTCACCACTTTCTCATGCCGGAAATGATTTGACGTTTCCAAAATAGCTTTATCTGAACTCATCCCTTATCTTTCGTTGCTTGAGTTTGTATGTTTGGCTCATGTCTAGAATCTAGTCGGGGAAACGAGCCCCGTCTACGAAACTCTTCCAAGGGCGTGAGGTTAACGCAATGCGGAAGATTTCGACAAACAATGCTCTGCCAAGCGCCAAGGGATTTACGAATGAGTTGCTGTGTATTCTTGGCATGACTGAAAGTAGAATGTCCGTGTATAGGTCATTTCCCGACTGAACCATGCAATTTCCTGCTAAATAAACTCGTTTTCCATGCCATGTGATTGTCTTTAGTGATGCTGAAAACTATTATCAACATTTTTATGTAAATATATAAGAAAATGCAGCAGAGTTAGACGTTTTCCCTTTCAAATAAAATCAATGTCCGTCTGTTTCGTGTGAGAAGAAAGAATCAATTTACTTCTTGCATATCACTATCCGTCTGTCTCTCTCTTTCTCTTACTTCCTATTTTATCTTCAGTCGCGTTCGATAACTTTACTTATGCGAAAATACCCTTGGAAAAAGTATGAATCTATCGGCTCCTCACAGCTATGGGTTAAATAGTAGGATTTTATCTGAAAGAAAATCATTGTTATTGTCATAAATTTGTTAAGTGAATAAAAAATATTTCTTCTTACAATCCAAAATATAATTCGGCTTTAGTTAATCCACAAAGGGTTGATAAGCCGTAAAAAATAAAATAAAACAATCAATCAATTCACTTTTATAAGTCCATTTCAGTCTATCTATCTATCTATCTATCTATCTATCTATCTATCTATCTTAGTCTGTTAATATCTATCTATCTATCTATCTATCTATCTATCTATCTATCTATCTATCTATCTATCTATCTTAGTCTGTTAATATCTATCTAGCTATATATCTATTTATCTATCTATCTATCTATCTATCTATCTATCTATCTATCTTAGTCTGTTAATATATCTCTGTCTCTCCATTATCCATTACACCAACCGCACATCTAACCGTACAGCACTTGGTATTCGCAAGCGGTCACCCATATCGGTAATGACGAGGCTCAACTTTGCTTATCTTTTGTGATTGTACAGAAACCGGTGTTTCAAGGTGTTTAGGCCGTAAGCCTATATTAAGGACGGTTTTCAACGTTCCCAAAACCGAGAATCACAACTTACCAATCATGTGCTTTCGCGTGTCCCGCGTTCATATTATGTCTTTCGTTTTAACTGTTTATTGTCCGACAAAATAGCTGAGATGTTTGATATCATCCTTCAGCTAAAAATTATATTCGTGGTGGTCCCTATTCAGCCAGAAGGAGTTGTTAACCCACTCAAAGAGAACCGATAAAAAGAGAACCAGGCACTGTCATCTCTTCTCGACGATTACAAAGTGACCAAGATCATGGATAAGCCTCCTTCGTATTTCTGTCACAAAGGGGCGCTACGTAGACCACTTTCCCCATACCTTGCCCTGAAGAATGCTTCGCTAAAGTGTTAGCTCACTCGACCATTTCAGACCAACCACTGATCAACTAAAGACACACATAGACAGACATCTCGGTACGCCAACTCCGACTTTGATTGCGGAAGAACCCATCTTAGAATTCTTCAAATAGAGCCACCATAACTGCTTCCATCAATTCTGAATGGATTCATTGTTCCATGGAAAGATTTATTTCGCAGAAAATATACCAACAAAAACCGAATAGTTAGCCTTGGTTCACGCCAGAATACGCTGCAGCCATAACTCACCGAAAACATTTTCACTTTGTTTATAAGGAAGAGGGGGTGTTGTAGTAGAACACGTACCACATTCAGAATTGAAAAGGCGAACAAGAGCTATTCACTATCAGTCCAAATCAATGTTGAAAAAATATTTGTTTCCCGTGGTTACTAGAAAATCTCAAACAAAATTCTCAATCAAGGTAATTCGTTAGTTTATGATCAACAAGAGAAGTTGTTGGTCACATCAAGAGAAATAACCTCCCGAGTGAGAAACAGTGGGGATTTCGGTTATGTCCCAACTGTCATTACCCAAAGAATCAGTAAATTCATGACGAGTGCGATCAGATTAGATATATCAAAGGCCTTTGAAAACACATGACAGTGGAGATTGCTATACATACCCTCCAGCTATTGCATGTCTGGAAGGCTTTTCAAAATTATCAAGTCCTTCATAACAGGTAGGTCCATGAAAACCATTCTTAATGGCCAGTCTTCCGAAACCCATGAGATCGATGAAGGCGTTGCACAGAGTTCTCATCTCGGTCCTATCATCTTTCTGCTTTATATTAACGAACTACCCAAGAACATTCTCAGATCATTAGAAAATATCGAAGATCACAGTTTATGTGCGTATCACCAACAATCTAGATGAACAGTGACTGGCAGCTGACCTATTTCTAACAGCTCTGGGGACTGTCTTCTAACCTGCAAAATAAAAATACAGGTTGAGAATTCTTAATACAAAATTCTTGGGACAGTAAGTACAGGAAGTGTTTCAATTGTTTTCAGATTTTTTAATACATGCCTATTTAATTTGTATATAGCATCTATAAAATGCGGCAGTTTGGGACGGAACCCTAGCATATACATAATATCTCATTACATTTCATAACACAGCTTATACATATACCCTGAAAGTAGTTTAAGCAAATAGCATATCTACTGAAAGGAGTTTTATATAAAATTTAATAAATTGTGTGTACATACAGGCACAGGCTATGACGTTAGTCATGAAAAATCTCACGCGGAATTTTAAATAGTGAAATTAAGATTTCACGTGAAAATAATGTGCTTTTTGTGCGTATAAAAAATACACGATCACTACTTATATATATATATATATATATATATATATATATATATATATATAGCTCTCTGGGGAGGAAGTGTGGGTTTGTAAACAGTGACTATTACGGCTCATAATGCAAGACTCTTCGGTAAATCGAATCGAGTTCTCTCTGTCACTGTGTGTTTATCTAAAAATAAATACGCTTAAATTCTCCTTCATCCCTGCCGTGCGTCAACGGCTTAGTGGTAGAATCCCGACTGACACTAGTTCAGTTGGGTTTCGATCCTAGCTAGAGGCAAATGGACGTCTAGCCACACTGATGAGCTGTGATACAGCGAAACAGTCTGACTGTGGATGACTATATATATATATATATATATATATATATATATATATTTAAATGGAGGACTTATTGACATTTTGAATAATATTTTTTACTGTGTACGAAATACCTGGTAAGTATTCCACGAACGAAAATTTTGCTGTGATGATCACTAACGAAAAAGATGGCACCAATGGAAACTACGAAGCTGGGGTGGGGAACCCCTGCCCGAGGCAGATGAGTCAATTGCAACAGCTGCACATCACCTAGGAACTTTCCTAGTGCTTCCTGAAATTTCCCAATCGTGACAAGTCATGTCAGCACCTGAAAAACGTTCGGAGTTTGGAGTTTTTCGGATTTGGGAATTTCGGATAAAGGATTACCCCCAGTAATTTTTCACAATCTCCTAACAGACGCTGAAATTTTCGTCAGTCATAATGAACAATAGTATTTTCAATGATACTCCTTACTTTGAGTGTCTAGTTCATGCAAGACCTCAAGTTGAACTCGTATATGCGTACTACAGCTTGTGGGCACCTTGACGTGATAAGGATTAGCAAGAACAATTACGATTGAGAAGTGAGTTCAATCCTCACTGGGTGCCCCATACTTTCGGCCTTGTGCCACATCTGAGCTACGCTTGGAAAATCACTATACGTATTACAGTTAGAGTTGCTAAAAATGGCTTGTCGCTCGTACTGCTCCAGAAAGCACCTGACTCTTACTGCCATGCTCCATGTTTACAAGAGTCAGATCAGATCAAGAATGGAGTATTGATGTCATATCTCGGTTGGTGCTTCTTTGGCGTTACTATCCAGGCGGGACAGAGTTCAAAAGTAAATTACACGCTCTTGTGGGCGATGAATTTCCACTGGGCAATGCCTTTCCCACAAAGGCAACATTCCAAGACTGTCGCTAATCTATCACTCTTTCTATGGCAGATGGTTAGACGAGCTAAACTTTCTTATTTCACCAGTTCAGACCTTCACATATCGGAACCGCCAAGCCATATACAATTGGTTCACGCATCGTTATTCCGTTCACATTCCATTTTAAAGAAAGAAATTCCACGCGTCTTCTTCAGACCGTGGAACACCCGCCTCAGTGGATATTTCCCAGACCACTTCAATATTAACCTCTTCAAGTCTAACGTTAACCGTTTTCTATCTTACATATCCTCATAATATAAACTTCTCTTTTTCCGCCCTGAAAACAAATCTGATTCAGTAAATCTCTAACTTAAGAAGTTCTTAGGTCTTATATTTGTTGAACAATAATATAGCAAAAACATCAAAACCTTTTTACTCAAATGGTATTGAAGCGCTGCCTGATGCGAGGCAGCAAGTTATTGTAATGGGAATATATGATTGAATAAAATGTAATTGTACTATAATAAAATTGATAAACAAAAACAGAGGAGGTACGTTGGGCTTTGGTAGATAACGGCTTGGAATGAAAAATCGAAGAACCAAGTTTGAAATCCAATCGAGTTCGTTACATTTACTTACGCACAAATAACTTTGGAAAATATATGATTCTATCAATTCTACTCCCAGCCAACAGCCATGGGCTGAATAGCATGGCAGACTAGATCATATAGTCTTGGTTGGCAACCAGTCTGCAGGTTACACCATATGGCTTTCCCAAGCGCCCATTATGTGGCTCTGTTTAAATCTATAAAAAACAAATATTTCCTTCATCTTCTTTTTTCTTCCTCTTACTCCAAGATGTAGCAGTAATAGATGTAGACCTTTCCACTGTGGCACGTTCGTTTTCACGGTCGACCGACGACCGAACTCTTACAGACGAACACACGGGCGTGTGTATCACATACACACAAACATACACATTCTTAATAGCTATTTTAATTTTTCTATTGTGTATATATTAATCTAATTACTTTTCGTTAATACATGCATTGTTTGTTTAAACTTAATGTTTTGTATTTTATATTTACTCTGACTAACATGAGTCCGCCAACTATTGTTTGCGGGACAGATGTCCCAGTAGTTATTAAATATTTAGCGATCACACCACAAAAGTGATGACTCCCGCAAACAGTCTACCACGGAAAGAAACGGCAGCCTACTGCGACAAATCCTCCACCCACTCAGTCACGTATCGAAAGGGACATGATCGCCAAATTGTATACCACGTTTGACATTTAACTGATTGAAACAGAAACATGAATTATATATCTATATTGTAATACTATAAGTCTGTTACTGCTTCCGTGATTGTGTAGTACGTCCGTCCGGCGCGTAATAATTTACGAGTTGTTTATACAGTAATTATTTTTATTTTAACTTTCTTCAAACAGATATTTTCTTTAATTAAAATATTTTTAAGTAAAAGACAGTCACAAAGAGATCCCGATTTGCTGTTTCGTCCAGTTGTTTGTAGGGTAATTATTTATATTTCAGCTTTCTTTAAACAAACAATATTTTAAATATTTGTTGGTATATTTAAAAATATTTTCAAGTGAATATGATTTTAAAATATTTCTTGGCATATTAAAAATATTTTAAGTTAAATCTGATTAAAAATATTTAAGGTCAATAAAATTTAAAAATACGTGCTGATAATACAGAAAGTAATTTTATTTCAACTTTTTTCAAATAGAAATTTTTTTCAATGTTGATATCAGCTTCAATGTTTTATAAGCTGAACCGTCAGTGACCCAACTGGTAACGGGTAGTCTAGTTTAAGAATAAAACTAAGATTTCACTGACATAGATCGTTTTCTTGCGATCCTATAGTTATTTATTAAGCGTAGCGTAGATATGGTATAAGGCCGAATGTATGGGAACCCACTGAGGATCGAACACCCTATTCAGTCGTAACTGAACTAGAGTGACAAGCTTGCAAACCATTCCACCTTGTCAAAGTGTCTTTTCTTGATATTGTATATTTAGTGCGTCTATTGAATGTATTTGAAAAATAGTAATTACTTTGTTTGTCTATGGCATTCATTATTAAAACAATCTTGTCTAAGATAAAATTTTTACATATTTATTTTTAATACGAAAAATAATCTACCTATACATTTAATCTTGGCTATCAGAAAATTACCACGGGATTACAGTTCCATCATTGAGCATTTCTTTTATCAAAGTAAGTGGCCGTTTCTGATATTTCCGGCTCCGTTCAATGTCCTGACTTTTCTCATATTTAATTAACATTTGACATTTTACTCCCTACCCGTGTCTTTCTTCTGCTACCCATTCAATTCTTCTTCAAGATCTGCGTTGTCATGACCCCACCCCCACAAGATTCTGCTTTTTATTGGTCTAAGAAACCTTTAGGAGGTACGGTAGAGTTATGGGTAGTGGCTCGGATTGAGGAATCGGAGAGACGAGTTCGAATTCCAGTCGAATCCATTACATTCACTTACGTCCTAACACCTTTATGAATCCTCTTCTCCCCCCCCAACTATGGGTAAATATTAGGACAGACTGGGTTCTATAGACTTTGATGGCAACTCTTCTACCGCAGAAAGAATTGGAAAAAAATGCAGGAAAAATCTGCCTCGTCACTCATGTATCGAAAGATACATGATCGCCTAAGTGGGTATCACGAATGGCACATAACTCACTGACTAAAACTACACCACTGTATAACATATTACATCATAATATAGCTAAACTGTTCAGTATAATTTCCCTTTGAAGTAAATGAATATCTTATTTGTTGGCACAATTGTTTACTAATAAATTTGTGGACTGAGGTATCGGAGAGCCGAGTTTGAATTCCAGTCGAATCCATTACATTCACTTACGTGCTAATAACCTTGGGAAATCAATGAATCCTCTTCTCCCCCAACAATGGGTAAATATTAGGACATAGTTGGTTTTATAACCTTGGATGGCAACGCGTCTACCGCAGAAAGAAATGGCAACCTACTGCGGGAAAATATCTGCCTCGTCAGTCATGCATAAAAAGATACATGATCGCGTAAGCGTGTATCACGCATGGCAACTGACTGAACCTTTCACTTTCTAATATCCGTCTTTGTCCGTGGACTGCTAGTCATCCACACAAACAAAACAAACACGTTTTGACATTTTGCCTTGTCATATGAGTGCCCATTTCTCCAGACCTTCTTTTCTCATTATCTGCGCCAAACCCTTCATCTATCTCTTTCTGAAAGCAAGTATGAGTTTCCTTGTAGTTCCTATTTTCCTTGTAAATCCCTTGTTGCTCAAATGTTCTCTTCGTGGTATTCCAAGCAACTTGTGGTAGAAACACGTCCCTGGCGCTGCGAGAAGATATTCAGCATTTACTAACATAAAGGAGATCTGATATTAGAGATCTGTTTAGCAGTGTTTCCTTTATTTCAAAGGTCATTTTTCTGTTTTTCATAGTTTGCTTAGTTTCTGAAACATATTTTTCGTTGTTACTATGCGCGTACTGATACCTGTCACATATTTTGTCGAAAGTCTCTAACCAAACACGCCTCTCTCTGCTTGATATTGGTGTCCCGAACACTTAATGCGCAGCTCGGTTTGTCTTTTATTTTGCAGTTAGCCATATATTCTATTGTACAGATAATAGTCAATGCTCCCTCCTTGCTTTCTTTAAGACATCTCAAATATATCTAAGATGCGGAAGCAATATTTCTTTGAATCACTTAACCCCCAAGCAAGGCGATAAAGTCACTGACGCACAAGAGGGCTACTCTGTGTAAAAGAGAATGAGCAGGATAGGAAAAAAGGAAAAGGGTTCAGGAAACAGAAGATGGGGTTTGATGTTGCATTTAAAATATCGGAGGTGGATGGGAATCAAGAAACCGGAAGCGGATTCTGAAAGCGAGAAATGCGAGGAAAACTATTAGAATAGAACTTCCGGTTACATATCTAGCTAGATCAACAGTAACAATCTAGTAGTGTGCTTAAATTCATGCGGCCGAGATACCAAAGAGATGAGATTATCAGAACAATTGCCATGAAAATATTTATCGAAAAGACAGAGGAAAGCCAAGCGACCATCGATGGAAAAGTGACTTAAATTGTGGTGCCAAGTCAAGACAAACTACATGATCTACGCTTCTTTAGATGTTATCGAGAATCTAGAGATATTTAATATGCGCATAAGGCCGGATATGGCAGAAATATTCAATGCAAGGACGAATGGTAGATTAATAACACTGTGCAACAAATTTCAAGTTAAAAAAAGTACATGCCACATAAGACCTGTTTAAGTGTTAGAAAAGTATATTGATATTAAATCTGACCTTTTCTCCTTAGATTAGGCACCGTTTTCATGTAGTTTAAATCATAATTTATTATTATTGGTTATGAATAAAAAACAAAGAACTTTCAGTTCATACAACATTTGTCCTCTTAACCCTCTTGTGTATAGTGTCATCCGCTCTTTTTATATTCCAGCAGTAGTCTGCCAACATGCCATGGATCCATTTTCCTTTAAAACGTTTCTCCATCACTGAAATATCCTGATGGAATATCTCGCCATGTTCATCACTCACATCACCAAGATTTTCCGCAAATAAGTCCAAATGAGAGTGGAGTACATGATCTCTAAGGGACATGTTACACCCCATATCATGATAATGGCGTATTAGATCATTTATAACTTGCACATAGTCTTCTGAACGATATTTTCCAAGGAATTTATCACAAACTTTCTTGAATGACTCAAAGGCAATTTTTTCCTTTTTTCTTGAGATGTGTGTTGAACGTTTCATCAAGTACAATGTTTCGGATTTGAGGACCTATGAAGATACCTTCTTTTATTTTAGCTTGACTTAGGGAAGAGAACTTTTCTGCAAGATATGCAAATGCGAGGGAATCCTTGTCCAGGGCTTTCACAAATTGTTTCAACAAGCCATGTTTAATATGCAAAGGTGGTAAATGGATTTTATCACTTTGCAGAAGTGGTTTGTGCTTAATAATATATTTCCCTTGCTCAATTTCATCTCTAACGGGCCAATGCTTGCGTACATAATGTTCAGTTCTTGCTCTGGAGTCCCATAAGCAAATGAAACAGCAAAATTTAGTTATCAGTGTTGGCAGCCAAACGTCTTAGCGGCGACATTCTGCGTTTTCTGTCTTGATGTACTTCCATAGACTTTTCTGTCTTTTGGATATGACGGCAATGCGGTGGAGTTTTAAAATCAGGGTTTTCCTTCCCTTAGAGGGACTGCCTTCCTGGGCTGTTGATCTCCATCTACGCAAACCTATTTTCATACGAGAATCCAAAGTCAGTATTTTACGACTCCAAATCGTAGTTCACATCTTGGGTTTTGCTCTTTTGTTGAATCAATATTAATTTAAACTGAATTTCTTAGGAGTGAGTAATATGACTGACGGTGGCTGGCCTTTATTTAAAATATAATTTTCAACAGCAACGTTCAAGGAATATTGTGACGATTACCGTTATTAGCTAAGTACATGAAAGCCTAATTTTATGTGCTAGAAACGTAAATAATTTGTATTTACTCAACACCACACGAGGTCAGGTTGTGAAACAAGGTCGGTTTATTGTGGGGAGACAGAGCTCGTACACCTGGGCAAAGAACAAAAATTCCCCGTCCCCCGCAAACTTCGTGCGTGCACCGATCCTTCTCTCTAGTGCAATGAGAAGGAGCGTCCTCGGGAAGCAGTTCCCCAGGGCCGGCACCTCTCAGCTGCAACTCTGTCCTTTGACGGAGTGGCCACTGAGTGCACTCTGCCCAAAGACAGAGACGCAACTGAGAGATGATAAATAATGTGTTAGAAACTACCCGAAAGAGTAATTTACACACTTAAAAACGTAAATATTATCACTCGAAATAGGATTCAGCGAATAAAGCCGGGTAACCTCGCCTAAATATTGAACGTTTAATTTGCATTTACTTGAGAAGCAGAAGTAATACGACATATATTGCAGCACATTGGAAACTGATACGTTTATGATTTTTTTTAAAGAGATGTATTTGTGTTCTCGATTACGGGGTGTTGACCAGTGTCGAAAACGAAGCTCACGACAATCTAGAAAAGGTATGTACGAATAAAGATCGCAAACAAATAGCATTCGTTGACTTAACCAAATATCGCTTACAAAAGGTGTTCTTGTTTTTTATTATCTACTAGCCTAGAAGCCGTCATTTGGGCGGACATTAGGATAGCTCCTGCGGAAGACTTTTGCACCTTCAGACTTTAATTTTCATCGTCGTATATAATTAAAAGTTATAAGAATTTAAAAATAACAAAATTATATTTATCTTCATGCAACACCTTAATTAGGCATAATCTTTCTTCGTATACGCAACCAATTTCCATAATTTACTTTTATTTGGCACGCAAATTTTATTTACTTTTAAAATCAACATTCTTTATGATCGCTTCACATAAAGACACTCTTGAAAGCTATTAGGGAACCTGAACTATGTAATATTTCGAATACGCCACAGTACGCGTGCTAGAAAAAGAAAAAAAAATTATGAGCAACCTACCGTTTCCCGCTTAAGTTTTAATTACGGTTTAATTAGACGATATCAACTGTAAATGCGACGAAAAGCGAAATTAAAGTTAAACCTTTAATAAAAGATTGTTTTATTTTTACCTTTTATGCTATTCAATATTTAACTTAAACTTTAAATGAGTTATTTAATTTTTAATTGCGTGTAACTACAGTATTTACTACTTGTTACTTCAGGTTGTTTATAATTCGCTGAGATCAAAAAATGAACGGACGGACAGACACACGTACACTGCGCAAGGTCGATTTTACTATCTTTAAACTTAAATCTTCCATGGATTCTAACCAGACGCTCATCGGTGGCCGAACGGTTAAGGCACATCACGCGAAATGATGGTTCCGTATAGGATACAGGTTCGATTCCTGTCGGAGAGCGAAAATTTTCTATGAAAATTTCTCGGACATTCAGGCCGGTAAATGTTATTTAATACTGTTTATTATAAAACAGAGCATTTGCTTAAATACTTGTATCTATAAAAATAATATAATTGTCGGACTATGTCCAATTCTAATATATATATATATATATATATATATATATTGTTAGAGTTAAACTCCCAGATCAATTCTGTGCACAAGACGACAGATTGGTATAAAATGACAATTGGAAAAATCTTAGATTTTGCCGACGCGTTTCGTCTTCCGACTTTTTCAAGGCAAAAATTAAATAGAAATATCTCTGCTGTTATAGTTACAATACTCTTACTATAAAGGCTTGGACAGAAGTGTCTATCTTTTTTAAATTGGATTTTTAATGTAACTATTACAGCAGAGATATTTCGATTTCATTTTTGCCTTGAAAAAGTCGCATAATGACCTGTTTCACAGATCATCAGTACGACTAGACAACCGAATGCTTCAAGCCAGAATCGAAACCCGACCAATTTGGTATCAGTCGGTCTTTCTACCCACACGCCATCGGCGCTTCGTATATGTAACTAAGCATATTCAAATATACACGAGGAGGTTTTTCGTCCACAAAAGCATGCACAAAATTATACATATATGAACGCAAGAGCCAGATGACAAGAACTTACATATTATAATATACATATTCAGATATTCGACTTTGAAAACATATGTGTATTCATATAAATACAAAACACACACGCATCACATACAATCGCAAATATCTATGTATGTATGCATGTATGTCTCTCTCTCTCTCTCTCTCTCTCTCTCTCTCTATATATATATATATATATATATATATATATATATATATATATATTTCGTCTCCGAAGATGACATGACCAATGTAATGCGACGTAACTAGATAACCCCAGTCATTTATTACGGGAAAAAAATAATAAAACACATAGTAAATATCTGTCACGACAGTGAAAGTCTTCTGTTTCCTGCTTTGTTCTCGATTTCTCGGGTCGAGATATTCATATTTCTAATTTTACTGTAGAATTTGAGACAAGCTAAATGGAAATAACTGAGTCAGTAATGACCACCATCTTTGATTCCTTTCATGCAGACAAACTTATTCAGCGCAGATTTCCTAACAACCCTCCCGACTCTTGCAGAATCAAATCACTTCTGCAGCCATTACAATGTCCTCATGTTCAACCCGTATCAATTTAGTGACATTCTTCTGTCCCAAAACAAATAACTGAATATAAAAAAAATATGAATAAGATATCTTAAAATAGTACGGTTACTAGCATGGACATTTTTTTTCGATTGCAGAATACATGGAATCCTCTATCTTTCTGTCTGGTTCAATGTGTCTAAAAGTGATTTTGTAGCTCTTCCATACGTATCTTTGACAAAAGCTTAATTTTAGCGATTCCGTGATGGGAAGGACCATTACGCAAAATCAGTATACCGATCCAGTTGTCGAATAAAAAATAGTATTTACTCTAATCAAGTACAATTAGTATTCAAGGCACACACACACAAATATATATATATATATATATATATATATATATATATATATATATATATATATATATATATATATATCGTAAAGAAACAATTTATTCAAAGAATTAAATAGCAATGTTAATGTCATTAATGGCGAAATCACTTCTCTAACAATACTTAATGAGACATTAACTTACTATTACTGTTATTGCTATTAATTCCTTGAATAATAAGTTCCTTATGTTCGTGTTGTTGTCAGATAGAAGACACATGCCAAATACTTTCAACAATTTCAAATTGTCATCAAGGGCGCAATTTTCTCAAACATAGACAAACACTAAGACAAAATGTGTGTAGACCGAAAGATATTCTTAAAATCATGCTATTTATTGACAGTTGAATATATGTTTTGGAGCGTGCGATGTCGCAACGCTAGAGTTCATGTTCAAATCAATCAAGTGAGAATTTTGCTTGAATTTTGAAAAGTTATAAATCCACGACATTTTCTTGCTATATGTATTTATCTGTTAAAGTAGAGATGACAATTTGAAATTGTCGAAAGTATTGATATTCCATCTGGCAACAACTCGAATATAAGGATCTTATTATTCAAGGAATCGATAGTAAGTTAATATCTCATTAATCTTGTTAGCGAAGAGATTTCACTATCACATTAACATTGCTATTTAATTCTTTGTATAAATTGCTTCTTTCTGATATAAGATATAAGCTGCACACTCTAATATATATATATATATATATATATATATATATATATATATATATATATATATATATAGTAGGAGTCGTCATATCCGAACTTCTAAGTGTTGGCATTTAGATGTTGTAGGAATATGCTAGATTCTAATATTTTTCTTTTCTTTGCAGATAATTTTTAGTAACTTGAAATTTCTCAACCCATAATATGTTACACAGAAGAAACTTCAACTGGAACAAAAAGGAAATAAAAAGTCTTTGACGTTACGTCAGAAATTAGAGATTATTGAAAAACTGGATGTAGCTCCTTATTCCTTGAATTTGCAAATTAACAAAGATTACAGTGTCTTAACGAAACACAAAAACTTGCGCTTGAAGATGATTCATTGTATATTCTGTATATTCGGATGACTTAAAAGAATGGATTAATGAAGAAGGCTCATTAATTACAAAAGAAACCAACGATAGAATCGTTTGAAAATGATTTGGATTGTCAAGAAATAGAGGAAGAATCAAATTCTTCTGATAATGTTGAAAATATGAAGGATGATGACGAATCAGTAGAGAAAGCTATGGATGAGTTCATCAAATTCTTGGAGAAAAAATTCGAAAAAATTCATTATTCAGTATTACACAATGTACAAGTGCACGTCACTTGCAGAAATGCCTTATTAAAAAAAAAAAAAAAAACAAAAGAAAAAAAACTAGAACAGCGAAAAGTAAGCAAAATGAGAAAAGAAATAAGAAAAGCAATTGAAGATAAAACTTATTGAGCATTAAACATTGCAAATTAATATTTACTTTCTTCAGACACTTCATTTGTCATACAGCTTATCAGGGGCTTGAGTCTCCCAGGAATTGTATCAACTGATTTCGCGAGGAACTCTTGTGGTATGGAAGTACATAACTTCTTGTATTCGCCCTTCAAGTTCTTCCAAAGTCTTGGTCTGGTATAGTAGACTTGCTCCTGTAACCGACCTCCCCCCGACAAAGAAAGATTCGCAGGGTGTTAAGTCAAGACACCAGGCTAGCTACTCATATATAAAATAGGGACTTACTTTTCAATCTTCCTATATATATATATATATATATATATATATATATATATATATATATATATATATGTTTGATTTCCCGAATGCTCTGCAGGCCGATAGATATTATGTACACGGTTTAATACATAAAATGGAATGTCTATTTTAAATATGAAGTATCCACTACAATAATGCTTTAAGTAATTATATGTCGGCTTAAATTATATATATGTATATATAAGATATATATATATATATATATATATATATATATATATATATATATATATATATATATATATATATAATATATATATATGTATTACCAATTTTTGAATGGTAGGGATATCCCCTGTAATGCATAATACAACTACTGCAATTTATTTCATATATATATATATATATATATATATATATATATATATATATATATATATATATATATATATATATAATAATTGAGAAGAATACATTAAAGGTTCATTTCGGACATGATTTATTTCGTGAATATCTCTTCAGACAGAAATCATTTACGTACAAAAAGATTTACTAAAAGATATCCAAGAAATCAATTATAACGGAAATAAATCTTTAAGGTTTTCTTCTTTATATATATATATATATATATATATATATATATATATATATATATATATATATATATATATATATATAGTGTGTGTGTGTGTTTGTGAGAGAGAGAGGTGGGGAAAGGATAATAATGAGTTAAGAAAACTGAGAAACAACTAAAAATGGATTTGTCATTGAATATGTTAAATTAGTGGTCTTTTACGCTATAACTTATAACAGCAAAGTCGAGCCTGGTCTGTACGTATACGGTTGGTCATTTGGGAATGCCAGGCGTTGTAAGCTTGGATGTATGGGTGGTGCTGTCGATAACGACTCAGAATGAGAAATCGAAGAGCCGATTTCCAGTTCCAGTTGAAGTTTGTGATAAACTTAGTAATCGATGACTCGACATGTTTTAACCTCCACCTATGCGTTAAAAAGTAGGAATTGTGTCAGAAAATCGTGACTATCTCCACCAACACCCTCCCCCAAAAATTCTTACATTCGAAAAATATTTTCTGACTCTAAAACATCCTGAAACACGTTGATAAGCCGTAAAAAGTAAATCAAACAATGTAAGCTACTCAGTCTGTAATGTATCGCGATATGGCTTCCCTCTGTCTTTTCTACAAATATTTTCATGGCAACTGCTCGGACGAGCTACTTTCACAAGTACCCAAAATAAAAGAATTTAAGCGTGTTACTAGGTTGGAATCTCGGTTCCACCCTTTCACTGTCGAAACGGTTAAATTCAACCGTCTATTCTACCACAAAAGCTTCTTCTCTCGCACTTCCCGTCAGTGGAACTCCCTTCCGTTTACTTGCTTCCCTGATAGCTATAATCTTCAAATATTCAAATATCATGTCAATCGACATCTTCTGATGCCTTGATCCTGATCCTGATCCCCGTCCTTCTGTATATCCTTTCATCAGACACGCCTCTTTACACTTGCTCTCAGTTCACTGTAACCCCTGGCATGCTGGTGGCACTCCCGCCTTACTTGGAGTAAAATGCTTAAAAAATGTAATGGAAACGAAAAGGACACTTCTAATTAGAATCAGAAAGAAGCAGTTGACATTTATCAGACACAAAATGCGGAAAGTGGGCTTGGAGAATTTGAAACACACACGACATATTGATGGGGAAACAGGGAGCAAACTACGTAACGATTGTGTAAATGGATGGTAGAACAGGGACTGAGAAGGGTGGTGAAAAAGAAACCTTATGAAGATCTACAAAGGATAGGAAATTGTGGAGAGTCATGATCGCAGGCAGCACGTAGAAGACGGATAAGAATGTATTTCTGTGTTTTAAACCAGAAGAACACATGTTTTCGAATGATGAATTTGCGTGCGTTTTTAGGTGCAAAATCTTCACATCAGATAGAATAGCAATTAACGAAAAAATACTAAAATTTATTTGCCGAGTGAAAAAAAAATATTAGTGTTTGAAAACAAAAACCAAGAAAAGACAATAGAGATTTGAACAATGCTACTTCACCGATCGATTTCAATCAGCATTGGTGCTTTATCAAAGCAAGTGTCAAGTTCATCTTTGAAATGCTTAAATGTCCAACTGATGTATTGTTTGAATGAATCTGAAAAAATCTCTGCAACAAAACTATCGTTGAATTATCTTAACTGAAATCAATTTCAAATAAAGAACGCAAAGTAATGAAGTAATTTCGTGAACTTGGTGAGTTATTCAAGTAATTCGCTGAATTATATCTCTGGAAGCTCTCCCGTCAAATCTCTACATGGGTATATGTTGAGTTGCAAATAAATGAACCCGTGACCCTCCATTAGTACTGTGGAGTTTTCAGACATCTCATTTAAAATATACATATATCATTTAATTTTTGTCTAAATTTCTGATGGGGAGTTATCATTATTTCCACTATTTATATTCTGGCTATTGTCCTCATCTTTGTTGTTTCTATCGCTGTGCTCTCCTGGCGTCGTCAGGTGTCTGTCGATCTGGGTAACGAATTCCGAACAGAACACTTTATTTAATCTACGGGGGTAGACTTTTCTCGTTCGAGTATATCTTCTATTTCTTAGGTATTGATATAGACCTGAAGAAGGGGCACAACGGCTGAAACCTTGTGATAAAAACAACAAAGATTTGGGCAATAGTCCGAAGATAAATAGTATCAACCAAGTGTGGGCAATGCAAGTGGCACGGCAAGCAATTTCCAATGGCACGAAGCCGCGAATGACATCACGAAAATCGAACCAATAACTACTACAACGCAAAGATATTTAGCTGTCTCAATCTTAATATATACTAAAGTATATATACTATACAGGGTGTCCATAAATTTCGTGTGCACTTTAAAAAATTTATAACTTTATTTTGTATTTGCGATAGAAATAATCTGTAAAAAATGTTATAAAGTTTAAGTATAGCTAAAATAACTAATGTGATTTCAGGCCTTACTGTAAATCAGTTGGAAAATCTTTTTCCCTGAACTGCAAAATCGTTTTACCCTTTGTATTGCTAATGATGGAGGACATGTGGAAACTTAAATAAAATTTCAATAAAACCTGAAAATATATAGATTTACTTATTTCTAATCTTTTTTAGAAATTATTTCTATCGTAAATACAAATAAAGTTATAAATTTATTAAAGTGCACACGAACTTTATGGACACCCTGTATATTACTATATAAAATATATTGTAGAAAAGGTATATTGACTTTGACTTGCATAAAAAATACGTATGCTGCTGGCACAGTGAATGATTTTAAAACCCAAAGTCGGAACAAATTTAGCAAAAGGTTGCCGACGCCGGTTATAAATAATATATCATTTAGTTTTTAATGTTCTTATTGTCTTCAATGAAAAAATAAAACGTTTTATTTTAAAAAAAAATCAAATTAAAAGGTGAATATTAAAAATGAACTCTAAATGACAGAAAGTTGGGAAATGGAGTATAGTACAAGAGAAAGAAATAATCAAAGAAATATATTTATATGAATGAGAAACAAAAGATACTGTTGTTGTGCATACACACGCAAGCACACGTATACACACACGCACGCACGCATACATACACATACGTAAACACATACGCGCACACACACGCACACACTCCTTATTGCATTAAAAAATTACATCTGTTATTTCGTATTAATTATTTACAAAATATTTTACCAATGTCAGTAAATCCGTCTTAGTCTTTGCAAAGTTTAACCTAGTCTGGCACAAGATCTGAGGAGTGCTGTATGTATTGAAAATCGAATTCACTATATTAGCGAATGAATACACATTATGAAAACGTAACAGGTTTTATTGTGAATAGTAATCCTATATAAAGAAATTAAGTTTTAAGTTTTAAATGTTCGGACATTCAAAAACAAGTTTAATTCTATTTTCAATAAACATGAGATTGATTGTAATTAACGCAAATATAACTAAAAGCTAGGTACCTCCACTTGGTTGCGAAAGAACTGCATAGCACGATGAAAAAATGTTTATGTTATTATTAAGAGGAAAGACCAAAGTATTTTTTTTATTATTTTTAACATTTTCTACTCCTTTGCAGCACGTTGTAAATTTTGGTTAAAAATCTTTTCTTTTTTTTTTTACGTCAGCGGCGGACCAAAAATAAAGATTGCGTTTTTTTTTTTCCGGTGAAAAACATTGTTTTGGAAATTCTTGCAAAATTCAAATAATTGTCAGATTTTAATGAAACATTCAGGACATATTCAGAAATGAATGAAATTATTTTTGAAATTTTTCTTTTAGGAAATCTTGGTAATTTTTTTTTTTTACTTATGTTACCACCCACTTACATAATTCCATGAAATTTCAAGAAATTAAATTTTTAAGGCTGGAGAGCGGGGAGATTTGTTTTATTAGTTAAAAACAGGACTATTTGGAAAAAGTAAATCAAATTTTTTTTTTTGTAAAACATTTACCCATTTCATTGGAAATCTGCTCTGAATTGTAAAATAAAAAATGCAATAAAACTAAGACATTATTTAATTAGAAAAGCTTTTAATTGCCTTTGGAAATAAGTTATATTAAGGACACTAATTAAGGATTGGTTGGTTGGATGCATTGTTTTAGTGCCATATCAAGCTTTTGGTGTTATATTATGTCGAAATCTAATTATGAAATTTCAAACTTTATAATTATTTCAAGAGAATTATATAATTCATGATTAAATTATAATTACTCAGCTGCATTTTCTTTTACCAAATAATTTTACAAAATCAAACGATGAGTGAAAACTTCCTAACAAGAAATGAGATTCATCATAGCTACTTTTTTAATTTGATTTTTACTATTTTTTTAATAATGCATGCCATGTCTTCAATTTTATTATAAAATATACTGATTGACATTTTGCTATGAAAATGTATTGTTGGTCATTTTGACCAACAATATCTTTTTCATAATAAAAAATAACTTATTGCTTATATTTTTACACAAAAAGTATAATGTCCAGGATTACTTACTGGTGCGTGGGGTATCTTATACCTCGGCGTATTCTATAGTCCTAGCTGAAAAGGCGGAGAGCCACTCGATGTAAATGGTTACATAATGAGAGGGACAGTTTATGAGGAAGATAACGGTTGACCCTAAACTTGAACAGGTTAGATTGTAGTAATCAGGGGAAGCATCCTCTTAGGAGTCGGGTTCACAAAGTAGCCGTTCGTGGGAAGAAGACGCTCGAGTGGAACTTACATCTCACCAGATGGAATTCGAAAAGAATGACGGTTGTTCGCTACAATGTGTGTAGCATGGCAGGTCTTAGTGGGGAAGGTTAGAACTGAGGGATCTAAGGAATGCAGTTCGTTTGAACACTTTCCATGGAAACGGCGATAGGCAGTGAGAAGCTTGCAACCCTTTGTTTGAGGAAAAGCTGTTGTTGAATAGAAAATAATTCCTCACCCACACGGACATAGAGACTCTTGGACTCTATCGAGACGGGAAAGTAAAAACTGGGCAGCTCCTGTCCATATAGGACGAAAATTCTTTTTCATTTTGTCATTAATTTTCCTAGATCGTAAGTGTAATGGCAAAATTAACTATTTGCCTACAGGAAACATTCGCTATTTATTGACCGAACAAATAATTTTACTGTCGGTTGGAATTTATAAAACTTTTCTCTTCAAAGAATTCTTCAGGAAATTAGAATTTATTGTAGTAAAACCATTCTTAATACTTAATGCGTTCCTATAGAGCAGGGGTCGGCAACCTCCGGTCCGCGGGCCACATCCAGCCAGCGAAAGGATTTTTGTCTGGCCCTCCGACTTAACACATCGATACTAATTATCTAATTAATTTATGAAGCAAGTGGCAGAAAATATCGGTCGGAGTTAATCAACTTACAATGCGGTGAATTTTTGAAGTGAAAATGTCATTCTGAACGCATTGCTGACTTCTAAAAGAAATGTTTTGCTCAGCGGGAAATATAAAAGCCTATTAAATAATGCGAAAATGACGGTATAATTATTTGGAAGTACATATGATTTCGAAAATGAAATATAATAAGTCATTTAAAAATGAGTTTGTGTGGTGACCACCTGAACAATGTTTTGCTCCTGTCATCGACAAATATTTCACCTGATGTGGAGAAGTTATCGAACGAAGGGTAGAAACAAGTATCTGATTAAATAATTTGTCATTTCTAACTGTATTTGTTTCATAGTAAGGAATTTGCATTCTTTGTTGATTGTGTTAGTTGTTATCCTGTAATTCCTGTAGTAAAATAAAGAACATTGTTTAAATATTATAACATTAACTTCGTTGTTTTTTTTTTCTTTAAATCTCCAGACCAAGGACGGAGCGTTCTGAGGTGGAGACTATTATAATATATTTGATATTATAGACCGCCGAGATACTGCTTAGTTTTCTGGCCCATTCACTCCAAAAGTTTGCCGACCCCTGCTATAGTGAAATTGTTTTCACTAGATATCTAGTTTTGTTTAGGAAATTGTACTTGTAAAATCTACGAACTGTTATCCAGGTTTCTAATATTTCCGGTGTTTTCTTTTCTAGCATTTTTTTAAGTAGTGTGTCAACATTATAATTATGTAATTTTTTCTCTTCTAATTCCACGTGCTACTTCTATTACCGGTTTCCGCTATTGGAAGTACTCAAACGATGTGAATGTTTGTTATTTTCGAAAGTCTTTCTTTTTTTACAATAAGGTTCACCCTGTACAATGCACGGATGCCACTCAAGGTAGGGGATTACTACAAGGTGTAGTTTATATGTATAGGAAGAGGAGATAACCATTGACTATAACAGGTTAAAATTGTAGTGATCGGAGAAACATCCTCCTGGGAGTCTGTTCCATAGGGCAGTGGTTCGCGTCAAGAATCTGTCTGAGTGGAACTTATTTCTCGCCGATGGAATAAGGAGGAAATCTGGGTAATTTTCATGTAAGCGGCATGGTGGGTGCTAGCCTTGAAAGTCAGACTTGGTTGAATACATCCGTCCGAGCACTTTCCATGGAAGTAGCGATAGAACTGTGAGAGACTCGCCACATCCTCCCTGTAAGAGAAAAGTTAGCGTGTGGAGAATAATTCTACTCCGACAAGGACTACGAGACGATTTTGAACTCTATCATGACTGGAAATTCGAGTCTCGGCAGCTCCTGTCCAAATATGTACTTCATTGATCTGGCTCTTATAACGGTAGCGGTGGATGGCATATAGGAATTCCACTTGAACTGGGGTGTGAGTTTGATGTCCAATATCTTCTCAAGGCACGAGGTCTCCCCAAAGAGACATCCCTTCATCGTGACTGGCGGTAGTTGGGCGATGATGGAATGTAACCAGTTTGGTTTTAGTGGAATTAAATGTAATAGTTCTTTTTCTGATTTTGGAGCAGCATGATCTTTTTCCTTCTTCAGATGACTATATTTCTGACGAAGTCAGGCGTAAAGGATCCATTCGCTTGAAGCTATTTTTAACCATTGACCTGATAAAGCGGTCGTACACAGGTGTGGATTTATATATTTCTGAATGAATTTAACAGCATATATGGTATCCATATCATAGACTAAATCTGACGCGGCTACTTTAAGACATATCTCGAGTTTTCAGATTAATACTTTGGTTTTGTGTCGAAGAATAGTATTCCTGGCGTAGTGAGTTCCATTAGAATTATTTCTCCTAGTAATACAAATACAAGTTGTGATGGATGAATTTTCGTCTAAATTACGCAAAAACGACTGACATCTCATTTTAACAGACGCATTTAGCAAAATTAGACAAAAATACCTTGAAATACTAAAGAGAAAATTTACTCAATAAATCGTAATTGGCTTCAAACACAGCCTCCAACCGACGTTGGAAACTCCTGAAGCTCTTCTAAACAGTGTCTTTAAGTTGGTGAATGCCACCGTAATCTTTCTTTTCTCTTCATCTTTGGTGCGACAAGAAGTTTTGTTAGTTTCTTGCTCAACTGAGGCCCACACATAATAATCAATGGATTTGCTATCTGTGGAGTTAGTTGGACAGATTTAAGGGGTGATCTAATCACAGAAATTGTCTGCCAGCTCTGATTGTGTGTACAGTCCTTTTGCCAGACATAGGGTCTTCCAGCAGCCACCCTCTCGACCCAGGGCGGCACTAAATCTGTAAAATACTTGAAGTAGGCCTTCGTGTTGAATCCGAGGGTCTGTGGGAAGATGAATGGAGGCATAACGTCGCCATCACTAATGATCACTCCAAATATCTTCGTAATCACCATTACATTCATGTAACTATTTCAGAATCTCCTGCACTGTCCTCAGATTGGCATCCAAAACATTCTGAAATGTACATATTGGAGCTTCTGGCGCGAATGCCAAGCAGAACAATATGCCGTTTCCAAATTTCTGTCGGCGTGATTTGAGTCATTGTGCTCTTTTTCTCACAGACGGTACGCAACTGAGTCTAGTATGCAGACAACAAAATCAGAAGCAAACAACGCGCGTGCTTAAAATTAAAAATATAAAATGGCGCAATTTAGCCATTGCTCCCTGTAGATTTTATAAAATGAGTAGCGAGAACAGCATCCCAGAAAATGAACAGGTTGCATTTCGCTGTCATACGTGTTCAGATTCAGTCGTAAATTACGGTTTGCCGAAATATCGGTAATTCCTATTCTAAAAGGTACAATATGATTTTAATTAGACGGAGATGTAGGGCCATCCAGTATTAAGAGGGGAGATTAGGGAATCTCGGTACCAATAGGCTAAGCCAGTAGATATAGTGGTGATTTAAGGCACTCTGATATGGAAAGGGGAGATCGAAGTCATTGTAGTATCCAGAAATTTTGTGTATCCTAACAGGTTGAAATTTAAATATTTTGTACATCATTTTATACTTTCAGTGTAAAAAGTATGTCTCTTTAAATATATAGTTTGTAGATCATATGCTGCTGGTAATTTCATTACAAAAATGTATTGCTGGTAATTTTTACTATAAAAATGTACTGTTGAATTTTATGGGGGTCACTAATTGCCAAGAGTAGGAACCCTAAAAGGTGCTACCGCCGCGGGTCATAATGGACCTAGGAACAACGGCGAGTAAGAAGTGGTTCCACGCTCCTAAAAACTCCAATCTCCAGATCAGTGGCCTTGCTATCGAATGTAGTTTATCATCATGCCCAAGATTACTCATTAATGGGTGTATCTTACCATTCTGTAGTCGGCGTATATTACGGTCACAGCTGAAAGTGCGAAGAGCCACTCAAGGTAAATGGTCATATAGTAAGAAGCACGGTTTATTGGGAAGATAAACGGTTGACCCTCGACATGAAAATGCCAGGATTGTAGTGAACAGAGAAACACCCAATCTCCCGCTCAGAGGCCTTGCTGCCAGATGTAGTCAGATTGAGGACGAGAAATTGCACTTGTGAAATATGAAATTAAATTCTATTCCTATGACAATAAATATAAATGATACTATATATGGCGACGGAAAACTGATTATCAAAAATTATATAAAGTAAGCTGAGAGAATTTTGTGAGCGTCCATTTTCCTAACTACATAGATAGAAAATAGAATATTTTTAGCGTTTGACGATTTGTTTATGGCTGGAAGACTTTTATTGACTCGCGTACTTGGTACGTCTTTCGTGATATCAACAAATCGTAATATTTAAACTGCATCTAAATGTGTGAGAAGACATTAAACACTCTTTATCTAAAATCAATGTTGACCTGCATTTGACTGAATTATATCTCAATTGAATGGCATTGCCATAAGAGGTTACTGAGTGTTTTTGAATATGTGAAAAATATACTATTAAGGAGGACAGAGAATAAAAGTACAAGAATTATGAAGACAGAAGATAACGACTGATATTGCATATAGATTTTTGAAGATCGAAGTTGACTGGGAACCAAGAAACGGGTTAAGAGTTCTACAAGTGAGATAGAAGATGGTTATATTTAGCAATAGAGAACTTATGTTTACATCTAGCAATTTAAATTATGAAACATCGCCGCCATTATTGTACTATGGTTAAATTCATAAAGTCTAGGTACCATAGAGAAAGGTTCAATAGAACTATTGCCACGAAAGTATTATTAGAAAAGGCACAGGGAAGCTACATTACAGCAGTGGGGAAGTGACTGAAGCCGAGATGCCAGGTCAGGACCAATAGGATTGAAAATTCTTCTTTGGGTTTTTATCAAGAATCATTGAATATATAGCAGGAGTCCCAGACGAGAATTGACAGCAATATTCAAAGCAAGGACGAATGGCAGACTTATAAATATGTAAGAGAGTTTCTAGCGAGAAAAAATATCTAGCAGAACACAGTGAACCAAACTGCTAGCATCAGACCGGGAATTCGATTCCATATAATCTTTTCACTTTATGTTAGCTAGTCCAAAAAGTTCCAATGAATCACTCTGCTGGAGGTTAGCATCAGCCGTACTGACCGGAGGAAGAAAGGGTTCTCTCAGACGTTGGCTCTGGTAGTATGGAGCAAAACGCAAATATGCCCGAACACCAGTCTGCAACAAGGATTTTCTAACCGCCCTAACAGACACGTAAAATCTGTATCTAACTATATTTCTGAGATGAGGTTGTGGAATCTTCCACGACAGCCAGTTTACCCTCCGCTGGGAAATGCACTCTTCCTGTTACGATTTTACCAACATCATACTTACAAAGTAATCAACAAGCATTCATTGGTTAATCACCTTCAATCCAGCTTGCTGATTGGTCAGTTTCGACCAATCAGATCGCTCCCACGCGCAAAATCCATTTATGCGCCAAGTCAGTTCTGAGTCTCCCACGTGGTACAGCGAAGATATAAACAAAACACGTGTGGTACTCGCTCTCTTCAGGATTCTGCTTTTCTCGACGTCTTAACTTCTCTACGTCACTCGTACATCTCAACGCCTCCGCCAAAATGTGACCCTAAAGGAACTCTTGTCTCGACTGATCCAGTCAGACGTTAAAAGAACTGTACCTAATTCATGCAAGTATTATCTCTGAACTCTATCTAACTAGTTCAATACATTCCAAACATACAACACTATTCTTATACGTTCTAATAATCGACTTATTCAATATGAGCTCAGATACAATTTTACAAAGTCAAAGAGACGTAACCCCGTCTAACCTTTCAGTTCACATCACATGAATGTACATCAAATACTTAATAAATTCAATTGTTATGTTTTCAACTTTATCTTCTGTCTTGTATTTTGTCATCTGCTATTACACATTAAATGTAATTTGCATGGTTATCACACATTTGATATCGACCTCCAACAAGGGCATAATTCTTTCCACACTTTTCCGAGACAAAATAAAATAATTATAATAATACACGCACGCACAACAAATTTTCGTTACCCTGACGTTTCATGGAAAGTCCGCTACAAGGTATTATGTATACTATTTACATTATTCGGACTATTACTATTCCTTTGTTACTATATTTATCACAACGTTTCGGCCGTTGTACGCTCCGGCCTTCTTCGGGTGGTTGGAATGTCGAACTAAACCCTTTATTTCGCTCGATGGGATAGACTCTTCTAGTTCCACGTGCCATGTCTCATGGATGTCAGTTATCAGTTATCTCCCGTTAATTCCCCTGTCCAAGTTCTCCACCGCCGTAACCAGGTATTGAACTCACACACTTTGGGTCCTGTCACTGGATCTAACGCCATGTGTCCTTGAGGACATCTGTGTATTAATTTCTGGGTATTATAAACCTAATGTCTTCAGCAACCATTTTTACCAGTGCTCATATTGCAATTTTTGCTGTTGTCATTGCACATTTTTTACCAGAGCTGTGATTTTCGTCGTTTTTTTCATGTTCGCTTTAACAACAATAAATCTCTTCTTGTTCTCTTCTCAATCTCTCTTGTGGTCTTACCATTGATGCACCGTAGAAACCCCTGTGCTGGAGAATGTGACAATCAGAGGATCTAAAACAATTTCCCTTTTCCTCATCGGTAATGCGATTTTATAATCTTTTGATGGTCGTAAATTTGCATGTTACCAGCGAAATCTCGTATTTGCGAGACTGCAACATTCTTAGTCGCCTTATGAGCGGCCATCTTTTTTTTCTGGATTTCTTTACATTTACGTCTTTTTTTTTTGTTTGATTTTTCCTTCAGTTCTCCAGCCACAGAAATAATAAAATGAATGTGGTGACAGGGTGACATAATAAACGTATTGAGCTTCATATATTTATATTTAAACTTACTGTTACCTCACATAATAATAATAATAAGAAGAAGAAGAAGAATAATAAGAATAATTAGAAGAAGAAGAAGAAGAAGAAGAATAGTGTGTTAACTCATTTACGAAAACAAACATTTAGAGGTAAAACGACATAAAAGTTATCGAGAAATAGCAAATAATTAGAAATCGGGAAGCTGATTTCGAATTCCAGCCGGTTTCGTTACTTTCCCTTACGCATAAACACCCTTGAGTAAGGTATGAATCCATCTCCTCCCCCAGCTATGGGTTGAATAGTAGAAATTATATCTGTAAGAAACCATTGTTATTCTCAAAATAATCGCCAATTTAATATTCACTGAAATAAACCGAATTATTCTAGCAATGCATAAATATGTTTTGGTTATAAATGACGGATTAATGTGTTGATGAGCCGTAAAAAACAAATCAGTTTTTAAATCTGGCAAAACCACAATAAATCAAACATGAGAGAAAACAAATCAACAAAGACAGCAAGTAAAATAACTGCATTCAATTTTCAGAACCTGCCGATGGAATAAAGCTGAAAATTGGAAATAAAAAAATAAAGCAATCATTAGACACATTCTTCTTAAACATTTGCACTGATTACCGTAGATGCTCGTGTAACGTGCAATCTCGTGTATCGTCGACTCCAAATTTTCACTTATAAAAAATGATATTATGATGTATCGCGTGCATCATATGAGTCTCTTTTTGGAGAGACCAAATTACAACAGATTAACCTCTTTTCCTCTATCCTTTTATACTATATTCTAGTTAAAGAGGTTAAAAAGTAAAAGAGAATGATAAAAGGATCGTTAGTAACGCTATCCTCGTTGCGTAAACGCGTACATACCTAAACAACCGAAAAGATTCAGCTAAGCATCTTATAAACGTAAACAATAGAAAAGATACATATTCACTATGTTTGTATTTTATAACACGATACTAATATGTGAATATTACATGCATTATTATTGGATAGAGTTAAATAATCCATCAGTTTAATCATGTTTACTTTAAATACAGCTGTACTTTTTTTTACTACAGTAAATGAATATATAGCTTGGACAACACACGTAACCAGGGCCTGCAGTACATCCGCTAAATTTATATCTCGTTTATGATGCCCCCCCATCTAAAATTAGATTCTAAAATAGTTCTTTAAAAGTCGCATGATACGCGAATATATACGGTCCATCAAGGTGAATGACGAAAATTTACCTTGCATGGTAGACACGAAATGATAAATCCTAAATAAACAAAAGAAACCACTCCCAAAGAATTACAGTTCAATTCAAAATTGTAGGCAAATCAAAAAGAGTGTTATATCTTAATTTTGCTTGTTTCCTCGTGATTACGTCACGCTCTGTCAATACATTATATATTATATAATGGACTATTTCATTTTGATCGCGTGAAAAGACGAAAAAATGTCTTATGGTGAATGTGGAAATTGTAATGTGTGAATGGGTGGTGAATCAGATTAGCTAGGTATAAGATAGATAGTGATAACCAGCCTCAACCTCTCCCCTTTTCGGCCTAGTGCCATAATTGTGTATTTTTATACATAAGAAATGACGGAAAGACAGAAAAGACATAGCAGAATCGATTCGGACACCTCGACGTGGTTTAATTGTTAGCAAGCTTATCTCGCTGGAACACTTACGACTGAATAATGAGTTCGAACCTCATTGGTTGCTTCGTACTTTCGGCGTCGTCTCACGTGTATGCTACGTTTAAAAATCGCCATATCAGAGACGGTTTGGTTTAAGTGAAAAACGTAAGAACAGACACGCCCTGCTTATAATAATACCTTATAAACAAAGGACTATTCTATTTTGTTTGCGAGGAAAGACATATCGGATAGCGTTTGTTTCCAGTGAGAAAAAGCAAGAAACGTAGAAGATAGACGGAGCGATAATGTGTTTAACATCCACTTCAGGGAAATGAAAAAAAATTGTCAAATCTTTTAATTTTTACTCTTCATACATATTTATGATTGTTACTGCGATATTTTATTAAAGTTGTCCAGTTTAAATATTTAACGACGCAATATAGGAAATTCTACGGTTTTATGCACCTTCGACTAATGTGATACTTATCGCTAAAAAAAGTCAAACAAGCAAAACAACATGTCAACACAGTCTAATGATTAAAAATAAATAAACTTCTTTATTACTGTAAAAGATTTGGGCGGTCTTATTAAAATCCACCTGTTATCTGTTCTCTGTGTATATAACTGACTTTGTGACATCACTGTTACTAAGAGGAAATCAATCAGACATATGTAATGAGGTCTTAACACACGGTCATTTTATCGCCGTAGAACTGCAAGGAGCTTATTCCATTATTAGATGAAGATCCAGTAGGAAATTCTAAGTAGACTGTGAAATTATCACGGGTGCTACGCGTGTTGATAAAACTAATCCTCTTAGTGTTTTCAGGTATCGGTTAAAATTACGCCTCACGATGACGGCCATAAAATACGTGAGGTCATCTCAAAATCTAAAATATTTTAATATAGAGTTTCACTAACGCTGGAATAAAAAAAATATGTTTATCTATCTTTACAAGCACAGAGCAAAATAAAACATTGCTGTAGTAACTGGGCTGGGGCTACACGATCCCAAATTTCCAGCATTGATATTCAAAATCGTTTAGCTAGTTTTATAAGAGTAGACTTGTTTCTCACTATGCAGCCTCTTTCTGCAAAGACGCAACGTCACAAGCCTGTCGCTACTCTACTGCTATTTCCATGGCAAATGTTCAGATGTGATTCATTCTTTAGTTTCAACGGTTCACACACAGAGCGCTCGAAAATGCCATGTCCCTTCCACGGAATCAAACTTAATCACGTCCGTATTACAGCCTTTCCTCGTGAAGTGCGACTTTGTGGCACAGGTTCACGTGCAGATGGTTCCTTGAAAGTTCTAATATTCACCACTGCGACTGAAGAGTTAATTGTTATCTATCCAACTTATGCTCACAATACCTGCTTTCCTACTAACTATACTTTTACTCATATCACACAGATTATTACTATTTCCAATGCAATCTCCTCTACATTGACTGTCTCTCTAATCTCACATTAGAAAAAAAATCTATTTGATATACAACCTTCTCAAAATATCTTTCGATCGCTTATTTTTATTCATATCAGTATTTTTTTTTTTAATATCCCAAATTTTATCATTATAAATCTTTGTTATGAAATAAGATATTTTAATGTTATACGTTATTTATATGGACGCAAATATTTAAGTAAATAACTCTGTTTGTAATAAACAGCATTAACCGGCCTGAACGTTTAATAAACTTTCATTGAAATTATGCTTCCCCCGATAGGAATCGAACCTGTATCCCACACGGAACCCTTATTTCACCTGACGTGCTATACCGGTTTAGCTACAGAGAAGCGTCTATTTTCTATATTAATTTCTCGGATGTTCAAGCCAGTAAATGTTGTTAATATTGTTTATTATCAACAAAGCATTTACTTAAATATTTGTATCTATATAAATAACGTATAACAATGAAATATCTTAAAATAATTGTCAGATTTGTTTATTTTGTAATATGTGACATCATTTGTTTAGGTTTAGTTACGCTTCGAGCAGATATGATCGTTCGAGGGAAATCATGGAAAATTGAAGTTTAAAAGCAATACAATCGACCTTGCCGCCCGGACGCTCCTCTGTAGCTAAACTGGCATAGCACGTCAGGCTATATGACAGTTCCGTGTAGGATACGGGTTCAATTCCTGTCGGAGGACGCATATTTTCTATGAAATTTGTTAATTGTTAAATGTTAATACTGTTTATTAAAAGTAGCGCCTTTACTTAATTATTTGAGTCTATATAAATAACGTATAAACAATAAAATATATTAAAATAATTGTCGGACTTTTTACATCGTAATGTGTAAAATGGGATATGCTTTATGACGCTAGAAGAAAATCCTACCATGTTTGGTCAATATTTTTTCAGAAATCAAATTTTGATATAATACGTAATACATAGGAAGAATAGGAATGAAAAACAACAACGTTAGAACATGTTTCATGCTAACTTCGAGAACAGTGGTGGGCATCCTTTATAAGAGTGCGTGCCAACACCGGCCAAACCTCTGGCACAAAATTTTCCCACGTGCCAACAAAAGTTCTCGAAACCTCAAAATTAGCGGCAACTAAGTAGGGAGTGGGCCTACCTGAAATAGTAAATTTAATAAAAGTACCAGCCTGTTATTTTTGTCATGCCCAGTTCACGAGAAATTCATTTCTCTCTTTTTTTCTCTTCAGTTTTATTGCTTAAGTCCTTACGAACACTTTCAAAATGTCTCTTTACAGAAGAAGTTCTACAAACGCTTGTTTCAGAACAGAAAATGCATAAGGCTTTATTTTCTTTATTAATCATACCACGTTTTCCGCTCAGTATTCTTTAAATTCTCTGATATCTTCTTTCTTAGCTAATGATCTTGATTTTCTGCACAATCTGCAAAGGGGAGAAAATGAAAATGCATTAGATAATGATATACATGCAAGTGGAAAAGAATAAAAGGGAATCTAATGAATAAGTTTCGCGTGACAGAAGTCATCGGTTTGCCATGTTTGTTTCTAGAAGAGAAACACGTTACTCCTTCCTGGGCTTACGTTTTTCACTGACATAAATTGTGGCGACTATATTGAATTAATTGCTATATCTTCTGCTAGGAAAGTTGGTTCATTGTATCGTGCCAGACAATATTTCATATCGATCTCGGACATTTATAAATCTACTGTTCGTTCTTACATTGAATACTGCTACCGTACCTGGTCTGTTGTATATCTCGAGATTTTTTAGAAACTTCAAAGAAAAGTCTGTGATGTAAGCAATTCTGAGCTGGCATTTCGGCTTCAGTCACTTTCTCACCGATGTCACGTGGCTTACTTCTGTCTTTTCTACAAATATATTAATGACAACTTCTCTGACGAGCTTCCCCCCCCCTTGTGCTCCGACGGCATGAATTTAAGCGTACTACTAGATTGGCAATTAGGTCTCACGGTTTTATTGTTGAATTACCTAGGTGCAACCGTCTCTTCTATTCTAACGGTTTCCTTCCTCGCACTTATCATCTGTAGAATTCCCTTCCCGATTTCTTTCTGGCCTGATAACTACATTCTTTAAAAAAAAATTAAATGCAACGCCAGTCGCCATGTTGTGTCTTTTGGAACTCTGTTAATTTATTGTCATTTCCTCACTCCTCTTCAATAAATTCTTCTCATTCTCTTTCATTCCATGTAACCCCTTCGTTTTAGTGGCATTAACGCCTTTCTTGGAGTGAAACGAATAAAAATATATAGATATACTGGAATATTATAATAGTTTCTTTTCTCATTTATGAAACTTTCGATTTTTTTCTTTCCTGTCACCTACAATCTGCAGAAGTTTAAATGCGACGTCAATCAAAATCTCATGTCTTCATGAATCCTGTTCCTTTATTGTCCTTCTCCTCGTTTCTATTCAATAAAGTCTTCTCATTCTCTTTCACTCCCTGTTATCGCATGAGTCCTAGTGGTTTGGTCGTCTGCTTGCGAGTAAAACTATTAAAACAAGAGAAATCTAAATGTGGTTTGCTAAGATATGCATCTAGATAGATCGGATGTAAAAAAAACAGAATTTAAAAGCTAAGAGTCCTTGTATCGTTAGGGTAGTCGATGTAAAATGGGGACTAGCATTTCTTCCTCCGCCACTATAACCCATCAATAAAATTAGTCTGGAATAAAGTAGTTTGTTGCATTCCTCTTTGCAGAAATTTCGTCTCCTCCTAGCCTTGAGTTAATATCAGGAGAAACTAGACTCTCAAGTTCTGGTTAACAACCACCCAAGGGGATGGAAAAAAATTGAATTCCAAAACAGCTGGGCGTGGGGATAGCTACTCCACCCCGTAAAAAGAAACTTTGGTACGACTGTGACCCCATGCTCCACAAGAGATTTTACCGGCTTAATATTTATTTGCATATAATATTGGAACGCAACGTGCAAAAATAAATGATAGCATGGGTTTGGAAAAGTGTATTATGCGCTTCAACCATGCAAAAAACGGCACAGACCAAAAGATATTCTTAAAGCTGAAGTCATTTTAAATATCACATAATTGTCAACTGACTGCTGACGATGTATTACAGATCAATAAGTTATAAATGTACTGCGTTTGATTTTTTATTTATAGATCAGAGCAACGATAGCAACATTCTATTTTAAATAGTTTTTGTAGATTTTCTAGTTCATAAAGTTCCTATATCAAAATTAGTTATTTATGATTTCATTATTTTTCACTCTATGATAGATCGACATTTAACGAGCTATGCTTAAACCATTCTTGTTCTTTTTTGTGCTGTCTTTCTTCAGGATATGGGCGATCAGGCTTCGCACGACGTTCTATAATTTGTAGCACTTAATAAGGTTTCTCTATACCCCTTCTTATTCTGACATCCAATCAAGATCTTTAGGTAGTTTACTCTTTGCTTTCATCTGTCGCTCTTGCCTTAATTGGGTCCTGTGGGTACCAAATTTTCTCATTATGTATTCCAGAAATTTCTTTCTGATTTTATATGGAATTTTCCTGTTTGCTTCCATTTTCCTTTCAACTTCCTCATTGATCTGTCTATGATATTCTCAGCATCCTTTAGTAGAACCATATCTCTAATGGATTAAGTCTCCTCTTCATCTGTGAGGAAATTGTCCAGCATTTACTGCTATATAAGAGGACTTATATAACATCGAAATTCAAGACTCTTTTTTGTTACTGTTGCTTCACGTCACCTCTTATCTGTGAGAAAATTGTTCATCATTCACTGTCATATAGGAGGACGGATATTACATCGAAATTCAACACTCTTTTCTTTCGTTTCTGTTGTCTCACATCTGTTCTTCATCTGAGAGAAAATTGTCCAGAGTTCACTGCCATCTGTATATATATACAGTTGCGGCCAAAATGTTCAGAACGGCATTGTTTCGTCAGAAAAGTAGATATAATTTTTTATCAAAGTTGTTTTACATTCTATAATTTTCACAGACAATAAATACGATATTATTTGTTATTGTCTGAGATTTTAGTGTAATTTGAGAGGATAATACAAAAGTTATGGATGGTTTAGTGATTTACTGCAAAACCCATGGCGGTCAAAATGATCAGAACAGTTGAAAAAATAACAAAATAATAAAAAATGACAGAAAATACTGGAATTATTTAATATTTAGTGTGAAGCTCTTTAGCTTCAATCACACTTTGACATCTTCGACTGCTTGAGGAAATTAAATTTTCAATTTCTTGATCTTATTCCATTCTTCCTGAAGGGCATTCCATAATTGCTCGTTTGTTTTAAGATTTCTGGTTTTCGAATGTTCTCCTAGAATATTCCATACATTTTCAATAGGATTGAGATCTGGGATTTGAGCAGGCCAATCCAAAACAATAACCTTGAAAAATCATCCTTAAAAACTTATACCAACTTTTCTGACGAAAACAATGCCGTTCTGAACATTTCGTCCGCAACTGTACCTAGAAAATCATACACAGATGTCCTCAAGGACACATGACACTGTGGATAAAGGCGTTAGTTAGATCCAGTGACAGGACCCAAAGAGTGTGAGTTCAATACTTGGAGAGGGGAATTAACAGAAGATAACTGATAATTGACATCCATTAAACATGGCACGTGGAACGAGAACAGTCTACCCCAGTGAGCAAAATAAAGGGTTTAGTTCGACATTCCGACTACCTCAAGAAGGCCGGAGCGTACAAAGGCCGAAACGTTGTAATAAATGCGGCGACAAAGATGAGGATAATAGTCCGAATAATGAAAAATGTTCACTTCCATATAAGAGGATTGATATTACGCAACAGTAACATTTTTTTTGTTTGTTTCTAACGAAAATATTTCCCATATATTTTATTTTGTACTTGTTTTTTTTTAAATCTCCAATTCGTAAACTGTATACTAGGATGCTTTGCTTATAATGATACATTGTTCAAGAATTTTAAATGATTTCTTCTAACATTGTAGATGATTATTGGACTGAAATAAGATTAATTTTATCAAATCGTCTTATCATTAATGTTCGGATTTAGGATCAGAAACAATTTAATGCGTAATGCAACATTGGAATGAACTCATTAAGACAGTATCCTTTAACCGAAATTCGAAAATCTGAAAACCTCCAAAATCCAAAGGTTTTTCAGGTTATAACATGATGTGCCACAAATGGAACATTTCAGAAAGCATTGGGAAAGTTCCGAGGTGATGTGAATCTGTTGTAAGTGACCTCATCTGCCCTGGGTGGGAGTTCCCAAGCAGCTCAGTTATGTAGCCAACGTTTTTGTTAATGATCGTCACAGCAACATCTTCGTTTATTTCATGGATTTCTTTACCAGGTGTTTTGTGCTATTGGAAAAACTAGACAGGAGGGTAAGTGTGAAGCGTCTAACTGAGAAGTTTGGCTTTGGCCACCACAGACGACATCAAGAAACTGAAGGAGAAATTGTTAAACTTTTATGCTGAGAGTGATGAACAGAAACTTATGAAAAATAGAACAACACTGTACAGAGCAAAAATGATGATCTCGATCGGGTATTGATTCAGTGGATTCGTCACCTTTGGAGTGAACATATGCCGCTTATAAAAAAAAAAGAAAACTGCCTTCAGGGTATATGTATAAGTTGTGTTATGAAATTGAAAGGGATGTCTTGTTTATGCTTGAATTTCTTTCTCAAACTGTCCTATCTTAGAAATGCTATATACAAATTAAATACCTTGTATTCTAGCATCCTAAAAAATCTGAAAACCGAAGCACTTCCGGTCCCTAGATTTTCGGATAAAGGATCCCCATCATGTATGCGATTAACGCCGAGAATCCGAAATAGCCTCAATCAAATTTACTGTCAATAAGGAAACTTTGTTCTAACAAAAGTTGATCTGTGGCGATCCCAATAGGTAGTGAGATCACCCTAATCGCTTCCAAATTCTTTCTTTGGGTCGCATTTTCGGGATGATAATTTGCTTCCGCCTCACCAAATTGTATGTAATAAAAGTACATTTAAAATAAAAAACAGAGAGAGAGAGAGAGAGAGTGTGTGTGTGTGTGTGTGTGTGTGTGTGTTTGTGTGTTTGTGTGTGTGTGAGAGAGAGCGTTAAACGGAGATAACCGCGGATTAAAAGTCAGAACATTATCATTGATAACTCTCTCCTCCAATGTGCAGATCCTTGTGATTATATTCTTAATACTTGATATAATGCAAAAATGTTACAGGTCAATAATTATTCATAAGTATTTATATTAGGAATCATACATGCAAATACAAATAATCAATAATAATATTTTAAATTTTGAAATAATATTTATTTTTGGCATATGATTTTTAAAAATTGTTCCTCCATTTTTTATTGTCTTTCAATCATTCCGCCTCACCTGCTATCCTCTTCTTACCGCGCCTATGAGGAGCACCGTACCATCTGGGAACCACTGTCCTAGGAGATAGAAAAGCAAGTTTTCTGTTCCGAGATGTAAACAGGTGGTCGACTCAACTCAAGCTTATAATGTGCACTGTCGGGACAATCGGTTATCACGAAGTTATATCAAGCGACTCACACTAGAGAAGGAAACATAAAAACAGTATCTTTAAGATCCTCACGAGAGGATAACCAACGTTCGAAGAATGTCCCTAAAACCCATATACACCCACGTCGACATTAATTGATGAAGCTCAGTATTGAATAAATAATACTTTTACGAATGAAAGATTTAGTCTAGTAAAATCAAAATAATTTTCTCCGCAAAATGATTTGTTGCATTTTATATGAAAAACTTCTGACGACTTTCACTAAAAACAACAACTAAAATTGGCAAATGGAAAAGGAAACGGAACCTAGAATAGGCTGTGTCAGAGGTAGTTTCGCCCAATACAACAAATTGCTACGAAACCAAAAGGATAAACCAGAAAACTTGCGTCATGTTCTTAAATAACCTCGTCAGATCAAGACTTTCATATTTATGCCATGTATGGCTCCAACCGTGTTGTGGACTGGCGCTACAGAATCACAAAGAACTGTATCAAATAACTGAAAACATGTCACTTGAGGTCAACCAACAGCATCAACAACTAAAAAGGAGATCACATGCAGCTGGAAGAGCAAATGACGACAAAATGAAGATGTCGACGTTCCACACCACTTCAAACTGAAGATTAGGATGGAAACTACCATCAATACAGGAGGGAGCAATAACAGATAGTGAGCAAAATAAAGGGTTTAGTTCGACATTCCGACTACCTCAAGAAGGCCGGAGCGTACAAAGGCCGAAACGTTGTAATAAATGCGGCGACAAAGATGAGGATAATAGTCCGAATAATGAAAAATGTTCACTTCCATATAAGAGGATTGATATTACGCAACAGTAACATTTTTTTTGTTTGTTTCTAACGAAAATATTTCCCATATATTTTATTTTGTACTTGTTTTTTTTTAAATCTCCAATTCGTAAACTGTATACTAGGATGCTTTGCTTATAATGATACATTGTTCAAGAATTTTAAATGATTTCTTCTAACATTGTAGATGATTATTGGACTGAAATAAGATTAATTTTATCAAATCGTCTTATCATTAATGTTCGGATTTAGGATCAGAAACAATTTAATGCGTAATGCAACATTGGAATGAACTCATTAAGACAGTATCCTTTAACCGAAATTCGAAAATCTGAAAACCTCCAAAATCCAAAGGTTTTTCAGGTTATAACATGATGTGCCACAAATGGAACATTTCAGAAAGCATTGGGAAAGTTCCGAGGTGATGTGAATCTGTTGTAAGTGACCTCATCTGCCCTGGGTGGGAGTTCCCAAGCAGCTCAGTTATGTAGCCAACGTTTTTGTTAATGATCGTCACAGCAACATCTTCGTTTATTTCATGGATTTCTTTACCAGGTGTTTTGTGCTATTGGAAAAACTAGACAGGAGGGTAAGTGTGAAGCGTCTAACTGAGAAGTTTGGCTTTGGCCACCACAGACGACATCAAGAAACTGAAGGAGAAATTGTTAAACTTTTATGCTGAGAGTGATGAACAGAAACTTATGAAAAATAGAACAACACTGTACAGAGCAAAAATGATGATCTCGATCGGGTATTGATTCAGTGGATTCGTCACCTTTGGAGTGAACATATGCCGCTTATAAAAAAAAAAGAAAACTGCCTTCAGGGTATATGTATAAGTTGTGTTATGAAATTGAAAGGGATGTCTTGTTTATGCTTGAATTTCTTTCTCAAACTGTCCTATCTTAGAAATGCTATATACAAATTAAATACCTTGTATTCTAGCATCCTAAAAAATCTGAAAACCGAAGCACTTCCGGTCCCTAGATTTTCGGATAAAGGATCCCCATCATGTATGCGATTAACGCCGAGAATCCGAAATAGCCTCAATCAAATTTACTGTCAATAAGGAAACTTTGTTCTAACAAAAGTTGATCTGTGGCGATCCCAATAGGTAGTGAGATCACCCTAATCGCTTCCAAATTCTTTCTTTGGGTCGCATTTTCGGGATGATAATTTGCTTCCGCCTCACCAAATTGTATGTAATAAAAGTACATTTAAAATAAAAAACAGAGAGAGAGAGAGAGAGAGAGTGTGTGTGTGTGTGTGTGTGTGTGTGTTTGTGTGTTTGTGTGTGTGTGAGAGAGAGCGTTAAACGGAGATAACCGCGGATTAAAAGTCAGAACATTATCATTGATAACTCTCTCCTCCAATGTGCAGATCCTTGTGATTATATTCTTAATACTTGATATAATGCAAAAATGTTACAGGTCAATAATTATTCATAAGTATTTATATTAGGAATCATACATGCAAATACAAATAATCAATAATAATATTTTAAATTTTGAAATAATATTTATTTTTGGCATATGATTTTTAAAAATTGTTCCTCCATTTTTTATTGTCTTTCAATCATTCCGCCTCACCTGCTATCCTCTTCTTACCGCGCCTATGAGGAGCACCGTACCATCTGGGAACCACTGTCCTAGGAGATAGAAAAGCAAGTTTTCTGTTCCGAGATGTAAACAGGTGGTCGACTCAACTCAAGCTTATAATGTGCACTGTCGGGACAATCGGTTATCACGAAGTTATATCAAGCGACTCACACTAGAGAAGGAAACATAAAAACAGTATCTTTAAGATCCTCACGAGAGGATAACCAACGTTCGAAGAATGTCCCTAAAACCCATATACACCCACGTCGACATTAATTGATGAAGCTCAGTATTGAATAAATAATACTTTTACGAATGAAAGATTTAGTCTAGTAAAATCAAAATAATTTTCTCCGCAAAATGATTTGTTGCATTTTATATGAAAAACTTCTGACGACTTTCACTAAAAACAACAACTAAAATTGGCAAATGGAAAAGGAAACGGAACCTAGAATAGGCTGTGTCAGAGGTAGTTTCGCCCAATACAACAAATTGCTACGAAACCAAAAGGATAAACCAGAAAACTTGCGTCATGTTCTTAAATAACCTCGTCAGATCAAGACTTTCATATTTATGCCATGTATGGCTCCAACCGTGTTGTGGACTGGCGCTACAGAATCACAAAGAACTGTATCAAATAACTGAAAACATGTCACTTGAGGTCAACCAACAGCATCAACAACTAAAAAGGAGATCACATGCAGCTGGAAGAGCAAATGACGACAAAATGAAGATGTCGACGTTCCACACCACTTCAAACTGAAGATTAGGATGGAAACTACCATCAATACAGGAGGGAGCAATAACAGATAGTGGTGTTGAGAAACCAATTTTCTGAAAAGAAAAATGATTTAAGGGCTCGGTCAATGAATACTTCCTTTTGGTGAAACGTCTAATATTCTCATTACAATTATACAAACATTCCTGCGGGAACGTTTATTTAAAGTGTCACGCTTATTTTAAAAGTTGAAAAATTCCCAGCGGCATTTCTATAAATATTTATAGAAATAAAGCACAAGAGAGCTAGGTAATGGCGGCCGGAAAGTGATTACAACCCAGGATCTATGAAATTGCAGTTTATTCTTTGGAAGAACAACGCCAGGTGTTTTAGTAATTTTCAACGTACTGACGAATGGTAGACTTATAAATGTGAGTTATATTCTAGCCTGACATATTGTCTAACATAGAACAGTGAAGCAACTCTTCTAGCAGCAAACTTGTTTCCGTCAGTGTCAGTAGAAAACGTTAGACCAAGAATGCCGAACCAGTTACAGTCCTGAAGGTTAGCATCATGCTGATGGGAGGCAGAAAAGTCTCTTTTATATAAGTAAAAGAGATCAGTTTCGTTTAAGAGTCTTTAAAATTACGAAGCCCTTTCTTGCTCTAGTTAACAACAGATTAGATGACGTTTACGATATCAGCTAACAATTTGACTTCGAACCTCTTTCACGTACCATCAAAACAGGAGTAAATAGTTGTGTCATCGACAAAGATACCGAGTTGTATGCGGTTTTAGTTCTGTATCAAAATCTTTATTTTTTCAGATTTTATTTTTTTTAAAAAATCATATTTCGCCGATACGATAAATTTATAACTTTGTTTTGGAAAAGTATTTCGGAAAAAAATTACTATGAGCTATAAAAAAAAAAAGAAATTATGGAAAGCCGTGATCGACCACATTCTGAAGAGACACGGTACATAGAAGAAAAAAAATAGAAGAGATAAACTTTTATTACTTATATTATAATCATTTAGGTATTATACAACCGTTATCAGATTTTTGACATTGTTTAGGTGACGAGCTGCTTGTGTGCAGCAGCATTTAGAATTTTAGGATAGCAAAAAAATATTAAATTTATTGGTTTGACGATCTGATAAGTTGCGTTGCAATAATTTAGGCATTTTAAATGAGAGAAAATGGTCAATATATCGCTGTCAAATTATAGGAATTATGATAGGAAGTAGTGATTCCATTTTCTTTTAGTCGGTATCACCCCATGTAAGGCAGTAAAGCCACTAAAACACAAGGAGTTAAAGTGTGTGGAGGAATTCGGAACAGAAACATTAATAATGAGTGGAAAGAGAAAATAATAATCAGAAGGACACGAGATAGAGATTGACATTGCATTTAATCTTTTGCAGATTAAAATTGGCTCGAAACCATGGAGTCCGAAGAGAGATCCGCAAATTTATTCTTATTAATATTATTTACATAACTCTCCGTTATTATTCTTAAGGACAACCACTGGCCCAGACAAAATCCCAGTGAGCTTAAAAATATCAAACTGGAATTATCCCAGATTTTCGCGAATTATTTAACCACGGCTTGCAAGTCCGTGGAAGGCATCAAGCCTATAGTCGGTTTACATTCCCTCACTCTAAGTATAGAATCAGTCTCCTCGGAACCATTAGTAATCTTTTTGAGGCTATAATCAACAAGGAGGTTGTTCATCACTTAAATGCGAACCTCTTGAGCGACAAGCAGTATGGGTTTCGATCGGCTCTGTCCACTGCTGATGTTATAACTAACATTACTCAGAGAATCAATGAGACACTAAACAACAAATACATATCAAGGACTATAACGTTATATATTTCAAAGGCCTTTGACAAGGTATGGCATAAATATTGCATTTTCTCTCGCTATGGAATCACTGGAAGAGTCTTTTCAATTATAAAGTCCTTCCTAACGGCAGTTAATAACATCCAGTCCTCCGGGAGACAAGCAATTAACAGTGGCGTTCCCCAGGGGTCTCTTCTCGAGTCAGCTCTCTTTTTACTTTACATAAATGATAAAGTATATGGGTGCATCTCCAAAACTCTAGACCAGCGGTCGGCAACTTTTGCTAACTATGTTCCGACTTAGAGTTTTAAAATTATTCAGTGTGCCAACAGCATATGTATTTTTATACAAGTCAAAGACAATATAATTGATCTACAAAATATTTTATATACTAAATATATAATACATATATTTAGTAAATATTTATTCAAATTGAAACAACTGGATGTCTTCTTTGCGCTGTAATAATTATTGATTCGGACTTCGTGATGTCATTTTCGGCTGCGGGCCATTAGAAATTGCTTCGCGTGCGATGGTTGCCGACCACTGCTCCAGCTGACCAAAGTCTAGCAGCTGATATCTCCTCTGACCTAAGAAAACATCTAGTAACATTCTGTCATCGCCGACCAAGATCTGAACTATCACCAATCATGATGGGATGTTCCCTCACGGAACCATTGTGCTCCTATTGAGATTTAAACTAAGCCCAGACCTCAAATGGAGTTCGTATATACGACCCATCACTAAAAATGCTGGAAAAAGGGTTATTTCCCTGTACCATTTCAGTAAGGACCTGACTCTTCATGCTATGTTTAAAAGTGCTAAGTCAGGCCCACAACGAAATACTGCTTTTATATAGGGACAGGAGTCGGCTATTCTTTCCAGTCTCGATTGATTCCAAAAGCATTTCGACGTCTTTGTGAGTGACAGATTATTTTCCACGACCCCTTTCTTACAGACGAAACGTGGCAAGCCTGTTACTACTTCATCGCTATTTCTATGGGAAGTACTCAAACGAACTACACCCTTGTGAAAATTAATTGAATCAAAAGGAATAATTCCGTTATTATTTACTTTTTCGTATATGCAATGAAACATGACCCAGTGCACATGTTAGTACTTTGTATGTCTATTCTACGAAGTGCTTTCCTTCCAGATTGACCACATATTCTTGATTGGATTTAAATTAGGAGGGTTTCCGAGCCAGTCTATAGTAATTTGATTTGCTCATTGGAAAGGCTTGCCAGTGTGTTCGTGCTGCGTTACATTTTTCGTACGCTTCCTTGGAGTAACGTCCACCGCAGACAATGGCCGTAGGACAACTAATCGACAATTGAGAAAATAGTGTCTGGCGTGATAAAAATCTGATGCAATCACGGATGATGCAATAATTTTCAAGGCGAAACAAATTTCATCATACACCCCGAAAATAGATTCATTTTACTGCACACCACTACAAATGAACTTATCTGAGGGAAAAATAGAAATCGATTACACTCTGTCAATCTAGTGGGTCTAAAACTGACCGTATGATGAAAGAAAGGAAACTAAAGTAGTTGTTTCAATTAATTTACACAATGTTGTACCTCCCTTAATTTCAGCAGTTCTAACCTCCACGGCTAAGACCCACCATGCTACGCACATTGTAGCGAACCATCCTCATTATCTTCAAATCTAATTGGTGATATGTAAGTTCGACTCGAGCAGCTTCTTCCAGCGAAGTGCTGTATCCAACAGGATGTTTCCCCGACCAGTACAATCTTAACCTGTTCAAGTCTGGGGCTAACCTTTATCTTCCCCACATATGGGCATAAACTGTGCCTCTTACCCTGTAACCCTCTATCCTTTTACATTATTTACATACTGGTTATTGTCCTCTTCTTTGCTGTTGCCATCACAAATTTTCGATCTTTGGGCTCTTCGGACTTCTTATCGATCAAGGTAACCTTCAGTGGATTTCAAACTAAACCCTTTATTTAATCTCGGGTATAGTCTTCTCTTTCCGCTACTCATGCGTAGAGATATCTCGTCTAGTTTTTTATGTTATGTTAACAGTCCTTAGTTATTTTTCGCTCCGGTTCCACAGGACAATAGCCTCTGGTGGATTAGAGCATCGGTTTGGGGATTTGGCATGGGCAGTAGAACGAGAACAATCTATCCCCTCCTACCTCGGAGATGAAATAAAGTAATTTTTGCCCGCATGTTTCGCACTGAATCTTAGTCTACAGTACCTGGCTCAGTCAGGGACTGAACTCACAATTATTATGTCACCGGGTTCAAGAAACAGCATTGAAATCCGTTAGGATATTGTCCCGTGGGATATTCATGAGCCAAGAGCCGTAAATGCCTTATCGCCTGCGGACGCTGATGTTGCTGTCACGCTTAAACGCTTTAGCCGCTGCTTCTCTTTTCTTAATGATTTTGCTAGAAAAGTCGTTTCTCTTACCTTTTTAATTGCCCGTCTCTCGTGGGGTATATATTTCGATGCTTAGCCCTACCCTGGGATACTTGTGATAATACCAGCAAAGATGAGGATATTAGTCCAAATGTAAGAAATAATAACTCCTCATTGCAGAAACTTTATTACCGGCTTTCGTGGGGGTATATATTTCTATGCTTAGCTCTACTGTGGGATACTTGTGATAATACCAGCAAAGATGAGGATATTAGTCCAAATGTAAATAATAATAACTCCTCATTGCAGAAAATTCAGACAGAAACTCTTGTTATCAGACAGACATTTTTGGTTGGTAGGTTTGGTTGTTTTGTTTTATGACATATCAACCTCAGTGGGTCATTTAATGGCAACAAAATTTTTGAAATAGATTCATAGCAATAGTTTGGTGAAAAATGGTTCATATATATGTGTATACATACACATGTATATACATATATATGAACCATTTTTCAATTACTCATATTTTTTAGTACAATCACATGTATTGCTGGTAATATTTTTTTTTTCAAAAACGTATTGCTGGTATAGTTTCTTTTTTCTTCAAAAATTAATTTCTGGTAATAAGTTTTTACAAAATATTTCTGGTATTAAAACCTATTTTTACAATTTTATAATGCTTTTTACCTCAGTTATTTGCCCATAGCTGGAACCCTAACAGGTGCTACCACCCCGGGTCAAGGTGGACCTAGGAACACCAGCAATTAAGAGGTGGTTTCACACTCCTCAAAACCTCATTATCAGAGGCCTTGCTGTTGGACGTAGTTTATCGTCTTACCCTAGACGCGGATGTAGTTTATCGTCATACCCAGGACGCACAGACATTTTTTGATTAACGAAAGTATTCAAACACTGACTGTCTAATTTCAGAAATTACTTATCGGATGGCGTCATCCGTTGCTCTAAAGGAAATATTCAAGCTATCGTTTTTTAAATTTCAGATATTACTCATAGGAAGTGCTGATTGTATTGCTATCAGTTGTGTATATTTAATTAACGAAATTATTCAGTCTGTTGCTGTAAGTTTTCACAAATAATCTTTTGGGACGATCCGAAACATTACAGCACATATCTTTCTTCGATGTCTGTGAGAGCCATCATCATGAGCATCTTATTTATGTTGAGGGTGTAGATATTCCGGGTAGATATAGTAAAATATATTTAATCCAGGTAAAGGCACAACGGAGTATTGGTTAGCGGCTCGGATTGAGAAATCTGAGAGCCGGGTTCGAGTTGGTTACATTCACTTATTTGGGAAAGGTATATATCTATCTCTTCCGCCACTAGATATAAGTAAAATAGCAGAACAGAAGAGGGTCTTTGGGTGACAACCGGTCTTGGAGAAGTAAACTCTGAAGTCAAACCACCTATGCCTTTTAGGTCCTGCCTCTTTAGGCAAAGGCTAGTAGAAGCTAATTTAAAAATAAATCCACCCATGAATGTTGGGTTGGGGTAACCTCAACACCCCCGGTGCAAAACAATCTGGCGGGTCATTGCACTGTACTGCTTTGAATGTCACAACTGTGGAGGGGAATGATGAACGCACTGGCGCAAAAGTGCGCTAACGGAATAAAATGAGGTGAAACACTGTAAATATTTTTTCTCAGCCATATCGAGGAAAGACAAAACGTTCATCTTCTATTTGCTGTGTCCTTTCAATGCAGTGGTGACAACTGATTAAAATGAAATTAATGAAAGATCCAATCTCTTCGTGGTTCTAATCTCTCGACTGTCGCCAGACAAGTTTAAGAATCTTTTCCTGAAATGTTTGCTTGGAGTCTTTTTTGGCCAAGATTGCAGAGACTTACATTCGGAAGGAGGTAAATTCATGCAGATGAATAATGTGCACTGTATAGTCAACAAAGAAAAGAAGATGATATTCGTGATTAGAATGGGTAAAGATGCCCGAACAGTGACAATCCCAAAGCGTCAATGTCGTTTTCAACATTAAAAACATTGTTTGATTAGTCTGTCACCGACAAATTTAAAACATTTAAGAATAGGATCGTTGATCCGTTCTCTTCAGCTTATCAACCCTTTGTAGGTTATTTAAAGCCAGACAGCATTTTAGAACGTAAGAATTTTTGTGGGGATTGTTTTAGCGATACAATTTTTTCTGTTAACCCGTAGCTGACGTCAGAGTTGGATTCATACCTTTCCCAAGGGTAGGTGCGCATAAGTAAACTCAATAGAAATTAGAACTCGGCTCTTCGCTTAACAATTCTGAGCCATTATTCATAGCACCACCCGCACTTCAAACCTTACAGCAGCTAGAATTCCCAAGCAGTCACCCATCTAGGTACTGATCAGGTTCGACGTTGCTTCACTTTGGTAAATTACGGGATTATGAATTATGATTTAACTTGATGTGGCCGTAAGTCTGTCAATGTTCTTTTTTTCAATGCGAAAAACTGTATTTAATTTATTTGTCACCGACGAATTTAAAACGAATTTAAAACATTTAAGAATAGGATTATTGGTTGTTCTGATAATTCGTTTTCTATTGCTTAACAACCGTTTTCCCGTTATTTAAATCCAGAAAATATTTTTAGATTCTATAAATTATTTTCAGATAATAATGCTTTAGTGATACAAGTCTTACTAATTAACCTATAGCTGGGGGTATAAGCGCTGGATTCATAATTCTCGCAAGAGTTTTGAATATAACTAATATGTGAATATGGTTGTACGTTACTGAATCTAAGAAAACCCAACTAGAATTAAAATTCAGCTTTCCAATTCCATGCGATTATCCATAACACGTACCCTAGCTTACAGCACCTGATCTAGATACTAACCAGGGTTGACGTTGCTTAACTTCGAGAACCGGTATTTTAACATTTTATTCCTTTCGCAGTTAGATTTGTGCATAAGTGAATATAACAAACCCAACGGGAACTGGAACTCTGCTCTCCGATTAACAATCCTGGGCAATTATCTATTAAACTAACGGCACTTTCAGTATTCCCAAGAGGTTACCCATATATATATTGGCTAGGCTCGACGTTGCTTAACTTTGGTGAACGTACGAGAAACGGTTTTTCAACAGGATGTGTCCATAAACCAATAATAGGATAGAAAAAAAACATTGATGCAAAGAACTCTACTGTAACCTGTACAAAAATAATTTCTGCAAATTCTTAAAAAATAATCTACGTGATGCATGGTTGATGAAACGGTTATCAGCACGAGAAAAGGAGTTCAAATTCTGGCCTAGTCTTTTCCTTGCACATCTGCACTAATGCCTTCGAGAAAGACAAGAATACTTCTCTTCACCCCCGTTCCAGCCACGAGTAAAACAACAGGGTAGACTGTGTTTGTAGACTTGGGTGTCAACCAGTCATGGGTAAGGGCAACACAGAATTTAAAACAGTAGAGAACATAACAGGAAAACATCCTGGCATCTTTTTTTAGAAGTCATGCCATGTCACAGACAGTAAGGAAACTGCGGAGAGCCACGATCGCTTACATTTAGAAGGGTCATGCCGTTATTTTTTGTTTTTAAATAACGGTATTAGACAAAAATTAATACAAATAAAAAAAAAATAAAGTATTATTTTACAAACTGATCTGTTGTTTTTTGTTGTTAACGTGAAGCATTTTCATTTATTGGCGCCGGCTAATGTCTCATAACAGCAGCGGGAAGAATATACTCCAATCTAATCATGATCTATCTATCTATCTATCTATCTATCTCTCTCTCTCTCTCTCTCTCTCTCTCTCTCTCTCTCTATATATATATATATATATATATATATATATATATATATATATAGTCTTAAAGTGTGCTATATTTAGGGGATAAAGTGCTCAATATCAGAGATAGAGCGTGTGTAAATATAAAAGTGAACATAGAAGTCAACACTTAGAGGCGACAGTCTGTTTCATGCTAGATGCAATCGTCAGGCCACGAGTGCTGTTATTTTACTCGGCTATTTATATATACGGGTCAGTGGTGCATTATGGGTAGTCTATTTTGGCAGATATTTTACCGGAAGTCATTTATTTGTTTATTTGTTTATTTGTGTCAAATTATTTTGCTTGTTTTTATTAAATTTATTTTTTGTTTTTTATCCTTTATATTTATTTTATTTTTATTTTTTATTTTGATCGGTGTTTTTATTAATGTAGTAAAAATTTGTTTATATAGATTATTGTGGGTGGAAACAGTCTATTATGGCGGCTATTTTACCGGAAGTCGTTTATTTGTTTATTTACTTGGGTCAAATTATTTTGCTTGTTTTTATTTATTTTTTATCTTATATATTTATTTATTTATTATTTTTATTTTGATCGGTGTTTTTATTAACGTAGTAAAAATTCGTTTATATAGCTTATTGTGGGTAGTCTATTATGGCGGCTATTTTACCGGAAGTAGTTTATTCCTTCATGTATTTGGGTCAAATTATTTTGCTTGTTTTTATTTATTTTTTATCTTATATATTTATTTATTTATTATTTTTATTTTGATCGGTGTTTTTATTAACGTAATACAAATTTGTTTACATAGCTTATTTAATACTTTTGTTTTTGTTTGGGAAGATAAAGCTATTTTTGAATTTTGGGGTTGATTGTTGTGGTTTGTTCTGACTATTATTTTGGCGGTAACAGTTTTTAATTTATTTATTCGGATTGATTATCTTTATTTGTTTTTTTCTAAGCGGCTAGTTTATCGGTATTGGTTGTTAGTTTATTTAATATTTGGATGTATTTAGATCAATTTATTATACTTGTCGTTATTTATTACACTGTATATTTTTGCTTTTGGTTTTCGATTTTTAAGTAACGCAGTATATTATTTTTTTATTCATTTTTTTTTATCGTTATATAACAGTTATAGCTATTTTTCGTCCGATTTTTTCTTTTAATTTTTTATAGTCTAATATTTTGGTCATCATAGTTTGCTAATTTGTTTATTATTTACTTTATTTATTGATTTTGTTCCTTATTTTTTATTCTATTTCGTCTATTCTAACAGGTGTGATTTGGTAATTTGTTTGGATTAATTTATTTTGCTTATTTTATTGTCATTTTGTTTGTTTATGTATTTATTTATTCTTACCGTTTTCGATTTTTAAGTTACGTACATGTCTGCATTTTGAGATTAGCTCGGATCTTTTATTTAATAATTTATTTTGGTCTGGGAAGGTAATGATAACTATTTCTTCCTCCAAGCAAAATTTGCAAGTTTTTGATAGGTTGTTGTAGGCTGAAGATTTTTTCCTTATTTTCCAAGATATTTTTGGTGTGGTGTGCGTGGCACAAATAAGAAAAAAAAGCACAACAGGAAAATTATTAACAAACCACACGAACAAATTAAACCCACGCGCAACTGCAGAATAAACAACGAATGTCCTATAAACGGTAATTGTTTACAAAACAACGTAATCTACCAAGCCACGATAAAATCACCAGATAATGAAGAAAAAGTATACATAGGAGTAACTGAAGGACCCTGGAAACAAAGAAATTATGTACACAAAACATCTTTCACAAATAGTAATTATGCGAACAGCACAATGCTTTCTAAGTATATCTGGGAAATAAAAAACAAAACGCACACCCATATTTTTAGTATTTACTTATTCCACATCCTGAAAGTTTATGATAAATTCATATTAGGTTTGATCGTGGATTTAATTCCAATACCAAATTATAGTTTGTCATTTAGTAAAATTTAACTTGGGTCCCATTTCTTGGAACGCTTGATAGAGGATGCTGATTTTCTGTTTAGACAATAATGAATATATATATATATATATATATATATATATATATATATATATATATATATATATATATATATATAAGGGTGTTCCAATAACTTGGACCAACTTGAAATGTGAATTATCTTTAAGCGTCTAATGTTTTTTCTTTTTCTTTCAGATTTGGCAGACATTTTGGCGATATTATTTTTCACACATAATTGCCATGACTTAAATAACATGATCAAATAGAGAAATAAATAAATAAATTTTCACCAGTAACACTGATTTATTTACTGCTGACTTTGATCCGTATTAATGAAACACCCTTGTATATAATTCGTATTAACGAAACAACCTTTATATATATATATATATATATATATATATATATATATATATATATATATATATATTAATATTAAATATAATGTCATCTACCACATAATTTTAGCTTATATTTTAATATTTTAATTGATATTATACATATATATATAGAGAGAGAGAGTGAGTGTAAGAGAGGTTTATTCATTTGATGAAACATACAAAACGAATTATGATAATAATATGGGAATATTCTAAATGTATCTTAGATGTGACATGAGGCTGGAGTTATGGGACACCCAGAGAGGATCAATCTCAATACGCAGTCATAAATTGTTTGAGCGACACAAGCTAGCAAACCATTACATCACATCGAGATTCCCAAGGTCACTTTCTAAGCGTAGCTTAGATGTAACACAAGGTTGGAATTTTTAGCACCCAGTGAGGATCGAACTCGCTACTCAGTCGTAATTGATCCAGCGAGAAACGATTACTGACCATTACACCACGTTGAGATGCCTAAACGATTTTCTAAGCGTAGATTAGATGTAGCACAATGCTGAAATTGAGCATCGAACTCATTACTCATTCGTATGTGATCCAGCAAGACATGATTGCTAATCATTACACCAAGTTGAAATGCCCAATTATGTAATAATATGCACAAATATACTCTACAAAGCAGACATTTAAAAGGGAGATAAATCTTACATGGTACTGTTTTTTGTTAAGTGATTCTTTTTGCACGAGAAAGTATCATTGAGATTCACTACTACAGCTTCTTTTGCTCCATCGTCCTCTTCTTCTTTTCTATGTACCTTCTCTTCAGGATTTTGGCCATCATGTCTCTCCCAAAATTCGTATCCTTTGTAGCTCTTAATTTTAGTTTTTCGCCATCTTTCCCAGTCCTGGTACTGCTACCTGTTTACATGTTCGTTAAACAAGTTACTATCAGTTTCCCGCTGTGTTTTTCGTCTTGAATATTCCATATGCGTGTCAGGCCCTCTTTCTTTGGTATTTGTGCTGTCTCTTTCTAAATCCAAGTATCAGTGTTCTTTTTTAATTCCATTTTGCGTATAACTTCCTCGTTACTCACATTTTCTCGACATAGTATTCTCAGCGTCCATTTGTAAAAATAACTGTTGTCTTCTATATCTTTCAGCATATTGTCGAGCATTTACTGCCGTACAAGAGGATTGATATCACATAAGATTTCTTTGTTAAACTTTTATAAGACAACTTTCGTCATTCCTTCCTATGCCTACATATTTCGATGTTACATTTTCGGCGCCTTATTTGAAACACTTCCCAGGTATTTAAATTTTCGTGCTCGTTTTGATTTTGATATTTTCAATTCGTAGTCCACATCTTGGGCTTTTCCTCTTGATTACGACTTTAGCGAGAATAAAGGCAGAGTGTTTAAGTTTTATTGAAGGAACCATCTTTGTCGAAATGTCATGGGTTACTTTAATTCGTTCATCATTTGAAAAATAAACAACTATGGAAAACATTTTAGGAAAGTGACATTTTAGATAATCACTTTTAGCGCAAAAAAGTACAAAAAAGAAAACGATAAATTTAAGAAGTTACTTTCATCTAGTTAAGAAAAGGAAATAGCATTGCATGATGGTAAAATGTTGTGCTTTAAATTCATCGAAAATAAAGTAGATGCAATCGTTAAAAAATAATCTAAATATATTTTTCATTTAAAACGTCTTTAACATTTTTTAAAAAACTTGTCGCGCTGGCCAATAGAATCTTCCTGCTGACTGCCACGAATAGCAGGAAGATTCTATTGGCCAGCGCGAGAGCCAACAGCTGACTGACACGAATGTTACCTAGCATGCAAAAAAAATCGATAGCTGCATTCGTCACAAGTGTGAAAAATTTAAATCTGCATGGCACTTTACTCCAATTGGCTCATTCGCTTGCTTAAACTCAACGTTGATTCTGATTCCGCAGAACTGGGTTGGGTGTGAAAAAGTATTTATTGTTAACATTCTTTTTTCATTCAGTTTTTCCAGTTACGAGTCCTTTTTTAAAGCTGATCGTTTTGTGTCCATTTTGTTTAGTTCTTTTTTCGTAACAGATTTAATGTTTAGTATAGAGCTTAAAAAAAATTCGCAATGTGAGATAGACAAGAAGTAAGGCATGTAGCAACATCAGCACGGCAATGGGCACTCCTTTAAAGGCAAGGAAGGGCAAAAATATTTTAAGTCAAGTGATAGCGATTGCTGTATGAATCGTACGATTTTTTAATCAAGCATAGGCAACGCCGGGCCATGCTGCTAGTTTTCGATAAAATGAAAAAAGATTTTCTCAAATACAAATATAACTAGAAGAAAAGAGTGATTAATTAACTGTACTTATAAAAAATATTATTTTTATTTTCTTGCAATTGTGAAAGTTGCATACGTATACAGGGGAGGTTATTTCCAGCTAACGGAAGGCCTTTCCAATGCTCCTATTAAGGATTATTATACGGACATTTGGATTGTTGCGACAGAATCCTAAACTTAAGAACTGTACTAAATAACAGAAAACATATCACCTGAGGACTTTCAGTAACAACCAAAATAGAGAGCCCATGTAACTGAAAGAGAAAATAATGACAGAATCAAGATGTCGACATTCCACACGACTTCAAATAAAGAATTAACAAATAATATCCGGTCAGTACTGAAAAGAGCGATAAAGTAAATGACATTAGTTTCTAATTTCCCTGAAAAAATGTTTTCTAAATTTCAACAGTAAGTAACACTGGCTGCTCAGTCAAAGAATACCGAATGTTTCCTTATAATATTACCATTACCATATCCCTCTCTCTCTCTGTCTGTTCTGACATCAACTCGTTAGGACGTTACGCGCCGTTCTTCTTGCTTTTACTTCCGCCAGTATATCCTGTGAATTTTAACTTCTCCGAGCTCCCTTTTCTCGGTATCAGTCCTGGGTATTTCAACGGTCTCGTTCTGATTATAATTATAAATCTCCTTGTTTAATCCCAGTTCGATTGCTAGAATGTGAAGAAAAGCATAACTCGATAGCACTAGCTGATAGGTCAATGAATTCTGAATGTTTCCTCATATTATATTATATATGATTCTAGACCAAGTCGACTTTTAATCGCGATACAACGTAAATTATTTGATTATAGGACTGCTATTACATTACAGTTCAGCAATTTTTTAATTTTTTTCCTGTTTATTAATACTTTGCTTAGCTTTTGGAAGGCATCTTTCGCTATTTCACCAGGTCTTTGGATTTCGGTGTCACAGTTTCCGTCGCCTATAACAACACTTCATCGATATTTAAATTTTTGTACCTGCTTAATTTTGACAACTCTGATTTGTATCTATATATAAACAATTAATATTTATGCGTTATATATGAAAATAAAGAATAAACAGTTCAGCAACGAATGCACAATAAAATGTATCAAATTAATGATATGACATATAGATACAAAATGCCAAAAAATCAGTGAATATTCGACAAAAAAAACTTTTAACTCAGCTTGATAAATCGTATAAGATTAGTAAATATTACCCATCTTTATTTTGATATAGTTTAATTACATTTTTTTATTTTCTAAAAATGACAAGATCACCGCCGTAAAGAAACAGTATTTTATCCCAAGCAAGGCGGGAGTACCACTAGTATGAAAGGGGCTACAGAGTATAAGTAAATGAAAAGAGTAGGTATGAACGGGGTGAGGAAAGGATAAAAAAAAAGAACGGGGATCAAAGCAACAGAAGATGTCGTTTGACATTACATTTCAATTTTTGAAGATTATAGTTATCAGGGAAGCAAGTAAGAGGAAGGGATTTCCTCTGACTGGAAGTGCTAGAGAAGAAGCTGTTGGAGCAGAATAGGCGGTTACATTTAACTGTTTCGACAGTAAAAGGGTGGGACTGAGATGCTAACCTAGTAACACACTTAAATTCATGCAGTCGGGGCACCATTGAAAATAGCTCTTCAGGGCAGATGCCATGAAAATATTGATAGAAAAGACAGAAGAAAGCCTTATTAAATCGGTGAGAAAGTGACTGGAGTCAAAATCCCAAGTCAGGTCCGATCACATTGCATATCCATCTTTGGATTTTTTCTAGAACCACGAGATGAACTGCGAGGGCATAGACCATATATGACAACCGCATTTCAAGCATGGACGAATGGTAGATTTGTTGATGTGAAGGGTGGACTCCGATGAGAAAAAACCTTCTGGCGCGGCACACAGAACCAAATTTAGATGCTGTTATTGTTATTAATGTAGTTGTTCCACTTCAGGTCAGTAGAGAACCTGAGACCGAGAAGGCGTAAAAGACGAACTTTGACCCAAATTCTGCTGTTGCTACTTCATTTGGTGCAACATTGCAATTATGATGATGGTTTCAACTTTTTCTTCGACTGTCAGTGTGTGTCTGCTCGCTACCAATAAGAATATCAAAGCGAAGATTAATACAGCGCCCCCTCCACATATACACGCACAAACGCAAAAGTTTTTGGCTCTGCTGAGGAAATGAAAGGGTCAAATAATAAGTGTGTTATGGTCCAGGTTCCTCGTACCACGGTGATGGTCCAAGGTAGAACCAACGAAGAATAACTCGAACACAGGTATGGAATAACACAGATATATTACAAACAGAAATATGGAAATATGTATAGATAAGTAGAAGGGTTAGTAATGACTATCAGATTTGGTTACAGTTAACTATGTTGTCTCGACAAGTATCACTATTCCAATGTCTTACAGTAATCGCCTGACGCGACTCTGTCTCTTGACTCTGACGATGTTTAACAACACACCCACGTGTGTCGAATGTGGCACAAGGCCGGTTTAATGTGGGCTTTCCGAGCCCGTAGGCTCGGGCAAAAATTGCCCGTAGAACCCGTATAAACGGGATCGGGGTGGTCAACCACCTCGAACGAGGCTCCGCCCTTCGGCGGAGCCTCGTCCGAGTTCCTCTCTGCCCAAAGGCAGAGAGTTCCCCTCTGCCTCAGAGGCAGAGAGTTCGACCGAATAGCTGAGACGTCCAAAAAGGACTGTCTCTGACTGACTGCTCCCTCTTGAGAGGCAGTATTTATGATGTACGGAATAGTCCATTATTATTATGGGTAAGTTCCCATAACAAAGTGACTATAGCAAACTGGCTCCAAAAAATCCCAAAATAGGCTTGACAAGGCAAGTATACTAACGAATTGATTTCGACCAGTTAGCCAAATGGCATCAGCCCAGAGTAGAGTCAGCAATGGAAAAAAAAACAAACAAACAAATTACTCTCGGAATTCAACACACAGATCGACTTTCCAAAATGTGGTTTTCCAGACGGACAAAGGGAAAAAATTGGCGAGATACAAATTATGATAACCCACCCACAGATGAAAATGAGACTTGAAACGAGAGATATAGTTCTAGACATGTGGGGAAGGTTAAGAATACACGACAAAAGAAATGTGAGACAAGAGAAAGTATTAAAAAAAATAGGAACCACAAGGAAATGTATACTTACAATCAGAACAAGACAGCTGAAATATCTGGGACACATAATGAGGAAAGGGATCTAGAGAATTTAATATTCACAGAATATAATTTAATATTCACAGGATATAATTAAACAAGACGTAGGGGACAAAGAGTTACTACTTGAGGATCTCGTATAAATGGATTTCAGTGCACGATTGCCTACGTGTAGTAATATCAGCTGCCAGCTGATATCTTGTTAAGGACACAACCGCACGATATTACAGAAATCATTTTTACAATTATCATTTTGACAACAAAAGTCAGCTGAGATGAGCGGACCTCCGAAGAACTAGGTCCACCGATGTGAAAATGTAGCTCAGCTGAGTGGAGCGGTCTAAGAATGCTGGTTTCGTGATGAATGACTTTTTTAGACGAAAGCTGACAGGACAAAGAAGACTTGCCTCTATAAGACAGTGGTCCCTAGTAACTTAAACCAAAGAGGATAGTTCGCTCGCAGACTAAAAGTAGATGCTCCCTGCGAACGAACCTGGTGTCTGGTCTGAGCAGCAACGCTACACGTGTCCAGGAGGGAAATTTCCCATATAAGTAAGAAGACTATCCATAAGTCGGAACAGAAGACTAAAAACTTCTTTGGGATTTTGAAATTATCCTCTTCTATGTGTCGTGTTCCTTCAGGGTGTTGGCGAAGATGGCTTCCCAAAAGTTGCTGTCCTTTGGAGCTCTTTGTAAATTTTGTATTTTGGCTATTTCTCTTAAACCCTGTCCTGCCAACCATTTATTCAAGCACGTTAGGATTAGGGTTAAGCACTTTTTCCTATGTCCCTCTTGCCTTCAATATATCCAGTCAGTGTTGGATATTCTAAGCCCTCTGTCCTCCTAATGTGCCCTTGAAATTTCAAGTGTTTTTTTTTCTAATGTTAAGTATTAACACTTTGAGCCCTGACCACGGCTTGAACAAAAATGACTTAATGCCCAACCATCGGTTTAACGGGAGGTAAACACTTGTAAACTATTTTTATATCTACAGTGAAACATTGCATACAAATTATTTGCGAATTTTGACTCAGGAACACAGGTAGAAGGTTAAACATTTCTCAGTCACGCAGGGTTCAAAGGGTTAAGTGTCCTTTTTGTTTACATTTTCTTTAAGACTACCTTGTTGTTCACATGTTCAATCCCTGGTATGCTCAGCATCCTTTTGTAGAATCACGTTTCTGTTGCTTGAAGATTCTTCTGTTTCCCTAATGATATTGTCCAGCGTTCACCGACATATAGGACTTATGAATCCAAAGCAGATTTTGAAAACTAGTTATTACGTCAAACAATATTTAACATATAGTATTTGTTGTAACTGTTCGTGTGGATCACAAATAAGACTGAAGATGAAAACCGTTCAAAATGTATACCTAGAAACGTTATCATTACGTCCAGTAATGTTCGTCAGACAGTAAGATATGCTGTTCGACTTGATTACAGAGTAAAACCTGGAAAAATAATATATATATATATATATATATAAATATTATCTGTGGACCAAAAAGACTTTTAAGATAAGTTTGGTGAAGATGTTTAAATAGAACACAGATAATATTGAGAAAAATGACAACAGTAAAAAAGAAATATCTGTAAATCTTGTCTTCGCAACAATAAAAAAATACTTGAAGGAAAGTTGGATATCACTGTCCCAGTGGGCCACCAATAAAACTGAAGATGGAAACCTTTAAAAAATAAAGATGTGTACATCTAGTCTTCATGGACATATCATACATTAGAAAATTGAAGTTGTGATAATCCACCAATAAAACTGGAGACGTGAAGAATTAAAAACCAAAAAATATCTATAAACAAGTCTTTGTGACCAATAATATTTTAAATAAATAAATTTTCGTTGTTCAAAGTGGTCACAAAGAAAATTGATAAAGAGGAAAGCCATAAAATAAATTCTTTAAAGCTAGATTCTTCCCAATATCCCCGTTCCGCTGGGCCACAAAGTAAAATTGCAAAAAGGAAGAAAGTGTTAACAAAAATATCAATTAATCTAGTTTTTGTAACCAAAGAAATTTGTAAGAAAGCACTCCGTCGCTGTTCCAGTAGAACACGAAGGGAAATAGAAATAGAAAATATTTAGGCTGCTAGGGGCCACTGTCTCATAGAGTAGTCTTCTTTTTCCCGTCAGTTTTTGTCTACAAAAAGACATTCATCATGAAAAATATATTAATATATAACGAGTAAAAAATGATATCCGTTATTACTGGATCATATTGAACGATATTTATTTTCTATAAAAGTCAAAAATGTGGAACAAGGCCAAAGGAAGTCTGGTATTCTTCTGTTTTATAATTAAACTTAGCCACAATTACCGACCCAAACATAACACGATATTCCTTACAGCAAAACAACACATTTTTACTTACCATCCGTATTACATACAGCATAATACATCAGAATGTCCATGCAGTTCTAACCTGTCCCCATATAAACTATTTTTGTATGTAGAGAGCGGGGTATAAAATAACAATTCAAAAATTTAACCCCAATGTGTATTTACAATATGTGGTAACCTATCCACAAGAAACTAAATATAATAGTGTTAGTAATACCAACCTCCAATCCTTGATTGTAATAAAAACATCAGTTAACGAAAATGAAGGAAATTAATGCGGAACTTAAATTAAAACAATCATTCGTCTAACCACTCACTCAAACATATCAAAGCAATCCAAAATACGAAAGGCGTCCTGCATCCACCAGAGAATTAACATCTCTGATCAACTAACAGAGGAAGAGGATTAAACCAAAATAAGTGGGTACATAAATAAAAGAGGCCAATGAGCTTCCACCCCCAGTCGTGGAGAGCTTTGCAAAGATTTTAAAAACTGTACAGTTGCTATCATTTAACTAGCACAAAATACTCAAGAATACACAAGGGGGATGTTTGTTTTGTGTTAGTTTTTACTGAAAGCTAAAAGAAAATAAGCAACAGATATTAATACCTTTGAATTTCTCGACCATGTATTAAGCGTATGCTATCTATCATCTTGATGCTATGAAATACGATATATTCAAAATAATGCCAATCACGATCGAAAAGAACGACAAAAGCAGACAGTAAATTGATATTGTCGTCTGTTATGTATTCTACAAGGCAAATACTCCTGCGTATTCAGACAACAAAAATAAACTGGCGGAACAGCTAAAAAAACTAAATAAAAGCTTCGGACCTGGTAGCACGAAATATTTTGAAAAAGTCTTCCAGAAATTGGCGTCATAGAATTTTGAACAATGGCCAATATTAAAAAAAATGGAAATAAAGCAGTCTGCGAATTAAAGATAAAGTACTTTTAGTCATGATGCACGTAAAATGGTGAATAGCATTTATTTGTGAGTGCCGTTTGTTTGTTGTTGTTATTTTTTTTACGATATATCAACTTTTCATGGGTTATTTAATGTCGGGACATGTTAAAAATGAATTTTATATTGGTTAAAAATCGATTTTAAATTGGTTAAATTTTAGTCGGGGATTGCATTTTCTTTACTAAGATTTCTCGAATCCGCAGAGCGATAAACGCAATACACCCAGCTTAATAAATAAAAATGGGGTGTGCATAAGAATTTATTCACTATAATAATGATTGAAATATATATATATATATATATATATATATATATATATATATATATATGAAGAAATATAGTCTTAAAGTGTGCTATATTTATGGGATAAAGTGCTCAATATCAGAGATAGAGCGTGTGTATATATAAAAAATCACCAGCCTACAACAACCTATCAAAAACTTGCAACCTTTGCTTGGAGGAAAAAATAGCTATCATTACCTTCCCAGATCAAAATAAATTATTAAATAAAAGATCCGAGCTAATCCAAAATGGAGACATGAAAACAAATTTTTACTACATAACTTAAAATAGAAAAATAAGTAAATATATAAACAAACAACAATAAAATAAGCAAAATAAATTACTCCAAACTAATCACAAAACCACACCTGTTAGAATATGCGAAATAAAATCAAAACAAAAGAACGGACGAAAGTTATAACTGTTATATAAATAAAAAAAACATTAATAAAAGATAATATACTACGTTACTTAAAAAACCGAAAGTCAAAAATAGATAGTATAACAAATAAATAACAACAAGTATAATAAATCGATCTAAATACATCCAAATATATAAATAAACTAACAACCGATTACGATAAACTAGCCGTTTAGAAAAAACAAATAAAGATAACCAACCTAAATAGATAAATTAAAAACTGTTCCCACCAGAACAAACTACAGCATCACACCCCAAAATTCAACAAATAGATTTAATCAACGACAAATAAACAAATATATAAGATAAAAAATAAAAATGAAAATAAATAAAAACAAGCAAAACAATTTGACCCAAATAAATAAGCGAACAAGCGACTTCCGGTAAATGACGGCCATTATAGACTACCAACAATAAGCTATATATAAACAAATTTTTACTGCGTTAACCAAAAACACCGATCAAAATAAAATAAAAAAAATGTATATAAGATAAAAAATAAAAATAAATATAAAAAAAACAAACAAAAAAACAAGCAAAATAATTTGACATAAATAAATAAACAAATAGGCGACTTCCGGTAAAAGTAACCGCCAAAATAGACTACCCATAATCCACCACTGACCCTTATATAAATAGCCGAGAAAAATAACAGCACTAGTCGCCTGACGATTGCACTAGCATGAAACAGACTGTCGCCTCTAAGTGCTGACTTCCATGTCCACTTATATATATATATATATATATATATATATATATATATATATATATATATATATACATATATATATATATATATATATATATATATATATATATATATATATATATATATACATACAATGAGAACGAATAGAGTACAATTCCAACGTTCGTAAGACTTGATTTAAAAGAGAGCTCAGTACAAAGTAGAGCAATATTATTTATTTTAGGATATTACACAAAAACATGTGAAAATCGCTACATAATTGCAGTTGTGTTTCAATGAGTGTCAATGTATCTCATCAGACCATTGTAAATTACTGGTGAGTGAACGATTTATTTAAAGCTAAAAGCAAAATACCAACACTTTTTACGAGAAAAGAAAAATGGGGGGAATTGTAAGGTTTGTCGGATTTACTCTGATCAGCCAATCAAATATGACCTAAATTAATTTAAACTAAGCGAAGAGGCAAAATGTTAAAATTATTTTTAATAAATGCGTCATGATAGGCAGCTAACAGCAGCCAGAGATAATCTGAAGTGGATAGATATGGTTACATAAATTATACAAACCAGACAATGCAGTTTCTAAGAAATAAAAGTGGGGTGCTGAAGTAAATTAACAAAATGCTAAACAAGTTATAAGCTTTGTGAACTTTCTACATAATTTTCTTTTGTAGTTTATAAATAGCTTCTTTAAGAAACTAGTAAATAATTTAAATATATAGAATTATTTAGTAAATTAATATAATTAAATTTATATATATATATTAGCTCCTGAAATTAATTTCGGTTGAGCCCTCTGGTTTGGGGTGTGAATTTGTCAACAGTGACTATTTATGCTAATACTGCACGACACTTCAACAGAATTGAGTCACTCTCAGTCACTGTGTGTTTATCCGAATCTAAAAATAAACACGCTAAAATTCACCTTTATTCTGTACCGTACGCTGATGGCTTAGCATGTAGAAGTTCGGACTGACGCAAATTCAGTCGGGTTTTGATCCTAGCTAGAGGCAACCGGACGTCTATATATATATCGTCAAAAACTGACAAGTTACTTCGATTAAGCTTTCTATCTATTTTTTCTTGCGTTCGTAAAAGTGTGTTCTTTTCTGGACACAAAGTTCGTAAAATAATTTTTTTATGTATATAGACATATATATATTTTGGTTAGAAATAGTACCTTTGTTCCTCATCTGCTGTACCTTATTTTTAAGTGTAACTGGCAACACTGGTCTTCGCCCATCCCAAAAATCTCTCACGTGTTAAAGACGGGCTCTCGGCCAAGGACTTGCAGAGGAGATGGGTGCCGCCAAGTTATTTACAAGTCCACAGAAAGGATTATATATATATATATATATATATATATATATATATATATATGCAACCAGCAGCCCTCGTACCAGAGACAGTAAAATCTGACATTAAAATTCCTTATGTACATTGTGTGGTCCACCACACATTACCAAATTTATTTAAGGTCCCCGGGAGGTTAAACTCCGTGATAATATAACATGCGATCATCACAAACACCTAACGCGTGGCACACAGTGCACCTTTATTGACTATGTTGTTTTGATGGAGAGAGTGTGCTTTGTGTCGCACAAGCAACTGACCACTTTAAATAAATCTTAGTGTTGGTTGATCAGTAGCTGTATGGTTAAATGTTCAACACAAATACATGGAAGACAGAAATTCCAGGGGGAGGAAGAGATAGCGACGGGACAAGTGGAGGATGCCACTGGCAGTATTTAGCTTGAATTTCGTACAAGGGTTGTGAGATGTAGATGGCCGTTGTGCAGCCCAAAATCGGAAATTGCTGCACCTCTTGCCCTCCACTCATAACGAAGCAATCTCATTTAGGGATGGCACTGGTTTCCTCTTATGAGGAAGGGTCAATAAAAGGCGACCTAAAAATTGCATGTCCGAGCATGAACCTGTCATTAGCAGGGCAGGGCAAATTTCAGAAAATCAAAACTTAACGAAACAAACACGTTCATAGCATCTTGGAATGTAAGAACTCTACAGAACAATAAGAAAACCCTGAAAGCAAAAATAAATTATTGCACGTGTACTTAAACAGAACAAGATCAGTATTGCTGCTCTATCAGAAACCAGACTTCTAGACAGAGGGCAGCTCAAAAAATTTGAAAGTGGCTACACCTTCGGGGTAGGACGACTTAAATCCGCGAAAATAGAATCTGGCGTAGGATTTGCTATCAGAAACGTTCATGTGTCAAAACTGGAATCACTTCTAGTTGGTATGTATTTCTGTCAGGCTAATGTCTCTTCACTTACCTATCGGTAGGAATAAGCATGCCACTTTACTTAGTTGCTATGCGCCTACCGTGGACTCGACTGAGGAGGTAAAATAATCATTTTACAACCTTCTTAGGTGGACGTCATTTCGTGACAAACTTTATGTGACGGGGGACTTCAATGCTCGTGTTGGATGTGACACACTGTCCTGGGGTAAAGTCGTTGGAAAACCTGTCGTTGGTAAATCAAATTCTAATGGAGTAGTGATGCTGTCTCTTTGCATTGAATTCGATCTTGTATCACCAACACAATTTTCCAACAACCAACTAGTTTCAAAACAACATGGCGACATCCTAGATCAGGTCACGACCATTTTATTGACTACATCATTGTTCGTGGTCGTGATCACCACGACATAAACCTGACGCGATCACTAGCAATCGGTCAGATCACAAAATTGGTTGCTCACGTACGGCAATGCATTTAAAGAATATATATATATATATATATATATGATAATTTTATTTTTAAAATATTTTACTTCGCGACACGGAAATTTCTATGTTTTCGAACATTAAATTTGTTCCATTATCAAGCGATGTTAGGTACTTTTGATGAAAATGATTTTCTTTTGAAAACAGAATGTTATTTTGCTGAAGAGTTAAAGAGGCGGGGGCAAGATTTCAGTATTTTTCAGGCGTAAAAACAATAGGTTAATTTTCGGATTTTTAAAAATTATTTTTGTATATACATTAGAAGTATCTTAAAGGAGCCTCTAGTATGATAAAATCATTTTTATATATATTATATTATTTTGATCCTAAAATACAGTTTATTATATTCAATGGGCCATAAGACATGGCAATATTAAAATTAAAAATCAAGGAAAATCAATAAATATTCATGTACCATTATATCTAATAAAATAATCGATATATAATTGTAATACATAGGTTTTTATGAAAAATTCTATTAACTATATTTTAAAGTTAACATTATATAATTCCTACATATTACAGTTAGCTTATTCCGCTGATTTAATAAATCATTATTTTTAGGAAACTTAATAATATTCAGCTTTTCATGTAGACAGAGGAGACATAGGTCATAAGAAATTAGAGTGAACAGGACACTTGTGTCTAGAATCAGAAAAAACAGTTGAAATTTCTAGGATACATAATGAGGAAAAAAGATTTGGGGAATTTGTCACTCGCAGGATATAATGGAGGCAAGCGGAGCAGCTAGTAATCTACCTAACGAACTTCCTTAAATGGTTGGCAGATGAGAGACTTGGGTGGATAGTAAGAAAGACAACACAGATATGAACTACACATGTAACGAAGTAGTGGATCTTTTGACGCAAATGTTTATTTATGGAGACCTTATTTCTTGCGGAGGATTCGCATTTTATCCACTCGGACAGTAATGATGCTTTTGAAACGGCATTTTATTATTATAGACAAACAGAGAGATGTAAACAAATCGAGATAGATAGATATATAGATAGATAGATAGAAAAGAAAATAGGTAGAGTTGGATATATTTCGATAGATATATGTGAATAGATTGAGACAGATGTAAGCAAAGATAGATAGATGTATACGTACATAGATGTAAACAGACTGAGAAAATAAATGAAAAACTGAGATAGATAGATAGATAGATAGATATGAAAAGGGTGATAGATATATGTGAACAGACTAATACGAGCAGATGTAAACCAACTGAGATAGATATGAACACAGATAGATAGAAAGAAAGAAAGAAAGAAAGAAAGAAAGAAAGAAAGAAAGAAAGAAAGAAAATGCTTTTTGTCTGTGGTAGATCACAGATAGCCCCAGCTCTCGGCTACTCTTAATATATCCTTGTGTTATGGATAATCATTAAAAGTTCTCAACCCCATTCTTTTGCACACGGCTAGCGAAAAGAATTGGCGTGTTAATGCTTGAGCCGTAGATCACCCGTCCCAATACGTTTCTCGTAAGGAAAACAGATTCTATACGAACTTTACGGTGTCAAATCATTTTTTCTTAAGCTGAACACCGAAGATGTCATTTTTGGCGGTGAACAATAAACGTACTGACATCCCTCGATTAACGCGCACTCGGTTAGTGCGCTAAAATTTTTATACACCAAAATTCGACTAGTGCATGTATATTACTCAATTTTTACGATTTTATAGTTATCAATTAATTAAAATTTTTCTAAAATTCAAAAATGGAAAATGGGTAACTATTTTGTTTGCCAAGTATTACGTTTTCTAAGTAATTAGAGTGGCGTTAAAAAATGGATGTTTATAAATAGTTCAATTTTATAATATAAGCCAATACTAAAGAGACATATTTGAATATTTGCCGTTATTAATCTTTTTTAATATTTTGATTTTTTCATGTTTATTTTGAAGGTTTTAAAAGGAATTTTCTGATTTTTTTTGTAAACGATTTACTTCTATACAGAAATTTTGTATGACGATTTACTTCTATACAGAAATTTTGTATGACGATTTACTTCTATACAGAAATTTACATTTATTACAAAATATCAAAATATAAAATATGTCTGCCTTTAATATGGATTGATTATAAATAAAAATTTCAGGTTAAAAACGTAAGATTATGATATATTTTGAAAATTTGAAGAGATAATTTCTCATTTATATAAAGGACAGAAGACCATGCAGCAAATCACTCTAAATAAGTTTTTTTTATAAAACATCAAATTAATAAACATTAATTTATAGCATTTTTATTGCATCTTCTTATATGTCCCTGTATTTTAATTAAACATTACGCCAATTACAAATGAATTGTGAATGAGAGGTACAAATTACATCATAATATTTGATGAATGCATTTTCGCTTACTTCATATCTTTTAATGTACACATTAACTGCACTAATCGAGGGATTCCTGTATTTTGAGAAGATAAACAAAGGAATTTTCGGATTGATGCCAAATCTCGGAATAGGGAATATTTGTGCTAAAAGTGAAATCCTCGTGCTAAGTTCAAATTTTGACCAAGTCTGTTACATTAAATTTCACATGATATGCTGAGAATAACATGGACGGATCGTGTGAGGAATAGGGAAGTTTTAAACAAAATTGGAACAAAAAGGATACTTTGAATCAGAAAGAGACAGTTGAAGCTTCTGAGCACATAAGTAGGAAAGAGGGATTTGGCACTTACAGGACAGGAAGTAGAGGAGAGCCTTGAATGACCACATTCTGAAGGCGCTCATAACTTCTTTGTAGTGGGTTTGGTCATCGGTGGATGCCCAATGCAAAACCGAAATATCTTTTTAAACCAGTTTTTCATGAAATTAGATTTGTTAAAGTTCACTGTTATCACTCTTTCTCGTAATGATGGGACTTTCCTTCCAAACCTTTTGTTTAATCTAGTGTGGAAAGTCAACACCTTGATTATATCATTATTTCCCCATCTAGTTTTATGCGCCACGTTTCTTAAAGGATAACGAGGCAGAATGACATGACGCTGAGTTGAGTCCGAATTTTTACATTCAATTACCCTCAAGTACCCTTGGCAAAGTACGCACCAATCTCATCACCCCCTACATAGGGGTTGAATAGCAAGACAGACTGGGTACTATAGACTTGGTTGTCAACTAGTCTACCGCAGAAAGAAACTACTACATGAACATTTGCTTAGTTAGTCATGGATATAAATTGTTTAATCCCAGTTCGATGGCTAAGTTGTGAAGAAAAGCATAATTCGAGTAATACTAGCTGCTGGGTTAGTGAACCGTTTATATTACCATTAACTACTACCACTACTACTAAACCAAGTCGACTGTTACTCGCGATACAGCGGAAATTATTTGTTAGCTGACCTTAATTTCGTCTCCCACTCACAAGAGGTCCCGAATAGGAAACAGTTTTTATTTGGCCTCAACCAGTAAAAAGAGATCACTCATTTTGAAAACACGGATGTATATCACACTGGGTGATGTTATGGAATAACCTGTTACCACCATACACTATAGGTAGTAACTACTTATAAGTATTGGCAAGTTAACGGAATACTGAGCTTTTCAGCTGTACTGTCGAACTCTCTGACTTCATTCAGAGAGGAACCCGGACGGGGCTATGCCGAAGGCCAGAGTCACATTCTGGGAGGAGTTTCGCAGCTATTTGGCTGACTTTCCTCGGCTTTCGCCGACTGAAGCGGCTAGCTGCGAGGGAGAGATCACGGAAGGCAACGTCTAGGAGGCATTGAAGAAGGTCGGCAGAGGCAAGTCGCCCGGTCTGGATGGTTTGCCCTATGAATTGTACATGAGGCTGTCGCACATCTTTGTCCTGATTTTGACGGTTGTGTTCAACAACTGGTTCCGGCAGAGGTCCGTCCCCGACCGGTTCACCAGGGATGTGATCACGCTGTTATATTTTGGCCGAGTCTACGGGAACCCCACATTAAATTTGACCTTGTGCCACATGTGACTCCGTGGGGCAATTTCTAGACACTCTAGCTGAAATCTTTTCGGCTGTTCTGTCAATCTTTCTGCCTCCGTGCCGAGAGGTTTCCCAGACGGAGCTATCCTGTATTGAAGGGTTTCGTTCGGGGAGCCAATCCCGTTTATGCGGGGTCTACGGGGATTTTTTGGCCGAGCCTACGGGATCGGGAACACAACATTAAATTTGACCTAGTGCCATATGTGACTGCGTGGGGCAGTTGCTAGATACTCTAGCTGAAATCTTTTTCAGCTGTGCTGGTCGAACTCTCTGCCGCCGAGAAAAAGGGATCCCCAGACGAAGCTGTGCCGAAGGGCAGAGTCTCGTCTCGGAAAACAGCTACTCGGCCCCGTTTTATACGGGGTCTACGGGGATTTTTGGCTGAGCACACGGGCTCGGATGCCCTTACATTAAATTCGGCCTAGTGCCACACGTGACTGCGTGATGCAGTTGCTAGATACAGTCTACCTGGAATGTTTTCTAGCTGTCCTGTGTAACTTCCTACCTTCGGGTAGAGAGGAAACCGGACTAGGCTATGTCGAAGGGCAGTGTCTCGTCCGGAGAGGTAGACAGACCTGAACCTGTTTATATGGACTCTACCGGGAATTTATGGCCGAGCCTACGTTAAACTCGGCCTTGTGCCACATCTACTCTCGTGGTGGGGCTAGTAAATATTGTCTAGCTGAGATCTGTTACTCAGCTCTCAGCTGTTGCCGAAGAGCCTGTTAGCTAATGTCGAATAGCTTCGTCCGGGTTCCTCGCTGCCCGAAAGCAGAGAGTATCCCGGACGAGGCTAAGCCGAAGGGCAGAGTCTCATCCGGGAGGTGAGTAGACAGACACAAACCCGTTTATGAGGTGTTTACGTGGAATTTTTGGCCGAACCTACCGGCTCGAATTGCCCCACATTAAATTCGGCATTGTGCCATATCTTACCCCTTGGGGAGCTTCTTAAATATTTCTAGCTGGGATCTCTTGAGCACGACTCAGACTTACGCGAGAACTACCGACCTTCCAATAGTAACACTCACTACTGAATTGATTTGCGACGACCTTGTGCATGTTACCTTATTGTTACCTTATTGTACTGATTTATTTTTACAATAAACCTTTACTTATTTCATCCACCGTGTTTTTTCAAGTATCATTAGCACGCAATATAACAATTACCATTAACACTACTATATGATTCTAAACCAAGTCGACTATTACTTGCGATACAGCGGACATTATTTGTTAGCTGACCTTAATTTCGTCTCCCACTCACAAGAGGTCCCGAATAGGAAACAGTTTTTATTTGGCCTCAACCAGTAAAAAGAGATCACTCATTTTGAAAATGCGGATGTATATCACACTGAGGAAGAAAAAAAGAAGCTAAATCCGACTTTTGGAAAATAATAAATCTTTATCTTCTCAAAATATTGATTTGGAAGTATGCGAAGTGATATCAAAATTGACAGTTAAATGATGTGCAGGAAGTCCCCCTTGGTGAATACATCCATTTTCTATTTCGTTCTCTTTAGATCTGGGTTATGGGTTTCACGATATCCTTTGGTTTGGTCTGATCAAAGGAATAGTGGTCAGTTATCTGTCAGATTTAATTTAGCTTTCCACTGGTCAGAGGTTATGACGAAGAGACAGCCGTAATTTGGCCCTCCCAATATACCAGAGGCCAAGTCTCGAACGTCTTCCATTATCCATATTTCTTTAGAACAGTGGTTTCCAAACGACAATCAGAGATTTAGAAGTAGTTTCAAAAAATTCATATGCCAATATAAATATGATTTCAAAATTTAAAATATTATTATGGATTACTTGTAATTGCATGCATGAGTCTCAGTATACATAGTTAGTTCGTCATGAAAACACTCCAACGAGTGCACAGGATCTCCTCGTCAGTGATGTTATGACTTGGGGTCATGACAATTTTCGGGTCTTGCAACATCATACTTGCTCGCCCAAGAGACCCTACCGAAACAGTACTATTCCGCTCGGCGATCATGAAACAAAAAAAAAAATCTGCCAAGCACACAACAAATGGACACATTAAGTAACTGCCACTGCTGATCTTGAAATTACAATCTTTAACGATTTACGTCACTTCCTCTTCAGCGATCAATCATTAACGACTTACGTCACTTCCTCCTCAGCGACCAATCATTAACGACTTACGTCACTTCCTCCTCAGCCAAGACGATACAAAAAAGAAATAGACAGCATGCGGAAAGACCCACATTCTAAATACTTATTGAATGATATTATCATTGTAATATTTTCGCATTATATCAAGTATTAAGAATATAGTAATTGGGTCTGCAAATTGGAGGAGAGAGTTATCAATGATAATGTTCTGACTTCGAATATGCGGTTATCTTTCTCTAAACATCCCTCTGTTTTTATTTTTATTTATTATTAAATGTACATTTTATCAGATAAAAAATTGGTGAGGCGCGATCAAAAACGCAGCCCAGAGAAAGAAAAAAATTTGGATGAGTGAAAACTTTCAATATCGACACGACCTTTTAACAGGAATAAATATAATGAGAAAAAAGTGATTTTTTTTTCTTTTTCGATTTAAATACAAGAAATGCTAAAATGCTAACGCAGTTAATGCTTTATTTCATTTTTGGTTAAATGCCAGAATTTATCAAGAGTGTATTTATCACAACTTAATTGAAAAGGATGAGGCGTAGTCACTGATGTAGCCGAAATCTAAAAGGCATTAGGTTAGATAATAGTTGTAGTCAGAATGATAATAATAATAATACATAGATATGAACAGGCTTAGATAGAGAGATAGATAGATAGATCACGAGTCATATATAGATTGATATCAAGAGATTTAGATATCAGCAAACTTATAATGATAGATATAAACAGACTGTGATAGATAATTATGAAAAAACTTAGAAAGATAGATAATTATATAGATAGATAAGAACACATACATACATACATACATATATATATATATATATATATATATGGATAGATAGATACATACATACATAGATATGAACAAAGATAGAGAGAGAGATAGATATATACACAGATACATACGAACAAACTGACAAGGAGAGATAAATGATGATGTTAACAGACTCAGATAGATGCGAACAGACTGATATATATATATATATATATATATATATATATATATGTATATATATTTCAAGATATTTTAATATATTTTCTGTTTTTACGCTATTTTTAACGATACAACTTATTTGAGTAAATGCTCTGTTTTAATTAAACAGTATTAATTACATTTACCCGCCTGAATGTTCAAAGAATTTTGTAGAAAATATGCATTCTCCGACACGGATCGAACCTGTGTCCCATACCGAGACCGTCATATGGCGTGTCGTGTTGTTAAGCCTTCAGCCGCGGGGAAATCTTCGGTTAGCAAAGTCTATGTTGTTCCTTATAATCTTTGGCTGAATGATAAACAGAAAATATATTATAATATTTGTCGGATTTAATCTATTTCATCGAATATATATATATATATATATATATATATATATATATATATATATATATATATATATATATATATATATATAATATATATATATATAAGTATAGGATTGGTGTATACGGATTAAATTCCAATAGCCAACAATTACTATTCTTAAAAGAGTGCTCAATACAGAGTAGAGCAAATATAATTATTTATTCGAAAATTATAACATAAATATTTTATAAAATCAATACAAAAATAGCCATTTTGTTTCAACACCTCTGGTGTCTTATCAAGTGATGATGTTAAATGTAGAATAAAGTGTTTTAAAAGATTCTAATTAATTAATTAAATGGGAAATTTAAGGGTTTAGGTCTTAGGACTATAATTACAACTAAGGTTAAACAAGTAGATTTTCTGGGCGTCACCCTAGACCTTACTAGGAACACTTTCCAACCATATGTGAAGGTTAGTTCCAACCCAGTATACGAACATCCAAATTCCAGCCACCCGCCTTCGGTTATCAAACACATACCGTCCTACATTGGATTTAAGATTAGTACTAACTCTTCTAACAAAGATGTTTTTAATAAACACCGTGATGTTTTACAATTCTGCACTAAAAAATAGTGTGACACTATTTAGCTATGGTAATTGGCTAACTAATTAAGCATAGAAATTAAAACAGAAAATAGACATTCTTAAAGCGGAAAAAAAAAGCTATAACGAAAGATAGACTGATCGACGTTAAAAGAAAGATTTTAATTTGTTTACAAAAGAAAGAAAAATACGCGAAGAAGCCACGTGTGCGGTCTAATCAAGTCGAGTTATCGCCGAGCGAGATAGAAAGAAAGGCAAATATGGAATTATCGGCCAAAACACCTGCCGCTACAGGCAGGAAGATTCAATGTTAATTATCTTTCCAAGATATCGTTTAATTTCTTTTCTTGGATGCAGGTAAAGAGAAGCAATGTGGCATTTATAAAACTTTGGCATTGTCTCGATATAGGTGAGAGAATTGTTATCATTTACTTTGCCAACAGACGCTAAGACGCTGAATGACAATGTGGCAATTGTAAACTTTTAGCAGTCCCCAGAATATAGTGGAGAATTGAGATTTGACGAGATAAAAATAATATGGTTTCTTAACACGCCAGGAATTCCATAATAAAGCTGACTTAGACTGGGGAACCAGAGTGCAAACTTTGACAGTGATTAATGAGACGGTCAAGAGTGACTGTTGGGTGGCCCAGGAGAAAGAGAACATGCGATAAAATTTAATTGGTAAGGAGAATTTTGTAAAGAAAAATTCTAGATTATAATTTTAAGGAGGCCGGCTTAGCCACACCCGCACTGCCGAGAGATCATTGGTCGTATGGTAGCATGGTGATAGGCGGAGGTGAATGGATGAGAAAGGTGAAGATGTTAACGCCCACTGAAGGGATTGGTATCAGATATCAATGTGAGAGAGAAAGAGTCCAGGATGATAGCTCCACACAGACCTTCCCTCACGAACGACGGAGACCCCCCCATCCCGGAAATGGGAAGTTGTTAATTTTCCAAAAATGGGAAATAATCAATTTTCCAGTACTGACAACAAAGAGATTTCTTGTTAGAAATAGAGATTGTCGAGAACCCCAGGCCGCGTCGGACCCACACACCGGGTTTTGGTCGGTTTGCAGTCAGACCTTAACCAGTATTGCCTCGCAGAAACTGACCGAGAAATTCCATAACCCCCGACTTCGCCGATGCTACCGATAGCAAGTTAAGCCAGCACTTAAAACTACGTTAGTTGACTTACATCAACTTGCTTGAAACATAGAAGTGTCACATTTCGTAGAAAATGGGCTTGGAGAAAAACACGCTCCTGTATACAACGGAAGGATAAAGTTGAATTGTTATTTCTCAAACATACTTGAACCTCTTGGGTTTTTCTTTCTTTTATTATTATTTTTTATTTGCGCTTGTGCAATATCACTTTCAATTTGGACTCAGCTGACACTACGGCCTGACGCCTGATTGATCACGTCTACCTAAGATCAAGGTCACAACGTGGGTATGTCAGATTTGAGATCAAGGCAATTACTCCAGTAACCAGACGTTGCAAGTGAGCTGTGAACAATAGAGTTGGCATTAAACCCGTAGAGATTATCGAGAACCCCAGGGCGCGATGAAGCCGTTAACATCGACGACCAGAATTCGACCCTGGTGCCACATATTGGGGTCGTAGCCACTGGATTCGACACTGGACGGCTGAGTGTCAAATATTGGTATCCTTACCAAGGGATTTCGCCGAGTAGCGACGACCACCGAACGACCGGGACACTGGCTGGTGGCAGCGACAAAGAGTCAACCCCAAAATTCCGGTAGAAGAACCATTACAGCTTCGCGCCACGACTAGAAGTTGACCACAGGCCGACGGCTTGGTGTCACAATAGTGGATACAAAGATACCATTATTCAATATAGAAACCCGGTTAATTACAACCATAATAAGAAAAGAAGATATAGAAAGATCATTTGGTTTCCTCCCCCTTTCAGTAGAATGGTTAAAACTAAATTAAGACGTATATTTCTAAACCTCATCAAGAAACATTTCCCCAACCGTAAAACTAACCCATTTAGTAAAATATTTAATACTAATATCCTTAAATTAAGCTATAGTTGTGCTCATAACCTAGAGAAAATAATTAAAAAACATAACAACAGAGTCTTTAACAAGTATAGGGACTCAAAAAACTTGATTACTCACCAGGTTGCAAGCAGCACTACTAAGTATAATGGCACGAATAACAACTTATGCAATTGTAGGAATCGTAATAATAGCCCACTTCAGAATAATTGTATGACTAGTTCTGTAGTTTATCTTAGTACAATCTCTACACAAGAAAACCCAAACATAATTTTTTTTGCATTGGTAGCACCATGAATCCATTTAAGGAACGTTGGCGGGGGCATATGCAATCTTTTAATAACAATAATTATAAGTACATGACTTCATTATCCAAGTATTTTAGGGGTCTAAAAGAAAAGAATAAAAAACCTATTGTTAAATGGAAATTAATCAGGAAAGCCCGAACATGTAACTCCTTATATGCCCCGTGTTATATATGACTTAAGGAAAAATTTGAATATAATTAGATTTAAAAATAAGACCCATCTCTTAAATCAAAGATATGAACTAACCGTTAACCATAAACACCGTTATAAGTTTAACTTATTATAAGGGTTGTAATACTTTCAATGATAATGATATGTCACTGTAAATTTAATAGGTTATTACTTTTATTACATGGCCCTCCTGTTGGTGTGGGTGTGTGCTGGTGTACGTATACTGTGTTGTTCGTGTCTGTATGTGTGTGTATGTATGTGTGGATGTGCGTGTTTGTACTCCTGGATGTATATATGTATATATATGTAACTAGATTTTTATTTTTATTTTTTTAAAGAAGGTATAAAGGAGGAGAAAAGGAGAGGTTAGTAAATATATATATATATGCATATATATATATATATATATATATATATATATATATATATGTCAAGATGTATTTCTATTTACGTGTACTTCTGTGTGTATGGATATGTTTATGTATGTATGTAGGGATACATGTATATGTGTGTATGTATATATATATATGTACGTATATGTATGTATGTAATGTATGTATATGGTTGAATGTGTATATGTTTATGTGTATGTGCGTATATATCTGTGCATATAATCATAGGTATGTATATGTATGTATGTATGTATATATATATGTGTGTATGGTTGTGTGTGTATGTGTGTGTGTGTGTTGACACCTATCATATGTGAGCTTATTCGTGCATATGTGTAGGTATGTAAACTTTGGTTTGGTCTACAGGTTCGGGTGTATGTGTGTATATATGTATATGTATGTGTATTTGTATGTATATATATATATATATATATATATATATATATATATATATATATATATTTATATATATATATGCTTGGATGTGAGCGTACTTATATACGTGTATATGTGGATGTGTTCATATGGATATTTATACATGATTATATATATGTATATGTGGATGTGTTCATATGGATATTTATACATGATTATATATATGTATATGTGGATGTATGTTCGTATGTCCTTGTATATGTATATGTATATGTATATCTTAGTGTCCTGGAATGTATGAAAAATTCTAACTCAAATCTACTTTTGTTTGATAAGGATTTTTTAATTGCTTATAGACTTAATCAACAATTATGTCTTGTTACATTTTAAAATTATTATGGACTTTACTGTACTTTATCGTCAATAAGATTATATTGTTAGTATATGTGTAAGTTTATGTATGCATATACCTATTTATGTGTGTGTGTATATATATATATCTATCTATCTATCTATATATATATATATATGGATGTGCATGTGTGTATATATGTATATATATATGTGTATGTTTTTTTAATATATATGCGTGTGTTTGTATATGTGCTTGTATATATGTATGTTTGTATGTTTAATTTTATACATGTATATGTATACATATATACATATATATATATATATATATATATATATGTATGTGTGTGTATGTATGTATTTATATTTGTTTACTTTTTACGTTACTGTGTGGGTTGATATATTTATGCTTGCTTCTGTATGTGTATATATGCATATGCGTATGTGTATATGTATGTGTATATATATATATGTGTGTATATGTGTATGCGTGTATATGTATATATGTGTGTATATGGTTTTCTATAGGTAGGCTTTTATGTACTTCTGTCTGTAGTGAAGAATGTATGTACACTGTACACATATATCTGTAAGTAGTTTTTACTTTCTTTCATCTAATTTACAGTAGGGCGTATATAGATATATATGAAATATATATTTTTATATATATTTGTGTGTTTGGAATTTTCGTTTTTATATATTAGATGGTGTTATTTTTATACGCATATATCTGTTTTAATGCCCTTCCTTTCCCTATTATTTGTTTCTCAGTTCAATTCTATAACACTTTCAATCTTGAATATTTTTGATTCTTGTATCGGAGTGTCTATGTTAATGTATGTGGGTGTATGTACATGTCTTTATCGGTATCTATGTGTATGGTAACTTGTATGCATATTTAATTGTGTATGTATGTGTTTTTTTTCTTAGTAAAGGGTCGTGGTGATATTTCCTGTCTCGTCATATTTTCGTGTGTGTATATATCTAAATATGTCTGCCTGATTATGTAATATAATCTTATTGTGTATGTATTGTCTTTCGCAAGATGTCATTATCCCCTGCTTAGAATTCAAATGTATCCATGTTGTCATGAAGTTAAGAGCAGTCGATCAATAAAAACAAAATAAATAGAATAACTGTTACACCGGCCTTCCTAACACAAGGGAATTACACCGGTTCTCACTATATATAGTGCCAGTGATTCCTGCCCGGGAGCAAAGCCGCGACAGTGAGTGACGTCGGTTTGTTATTGTTCAGACCTTTTTTGACCAGTGTACCTGTTTTTTTAGAAGAAATTATTTGACTTTTTCCGTTAAGTTAAGTTTTTATTTTCATTTGTTTTATTTCTTTCGTTTAAATTCTTTTTTTTTCTTTGCTTCGGCCAACATTTTTTTTATTTTTAGTTTGGTAAGACAAAGTCTTACCGGCTTTTTATTTCGTTTGTTGTACCATTTAAAGAAAAGAAAAAAGAAAAAAGAAAAAGTTTCGTTTTAATTTGTCCTCCTTTTCATTTTTTTTACCCTCCCCCGTTTTATTTAGCGACTTCGGTCGCAATCCTTTAATTTTTTTTTAAGTTTCAGCTTTTGTATTTAATTTATTTCTTTAGCGGCTTCGGCCGCAAACCTTTATTTTTTAGTCTGGTTTGACTAGTTTCAAACCAGACTTTTTATTTCTTTTTCTTTTTCTTTCCGTTTTTTAATTGACCAAAAAAAGAGGAGTTTATTTATTGTTTTTCTTTTATTTACGGCTGCCTTCGGGCGCCATTTTGAATTTTTCTTTTTAAAAAAAAAAAGTCTTACGAGACTATTTAGTTTATAATGTTTCTTTTTGTTTATTTGTTTTTCTATTTTGGGTAAAACTTTTAGTTTTCCCTGTTTATTTAATAGTCTTTGTTTTAAGTTTATTGTTTGTTTAACTTCTTCTAATTTTAGAAGAAGCTACTTTTGTTTTTTGCTTTTTATTTTTTTATTATTCCTCTCCCAATCCCAACTCCTTACCATTTGGCAAGCATTATAGCCAGCTTTTCTGCTCCACTGTAGTTTAAAAAATGGCCGACACTATGAGTCGGTCAGGGGTGAAAAAGGACCTCTTTGGGGCGGCTGCTAAAGCCGACCCCCCAGATAAAACTAAGACAAAAAAAACGGGGTAAAGTTTCCCCGAAGAAATCAGACGAGACCAGTGATACGAGCTCTAAGAAGAAGGAGGCCATGCAAGTCTCCGACCCAAGCAGCAAGGACAAGGTGCCCCCTGCGGCACAAGCTAAGACACCAGCCGAGGAATCGCCCTCTTGCTGGAAGACCCCCCCCCGAGTTGTATCGTGAACATCGCGGAGTTCTTGGAGAAGGCAAAGGACTATGCCCATCTTGTAAATAAAGATGGCATCCTTAAAGACATTCAAGAACTGCAGACGTTCGAACAGAGAATGGTGACCGTCTTCGCGGTCGACAGGCGCACGCGCAAAATCTGTCGTTCCACGAAAGACACGGTGATCAAATCACTTATGTCCCTGGGGATAAAACCCCAAAGAGTTATTAAGGGTGTGAAGTATTTCATGTGGGACGTACTGCTGCCCACGCCAGAAGATTGCCTCGAAATGGCTAAAAGGGAATTAATAACGAAAGACCTTATTCTACGCACAGAATACCTAGGCTGGCGAAGGACCAGGGTGGCAGTTTTTGAGGTTCCTCCTCAAATTTCCGGAGAGCTCTTGGCTGCATTTTTTATGCAGTACGGCCAGATTTTAGGGGCTCTCTCGGACAATTTGAACGGGGGGTGGACGTTTGACATCATGATAGATGAGGCGGCCTTCAAGTCCATCCCCAACTGTCTGGATTTTGGCAACCGGAGATTGCCAGTCATTGTGACTGACAGAAAACCAGTATGCTGGAGGTGTGGAGTTACTGGTCATCTCTCCTCCTCCTGCCCAGGGAAGAAGGCCCCTGGAGCTCCGGTTGCTGGCGACCAAAATCCCCCTTTGGCCGACACTGAAAAATCCGCGGCGCCTGTAATGGGCCTATCTACTAAACGGACCGGTGAGGAAAATCCCTCGGTTGGGTCTTTGCCCCCATTACCCCCAAAACCAACGCCTTCCACAAGTGTGGATAAGGAGAAGGACGAGGGGGAATGGCGTGTAGTGGGTAGGGCCAAGGGGAAGATCCGGACAGCGGGACCTCTGTCCCAGCATGACTCCAGGGACAAAAACACCTACATCCCCATTCCCTCTACTAGCTCTGAGGGCGACGCCTAGGCGTCTTACGAAAAATCAGCCACAGCGACGCAAAAACTCAATGAACCCAGCTGGGAGAAAATTTTAAATTTAAAAAAACTGAAGGAAAAAATCGACGCAAAACGACGCTAAGAATTCAAAGTCGCTGGGGGTGCCCTGCCCCTCATCCTCTGCCCCGTCTTCCCCTTCAGGCACCAACAAAACATTCATAAAACCACCTACGCCCAAATCTCTGACAAACTCTCTATCAAGATCCTGTCCAGCAAAAACACCTTCCCCTTTCAAGACCACATCTGGCAACACACCCTCTCACACACCTACATGCACGCTTACTCCAACTCCCTCTCATTCTCCTCTAAAAAAGAGGGAGAGAAGCCCTGATTTACAAGCCGTTGCAGAGAAGAGGAAAAAAAAGAGTAAACCTCCATATCTCCCAGGGGAAGACGTCTGCCGCGTATCCGGGGATCAAGTAGAAAGGGTCTGCGGGCAGACTAAAAACCCGAGGCCATTGAAAGTACTTTTTAACTTCCGGCACATCAATGGCGTCGACGTGGAAGTGCCGGGAAAATTTTAAAATGCCCGTAGAGTCCTGACTGTCGTTAGATCCGGCCCGGGTACGCGGGAGATTTGGGGCATGATCGAAGAGGCGAACTCGTCCCTGAAATTGGTGCCTCCAGCGGCGGTGTATGAACCGGATTTAGATCCAACGAAAACATGTAGAGGGAGGGTCCCTGTTTTCGTTTACCCTCCCCTGTATAGAGCTCTGAAACTCACGTATCCAGCGGACATCGGCGGCCTGTCTCAGGGTGATACCGTCGACAATGAGATGGCGTGAGGATCAATGGGACAGGCTGTCGGTGTCCTCACCCCAGCTACGTTATACTCTGATGGGCGACCCTAATCGATTCGATAATGGCACTCTGGTTAGCTAGTTTGAATGTCCGAGGCCTGAGGTCGGAGTCTCGAAGGGTGAGACTCGTTCGCGACCTTCAGGGCCTCGGTGTGAATATATGTTGTGTACAAGAGACCCGTTTTTCTTCTCGCGATTATGAAGGCATTCTGTCTAAGGAGTTTACTCTTTATTCAGCATGTTTTGATGGACGCTCGAGGGGTGTCTCTTGGCTGGTGAGCAAGACTTTGAAGGCTGCGTGTGCTCCTGTCTTCGCAGATCCGGCGGGCAGGCTTTGCGTGCTGGATGCTACCATAAAAGATAAGGCTTTGCGTCTCATTGAGGTTTATGGGCCCAATATTCAGGCTGAGCGACTTGCTTTGTTTCGGCAGATCGAGCCGTTTATGACGACATCACGTCGGTTAATTTTAGCGGGGGATTGGAATGCCGTCCTTGACCCCGATATAGATCGTATAGGGTCAAAATATAAAGCGGGTACTAAAAACTGGGGAGTGGAACATTTTCGGGGCTTTGTCGATGGGTTTGATCTCATCGACAAGTACCGGAATGAACACCCTCAGCGGGTAGTGTGGACTTGGACAAATAGTGGCAGCTCGGCTGTAGGTGTGCTTGCGAGCTACCTCGACCGAGTTTTAGTTAGGAGAGTCGATGTAGGACTCTTAGGGTGTCCAAGTTTTCATTATATAGTTTATTCGGATCATAGGCTTGTCCGGGTCCGTGTAAACTTAGATAAGCCTAATATTAGGATAACTGGCTACTGGAAATTCAACTGCTCGTTATTTGGCGAGCAGGATTTCCGGGACCAGTTTTTACTAATCTTACAAAGGGAACTGACGGGGGCTGTGGTGGGAAATGCCTGGTGGGACAAACTTAAATCTAAAATTCGAACGTTTGCTGCCGATTTTAGTCGTCGACTCATTGTAGATAGATTAGCGGCGCAAATGGCTTTAGAGCAAAGAGTCGATCGGGCTGAGAAATCCCGTGATAGTGGGGAAGTAGTCCTAGCTAAGGCAGAGTTGTCCTCCTTGCTTACCAAGAAGGATCAAGCTCTGGTAGTTAGGGCTAGGTTAAAAAGAATGTCCTCTGAGGCGACGAATATGGCCGCAGAATTGCGTGCAGAGGAAAGTAGGAATGCTTCAAGACGGCATATCGCGAGCGTAACATTGCCGGATGGGCGGACAGTGACTACAAACTCGGGCATATGCGAGGCTTTTCGGGATTACTTTCGGGATCTTTTTACCAGGGAGCCCGGTCTGAGCTCTGCTCAGTTCGACACCTATTTAGCTGACTTTCCCTGCCTAGAGGCAGCTGAAGCGGCTGGGGCGAGGGTCCCATCACTGAGTCGGAAATCTGGGAAGCGCTGAAACAGGTTGGCCTGGATAAATCTCCGGGATTAGATGGTCTTCCTTACGAAGTTTACTTGAGGCAGTCGCCCGTTTTTGTTCCTTTGCTGCAGCTGGTTTTCAACAACTGGATGAAGCAGGGGTCTATACCTCAACGCTTTAGGGGTGTGATCAAGTTGCTGCGTAAGGGCAAAAGCGGTGGGGATGGGATAGGTAACTTTCGCCCTTTAACTATGTTAAATACAGAATTAAAGATTTTGGCTAAGGTCTTGGCTAACCGTTTGCAGGTTGCCCTGTCTAGTCTGATTGGCTCCGAGCAGATTTGTTTTGTGAAGGGCAGGACTATTCAGGACAATCTTCATATGGTGCGCCTGATCATCGAGAAAGTCGACAGTGAAGCCACGCTGATCAATTTAGATCAGTCCAAGGCCTTTGATAGGGTTGACCATCGATTCTTGGAGGCTGTTCTTTCGGCTGCCGGTTTCGGGCCGTACTTTCGCTCCTGGATCCGGCTTATGTATGCGACTCCCGGTGCGCTGATAAAAGTGAACGGGGTAAGATCGGAACTTTTCGTATTGTCTCGATCTATTCGTCAGGGATGTCCGCTTTCGCCTATGCTTTACGTTCTTGCGTTGGAACCTTTCCTTCGCAAGTTAAAGGCGAATCCGGTCCTACGCGGAATCTCTTTACCTGGTGCTACCACCTCGGCCAGGTATTCTGCCTATGCTGACGACGTTTCGGTTCTTGTGTCGAGCAGAGCCGAGATTAACGAAGTCAGCAGAGAAATCAGTGGCTATGAGATGGTAACAGGGGCCAAGATCAACCGCGATAAGTCTGTTGGCTTGCGGTTGGGTGCGTGGAAGGGGGTTTCTCTTCCCGGACCATTCAGCTGGACGGATGGGCCGATCAAGATACTCGGCGTCTCGTTCGGTCCTGATATCCAGTTGGATATGAATTGGTCGGAGGTACGAGAGAAGGCCGAGAGCGCAATTAATTTGTGGTCTCGGAGGAATCTTTCTTTGAAGGGGAGGGCGGAGGTATGTGTTTCACATATCTACCCGATTCTCCTTTACCGACTCTCGGTACTTCCACTTCCGTCTACCACAGTACTTTCATTAGTACAGCTCTTGTTCTTTCTTGTGGAGAGGCAGAGCTCCAGGGGTATGTCGGGAGATCTGTTGCCTTCATCCTACTGAAGGCGGTCTAGGTATGCCTAGCATTGAGATTCGTCTCGATATGCTTCGCATCGGGTTCCTGGATCGTTTGTGTCGCGATTCGGATGACGGGGGCGCCTTCTGGAAGGAAGACGGCCGTAGATCCTTACCATCTTTGAGAAGTGTGCACTCGGGCGAGGAGGAGGCTGGCCGTTTGCCTCGTGCCGAGTGCTCCTTCTACCGTGAATGTCGTCTGGCCCTGAAACACCTCTTACGGGCGACGGTTGGCCTCCACAATGTCCAGGCGTTGTCTCGTAGGGCATTATATCAAGTGGTAGTCAGGGGGTCCGTTCATGATGATTTGATTGACGAGCTCGGTCTTACGAAGCAGGAGGCTCGCTCAATCTGGCCTTGGGCTTCCGGGTTGAAATGTCTCAACAACGATGAGGCATCCCTCACCTGGCTGATGATACGTGGGGCCCTCTGGGTCGGCAAAAGACTTTGCGCAGCGGGTTTGGAGAAATATCCAAACTGCCGACGTTGTGAGGGGGAAGTTGAGACCCTTGGTCACGTCTTCTTACATTGCAAGTCGGTAGCACTATTGTGTAAGTTTATTGAAGGTCTCATGGTTCGCATGTTGCAGGGAAAGTTTTTCGTCCTTGAGGCCGCTTCTGTTTGTGGCAATGTGGCCCCGCCGTTAACGAAGTCTGAACTTTGTGTTCCACTGCTTGCTAGGAGTTATGAGAGTCGTGATTTGGGTGACACGTCAGAAGGGATTCTATGGAGGTGAGAAGTTCACTTCTTCCCTACTAATCTTGTACTTTAAGCATCAGCTTAGTCATGATTAGGACGGAAAGGCGGCGACTCCTTTCATCAGAATTCGGCAAAAGGTGGGTAAATCTTGCGCGAATGTGTAGAGTGAGAGGAGCTGACTTGGAGTGGCAATTGGACCTCGGTTAGGTGCAGGATTTCGTCCCTCATGTGTTCAACAGAGGCAACCCGTCCCGATATTAGACTAGTATAGGTTTATTTTGAATCTTTAGTTTCTCGTTTCTGGTTAACTTAGCTAGAGTATGTATGCTCATTACCCCCCCCTTTTTTTCTGTCCCTATTTTTCTTTAGTTTAATTCCCCCATTCACTCCCGCGTTAGGTGGCCAGTGATGTCATTTCTCTGGTAGTTGCGGAATGATTTTCGTTTCGTGTGTGTGGTTTTTCGTATTTGTTATTGTGTCTGAATGAGTGTGTGTCTGTGTGAGTGATTTTGGAAGGATGACTGTACTTTTATAATCTCGCAATTTTTCGTCCAGTTAACTGATGTTACTGCCACATTTAGGTACTGTGGGGTTTTTTATTACTAATCTTATTTTGTTTTGTTTTCTTGTAAATAGTTCATTTATCTTGTAAATATTCATTGGGGTTTTTTAAATTTTTATTACCCCCCACTGACTTTGAATTGTACATATGGGGACTAGTTAGAACTTCATAACAAAAATGAAAAAAAAAAAAAGAAAAAGAGGTTCACTACTTTTTTTTCACAAGAAACCAGTTTTTTTTTTCACGGTAAGATTTTTTTTTCTCCTCTTCAAGTTAAATGATTTGTCGAGTGAAAAATATATATTCGCGTAAGTCATTTGTGCTTAACAAAGACTGTTAAATATTCAAGTCTTATTTGTACAAAACCACAAAGAGGTTGGAAAAAAATTTTTGTGACTTTCCTATTAGTCGACACTCCTTAAAGCGACGTTTTTTTTTTTTTTTACGAGAAATACCGCATGCAACAAAGGACATTTGCAAAATTAGTTTTTTTGTAACAAAGAAAAACTTGGATTGACTTTTTGGCTAAGAAATAATATTTTTGATTGTGTATTAGTTGAGCAAACTAATTTTATTAAGCAAGACTTGGGAAAACTGATTTTTTAATACAAGTGTAAACTGTATGGTGCATAAATTGAATTCGTACCATGGACGCAGAATTAAGAGAGTCTCTTCTTCAATTGTTCAAATTTCAGACGGAACAAAGTCTCGCGTTGCAAAAGCAACAACTTCAACGACAACTTGAAAGTGAGGAGAAATTTAAAAAAGAGTTTTTGGAGCAACAGAATGCCCAAAGAAAAAAGGAAGAAAGATTTGAAGAAAGACTGTTACAACAACAGAAACGCGTCGAAGAAATCTTTATGAAAACACAGGAGGAACAGAGGAAACTTCTGGAGGCAACACAGTTAACGAATGCAAACGAGAATCATAACGCATTCTCCCAGACGGCTGTGGAACGCTATTGAAAGTTTCAATTATAATCCAGAAGACGATGTCACGTTTGCTCATTTCTATAGAAGATATGAGGATAATTTTGTATCGGATTGCGGTACATGGACAGACGCTAAAAAAGTTAAGTTTCTGCTAAGAAAATTGGGAACTGCCGAGCATACAAAGTTCGTGAATTTTATCCTTCCAAAAAAGACCAGTGAGTTGAACTTCCAAGAGACAGTTACTCTACTAACAGAACTGTTTTCTACAAAAACTTCTCTTTTTCACAGGAGATATAAGTGTATGAATGTCACTAGAAGAGAGGAAGATGATTACACTACTTATGCAAGTATTGTAAATAAGCATTGCGACGACTTTAAACTGGAGGAATTATCATCTGATAATTTTAAATGTTTAATATTTGTGCAAGGGCTGGTTTTAGGTAAAGACGCTGAAATCAGGCGTCGTGTTTTAAATAAACTCGAAAACGAGCCGAATTTAAAACTACAAAGCTTAGCGGAAGACTGTGAACGGTTTGTTGCGTTGAAACAGGACAGTCGTGACAGAGGAAAGCGGAGTGTCGCACATTAAAAAGGTCCATCAGAAGAAAAATTTGACTTCAAAAAAATAACCAGAGGAAAAAACAGGGAAAAAATCCACCTGGACCGTGTTGGAGGTGTGGAGATAAACATTGGTACAATGAGTGTCCCTACAAATTCAAACAATGTGATAACTGCTACCAGAAGGGGCATAAGGCATCACAATGTAGGAAAAAATCTGGTAGAAAGAAGACATCCATTAAACTCACGAAAATTGAACCTGAGGAACGAAATATCCGGAAATTTGTACAGGTCAAAATGTTTAAAAAGAAAGTAAGACTACAGCTTGATAGTGGGTCTGATATTTCCATCATTAATGTACAGACATGGAAGAAGCTTGGGAGACCCACTATGATTAAATCACATAAAACGGCGAGAAGCGTCAGTGGTGAAAAAATCACCTTCGAAGGAGAATTATTGACGAATATTTCTTTTCAGAATAAGACCGAAAAAGCAAAAGTTTTTGTCATGCCTAAATCAAATAACCTCTTTGGAACTGATCTGTTCGAAAAATTTAGACTATGGGATCTGCCTTTAAGCTCTTTTTGTCAAAAAGTTGAGGATTCGAATGTGGAGGCAGAAAAACTTAAGAGGGAGTTAAAAAAGAATTTTCCAGACGTATTTACAGGCGGTCTTGGAAGGTGTACAAAAGCGGTAGCGAAATTTGAAGTCAAAGAAAATGAACAGCCAGTGTTCAAAAAGAAAAATGTTCCATACGCCGCTATAGAACAAATAGACGGTGAATTAGAAAGACTCGAAAACATGGGTGTCCTCGAAAAAATTGATCACAGTGAGTGGGCTGCGCCAACAGTTTACATCAAAAAGAAGAGCAAGGAGATTAGGGTTTGTGCCGATTTCTCCACAGGATTAAACAATGCATTAAAGGATCACTATTATCCCCTTCCGAGCCCTGAAGAAATATTCGCGAAACTGAGTGGAGGGAAATATTTTTCTAAAATCGATCTCAGTGACGCGTATTTACAAATTCCAGTCGATCAGGAGTGTTCAAAGCTGCTATGCATCAATACCCATAAGGGATTGTACAAGTTTAACAGACTTCCTTTTGGGGTAAAAGTCGCCCCTGCGATTTTTCAGCAAACAATGGACATGATGTTAAGTGGGTTGGACTTCGCAGTAGGGTACCTGGACGATGTGTTAATGAACAGCGCTAGCAAAGAACAACACAAAGCTCATGTAAACCAAGTATTCAAAAGGATCCAGGATTATGGATTTAAACTGAAAGAGGAAAAATGTACTTTTTTCATGGAAAAAATAAAATACTTGGGGCAAATCATCATGATCCAGATAGATCGAGTGCAATAAGGGACATGCCTGCTCCAGAAAATATTGCGTCTCTACGAAGTTTCTTAGGTTTGGCGAATTATTATAATGTATTCGTGCCAAATATGCATAAACTAAGATCACCCTTAAATGAACTGTTAAGGAAGAACCAAAAATGGGTCTGGACGCAAGAGTGCGAAGAAGCATTTCAGGAAATTAAAAATATATTAACGTCTGACTTGTTTCTGGCACATTATAATCCCAAGCGTGATATTATAGTTGCAAGCGATGCCAGTGCCTATGGCATAGGAGCATGCATACTACACAAAATGGATGATGGAAAAGTAAAACCCATAGCCCATGCATCCCGTTCACTTTTACCAGCCGAGAAGAACTACTCGCAAATCGAGAAAGAGGCGCTAAGCATTATATTCGCAGTAAAGAAATTTCATCGTTTCTTGCACGGTAGACAATTTCTGTTACAAACAGATCACAAACCTTTACTAACGATTTTTGGATCGAAAAAGGGACTACCACAACATACGGCGAATAGACTCCAAAGATGGGGTACCATTCTTCTGAATTATAATTTTCAAATGGAGTATGTACCATCTAAAAAACTTGGTCATGCAGACGGCTTATCAAGGTTAATACCTAAGCAGACAGAACCATTGGAGGATATGGTAATAGCAGCCATTCAAGCGGAAGTTGAAGTAAAAAATACTTTGTGTGACACGATAAGAGAACTTCCAGTAACGCTTGATGAGATTAAGAGTAAGGCAGAGGTGGACGAATTTATTATAAGCACGAAAGAAAAAATCAACAGTAACCAACTGGATGAGGAAATTTATTCAATTTGTGATAACGTCCTGTTATATAGCGACAGGGTCGTAATTCCTACGACATTACAGAAAAGAATGCTCAAGGAATTCCATGTAGGACATCCAGGCATATCAAGAATGAAAAGCCTTATGCGCTCTTTCGTTTTCTGGCCAAACATGGATAAGGATATAGAAGAAAAAGTCAGGGAGTGTAGAGGATGCGCATTAGCTATGAAAGCTCCTCCGACTCAATTCGGATCGTGGGCAAAACCGGACCGACCTTGGTCGAGAATTCACTTAGATTTTGCGGGACCGTTAGATGGTTTCTACTATCTCATTGTTATAGACAGTCTATCTAAGTGGCCGGAAGTACTGAAGTGCAAGAACCCCACATCCGAGCCAACTATCAACTTCCTGTATGAACTATTCGCTAGGTTTGGAGTTGTAGACTGCGTTGTCACAGACAATGGAACGCAATTCACGTCTACCGAATTTAAACATCTCTGTGAGGATTATCTAATCGAGCATATAACCATTCCACCATACCACCCAAGAAGTAATGGGCAAGCGGAGGGATTCGTGGATACGTTCAAGAGAGCCCTGAGAAAAGCTAGTGGATCACCGACGGATAAGTCAATCCAACAGTTCTTACAAGTTTACAGGGTCACTCCGAATGCAAACGGCGAAACGTCGAAGAAACCTGCTGAGGTCATGTTCGGACGCAAGGTTAGATCAATTTTCCACAAGTTGTTACCAGACCAGGATAGGCCAAACCTCAAAAAACCGATAACAAAAAAACGGTATCAAGTTGGCGAAAGAGTCTTCTACAAGATTCATAGAAATAATAGGACCTTTTGGGAGTCCGGCACTATTGAGAAACAAATAGGCATCATGGTCTATATGATTAAGGGACCAGATTTCGTGCACAAATGTCACACTAACCAAATCCGGAAAAGATACTCGAACAGTGAGGTGACCAGATCGCCCGAGGAGGACATCATGGACACAGTGTTTGATACTTTTCAGGTGCCCAGATCAGAGACAGCTCCTGAGAATAGGAGGTCAAAAAGAAAACGGAAATCAACGGAGTTGATTAGGGTGAACCCAAAACAAAAACGTTATTATTCCCCAGACGGGATATTTTCAAAGGGGGGTGGGGTGTTACACCGGCCTTTCTAACACAAGGGAATTACACCGGTTCTCACTATATATAGTGCCAGTGATTCCTGCCCGGGAGCAAAGCAGCGACAGTACTACAACTGCCTAGTACCCGTTTTCCTACCTTTGTATCTGTAATGTTAAATACACTTGTTCTTTAAACCAACCTCGACTTGATTTTCTTCTTTTACTATTGTGCCACAACACAACAATAACATATGTATTTTTTCTTTTTGCCTGAGTAATTTTATAATTTTAAACTTAATAGAGTTTAAATTTAGATTTTAAAATGGGTAATTTTTAATTTTAATTTCATCGTATAATTTAATACTTATTAGTTAGAATAAATTCTATTTTGGTATAACTCCACATTTAAAGCATTTAATAGTTATTATAACCTTAGTTCGTTGTCAAGTTTTTTGAATTCCCGTATACTTGTATTTTGATTGGTCATTCCAGCTTATGTAACAGCGTTTCCCCTTGCGAGGGGTGGTTAATTAATTCATGCTTAGATAGATAGATAGATAGATAGATAAGGATACTCAATATAACCAATAACGTAAGAGGCAACGAGGCAACAAATGAAGAAATCTTCTGCTTCCGGTTCAAGATAGATAGATGTGGACAGACTGAGATAGACAGGTAGGTAGATAGATAGATGTGAACGAACTGAGATAGATAGATAGATAGATAGATGCGAATAAATTGAAACAAATTTAGACAGACAAATAGATTGATGCTAACAGACTCAGATAGGTAGATGGATATATAGTGAACAGAGTAAATATATGTATATATATATATATATATCTATGAAGAAATATAGTCTTAAAGTGTGCTATATTTATGGGATAAAGTGCTCAATATCAGAGATAGAGCGTGTGTAAATATAAAAGTGAACATAGAAGTTAACACTTAGAGGCGACAGTCTGTTTCATGCTAGTGCAATCGTCAGGCAACTTAATTGTTGCCTGACGATTGCACTAGCATGAAACAGACTGTCGCCTCTAAGTGTTGACTTCTATGTTCACTGTTATATATATATATATATATATATATATATATATATATATATATATATGGACAGGCTTAGATAGATATACAGAAAGGAAAACAGATTGATAGATAGATGTGAAGATAATGATAGTTAGATAGATGTGAACACACTGAAATAGATAGAGAGATAGGTATATTGACTGAGATAGATAGATAGATGTGAAGAGACTGAGATACATGTGAACACACTGAGATAGATAGAGAGATAGATAGGTTGGGACACTTAATCGAACCAATAAGGCAAGAGGCAACAGGGCTACAAATAAGGACACTTTCAAGGTGTCTTGTCTGTTCAAATTTTCCTGAAAACTACTCTCTTCCGCCCATGATTCTGAGTATATCAAGCTCAATGCGAAAATTAACGAAAAGCGCGTAAATGTAAAAAGATAAATCCATGAAGAAAAACATTAAAATAACAGTTTCCGACGAAGTAATAAATATATTAACGCAAAGCCACCTGAAAAGAAAAAAACTAATGTCTGCATTCTAGTTTAGAATAAATATATTGCAAGAGATTATAAATTTAAAAATACAGTATAAACATAGGAATAGAAATATCGTCTTTGCAGAGAAAATGATTTCTTCTGTAAAAGGATTTGATTTCTTTTTACCATAAAAGTTATATTTCGTGAATCTACGTCTAGACAAGTCTTTTAAGCTTGCAGATATGAATATACCGGTTTATACACTTACGTATACCGTCGGTGTTGCATTCTTTTTGGAATACCGCGAATGGGAAAGAAGGAGACACAGGGCATTACATTTTGAATCTTGAATTCTTTTGGTTTCAATATTAGTGTATATAGTATGTTTCTTCGGTTTTAATTAAAGTAAAACAAGGCCTCTGATCCTGATATTGGAACAAGGTATAATCTAGTTATTGCTGTTAGTACTAACCCTGACCCGGGATAGTAGCACCTGTTAGGGTCCCAGCTATTGGCAAATAGTGAAACTCCAAAACGAACACTACGAAAGTATAAAAATACATTTTTATTGTAAAAATA
>OZ038488.1:38589188-38854188 GCA_964036315.1 Acanthosepion esculentum
GATGGATTGGGTAAGGACATTTCTTTAAAAATCGTGAGTATTTGTTGATGGCAAGATAGAGATGGAGTGGGTGAGGGTATTTATTTGAAAGGCGCCGACATTTATTAACGGTAAGAGTTATATGAAATGTGTGTGGGTGTTTCATTGAAAATCGTCAGCATTTGTGGACGGCAACAGTGAGATGGAGTGGGTGAGGGTATATCTTTTAAAATCGTCAGCATGTGTTGACGGCAATAGTGAAATGGAATGGTCGAATGCATTTCTTTGAAAATCGCCGGCATTTGTTGATGGCAAGAGTGAGATAAAATAGGTGAGGATGTGAGAAGTGTCAGATGGTGTGGGTGAGGGTATATCTTTGATAATGGCCGACGTTGACGGCAAGAGTGAGATGAAATAGTTGCGGTCGTTTCTTTGAAATTCACCGACATTTGTTGATATCACATTTTTGGAAAATCGCCACCAATGAGACGCCGAATACAGATTAGTACTGAAGAGTCCAACGGTCGTAATGGTTAACTAAGTAAGAAAAAAGTAGAATCATAGTAAGATGTTCACATTTATCACATATACCTGTTATAAGATCACGACAAATTTGAAATTTTGTTTCAACATTGCTGGTTTCATATCAAGTGATTATGTTGAATGGAAAACAAAAGCCGCCTTTTTTCCATTCAATATCATTATTGATAAGACACTAGCATATCAACTTTTGTAGTGATCTTATAAAATGTATATGTTATAAATTTGAATGAATAATATTAGCTCTACTTTGTATTGAGCACTCTTTTAATAAGTGAAACTAAAAATCACCTTTCAGACGTACAATCTCCTATTAAAATTATAAGTTTCATGCTTTTACCCAAACGTCAGGCGATATATATATATATATATATATATATATATATATATATGTTATTAAAAGTCACAAGAAGAAAAACTCTTCTTAGCCGACGGGTTGCCTTGATACATTCCCTGAGAAGACGAAAATCTCCTATCTGTTTATATTGATTTCTTTCTATTCTATCTAAAAATAATTTACTTGATGATAATTGAATAATAATGATCATTACAGCTTTGCAGAGACGATATTTTTAGCCCATAATTTTGAAATAACGCTTTTCTTTTCTTTTTTTTTTTAATATACTATTCAATGTACCAAGAACAAACAAGGTCGAAAGTTCATGATTGAGGTTTCGCCGGAGTGTATAAGGTTGCTATTAAAAAGTACAGATCACGAAGAGATAGAGGTTTTGTTTTTATTAGACTCACCAGGGTGTTAGAGTACTGTACTTTTTTTAAAAAATCTTTATTTCATCAACTCCAATACGTAGATCACAACTTTTTAGAATCAAGAGCTCTTTTTTCTGGATTTGTTTGTTACTAAAGTATTTTAATTCTACTTTTTCTTAGTCCAGCAAGGCTGTTTATCTTATGGTGAATTTCTTTGCGTAATTTAGATGTGGCCGAAAGTATAGGACACCAACTGAGGATCGAACTCACAACTCAGTCGGAATTGTTTTAGCGAGATATGCTCGCTAACCATTATACAACACAGAGTACCCTAATTATTTTCTAAGCGTAGTTTAGATATGGTACAAGGCGGAATGTATAAGGCACCCAGTGAGTAACGAATTCACTAAACAGTCGTAATTGTTCTAGCAAGATGCGTTTACTAATCACGTTGAGGTGCCCTATGGTGATATACTAAATATAGCCAAGATGTGGCACAAGGCCGAAATTATGGGACACCCAGTGAGGATCGAACTCTCTGATCATTTGTAATTGTTATAGCGAGCCAAACTTGCTAGCTAATGCACTACACCGATGTACCCGATGGTGATTTTCTAAGCGTATCTAAGATGTGACACAAGGCCGACATTATGGGGCACCCAGTCAGGTCGATCTGTCTGATCATTTGTAATTGTCATAGCGAGCCAAGCTTGCTAAACAATTCACAACGCCGAAGTGCCCGATGGTGATTTTCTAAGTGTAACTAAGATGTGGCACAAGGCCTAAATGATAGGGCACTCAGTGAGCATCGAACTCACTTCTCCGTCGTAATTGTTCGAGCAAGACAAGATTGCTAACCATTACACGAAGCCAAAGTGCGCGATAGTGATTTTCTAAGCGTATCTATGATGTGGCACAAGGCTGACATTATGGGGCACACAGTGAGGATCGAACTCTCTGATGATCTGTAATTGTCATAGCAAGCCAATCATGCTAACCAATAGGCAACACCGAAGTGCCCAATGGTGGTTTTCTAAGTGTAGCTATGATGTGGCACAAGGCCGAAATTATGGGGCACCCATGAGGATCGATCTCTCTGATCATTTCTAATTGACATAGCGAGCCAAGCTTGCTAACCAATACACAACGCCGAAGTGTCCGATGGTGATTTTCTAAGCGTAGCTAAAATGTGGCACAAGGCCGAAATGATAGGGGCAGAAGAGGTAGATTCATATGTTTCGTAAGTGCATTGTGCATAACTGAATATCATGGATCTAACGGGAATTGAAACTCTGATCGCTGATTAAAAACTGAGCCATTATCCATTACATCACCATCAGATCCAAGCTTAGAGCACCCGGTATTCACGTACTTACCTATCCCGATGTTGCATAACTTCAGTGTTCGTACAGGTATGGCCAAAAGCGAAGAAATATGACAGCTGGCTGCGGGTTTGAAGTGGTTGAGATGGTTGAGGTCGTAGTGATCTGCAAAGCAATTTCTCGGGAGTCTATTTCCCCAAAGTAACAGATCTTAGGGAGAAACTGTCTAAGTATAACTTTATGCTTACGAATTGGAACATGAAGGGGATGAAGATGAGTGAATTCTGTGGGCATAAAACATGGCGGTTCCTAGCTGTGAAGGATTCAACACGCTCAAAACGGTCCCAAAGATAACGTCCCTCAATGTCTCACTGTTTGAAGTCAAAGTCTCACTGTTTGCGTAACTTCCTGCGTTATTTGCGACGATGACGCTATATATCATCAGAGGTAGAGGCCAAATGAAAGAAATCGTGAAGAATAGGGTGCAGTTTATGTTGTATTAAACATTTACAGGACGAGTTTGAATACTAAATCTCTAAAGTGGTGGAGTGTCGCTCGTCTGAACATTGCAATGTAATAATGATGGCCACGGTTAGTCGCTAGTGTATCAAATCCGACTTTTGATCTTTAATATGCCTCTCGTGGAAATATGTTAGCTGTGGCTTCCTCACAGCTAAGATGGAAAAAAAACACTTTATAATCAGGTATGAATCTGGACACAAACTGTATTAAAATGTGTTTTAAAACTGATAAATATTTCATAATGTTGAGTCTTGACTCATTGTTGAATCTCGACTAATGCATGGAATAATAATGCAACACAAAATGTACTTAGAACAAGAATGTATTATAACAAGAAAGTGTACACAATATTTACATATAGTATTTCTGTATATTTTGGGAAGACCGTTCCTGGAGAATGTGTTGACTAAGTCGCAGTCGGGCAGAGTCTCTAGTTGGATCTAGTGATTAGCCTCCCTGTCTTCCGGTACCAACCATATTTATATCGTCGGTACTCACCTATGCAAATTAGGTGGATCCTACCACAACACATAATTTAAACCCATAATTTTAATCCATATTCTCTAGGCAACAGATTTAAATGACACTTTTCTATCTAATCAAAATTATAATTGATAATTTCAGTTTTGATATAGAGAATAGAAGATCCTAGGTTAAACCGAAGCCATCAGGGTATACTAATATGTATCTCTATGATAAAAAGGATTAGAGATGCAGTTATATAGCAAATAATACAGAGTAAGCGACAACCCGTTGTAGTTTCATAACGGGACTCTGCATGTCTCATTCCATATGACCCACAGAGGAAGGTAATGAAATCAAGTGTGTAAGTCACTTCTTGGCAAGTTGAGGTACACCTTAAAAAATTCAAGCAATTGGCACTTTCTTCTACTCTGATTTTCATTCACCTCCAACCAGATTTTGTAAAACCAGACAGCAATAGGGAATGAATGACGGAAGCAGATAGACCTGCACGTTGGCGGCGGATTTAGTCATCAACGCCATCATCATAAAGAAGTACTTAAATTATTGGATACATGAGAAAACGGAAGATATATTTTACGCCACATTCTCCTGGCGTCATGATAACATGACACCTTTTTATCATATATTTTAACCGACGTGCTTAAAGTTTGTAGTTTCTTGATTTCAAATGAACACTTGAAAAATTTCCAACGTATTTAAATTAACTTTATACATTCAAATATAGTTTATAATTGTAGCTTAGAGATATGGAAAATATATTTAGAATGACGACAGAAATTACACTTCATAATGTACCCTGATAATAAAAAAAAGTATATTAAAATATGCATATAATTTACACCGTATTCTTCGAGAGTCAGTTTTAATTTAAGCCTTTTTTCCACATACGAGGGTGCGCTGAAAAGCTAACACGTTGACTATGAAGAAGTGATGCCAGAAGAGTGAAATATTATATGCATTAATTTCCAACTCTTCTTATTAATAACGGAATTATTTATTTCCTGAAAACTGACATCTGGCGATACAAAGAAGACTTCATTCTTAATTAGTTGAGACGCATCTTAAAAAAGAACAAAATTTATCAATGGGGTGTTATCAAGTAGCTCCTGAAATGTTTTTAATTATCAAGGACATTGATACCGACATGGTTCAATTAAGATTTCAATTGTAACCATCTTCACCCGAAATGATATTAAGCCTATTCTTCAAGATTACCTTCATTTGGCCGCTACCATGTATTGAAATTCATCTGATATCAGAGATGAAACTCAGGAAGTCGAAGCTAAGATTCACTGCTCTAAAAAATATTAATTTGGTAAATTATTATTCAACGAGATTAAATTGGCTTCTTACAACTGATGCTAAATACTTTCCTCTCGCTTATATTTACTTGGCCTCTTCCTCTTGCTAACAACCATACATCTGTCTTCTTATAATTGATGTTTAGTCCTTCCCTCTCGCTTTCCTTTATTGGCCTGTTCCTCTTGCTGACAACCATACATTCTGTCTTCTTACAATTGATGGTAACTATTTTCTTCTCGCTTTCCTTTACTTGGCCACGTCGTCTTATAATTGATGTTTAGTAATTTTTTTCTCTCTTTCCTTTATTTGAACTCTTCCTCTTGCTGACAACCATACATTCTGTCTTCATATAATTGATGTGACGTCCTTTCTTCTCGCTTTCCTTTATTTGTCCTCTTCCTCTTGTTGACAACCATACATTCTGTCTTTTTACAATTGATGTTTAGTGCTTCCTTCTCTCTTTACTTTACTTGGCCTCTTCTTCTTGCTGACAACCATACATTCTGTCTTCATGCAATTGAGGTTTAGTCCTTCTTTCTCACTTTTCTTTACTTGGCTACTTCCTTTGCTGACAACCATACATTCTGTCTCCTTACAATTGATGCTTATTCCTTTCTTCTCTCTTTTCTTTACTTGGCCTCTTCCTCTTGCTAACAGCTATATATCTGTCTTCTTACAATTGATGTTAAGTACATTTTCATTCTTTCCTTTATTGAGCATCTTCCTCTTGCTGACAAACATATGTCTGTCTACTTACAATTGATGTTTAGTCCTTTCTTCTCTCTTCACTTTACTTGGCCTCATCCTCTTTCTGACAAACATATATTCTGTCTCCTTAAAATTGATGTTTATTCCTTTCTACTCGTTTTCAATTACTAGGCCTCTTCTTGATGTTGGCAACCATAAATTCTGTTTTTTTACAATTGATGTTTAGTAGTATCTTCTCGCATTTCTTTACTTGGCCTCTTCCCCTTGCGGACAACTATACATTCTGTCTTCATACAATTGATGTTTAGTCCTTTCTTCTCTCTTTTCTTTACTTGGCCTCTTCATCTTGCTGAGAAATATATAACTGTCTTACAATTGATATTTAGTCCTTTCTTCTCTCTTTACTTTATTTGTCTTCTTCCTGTTGCTGACAACCATAGGAATCTGTCTTCATACAATTGATTATTAGTCCTTCCTTCTCGCTTTTCTTTACTTGGCTTCTTCCTCTTGCTGACAACGATACATTCTGTCTCCTTACAATTGATGTTTATTCATTTCTACTCGCTTTCCTTTAATTGGCCTCTTCCTCTTGCTGACAACCATACATTCTGTCTTCTTACAATTAATGTTTATTCCTTTCTTCTCTCTTTTCTTTACTTGTCCTCTTCCTCTTGCTGACAACTACACATTCTGTCTTCATACAATTTATGTTTAGTCCTTTCTTCTCTCTTTCCTTTACTAGGCCTCTTCCTCTTGCTGACAACCATACATTATATCTTCTTACAATTGATGTTTAGTCTTTTCTTCTCACTTTCCTTTACTTGGCCTCTTCCTCTTGCTGACAACCATACATTCCGTCTTCTTAGAATTGATGTTTAGACGTTTCTTTTCGTATTACTTTACTTGGCCTCTTCCTCTTGCTAACAGCAACACATTTTGTCTTCTTACAACTGATGTTTATTCCTTTCTTCTCGCTTTCCTTTATTTGGCTCATCCTCTTGCTGACAACTATATATCTGTCTTCTTACAATTGATGTATAGTACTTTTTTCACTCTATCCTTTATTGGGCATCTTCCTCTTGTTGACAACCCTTCATTCTGTCTTCTTGCAAGTGACGTTAAATATTTTCTTCTCGCTTTCCTTTACTTGGCAACTTCCTCTTATTGACCACCATACATCTATCTTCTTGCAATTGATGTTTAGTACATTTTTCTCTCTTTCCTTTATTTGGCTTCTCCCTCTTGATGACAACCATACATTCTGTCTTCTTACAATTGATGTTCATTCCTTTCTTCTCTCTTTTCTTTACTTGACCTCTTCCTCTTGCTGACAACTATACATTCTGTCTTCATACAATTGATGTTTAGTCCTTTCTTCTCGTTTTCCTTTATTTGGCCTCTTCCCCTTGCTAACCACCATACATCTGTCTTCGTACAATTGATGTTTAGTCCTTTCTTCTCTCTTTAGTTGGCCTCTTCCTCTTGCTGACAACCATAGAATCTGTCTTCATACAATTGATGTTTAGTCCTTTCTTCTCTCTTTCCTTTATTTGGGCTCTTCGTCTTGCTGACAACCATACATTCTGTCTTCCTACAATTGATGTTTAATCCTTTCTTCTCGCTTTCATTTACTTGGCCTCTTCCTCTTGCTGATAACCATATATTCTGTCTTCTTAAAATTGATGTGTAGTCCTTTCTTCTCTCTTTCCTTTACTTGGATTTTCCTCTTGCTGACAACCATACATTCTGTCTTCTTACAATTGATGCTTACTCCTTTCTTCTCACTTTCCTTTACTTGGCCTCTTCCTCTTGCTGACAACCATACATTCTGTCTTCTTACAATTGTTGCTTACTCCTTTCTTCTCACTTTCCTTTACTTGGCCTCTTCCTCTTGCTGACAACCATACATTCTGTCTTCTTACAATTGATGTTTAGTCCTTTCTTCTCGCTTTCATTTACTTGACCTCTTCCTCTTGCTGACAACCATACATTCTGTCTTCTTACAATTGTTGCTTACTCCTTTCTTCTCACTTTCCTTTACTTGGCCTCTTCCTCTTGCTGACAACCATACATTCTGTCTTCTTACAATTGATGTTTAGTCCTTTCTTCTCGCTTTCATTTACTTGACCTCTTCCTCTTGTTGACAACCATACATTCTGTCTTCTTACAATTGATGTTTAGTCCTTTCTTCTCGCTTTCATTTACTTGACCTCTTCCTCTTGCAGACAACCATACATTCTGTCTTCTTACAATTGATGCTTACTCCTTTCTTTACTCTATCCTTTATTTGGCCTCTTCCTCTTGCTGACAACCATACATTCTGTCTTCCTACAATTGATATTTAGTCCTTTCTTCTCACTTTCCTTTAATTGGCCTCTTCCTCTTGCTGACAACCATATATTCTGTCTTCTTACAATGGATGCTTACTCCTTTCTCCTCTCTTTCCTTTATTTCGCCTCTTCCTCTTGCTGACAACCATACATACTGTCTTCTTACAATTGATGCATACTCCTTTCTTCTCACTTTCCTTACTTGGCCTCTTCCTCTTGCTGACAACCATACATTCTGTCTTCTTACAATTGATGCTTACTCCTTTCTTCTCACTTTCCTTTACTTGGCCCCTTCCTCTTGCTGACAACCATACATTCTGTCTTCTTACAATTGATGCTTACTCCTTTCTTCTCACTTTCCTTACTTGGCCCCTTCCTCTTGCTGACAACCATACATTCTGTCTTCTTACAATTGATGCTTACTCCTTTCTTCTCACTTTCCTTTACTTGGCCTCTTCCTCTTGCTGACAACCATACATTCTGTCTTCTTACAATTGATGCTTACTTCTTTCTTCACACTTTCCTTTACTTGGCCTCTTCCTCTTGATGGCAACCAAACATTCTGTCTTCTTACAATTGATGCTAACTCCTTTCTCCTCTCTTTCCTTTATTTCGCCTCATCCTCTTGCTGACAACCATACATTCTGTCTTCTTACAATTGATGCTTACTTCTTTCTCCTCTCTTTCCTTTATTTCGCCTCTTCCCCTTGCTGACGACCATACATTCTGTCTTCTTACAATTGATGCTAACTCCTTTCTGCTCTCTTTCCTTTATTTCGCCTCTTCCTCTTGCTGACAACCATAAATTCTGTCTTCTTACAATTGATGCTTACTTCTTTCTCCTCTCTTTCCTTTATTTCGCCTCTTCCTCTTGCTGAAAACCATACATTCTGTCTTCTTACAATTGATGCTAACTCCTTTCTCCTCTCTTTCCTTTATTTCGCCTCTTCCTCTTGCTGACAACCATACATTCTGTCTTCTTACAATTGATGCTTACTTCTTTCTCCTCTCTTTCCTTTATTTCGCCTCTTCCTCTTGCTGAAAACCATACATTCTGTCTTCTTACAATTGATGCTTACTTCTTTCTCCTCTCTTTCCTTTATTTCGCCTCTTCCTCTTGCTGAAAACCATACATTCTGTCTTCTTACAATTGATGCTTACTTCTTTCTCCTCTCTTTCCTTTATTTCGCCTCTTCCTCTTGCTGAAAACCATACATTCTGTCTTCTTACAATTGATGCTAACTCCTTTCTCCTCTCTTTCCTTTATTTCGCCTCTTCCTCTTGCTGACAACCATAAATTCTGTCTTCTTACAATTGATGCTTACTTCTTTCTCCTCTCTTTCCTTTATTTCGCCTCTTCCTCTTGCTGAAAACCATACATTCTGTCTTCTTACAATTGATGCTAACTCCTTTCTCCTCTCTTTCCTTTATTTCGCCTCTTCCTCTTGCTGACAACCATACATTCTGTCTTCTTACAATTGATGCTTACTTCTTTCTTCACACTTTCCTTTACTTGGCCTCTTCCTCTTGATGGCAACCAAACATTCTGTCTTCTTACAATTGATGCTAACTCCTTTCTCCTCTCTTTCCTTTATTTCGCCTCATCCTCTTGCTGACAACCATACATTCTGTCTTCTTACAATTGATGCTTACTTCTTTCTCCTCTCTTTCCTTTATTTCGCCTCTTCCCCTTGCTGACGACCATACATTCTGTCTTCTTACAATTGATGCTAACTCCTTTCTGCTCTCTTTCCTTTATTTCGCCTCTTCCTCTTGCTGACAACCATAAATTCTGTCTTCTTACAATTGATGCTTACTTCTTTCTCCTCTCTTTCCTTTATTTCGCCTCTTCCTCTTGCTGAAAACCATACATTCTGTCTTCTTACAATTGATGCTAACTCCTTTCTCCTCTCTTTCCTTTATTTCGCCTCTTCCTCTTGCTGACAACCATACATTCTGTCTTCTTACAATTGATGCTTACTTCTTTCTCCTCTCTTTCCTTTATTTCGCCTCTTCCTCTTGCTGAAAACCATACATTCTGTCTTCTTACAATTGATGCTTACTTCTTTCTCCTCTCTTTCCTTTATTTCGCCTCTTCCTCTTGCTGAAAACCATACATTCTGTCTTCTTACAATTGATGCTTACTTCTTTCTCCTCTCTTTCCTTTATTTCGCCTCTTCCTCTTGCTGAAAACCATACATTCTGTCTTCTTACAATTGATGCTAACTCCTTTCTCCTCTCTTTCCTTTATTTCGCCTCTTCCTCTTGCTGACAACCATAAATTCTGTCTTCTTACAATTGATGCTTACTTCTTTCTCCTCTCTTTCCTTTATTTCGCCTCTTCCTCTTGCTGAAAACCATACATTCTGTCTTCTTACAATTGATGCTAACTCCTTTCTCCTCTCTTTCCTTTATTTCGCCTCTTCCTCTTGCTGACAACCATACATTCTGTCTTCTTACAATTGATGCTTACTTCTTTCTCCTCTCTTTCCTTTATTTCGCCTCTTCCTCTTGCTGAAAACCATACATTCTGTCTTCTTACAATTGATGCTAACTCCTTTCTCCTCTCTTTCCTTTATTTCGCCTCTTCCTCTTGCTGACAACCATACATTCTGTCTTCTTACAATTGATGCTTACTTCTTTCTCCTCTCTTTCCTTTATTTCGCCTCTTCCTCTTGCTGAAAACCATACATTCTGTCTTCTTACAATTGATGCTTACTCCTTTCTTCTCACTTTCCTTTACTTGGCCTCTTCCTCTTGCTGACAGCCATACATTCTGTCTTCTTACAATTGATGCTTACTCCTTTCTCCTCTCTTTCCTTTATTTCGCCTCTTCCTCTTGCTGACAACCATACATTCTGTCTTCTTACAATTGATGCTTACTCCTTTCTCCTCTCTTTCCTTTATTTCGCCTCTTCCTCTTGCTGACAACTATACATTCTGTTTTCTTACAATTGATGTTAACTCCTTTCTCCTCTCTTTCCTTTATTTCGCCTCTTCCTCTTGCTGACAACTATACATTCTGTTTTCTTACAATTGATGTTAACTCCTTTCTCCTCTCTTTCCTTTATTTCGCCTCTTCCTCTTGCTGACAACTATACATTCTGTTTTCTTACAATTGATGCTAACTCCTTTCTCCTCTCTTTCCTTTATTTCGCCTCTTCCTCTTGCGGACAACCATACATTCTGTTTTCTTACAATTGATGTTAACTCCTTTCTCCTCTCTTTCCTTTATTTCGCCTCTTCCTCTTGCTGACAACTATACATTCTGTTTTCTTACAATTGATGCTAACTCCTTTCTCCTCTCTTTCCTTTATTTCGCCTCTTCCTCTTGCTGACAACCATACATTCTGTTTTCTTACAATTGATGTTAACTCCTTTCTCCTCTCTTTCCTTTATTTCGCCTCTTCCTCTTGCTGACAACCATACATTCTGTTTTCTTACAATTGATGTTAACTCCTTTCTCCTCTCTTTCCTTTATTTCGCCTCTTCCTCTTGCTGACAACTATACATTCTGTTTTCTTACAATTGATGCTAACTCCTTTCTCCTCTCTTTCCTTTATTTCGCCTCTTCCTCTTGCTGACAACCATACATTCTGTTTTCTTACAATTGATGTTAACTCCTTTCTCCTCTCTTTCCTTTATTTCGCCTCTTCCTCTTGCTGACAACTATACATTCTGTTTTCTTACAATTGATGCTAACTCCTTTCTCCTCTCTTTCCTTTATTTCGCCTCTTCCTCTTGCTGACAACCATACATTCTGTTTTCTTACAATTGATGTTAACTCCTTTCTCCTCTCTTTCCTTTATTTCGCCTCTTCCTCTTGCTGACAACTATACATTCTGTTTTCTTACAATTGATGCTAACTCCTTTCTCCTCTCTTTCCTTTATTTCGCCTCTTCCTCTTGCTGACAACCATACATTCTGTTTTCTTACAATTGATGTTAACTCCTTTCTCCTCTCTTTCCTTTATTTCGCCTCTTCCTCTTGCTGACAACCATACATTCTGTTTTCTTACAATTGATGTTAACTCCTTTCTCCTCTCTTTCCTTTATTTCGCCTCTTCCTCTTGCTGACAACTATACATTCTGTTTTCTTACAATTGATGCTAACTCCTTTCTCCTCTCTTTCCTTTATTTCGCCTCTTCCTCTTGCTGACAACCATACATTCTGTTTTCTTACAATTGATGCTAACTCCTTTCTCCTCTCTTTCCTTTATTTCGCCTCTTCCTCTTGCTGACAACTATACATTCTGTTTTCTTACAATTGATGTTAACTCCTTTCTCCTCTCTTTCCTTTATTTCGCCTCTTCCTCTTGCTGACAACTATACATTCTGTTTTCTTACAATTGATGCTAACTCCTTTCTCCTCTCTTTCCTTTATTTCGCCTCTTCCTCTTGCTGACAACCATACATTCTGTCTTCTTACAATTGATGCTTACTCCTTTCTCCTCTCTTTCCTTTATTTCGCCTCTTCCTCTTGCTGACAACCATACATTCTGTTTTCTTACAATTGATGTTAACTCCTTTCTCCTCTCTTTCCTTTATTTCGCCTCTTCCTCTTGGTGACAACCATACATTCTGTCTTCTTACAATTGATGCTTACTTCTTTCTCCTCTCTTTCCTTTATTTCGCCTCTTCCTCTTGCTGAAAACCATACATTCTGTCTTCTTACAATTGATGCTTACTCCTTTCTCCTCTCTTTCCTTTATTTCGCCTCTTCCTCTTGCTGACAACCATACATTCTGTCTTCTTACAATTGATGCTTACTTCTTTCTCCTCTCTTTCCTTTATTTCGCCTCTTCCTCTTGCTGACAACCATACATACTGTCTTCTTACAATTGATGCATACTCCTTTCTTCTCACTTTCCTTACTTGGCCTCTTCCTCTAGCTGACAACCATACATTCTGTCTTCTCACAATTGATGCTTACTTATTTCTTCACACTTTCCTTTACTTGGCCTCTTCCTCTTGCTGACAACCATACATTCTGTCTTCTTACAATTGATGCTTACTCCTTTCTTCTCACTTTCCTTTACTTGGCCTCTTCCTCTTGCTGACAGCCATACATTCTGTCTTCTTACAATTGATGCTTACTCCTTTCTCCTCTCTTTCCTTTATTTCGCCTCTTCCTCTTGATGGCAACCAAACATTCTGTCTTCTTACAATTGATGCTAACTCCTTTCTCCTCTCTTTCCTTTATTTCGCCTCTTCCTCTTGCTGAAAACCATACATTCTGTCTTCTTACAATTGATGCTAACTCCTTTCTCCTCTCTTTCCTTTATTTCGCCTCTTCCTCTTGATGACAACCATACATTCTGTCTTCTTACAATTGATGCTAACTCCTTTCTTCTCACTTTCCTTTACTTGGCCTCTTCCTCTTTCTGACAACCATACATTCTGTTTTCTTACAATTGATGCTAACTCCTTTCTCCTCTCTTTCCTTTATTTCGCCTCTTCCTCTTGCTGACAACCATACATTCTGTCTTCTTACAATTGATGCTAACTCCTTTCTCCTCTCTTTCCTTTATTTCGCCTCTTCCTCTTGCTGACAACCATACATTCTGTCTTCTTACAATTGATGCTAACTCCTTTCTTCTCACTTTCCTTTACTTGGCCTCTTCCTCTTGCTGACAACCATACATTCTGTTTTCTTACAATTGATGTTAACTCCTTTCTCCTCTCTTTCCTTTATTTCGCCTCTTCCTCTTGCTGACAACCATACATTCTGTCTTCTTACAATTGATGCTTACTCCTTTCTCCTCTCTTTCCTTTATTTCGCCTCTTCCTCTTGCTGACAACCATACATTCTGTCTTCTTACAATTGATGTTAACTCCTTTCTCCTCTCTTTCCTTTATTTCGCCTCTTCCTCTTGCTGACAACCATACATTCTGTCTTCTTACAATTGATGTTAACTCCTTTCTCCTCTCTTTCCTTTATTTCGCCTCTTCCTCTTGGTGACAACCATACATTCTGTCTTCTTACAATTGATGTTAACTCCTTTCTCCTCTCTTTCCTTTATTTCGCCTCTTCCTCTTGCTGACAACCATACATTCTGTCTTCTTACAATTGATGCTTACTCCTTTCTCCTCTCTTTCCTTTATTTCGCCTCTTCCTCTTGCTGACAACCATACATTCTGTCTTCTTACAATTGATGCTTACTTCTTTCTCCTCTCTTTCCTTTATTTCGCCTCTTCCTCTTGCTGACAACCATACATTCTGTTTTTTTACAATTGATGCTTACTCCTTTCTCCTCTCTTTCCTTTATTTGGCCTCTTCCTCTTGGTGACAACCATACATTCTGTCTTCTTACAATTGATGCTTACTCCTTTCTCCTCTCTTTCCTTTATTTCGCCTCTTCCTCTTGCTGACAACCATACATTCTGTCTTCTTACAATTGATGCTAACTCCTTTCTCCTCTCTTTCCTTTATTTCGCCTCTTCCTCTTGCTGACAACCATACATTCTGTCTTCTTACAATTGATGCTTACTTCTTTCTCCTCTCTTTCCTTTATTTCGCCTCTTCCTCTTGCTGACAACCATACATTCTGTCTTCTTACAATTGATGTTAACTCCTTTCTCCTCTCTTTCCTTTATTTCGCCTCTTCCTCTTGCTGACAACCATACATTCTGTCTTCTTACAATTGATGCTAACTCCTTTCTCCTCTCTTTCCTTTATTTCGCCTCTTCCTCTTGGTGACAACCATACATTCTGTCTTCTTACAATTGATGCTAACTCCTTTCTCCTCTCTTTCCTTTATTTCGCCTCTTCCTCTTGCTGACAACCATACATTCTGTCTTCTTACAATTGATGTTAACTCCTTTCTCCTCTCTTTCCTTTATTTCGCCTCTTCCTCTTGCTGACAACCATACATTCTGTCTTCTTACAATTGATGCTAACTCCTTTCTCCTCTCTTTCCTTTATTTCGCCTCTTCCTCTTGCTGACAACCATACATTCTGTCTTCTTACAATTGATGTTAACTCCTTTCTCCTCTCTTTCCTTTATTTCGCCTCTTCCTCTTGCTGACAACCATACATTCTGTCTTCTTACAATTGATGTTAACTCCTTTCTCCTCTCTTTCCTTTATTTCGCCTCTTCCTCTTGCTGACAACCATACATTCTGTCTTCTTACAATTGATGTTAACTCCTTTCTCCTCTCTTTCCTTTATTTCGCCTCTTCCTCTTGGTGACAACCATACATTCTGTCTTCTTACAATTGATGCTAACTCCTTTCTCCTCTCTTTCCTTTATTTCGCCTCTTCCTCTTGCTGACAACCATACATTCTGTCTTCTTACAATTGATGTTAACTCCTTTCTCCTCTCTTTCCTTTATTTCGCCTCTTCCTCTTGCTGACAACCATACATTCTGTCTTCTTACAATTGATGCTAACTCCTTTCTCCTCTCTTTCCTTTATTTCGCCTCTTCCTCTTGGTGACAACCATACATTCTGTCTTCTTACAATTGATGCTAACTCCTTTCTCCTCTCTTTCCTTTATTTCGCCTCTTCCTCTTGCTGACAACCATACATTCTGTCTTCTTACAATTGATGTTAACTCCTTTCTCCTCTCTTTCCTTTATTTCGCCTCTTCCTCTTGCTGACAACCATACATTCTGTCTTCTTACAATTGATGCTAACTCCTTTCTCCTCTCTTTCCTTTATTTCGCCTCTTCCTCTTGCTGACAACCATACATTCTGTCTTCTTACAATTGATGTTAACTCCTTTCTCCTCTCTTTCCTTTATTTCGCCTCTTCCTCTTGCTGACAACCATACATTCTGTCTTCTTACAATTGATGTTAACTCCTTTCTCCTCTCTTTCCTTTATTTCGCCTCTTCCTCTTGCTGACAACCATACATTCTGTCTTCTTACAATTGATGTTAACTCCTTTCTCCTCTCTTTCCTTTATTTCGCCTCTTCCTCTTGCTGACAACCATACATTCTGTCTTCTTACAATTGATGCTAACTCCTTTCTCCTCTCTTTCCTTTATTTCGCCTCTTCCTCTTGCTGACAACCATACATTCTGTCTTCTTACAATTGATGCTTACTTCTTTCTCCTCTCTTTCCTTTATTTCGCCTCTTCCTCTTGCTGACAACCATACATTCTGTCTTCTTACAATTGATGTTAACTCCTTTCTCCTCTCTTTCCTTTATTTCGCCTCTTCCTCTTGCTGACAACCATACATTCTGTCTTCTTACAATTGATGTTAACTCCTTTCTCCTCTCTTTCCTTTATTTCGCCTCTTCCTCTTGCTGACAACCATACATTCTGTCTTCTTACAATTGATGCTAACTCCTTTCTCCTCTCTTTCCTTTATTTCGCCTCTTCCTCTTGCTGACAACCATACATTCTGTCTTCTTACAATTGATGCTAACTCCTTTCTCCTCTCTTTCCTTTATTTCGCCTCTTCCTCTTGCTGACAACCATACATTCTGTCTTCTTACAATTGATGCTAACTCCTTTCTCCTCTCTTTCCTTTATTTCGCCTCTTCCTCTTGCTGACAACCATACATTCTGTCTTCTTACAATTGATGCTAACTCATTTCTCCTCTCTTTCCTTTATTTCGCCTCTTCCTCTTGGTGACAACCATACATTCTGTCTACTTACAATTGATGCTAACTCCTTTCTCCTCTCTTTCCTTTATTTCGCCTCTTCCTCTTGCTGACAACCATACATTCTGTCTTCTTACAATTGATGTTAACTCCTTTCTCCTCTCTTTCCTTTATTTCGCCTCTTACTCTTGCTGACAACCATACATTCTGTCTTCTTACAATTGATGTTAACTCCTTTCTCCTCTCTTTCCTTTATTTCGCCTCTTCCTCTTGCTGACAACCATACATTCTGTCTTCTTACAATTGATGCTAACTCCTTTCTCCTCTCTTTCCTTTATTTCGCCTCTTCCTCTTGCTGACAACCATACATTCTGTCTTCTTACAATTGATGCTAACTCCTTTCTCCTCTCTTTCCTTTATTTCGCCTCTTCCTCTTGCTGACAACCATACATTCTGTCTTCTTACAATTGATGCTAACTCCTTTCTCCTCTCTTTCCTTTATTTCGCCTCTTCCTCTTGCTGACAACCATACATTCTGTCTTCTTACAATTGATGCTAACTCCTTTCTCCTCTCTTTCCTTTATTTCGCCTCTTCCTCTTGCTGACAACCATACATTCTGTCTTCTTACAATTGATGTTAACTCCTTTCTCCTCTCTTTCCTTTATTTCGCCTCTTCCTCTTGCTGACAACCATACATTCTGTCTTCTTACAATTGATGCTAACTCATTTCTCCTCTCTTTCCTTTATTTCGCCTCTTCCTCTTGGTGACAACCATACATTCTGTCTTCTTACAATTGATGCTAACTCCTTTCTCCTCTCTTTCCTTTATTTCGCCTCTTCCTCTTGCTGACAACCATACATTCTGTCTTCTTACAATTGATGTTAACTCCTTTCTCCTCTCTTTCCTTTATTTCGCCTCTTCCTCTTGCTGACAACCATACATTCTGTCTTCTTACAATTGATGTTAACTCCTTTCTCCTCTCTTTCCTTTATTTCGCCTCTTCCTCTTGCTGACAACCATACATTCTGTCTTCTTACAATTGATGCTAACTCCTTTCTCCTCTCTTTCCTTTATTTCGCCTCTTCCTCTTGCTGACAACCATACATTCTGTCTTCTTACAATTGATGCTAACTCCTTTCTCCTCTCTTTCCTTTATTTCGCCTCTTCCTCTTGCTGACAACCATACATTCTGTCTTCTTACAATTGATGCTAACTCCTTTCTCCTCTCTTTCCTTTATTTCGCCTCTTCCTCTTGCTGACAACCATACATTCTGTCTTCTTACAATTGATGCTTACTTCTTTCTCCTCTCTTTCCTTTATTTCGCCTCTTCCTCTTGCTGACAACCATACATTCTGTCTTCTTACAATTGATGCTTACTTCTTTCTCCTCTCTTTCCTTTATTTCGCCTCTTCCTCTTGCTGACAACCATACATTCTGTCTTCTTACAATTGATGCTAACTCCTTTCTCCTCTCTTTCCTTTATTTCGCCTCTTCCTCTTGCTGACAACCATACATTCTGTCTTCTTACAATTGATGTTAACTCCTTTCTCCTCTCTTTCCTTTATTTCGCCTCTTCCTCTTGGTGACAACCATACATTCTGTCTTCTTACAATTGATGCTAACTCCTTTCTCCTCTCTTTCCTTTATTTCGCCTCTTCCTCTTGCTGACAACCATACATTCTGTCTTCTTACAATTGATGCTAACTCCTTTCTCCTCTCTTTCCTTTATTTCGCCTCTTCCTCTTGCTGACAACCATACATTCTGTCTTCTTACAATTGATGTTAACTCCTTTCTCCTCTCTTTCCTTTATTTCGCCTCTTCCTCTTGGTGACAACCATACATTCTGTCTTCTTACAATTGATGCTAACTCCTTTCTCCTCTCTTTCCTTTATTTCGCCTCTTCCTCTTGCTGACAACCATACATTCTGTCTTCTTACAATTGATGTTAACTCCTTTCTCCTCTCTTTCCTTTATTTCGCCTCTTCCTCTTGGTGACAACCATACATTCTGTCTTCTTACAATTGATGCTAACTCCTTTCTCCTCTCTTTCCTTTATTTCGCCTCTTCCTCTTGCTGACAACCATACATTCTGTCTTCTTACAATTGATGCTAACTCCTTTCTCCTCTCTTTCCTTTATTTCGCCTCTTCCTCTTGCTGACAACCATACATTCTGTCTTCTTACAATTGATGCTTACTTCTTTCTCCTCTCTTTCCTTTATTTCGCCTCTTCCTCTTGCTGACAACCATACATTCTGTCTTCTTACAATTGATGCTAACTCCTTTCTCCTCTCTTTCCTTTATTTCGCCTCTTCCTCTTGCTGACAACCATACATTCTGTCTTCTTACAATTGATGCTAACTCCTTTCTCCTCTCTTTCCTTTATTTCGCCTCTTCCTCTTGCTGACAACCATACATTCTGTCTTCTTACAATTGATGTTAACTCCTTTCTCCTCTCTTTCCTTTATTTCGCCTCTTCCTCTTGGTGACAACCATACATTCTGTCTTCTTACAATTGATGCTAACTCCTTTCTCCTCTCTTTCCTTTATTTCGCCTCTTCCTCTTGCTGACAACCATACATTCTGTCTTCTTACAATTGATGCTAACTCCTTTCTCCTCTCTTTCCTTTATTTCGCCTCTTCCTCTTGCTGACAACCATACATTCTGTCTTCTTACAATTGATGCTTACTTCTTTCTCCTCTCTTTCCTTTATTTCGCCTCTTCCTCTTGCTGACAACCATACATTCTGTCTTCTTACAATTGATGTTAACTCCTTTCTCCTCTCTTTCCTTTATTTCGCCTCTTCCTCTTGCTGACAACCATACATTCTGTCTTCTTACAATTGATGTTAACTCCTTTCTCCTCTCTTTCCTTTATTTCGCCTCTTCCTCTTGCTGACAACCATACATTCTGTTTTCTTACAATTGATGTTAACTCCTTTCTCCTCTCTTTCCTTTATTTCGCCTCTTCCTCTTGCTGACAACTATACATTCTGTTTTCTTACAATTGATGCTTACTCCTTTCTCCTCTCTTTCCTTTATTTCGCCTCTTCCTCTTGCTGACAACCATACATTCTGTCTTCTTACAATTGATGCTAAATCCTTTCTCCTCTCTTTCCTTTATTTCGCCTCTTCCTCTTGCTGACAACCATACATTCTGTCTTCTTACAATTGATGCTTACTTCTTTCTCCTCTCTTTCCTTTATTTCGCCTCTTCCTCTTGCTGACAACCATACATTCTGTCTTCTTACAATTGATGCTTACTCCTTTCTCCTCTCTTTCCTTTATTTCGCCTCTTCCTCTTGCTGACAACCATACATTCTGTCTTCTTACAATTGATGTTAACTCCTTTCTCCTCTCTTTCCTTTATTTCGCCTCTTCCTCTTGCTGACAACCATACATTCTGTTTTCTTACAATTGATGTTAACTCCTTTCTCCTCTCTTTCCTTTATTTCGCCTCTTCCTCTTGCTGACAACTATACATTCTGTTTTCTTACAATTGATGCTTACTCCTTTCTCCTCTCTTTCCTTTATTTCGCCTCTTCCTCTTGCTGACAACCATACATTCTGTCTTCTTACAATTGATGCTAACTCCTTTCTCCTCTCTTTCCTTTATTTCGCCTCTTCCTCTTGCTGACAACCATACATTCTGTCTTCTTACAATTGATGCTTACTTCTTTCTCCTCTCTTTCCTTTATTTCGCCTCTTCCTCTTGCTGACAACCATACATTCTGTTTTCTTACAATTGATGTTAACTCCTTTCTCCTCTCTTTCCTTTATTTCGCCTCTTCCTCTTGGTGACAACCATACATTCTGTCTTCTTACAATTGATGCTTACTCCTTTCTCCTCTCTTTCCTTTATTTCGCCTCTTCCTCTTGCTGACAACCATACATTCTGTCTTCTTACAATTGATGCTAACTCCTTTCTCCTCTCTTTCCTTTATTTCGCCTCTTCCTCTTGCTGACAACCATACATTCTGTCTTCTTACAATTGATGCTTACTTCTTTCTCCTATCTTTCCTTTATTTCGCCTCTTCCTCTTGCTGAAAACCATACATTCTGTCTTCTTACAATTGATGCTAACTCCTTTCTCCTCTCTTTCCTTTATTTCGCCTCTTCCTCTTGCTGACAACCATACATTCTGTTTTCTTACAATTGATGTTAACTCCTTTCTCCTCTCTTTCCTTTATTTCGCCTCTTCCTCTTGCTGACAACTATACATTCTGTTTTCTTACAATTGATGCTTACTCCTTTCTCCTCTCTTTCCTTTATTTCGCCTCTTCCTCTTGCTGACAACCATACATTCTGTCTTCTTACAATTGATGCTAACTCCTTTCTCCTCTCTTTCCTTTATTTCGCCTCTTCCTCTTGCTGACAACCATACATTCTGTCTTCTTACAATTGATGCTTACTCCTTTCTCCTCTCTTTCCTTTATTTCGCCTCTTCCTCTTGCTGACAACCATACATTCTGTCTTCTTACAATTGATGCTAACTCCTTTCTCCTCTCTTTCCTTTATTTCGCCTCTTCCTCTTGCTGACAACCATACATTCTGTCTTCTTACAATTGATGCTTACTCCTTTCTCCTCTCTTTCCTTTATTTCGCCTCTTCCTCTTGCTGACAACCATACATTCTGTCTTCTTACAATTGATGCTAACTCCTTTCTCCTCTCTTTCCTTTATTTCGCCTCTTCCTCTTGCTGACAACCATACATTCTGTCTTCTTACAATTGATGCTTACTCCTTTCTCCTCTCTTTCCTTTATTTCGCCTCTTCCTCTTGCTGACAACCATACATTCTGTCTTCTTACAATTGATGCTTACTTCTTTCTCCTCTCTTTCCTTTATTTCGCCTCTTCCTCTTGCTGACAACCATACATTCTGTCTTCTTACAATTGATGTTAACTCCTTTCTCCTCTCTTTCCTTTATTTCGCCTCTTCCTCTTGGTGACAACCATACATTCTGTCTTCTTACAATTGATGCTTACTCCTTTCTCCTCTCTTTCCTTTATTTCGCCTCTTCCTCTTGCTGACAACCATACATTCTGTCTTCTTACAATTGATGCTAACTCCTTTCTCCTCTCTTTCCTTTATTTCGCCTCTTCCTCTTGCTGACAACCATACATTCTGTCTTCTTACAATTGATGCTTACTCCTTTCTCCTCTCTTTCCTTTATTTCGCCTCTTCCTCTTGCTGACAACCATACATTCTGTCTTCTTACAATTGATGCTAACTCCTTTCTCCTCTCTTTCCTTTATTTCGCCTCTTCCTCTTGCTGACAACCATACATTCTGTCTTCTTACAATTGATGCTTACTCCTTTCTCCTCTCTTTCCTTTATTTCGCCTCTTCCTCTTGCTGACAACCATACATTCTGTCTTCTTACAATTGATGCTAACTCCTTTCTCCTCTCTTTCCTTTATTTCGCCTCTAACTCTTGCTGACAACCATACATTCTGTCTTCTTACAATTGATGCTTACTCCTTTCTCCTCTCTTTCCTTTATTTCGCCTCTTCCTCTTGCTGACAACCATACATTCTGTCTTCTTACAATTGATGCTAACTCCTTTCTCCTCTCTTTCCTTTATTTCGCCTCTTCCTCTTGCTGACAACTATACATTCTGTTTTCTTACAATTGATGCTTACTCCTTTCTCCTCTCTTTCCTTTATTTCGCCTCTTCCTCTTGCTGACAACCATACATTCTGTCTTCTTACAATTGATGCTAACTCCTTTCTCCTCTCTTTCCTTTATTTCGCCTCTTCCTCTTGCTGACAACTATACATTCTGTCTTCTTACAATTGATGCTTACTCCTTTCTCCTCTCTTTCCTTTATTTCGCCTCTTCCTCTTGCTGACAACCATACATTCTGTCTTCTTACAATTGATGCTTACTCCTTTCTCCTCTCTTTCCTTTATTTGGCCTCTTCCTCTTGCTGACAACCATACATTCTGTCTTCTTACAATTGATGTTAACTCCTTTCTCCTCTCTTTCCTTTATTTCGCCTCTTCCTCTTGGTGACAACCATACATTCTGTCTTCTTACAATTGATGCTTACTCCTTTCTCCTCTCTTTCCTTTATTTCGCCTCTTCCTCTTGCTGACAACCATACATTCTGTCTTCTTACAATTGATGTTAACTCCTTTCTCCTCTCTTTCCTTTATTTCGCCTCTTCCTCTTGGTGACAACCATACATTCTGTCTTCTTACAATTGATGCTTACTCCTTTCTCCTCTCTTTCCTTTATTTCGCCTCTTCCTCTTGCTGACAACCATACATTCTGTCTTCTTACAATTGATGCTAACTCCTTTCTCCTCTCTTTCCTTTATTTCGCCTCTTCCTCTTGCTGACAACCATACATTCTGTCTTCTTACAATTGATGCTTACTCCTTTCTCCTCTCTTTCCTTTATTTCGCCTCTTCCTCTTGCTGACAACCATACATTCTGTCTTCTTACAATTGATGCTAACTCCTTTCTCCTCTCTTTCCTTTATTTCGCCTCTTCCTCTTGCTGACAACCATACATTCTGTCTTCTTACAATTGATGCTTACTCCTTTCTCCTCTCTTTCCTTTATTTCGCCTCTTCCTCTTGCTGACAACCATACATTCTGTCTTCTTACAATTGATGCTAACTCCTTTCTCCTCTCTTTCCTTTATTTCGCCTCTAACTCTTGCTGACAACCATACATTCTGTCTTCTTACAATTGATGCTTACTCCTTTCTCCTCTCTTTCCTTTATTTCGCCTCTTCCTCTTGCTGACAACCATACATTCTGTCTTCTTACAATTGATGCTAACTCCTTTCTCCTCTCTTTCCTTTATTTCGCCTCTTCCTCTTGCTGACAACCATACATTCTGTCTTCTTACAATTGATGCTTACTCCTTTCTCCTCTCTTTCCTTTATTTCGCCTCTTCCTCTTGCTGACAACCATACATTCTGTCTTCTTACAATTGATGCTTACTTCTTTCTCCTCTCTTTCCTTTATTTCGCCTCTTCCTCTTGCTGACAACCATACATTCTGTCTTCTTACAATTGATGCTAACTCCTTTCTCCTCTCTTTCCTTTATTTCGCCTCTTCCTCTTGCTGACAACCATACATTCTGTCTTCTTACAATTGATGCTTACTCCTTTCTCCTCTCTTTCCTTTATTTCGCCTCTTCCTCTTGCTGACAACCATACATTCTGTCTTCTTACAATTGATGCTTACTTCTTTCTCCTCTCTTTCCTTTATTTCGCCTCTTCCTCTTGCTGACAACCATACATTCTGTCTTCTTACAATTGATGTTAACTCCTTTCTCCTCTCTTTCCTTTATTTCGCCTCTTCCTCTTGGTGACAACCATACATTCTGTCTTCTTACAATTGATGCTTACTCCTTTCTCCTCTCTTTCCTTTATTTCGCCTCTTCCTCTTGCTGACAACCATACATTCTGTCTTCTTACAATTGATGCTTACTTCTTTCTCCTCTCTTTCCTTTATTTCGCCTCTTCCTCTTGCTGACAACCATACATTCTGTCTTCTTACAATTGATGCTAACTCCTTTCTCCTCTCTTTCCTTTATTTCGCCTATTCCTCTTGCTGACAACCATACATTCTGTCTTCTTACAATTGATGCTTACTTCTTTCTCCTCTCTTTCCTTTATTTCGCCTCTTCCTCTTGCTGACAACCATACATTCTGTCTTCTTACAATTGATGCTAACTCCTTTCTCCTCTCTTTCCTTTATTTCGCCTCTTCCTCTTGGTGACAACCATACATTCTGTCTTCTTACAATTGATGCTTACTCCTTTCTCCTCTCTTTCCTTTATTTCGCCTCTTCCTCTTGCTGACAACCATACATTCTGTCTTCTTACAATTGATGCTTACTCCTTTCTCCTCTCTTTCCTTTATTTCGCCTCTTCCTCTTGCTGACAACCATACATTCTGTCTTCTTACAATTGATGCTTACTTCTTTCTCCTCTCTTTCCTTTATTTCGCCTCTTCCTCTTGCTGACAACCATACATTCTGTCTTCTTACAATTGATGCTAACTCCTTTCTCCTCTCTTTCCTTTATTTCGCCTCTTCCTCTTGCTGACAACCATACATTCTGTCTTCTTACAATTGATGCTTACTCCTTTCTCCTCTCTTTCCTTTATTTCGCCTCTTCCTCTTGCTGACAACCATACATTCTGTCTTCTTACAATTGATGCTTACTTCTTTCTCCTCTCTTTCCTTTATTTCGCCTCTTCCTCTTGCTGACAACCATACATTCTGTCTTCTTACAATTGATGTTAACTCCTTTCTCCTCTCTTTCCTTTATTTCGCCTCTTCCTCTTGGTGACAACCATACATTCTGTCTTCTTACAATTGATGCTTACTCCTTTCTCCTCTCTTTCCTTTATTTCGCCTCTTCCTCTTGCTGACAACCATACATTCTGTCTTCTTACAATTGATGCTTACTTCTTTCTCCTCTCTTTCCTTTATTTCGCCTCTTCCTCTTGCTGACAACCATACATTCTGTCTTCTTACAATTGATGCTAACTCCTTTCTCCTCTCTTTCCTTTATTTCGCCTCTTCCTCTTGCTGACAACCATACATTCTGTCTTCTTACAATTGATGCTTACTTCTTTCTCCTCTCTTTCCTTTATTTCGCCTCTTCCTCTTGCTGACAACCATACATTCTGTCTTCTTACAATTGATGCTAACTCCTTTCTCCTCTCTTTCCTTTATTTCGCCTCTTCCTCTTGCTGACAACCATACATTCTGTCTTCTTACAATTGATGCTTACTCCTTTCTCCTCTCTTTCCTTTATTTCGCCTCTTCCTCTTGCTGACAACCATACATTCTGTCTTCTTACAATTGATGCTTACTTCTTTCTCCTCTCTTTCCTTTATTTCGCCTCTTCCTCTTGCTGACAACCATACATTCTGTCTTCTTACAATTGATGCTTACTTCTTTCTCCTCTCTTTCCTTTATTTCGCCTCTTCCTCTTGCTGACAACCATACATTCTGTCTTCTTACAATTGATGCTAACTCCTTTCTCCTCTCTTTCCTTTATTTCGCCTCTTCCTCTTGCTGACAACCATACATTCTGTCTTCTTACAATTGATGCTTACTCCTTTCTCCTCTCTTTCCTTTATTTCGCCTCTTCCTCTTGCTGACAACCATACATTCTGTCTTCTTACAATTGATGCTTACTTCTTTCTCCTCTCTTTCCTTTATTTCGCCTCTTCCTCTTGCTGACAACCATACATTCTGTCTTCTTACAATTGATGTTAACTCCTTTCTCCTCTCTTTCCTTTATTTCGCCTCTTCCTCTTGGTGACAACCATACATTCTGTCTTCTTACAATTGATGCTTACTCCTTTCTCCTCTCTTTCCTTTATTTCGCCTCTTCCTCTTGCTGACAACCATACATTCTGTCTTCTTACAATTGATGCTAACTCCTTTCTCCTCTCTTTCCTTTATTTCGCCTCTTCCTCTTGCTGACAACCATACATTCTGTCTTCTTACAATTGATGCTTACTTCTTTCTCCTATCTTTCCTTTATTTCGCCTCTTCCTCTTGCTGAAAACCATACATTCTGTCTTCTTACAATTGATGCTAACTCCTTTCTCCTCTCTTTCCTTTATTTCGCCTCTTCCTCTTGCTGATAACCATACATTCTGTCTTCTTACAATTGATGCTTACTCCTTTCTCCTCTCTTTCCTTTATTTCGCCTCTTCCTCTTGCTGACAACCATACATTCTGTCTTCTTACAATTGATGCTTACTTCTTTCTCCTCTCTTTCCTTTATTTCGCCTCTTCCTCTTGCTGACAACCATACATTCTGTCTTCTTACAATTGATGCTAACTCCTTTCTCCTCTCTTTCCTTTATTTGGCCTCTTCCTCTTGCTGACAAACATACATTCTGTCTTCTTACAATTGATGCATACTCCTTTCTTCTCTCTTTCCTTTATTTCGCCTCTTCCTCTTGCTGACAACCATACATTCTGTCTTCTTACAATTGATGCTTACTCCTTTCTTCTCACTTTCCTTTACTTGGCCTCTTCCTCTTTCTGACAACCATACATTCTGTCTTCTTACAATTGATGCTTACTTCTTTCTCCTCTCTTTCCTTTATTTCGCCTCTTCCTCTTGCTGACAACCATACATTCTGTCTTCTTACAATTGATGCTTACTCCTTTCTCCTCTCTTTCCTTTATTTCGCCTCTTCCTCTTGCTGACAACCATACATTCTGTCTTCTTACAATTGATGCTAACTCCTTTCTTCTCTCTTTCCTTTATTTCGGCTCTTCCTCTTGCTGACAACCATGCATTCTGTCTTCTTACAATTGATGCTTACTACTCTCTTTCCTTTATTTCGCCTCTTCCTCTTGCTGACAACCATACATTCTGTCTTCTTACAATTGATGCTAACTTTTTTCTCCTCTCTTTCCTTTATTTCGCCTCTTCCTCTTGCTGACAACCATACATTCTGTCTTCTTACAATTGCTGCTTACTCCTTTCTCCTCTCTTTCCTTTATTTCGCTTCCTCCTCTTGCTGACAACCATACATTCTGTCTTCATACAATTGATGCTTACACCTTTCTCCTCTCTTTCCTTTATTTCGCATCTTCCTCTTGCTGACAACCATACATTCTGTCTTCTTACAATTGATGCTTACTCCTTTCTTCTCACTTTCCTTTATTTCGCCTCTTCCTCTTGCTGACAACCATACATTCTGTCTTCTTACAATTGATGCTAACTCCTTTCTTCTCTCTTTCCTTTATTTCGGCTCTTCCTCTTGCTGACAACCATGCATTCTGTCTTCTTACAATTGATGCTTACTACTCTCTTTCCTTTATTTCGCCTCTTCCTCTTGCTGACAACCATACATTCTGTCTTCTTACAATTGATGCTAACTTTTTTCTCCTCTCTTTCCTTCATTTCGCCTCTTCCTCTTGCTGACAACCATACATTCTGTCTTCTTACAATTGATGCTTACTCCTTTCTCCTCTCTTTCCTTTATTTCGCTTCCTCCTCTTGCTGACAACCATACATTCTGTCTTCATACAATTGATGCTTACACCTTTCTCCTCTCTTTCCTTTATTTCGCATCTTCCTCTTGCTGACAACCATACATTCTGTCTTCTTACAATTGATGCTTACTCCTTTCTTCTCACTTTCCTTTATTTCGCCTCTTCCTCTTGCTGACAACCATACATTCTGTCTTCTTACAATTGATGCTTACTCCTTTCTTCTCACTTTCCTTTATTTCGCCTCTTCCTCCTGCTGTCAACCATACATTCTGTCTTCTTACAATTGATGCTAAATCCTTTCTCCTCTCTTTCCTTTATTTCGCCTCTTCCTCTTGCTGACAACCATACATTCTCTCTTCTTACAATTGATGCTAACTCATTTCTCCTCTCTTTCCTTTATTTCGCCTCTTCCTCTTGCTGACAACCATACATTCTGTCTTCTTACAATTGATGCTAACTCCTTTCTCCTCTCTTTCCTTTATTTCGCCTCTTCCTCTTGCTGACAACCATACATTCTGTCTTCTTACAATTGATGCTAACTCCTTTCTCCTCTCTTTCCGTTATTTCGCCTCTTCCTCTTGCTGACAACCATACATTCTGTCTTCTTACAATTGATGCTTACTCCTTTCTCCTCTCTTTCCTTTATTTCGCAACTTCCTCTTGCTGACAACCATACATTCTGTCTTCTTACAATTGATGCTAACTCCTTTCTCCTCTCTTTCCTTTATTTCGCCTCTTCCCCTTGCTGACAACCATACATTCTGTCTTCTTACAATTGATGCTAACTCCTTTCCCCTCTCTTTCCTTTATTTCGCCTCTTCCTCTTGCTGACTACCATACATTCTGTCTTCTTACAATTGATGCTAACTCTTTTCTCCTCTCTTTCCTTTATTTGGCCTCTTCCTCTTGCTGACAACCATACATTCTGTCTTCTTACAATTGATGCTAACTCCTTTCTCCTCTCTTTCTTTTATTTCGCCTCTTCCTCTTGCTGACAACCATACATTCTGTCTTCTTACAATTGATGCTTACTCCTTTCTCCTCTCTTTCCTTTATTTCGCCTCTTCCTCTTGCTGACAACCATACATACTGTCTTCTTACAATTGATGCTTACTCCTTTCTTCTCACTTTCCTTACTTGGCCTGTTCCTCTTGCTGACAACCATACATTCTGTCTTCTTACAATTGATGCTTACTCCTTTCTTCTCACTTTCCTTTACTTGGCCTCTTCCTCTTGCTGACAACCATACATTCTGTCTTCTTACAATTGATGCTTACTCCTTTCTCCTCTCTTTCCTTTATTTCGCCTCTTCCTCTTGCTGACAACCATACATACTGTCTTCTTATAATTGATGCTTACTCCTTTCTTCTCACTTTCCTTACTTGGCCCCTTCCTCTTGCTGACAACCATACATTCTGTCTTCTTACAATTGATGCTTACTCCTTTCTTCTCACTTTCCTTTACTTGGCCTCTTCCTCTTGCTGACAACCATACATTCTGTCTTCTTACAATTGATGCTTACTTCTTTCTCCTCTCTTTTCTTTATTTCGCCTCTTCCTCTTGCTGACAACCATACATTCTGTCTTCTTACAATTGATGCTTACTTCTTTCTTCACACTTTCCTTTACTTGGCCTCTTCCTCTTGATGGCAACCAAACATTCCGTCTTCTTACAATTGATGCTTACTCCTTTCTCCTCTACTTCCTTTACTTGGCCTCTTCCTCTTGCTGACAACCATACATTCTGTCTTCTTACAATTGATGCTTACTCCTTTCTTCTCACTTTCCTTTACTTGGCCTCTTCCTCTTGCTGACAACCATACATTCTGTCTTCTTACAATTGATGCTTACTTCTTTCTCCTCTCTTTTCTTTATTTCGCCTCTTCCTCTTGCTGACAACCATACATTCTGTCTTCTTACAATTGATGCTAACTCCTTTCTCCTCTCTTTCCTTTATTTCGCCTCTTCCTCTTGCTGACAACCATACATTCTGTCTTCTTACAATTGATGCTTACTTCTTTCTCCTCTCTTTCTTTTATTTCGCCTCTTCCTCTTGCTGACAACCATACATTCTGTCTTCTTACAATTGATGCTTACTCCTTTCTCTCCTTTATTTCGCCTCTTCCTCTTGCTGACAAACATACATTCTGTCTTCTTACAATTGATGCTTACTCCTTTCTCCTCTCTTTCCTTTATTTCGCCTCTTCCTCTTGCTGACAACCATACATTCTGTCTTCTTACAATTGACGCTAACTCCTTTCTTCTCTCTTTCCTTTATTTCGCCTCTTCCTCTTGCTGACAACCATACATTCTGTCTTCTTACAATTGATGCTTACTCCTCTCTTTCCTTTATTTCGCCTCTTCCTATTGCTGACAACCATACATTCTGTCTTCTTACAATTGATGCTAACTTTTTTCTCCTCTCTTTCCTTTATTTCGCCTCTTCCTCTTGCTGACAACCATACATTCTGTCTTCTTACAATTGATGCTTACTTCTTTCTCCTCTCTTTCTTTTATTTCGCCTCTTCCTCTTGCTGACAACCATACATTCTGTCTTCTTACAATTGATGCTTACTCCTTTCTCTCCTTTATTTCGCCTCTTCCTCTTGCTGACAACCATACATTCTGTCTTCTTACAATTGATGCTTACTCCTTTCTCCTCTCTTTCCTTTATTTCGCCTCTTCCTCTTGCTGACAACCATACATTCTGTCTTCTTACAATTGATGCTAACTCCTTTCTTCTCTCTTTCCTTTATTTCGCCTCTTCCTCTTGCTGACAACCATACATTCTGTCTTCTTACAATTGATGCTTACTCCTCTCTTTCCTTTATTTCGCCTCTTCCTCTTGCTGACAACCATACATTCTGTCTTCTTACAATTGATGCTTACTCATTTCTCCTCTCTTTCCTTTATTTCGCCTCTTCCCCTTGCAGACAACCATACATTCTGTCTTCTTACAATTGATGCTAACTCCTTTCCCCTCTCTTTCCTTTATTTCGCCTCTTCCTCTTGCTGACTACCATACATTCTGTCTTCTTACAATTGATGCTAACTCTTTTCTCCTCTCTTTCCTTTATTTGGCCTCTTCCTCTTGCTGACAACCATACATTCTGTCTTCTTACAATTGATGCTAACTCCTTTCTCCTCTCTTTCTTTTATTTCGCCTCTTCCTCTTGCTGACAACCATACATTCTGTCTTCTTACAAATGATGCTTACTCCTTTCTCCTCTCTTTCCTTTATTTCGCCTCTTCCTCTTGCTGACAACCATACATACTGTCTTCTTATAATTGATGCTTACTCCTTTCTTCTCACTTTCCTTACTTGGCCTCTTCCTCTTGCTGACAACCATACATTCTGTCTTCTTACAATTGATGCTTACTCCTTTCTTCTCACTTTCCTTTACTTGGCCTCTTCCTCTTGCTGACAACCATACATTCTGTCTTCTTACAATTGATGCTAACTCCTTTCTTCTCACTTTCCTCTACTTGGCCTCTTCCTCTTGCTGACAACCATACATTCTGTCTTCTTACAATTGATGCTTACTTCTTTCTCCTCTCTTTCCTTTATTTCGCCTCTTCCTCTTGCTGACAACCATACATTCTGTCTTCTTACAATTGATGCTAACTCCTTTCTCCTCTCTTTCCTTTATTTCGCCTCTTCCTCTTGCTGACAACCATACATTCTGTCTTCTTACAATTGATCCTAACTCCTTTCTCCTCTCTTTCCTTTATTTCGCCTCTTCCTCTTGCTGACAACCATACATTCTGTCTTCTTACAATTGATCCTAACTCCTTTCTCCTCTCTTTCCTTTATTTCGCCTCTTCCTCTTGCTGACAACCATACATTCTGCCTTCTTACAATTGATGCTTACTCATTTCTCGTATCTTTCCTTTATTTCGCCTCTTCCTCTTGCTGACAACCATACATTCTGTCTTCTTACAATTGATGCTTACTCCTTTCTCCTCTCTTTCCTTTATTTCGCCTCTTCCTCTTGCTGACAACCATACATTCTGTCTTCTTACAAGTGATGCTTACTCCTTTCTCCTCTCTTTCCTTTATTTCGCCTCTTCCTCTTGCTGACAACCATACATTCTGTCTTCTTACAATTGATGCTTACTCCTTTCTCCTCTCTTTCCTTTATTTCGCCTCTTCCTCTTGCTGACAACCATACATTCTGTCTTCTTACAAGTGATGCTTACTCCTTTCTCCTCTCTTTCCTTTATTTCACCTCTTCCTCTTGCTGACAACCATACATTCTGTCTTCTTACAATTGATGCTTACTCCTTTCTCCTCTCTTTCCTTTATTTCGCCTCTTCCTCTTGCTGACAACCATACATTCTGTCTTCTTACAATTGATGCTAACTCCTTTCTCCTCTCTTTCCTTTATTTCGCCTCTTCCTCTTGCTGCCAACCATACATTCTGTCTTCTTACAATTGATGCTTACTCCTTTCTCCTCTCTTTCCTTTATTTCTCCTCTTCCTCTGGCTGACAACCATACATTCAGTCTTCTTACAATTGATGCTAACTCCTTTCTCCTCTCTTTCCTTTATTTCGCCTCTTCCTCTTGCTGACAACCATACATTCTGCCTTCTTACAATTGATGCTTACTCATTTCTCGTATCTTTCCTTTATTTCGCCTCTTCCTCTTGCTGACAACCATACATTCTTTCTTCTTACAATTGATGCTTACTCCTTTCTCCTCTCTTTCCTTTATTTCGCCTCTTCCTCTTGCTGACAACCATACATTCTGTCTTCTTACAATTGATGCTTACTCCTTTCTCCTCTCTTTCCTTTATTTCGCCTCTTCCTCTTGCTGACAACCATACATTCTGTCTTCTTACAATTGATGCTAACTCCTTTCTCCTCTCTTTCCTTTATTTCGTCTCTTCCTCTTGCTGACAACCATACATTCTGTCTTCTTACAATTGATGCTTACTCCTCTCTTTCCTTTATTTCGCCTCTTCCTCTTGCTGACAACCATACATTCTGTCTTCTTACAATTGATGCTAACTTTTTTCTCCTCTCTTTCCTTTATTTCACCTCTTCCTCTTGCTGACAACCATACATTCTGTCTTCTTACAATTGATGCTTACTCCTTTCTTCTCACTTTCCTTTATTTCGCCTCTTCCTCTGGCTGACAACCATACATTCTGTCTTCTTACAATTGATGCTAACTCCTTTCTCCTCTCTTTCCTTTATTTCGCCTCTTCCTCTTGCTGACAACCATACATTCTCTCTTCTTACAATTGATGCTAACTCCTTTCTCCTCTCTTTTCTTTATTTCGCCTCTTCCTCTTGCTGACAACCATACATTCTGTCTTCTTACAATTGATGCTAACTCCTTTCTCCTCTCTTTCCTTTATTTCGCCTCTTCCTCTTGCTGACAACCATACATTCTGTCTTCTTACAATTGATGCTTACTCCTTTCTCCTCTCTTTCCTTTATTTCGCCTCTTCCTCTTGCTGACAACCATACATTCTGTCTTCTTACAATTGATGCTAACTCCTTTCTCCTCTCTTTCCTTTATTTCGCCTCTTCCTATTGCTGACAACCATACATTCTGTCTTCTTACAATTGATGCTAACTCTTTTCTCCTCTCTTTCCTTTATTTGGCCTCTTCCTCTTGCTGACAACCATACATTCTGTCTTCTTACAATTGATGCTAACTCCTTTCTCCTCTCTTTCCTTTATTTCGCCTCTTCCTCTTGTTGACAACCATACATTCTGTCTTCTTACAATTGATGCTTACTCCTTTCTCCTCTCTTTCCTTTATTTCGCCTCTTCCTCTTGCTGACAACCATACATTCTGACTTCTTACAATTGATGCTTACTCCTTTCTTCTCATTTTCCTTTATTTCGCCTCTTCCTCTTGCTGACAACCATACATTCTGTCTTCTTACAATTGATCCTAACTCCTTTCTCCTCTCTTTCCTTTATTTTGCCTCTTCCTCTTGCTGACAACCATACATTCTGCCTTCTTACAATTGATGCTTACTCATTTCTCGTATCTTTCCTTTATTTCGCCTCTTCCTCTTGCTGACAACCATACATTCTTTCTTCTTACAATTGATGCTTACTCCTTTCTCCTCTCTTTCCTTTATTTCGCCTCTTCCTCTTGCTGACAACCATACATTCTGTCTTCTTACAATTGATGCTTACTCCTTTCTCCTCTCTTTCCTTTATTTCGCCTCTTCCTCTTGCTGACAACCATACATTCTGTCTTCTTACAATTGATGCTAACTCCTTTCTCCTCTCTTTCCTTTATTTCGACTCTTCCTCTTGCTGACAACCATACATTCTGTCTTCTTACAATTGATGCTTACTCCTCTCTTTCCTTTATTTCGCCTCTTCCTCTTGCTGACAACCATACATTATGTCTTCTTACAATTGATGCTAACTTTTTTCTCCTCTCTTTCCTTTATTTCACCTCTTCCTCTTGCTGACAACCATACATTCTGTCTTCTTACAATTGATGCTTACTCCTTTCTCCTCTCTTTCCTTTATTTCGCCTCTTCCTCTTGCTGACAACCATACATTCTGTCTTCTTACAATTGATGCTAACTCCTTTCTCCTCTCTTTCCTTTATTTCGCCTCTTCCTCTTGCTGACAACCATACATTCTGTCTTCTTACAATTGATGCTAACTCCTTTCTCCTCTCTTTCCGTTATTTCGCCTCTTCCTCTTGCTGACAACCATACATTCTGTCTTCTTACAATTGATGCTTACTCCTTTCTCCTCTCTTTCCTTTATTTCGCAACTTCCTCTTGCTGACAACCATACATTCTGTCTTCTTACAATTGATGCTAACTCCTTTCTCCTCTCTTTCCTTTATTTCGCCTCTTCCTCTTGCTGACAACCATACATTCTGTCTTCTTACAATTGATGCTTACTCCTTTCTCCTCTCTTTCCTTTATTTCGCTTCTTCCTCTTGCTGACAACCATACATTCTGTCTTCTTACAATTGATGCTAACTCCTTTCTCCTCTCTTTCCTTTATTTCGCCTCTTCCTCTTGCTGACAACCATACATTCTCTCTTCTTACAATTGATGTTTTCTCCTTTCTCCTCTCTTTCCTTTATTTCGCCTCTTCCTCTTGCTGACAACCATACATTCTGTCTTCTTACAATTGATGCTTACTCCTTTCTCCTCTCTTTCCTTTATTTCGCCTCTTCCTCTTGCTGACAACCATACATTGTGACTTCTTACAATTGATGCTTACTCCTTTCTTCTCATTTTCCTTTATTTCGCCTCTTCCTCTTGCTGACAACCATACATTCTGTCTTCTTACAATTGATCCTAACTCCTTTCTCCTCTCTTTCCTTTATTTCGCCTCTTCCTCTTGCTGACAACCATACATTCTGCCTTCTTACAATTGATGCTTACTCATTTCTCGTATCTTTCCTTTATTTCGCCTCTTCCTCTTGCTGACAACCATACATTCTTTCTTCTTACAATTGATGCTTACTCCTTTCTCCTCTCTTTCCTTTATTTCGCCTCTTCCTCTTGCTGACAACCATACATACTGTCTTCTTATAATTGATGCTTACTCCTTTCTTCTCACTTTCCTTACTTGGCCCCTTCCTCTTGCTGACAACCATACATTCTGTCTTCTTACAATTGATGCTTACTCCTTTCTTCTCACTTTCCTTTACTTGGCCTCTTCCTCTTGCTGACAACCATACATTCTGTCTTCTTACAATTGATGCTTACTTCTTTCTTCACACTTTCCTTTACTTGGCCTCTTCCTCTTGATGGCAACCAAACATTCCGTCTTCTTACAATTGATGCTTACTCCTTTCTTCTCACTTTCCTTTACTTGGCCTCTTCCTCTTGCTGACAACCATACATTCTGTCTTCTTACAATTGATGCTTACTCCTTTCTTCTCACTTTCCTTTACTTGGCCTCTTCCTCTTGCTGACAACCATACATTCTGTCTTCTTACAATTGATGCTTACTCCTTTCTTCTCACTTTCCTTTACTTGGCCTCTTCCTCTTGCTGACAACCATACATTCTGTCTTCTTACAATTGATGCTTACTTCTTTCTTCACACTTTCCTTTACTTGGCCTCTTCCTCTTGATGGCAACCAAACATTCCGTCTTCTTACAATTGATGCTTACTCCTTTCTTCTCACTTTCCTTTACTTGGCCTCTTCCTCTTGCTGACAACCATACATTCTGTCTTCTTACAATTGATGCTTACTCCTTTCTTCTCACTTTCCTTTACTTGGCCTCTTCCTCTTGCTGACAACCATACATTCTGTCTTCTTACAATTGATGCTTACTCCTTTCTTCTCACTTTCCTTTACTTGGCCTCTTCCTCTTGCTGACAACCATACATTCTGTCTTCTTACAATTGATGCTTACTCCTTTCTCCTCTCTTCCCTTTCTTTGGCCTCTTCCTCTTGCTGACAACCATACATTCTGTCTTCTTACAATTGATGCTTACTCCTTTCTTCTCACTTTCCTTTACTTGGCCTCTTCCTCTTGCTGACAACCATACATTCTGTCTTCTTACAATTGATGCTTACTCCTTTCTTCTCACTTTCCTTTACTTGGCCTCTTCCTCTTGCTGACAACCATACATTCTGTCTTCTTACAATTGATGCTTACTTCTTTCTTCACACTTTCCTTTACTTGGCCTCTTCCTCTTGATGGCAACCAAACATTCCGTCTTCTTACAATTGATGCTTACTCCTTTCTCCTCTCCTTCCTTTACTTGGCCTCTTCCTCTTGCTGACAACCATACATTCTGTCTTCTTACAATTGATGCTTACTCCTTTCTTCTCACTTTCCTTTACTTGGCCTCTTCCTCTTGCTGACAACCATACATTCTGTCTTCTTACAATTGATGCTTACTCCTTTCTTCTCACTTTCCTTTACTTGGCCTCTTCCTCTTGCTGACAACCATACATTCTGTCATCTTACAATTGATGCTTACTTCTTTCTCCTCTCTTTCCTTTATTTCGCCTCTTCCTCTTGCTGACAACCATACATTCTGTCTTCTTACAATTGATGCTAACTCCTTTCTCCTCTCTTTCCTTTATTTCGCCTCTTCCTCTTGCTGTCAACCATACATTCTGTCTTCTTACAATTGATGCTTACTTCTTTCTCCTCTCTTTCCTTTATTTCGCCTCTTCCTCTTGCTGACAACCATACATTCTGTCTTCTTACAATTGATGCTTACTTCTTTCTCCTCTCTTTCCTTTATTTTGCCTCTTCCTCTTGCTGAAAACCATACATTCTGTCTTCTTACAATTGATGCTAACTCCTTTCTACTCTCTTTCCTTTATTTCGCCACTTCCTCTTGCTGACAACCATACATTCTGTCTTCTTACAATTGATGCTTACTTCTTTCTCCTCTCTTTCCTTTATTTCGCCTCTTCCTCTTGCTTAAAACCATACATGCTGTCTTCTTACAATTGATGCTAACTCCTTTCTCCTCTCTTTCCTTTATTTCGCCTCTTCCTCTTGCTGACAACCATACATTCTGTCTTCTTACAATTGATGCTTACTCCTTTCTCCTCTCTTTCCTTTATTTCGCCTCTTCCTCTTGCTGACAACCATACATTCTGTCTTCTTACAATTGATGCTTACTTCTTTCTCCTCTCTTTCCTTTATTTCGCCTCTTCCTCTTGCTGACAACCATACATTCTGTCTTCTTACAATTGATGCTAACTCCTTTCTCCTCTCTTTCCTTTATTTCGCCTCTTCCTCTTACTGACAACCATACATTCTGTCTTCTTACAAGTGATGCTTACTCCTTTCTCCTTTCTTTCCTTTATTTCACCTCTTCCTCTTGCTGACAACCATACATTCTGTCTTCTTACAATTGATGCTTACTCCTTTCTCCTCTCTTTCCTTTATTTCGCCTCTTCCTCTTGCTGACAACCATACATTCTGTCTTCTTACAATTGATGCTTACTTCTTTCTCCTCTCTTTCCTTTATTTCGCCTCTTCCTCTTGCTGACAACCATACATTCTGTCTTCTTACAATTGATGCTAACTCCTTTCTCCTCTCTTTCCTTTATTTCGCCTCTTCCTCTTGCTGACAACCATACATTCTGTCTTCGTACAATTGATGCTAACTCCTTTCTCCTCTCTTTCCTTTATTTCGCCTCTTCCTCTTGCTGACAACCATACATTCTGTCTTCTTACAATTGATGCTAACTCCTTTCTCCTCTCTTTCCTTTATTTCGCCTCTTCCTCTTGCTGACAACCATACATTCTGTCTTCTTACAAGTGATGCTTACTCCTTTCTCCTCTCTTTCCTTTATTTCGCCTCTTCCTCTTGCTGACAACCATACATTCTGTCTTCTTACAATTGATGCTTACTCCTTTCTCCTCTCTTTCCTTTATTTCGCCTCTTCCTCTTGCTGAAAACCATACATTCTGTCTTCTTACAAGTGATGCTTACTCCTTTCTCCTCTCTTTCCTTTATTTCACCTCTTCCTCTTGCTGACAACCATACATTCTGTCTTCTTACAATTGATGCTTACTCCTTTCTCCTCTCTTTCCTTTATTTCGCCTCTTCCTCTTGCTGACAACCATACATTCTGTCTTCTTACAATTGATGCTTACTTCTTTCTCCTCTCTTTCCTTTATTTCGCCTCTTCCTCTTGCTGACAACCATACATTCTGTCTTCTTACAATTGATGCTAACTCCTTTCTCCTCTCTTTCCTTTATTTCGCCTCTTCCTCTTGCTGACAACCATACATTCTGTCTTCTTACAATTGATGCTAACTCCTTTCTCCTCTCTTTCCTTTATTTCGCCTCTTCCTCTTACTGACAACCATACATTCTGTCTTCTTACAATTGATGCTAACTCCTTTCTCCTCTCTTTCCTTTATTTCGCCTCTTCCTCTTGCTGACAACCATACATTCTGTCTTCTTACAATTGATGCTAACTCCTTTCTCCTCTCTTTCCTTTATTTCGCCTCTTCCTCTTGCTGACAACCATACATTCTGTCTTCTTACAAGTGATGCTTACTCCTTTCTCCTCTCTTTCCTTTATTTCGCCTCTTCCTCTTGCGGACAACCATACATTCTGTCTTCTTACAATTGATGCTTACTCCTTTCTCCTCTCTTTCCTTTATTTCGCCTCTTCCTCTTGCTGACAACCATACATTCTGTCTTCTTACAAGTGATGCTTACTCCTTTCTCCCCTCTTTCCTTTATTTCGCCTCTTCCTCTTGCGGACAACCATACATTCTGTCTTCTTACAATTGATGCTTACTCCTTTCTCCTCTCTTTCCTTTATTTCGCCTCTTCCTCTTGCTGACAACCATACATTCTGTCTTCTTACAAGTGATGCTTACTCCTTTCTCCTCTCTTTCCTTTATTTCGCCTCTTCCTCTTGCTGACAACCATACATTCTGTCTTCTTACAATTGATGCTTACTCCTTTCTCCTCTCTTTCCTTTATTTCGCCTCTTCCTCTTGCTGACAACCATACATTCTGTCTTCTTACAAGTGATGCTTACTCCTTTCTCCTCTCTTTCCTTTATTTCACCTCTTCCTCTAGCTGACAACCATACATTCTGTCTTCTTACAATTGATGCTTACTCCTTTCTCCTCTCTTTCCTTTATTTCGCCTCTTCCTCTTGCTGACAACCATACATTCTTTCTTCTTACAATTGATGCTTACTTCTTTCTCCTCTCTTTCCTTTATTTCGCCTCTTCCTCTTGCTGACAACCATACATTCTGTCTTCTTACAATTGATGCTAACTCCTTTCTCCTCTCTTTCCTTTATTTCGCCTCTTCCTCTTGCTGACAACCATACATTCTGTCTTCTTACAATTGATGCTTACTTCTTTCTCCTCTCTTTCCTTTATTTCGCCTCTTCCTCTTGCTGACAACCATACATTCTGTCTTCTTACAATTGATGCTAACTCCTTTCTCCTCTCTTTCCTTTATTTCGCCTCTTCCTCTTGCTGCCAACCATACATTCTGTCTTCTTACAATTGATGCTTACTCCTTTCTCCTCTCTTTCCTTTATTTCTCCTCTTCCTCTTGCTGACAACCATACATTCAGTCTTCTTACAATTGATGCTAACTCCTTTCTCCTCTCTTTCCTTTATTTCGTCTCTTCCTCTTGCTGACAACCATACATTCTGTCTTCTTACAATTGATGCTTACTCCTCTCTTTCCTTTATTTCGCCTCTTCCTCTTGCTGACAACCATACATTCTGTCTTCTTACAATTGATGCTAACTTTTTTCTCCTCTCTTTCCTTTATTTCACCTCTTCCTCTTGCTGACAACCATACATTCTGTCTTCTTACAATTGATGCTTACTCCTTTCTCCTCTCTTTCCTTTATTTCGCCTCTTCCTCTTGCTGACAACCATACATTCTGTCTTCTTACAATTGATGCTAACTCTTTTCTCCTCTCTTTCCTTTATTTGGCCTCTTCCTCTTGCTGACAACCATACATTCTGTCTTCTTACAATTGATGCTAACTCCTTTCTCCTCTCTTTCCTTTATTTCGCCTCTTCCTCTTGCTGACAACCATACATTCTGTCTTCTTACAATTGATGCTTACTCCTTTCTCCTCTCTTTCCTTTATTTCGCCTCTTCCTCTTGCTGACAACCATACATTCTGACTTCTTACAATTGATGCTTACTCCTTTCTTCTCATTTTCCTTTATTTCGCCTCTTTCTCTTGCTGACAACCATACATTCTGTCTTCTTACAATTGATGCTTACTCCTCTCTTTCCTTTATTTCTCCTCTTCCTCTTGCTGACAACCATACATTCTGTCTTCTTACAATTGATGCTAACTTTTTTCTCCTCTCTTTCCTTTATTTCACCTCTTCCTCTTGCTGACAACCATACATTCTGTCTTCTTACAATTGATGCTTACTCCTTTCTCCTCTCTTTCCTTTATTTCGCCTCTTCCTCTTGCTGACAACCATACATTCTGTCTTCTTACAATTGATGCTTACACCTTTCTCCTCTCTTTCCTTTATTTCGCCTCTTCCTCTTGCTGACAACCATACATTCTGTCTTCTTACAATTGATGCTTACTCCTTTCTTCTCACTTTCCTTTATTTCGCATCTTCCTCTTGCTGACAACCATACATTCTGTCTTCTTACAATTGATGCTTACTCCTTTCTTCTCACTTTCCTTTATTTCGCCTCTTCCTCTGGCTGACAACCATACATTCTGTCTTCTTACAATTGATGCTAACTCCTTTCTCCTCTCTTTCCTTTATTTCGCCTCTTCCTCTTGCTGACAACCATACATTCTCTCTTCTTACAATTGATGCTAACTCCTTTCTCCTCTCTTTTCTTTATTTCGCCTCTTCCTCTTGCTGACAACCATACATTCTGTCTTCTTACAATTGATGCTTACTCCTTTCTACTCTCTTTCCTTTATTTCGCCTCTTCCTCTTGCTGACAACCATACATTCTGTCTTCTTAGAATTGATGCTAACTCCTTTTTCCTCTCTTTCCTTTATTTCGCCTCTTCCTCTTGCTGACAACCATACATTCTGTCTTCTTACAATTGATGCTAACTCCTTTCTCCTCTCTTTCCTTTATTTCGCCTCTTCCTCTTGGTTACAACCATACATTCTGTCTTCTTACAATTGATGCTAACTCCTTTCTCCTCTCTTTCCGTTATTTCGCCTCTTCCTCTTGCTGACAACCATACATTCTGTCTTCTTACAATTGATGCTTACTCCTTTCTCCTCTCTTTCCTTTATTTCGCAACTTCCTCTTGCTGACAACCATACATTCTGTCTTCTTACAATTGATGCTAACTCCTTTCTCCTCTCTTTCCTTTATTTCGCCTCTTCCTCTTGCTGACAACCATACATTCTGTCTTCTTACAATTGATGCTTACTCCTTTCTCCTCTCTTTCCTTTATTTCGCCTCTTCCTCTTGCTGACAACCATACATTCTGTCTTCTTACAATTGATGCTAACTCCTTTCTCCTCTCTTTCCTTTATTTCGCCTCTTCCTCTTGCTGACAACCATACATTCTGTCTTCTTACAATTGATGCTTACTCCTTTCTCCTCTCTTTCCTTTATTTCGCCTCTTCCTCTTGCTGACAACCATACATTCTGACTTCTTACAATTGATGCTTACTCCTTTCTTCTCATTTTCCTTTATTTCGCCTCTTTCTCTTGCTGACAACCATACATTCTGTCTTCTTACAATTGATGCTTACTCCTCTCTTTCCTTTATTTCGCCTATTCCTCTTGCTGACAACCATACATTCTGACTTCTTACAATTGATGCTTACTCCTTTCTTCTCATTTTCCTTTATTTCGCCTCTTTCTCTTGCTGACAACCATACATTCTGTCTTCTTACAATTGATGCTTACTCATTTCTCGTATCTTTCCTTTATTTCGCCTCTTCCTCTTGCTGACAACCATACATTCTGTCTTCTTACAATTGATGCTAAATCCTTTCTCCTCTCTTTCCTTTATTTCGCCTCTTCCTCTTGCTGACAACCATACATTCTCTCTTCTTACAATTGATGCTAACTCCTTTCTCCTCTCTTTCCTTTATTTCGCCTCTTCCTCTTGCTGACAACCATACATTCTGTCTTCTTACAATTGATGCTAACTCCTTTCTCCTCTCTTTCCTTTATTTCGCCTCTTCCTCTTGCTGACAACCATACATTATGTCTTCTTACAATTGATGCTAACTTTTTTCTCCTCTCTTTCCTTTATTTCGCCTCTTCCTCTTGCTGACAACCATACATTCTGTCTTCTTACAATTGATGCTTACTCCTTTCTCCTCTCTTTCCTTTATTTCGCCTCTTCCTCTTGCTGACAACCATACATTCTGTCTTCTTACAATTGATGCTAACTCCTTTCTCCTCTCTTTCCTTTATTTCGCCTCTTCCTCTTGCTGACAACCATACATTCTGTCTTCTTACAATTGATGCTAACTCCTTTCTCCTCTCTTTCCGTTATTTCGCCTCTTCCTCTTGCTGACAACCATACATTCTGTCTTCTTACAATTGATGCTTACTCCATTCTCCTCTCTTTCCTTTATTTCGCAACTTCCTCTTGCTGACAACCATACATTCTGTCTTCTTACAATTGATGCTAACTCCTTTCTCCTCTCTTTCCTTTATTTCGCCTCTTCCTCTTGCTGACAACCATACATTCTGTCTTCTTACAATTGATGCTTACTCCTTTCTCCTCTCTTTCCTTTATTTCGCCTCTTCCTCTTGCTGACAACCATACATTCTGCCTTCTTACAATTGATGCTTACTCATTTCAAGTATCTTTCCTTTATTTCGCCTCTTCCTCTTGCTGACAACCATACATTCTTTCTTCTTACAATTGATGCTTACTCCTTTCTCCTCTCTTTCCTTTATTTCGCCTCTTCCTCTTGCTGACAACCATACATTCTGTCTTCTTACAATTGATGCTTACTCCTTTCTCCTCTCTTTCCTTTATTTCGCCTCTTCCTCTTGCTGACAACCATACATTCTGTCTTCTTACAATTGATGCTAACTTTTTTCTCCTCTCTTTCATTTATTTCACCTCTTCCTCTTGCTGACAATCATACATTCTGTCTTCTTACAATTGATGCTTACTCCTTTCTCCTCTCTTTCCTTTATTTCGCCTCTTCCTCTTGCTGACAACCATACATTCTGTCTTCTTACAATTGATGCTTACTCCTTTCTTCTCACTTTCCTTTATTTCGCCTCTTCCTCTTGCTGACAACCATACATTCTGTCTTCTTACAATTGATGCTTACTCCTTTCTTCTCACTTTCCTTTATTTCGCATCTTCCTCTTGCTGACAACCATACATTCTGTCTTCTTACAATTGATGCTTACTCCTTTCTTCTCACTTTCCTTTATTTCGCCTCTTCCTCTGGCTGACAACCATACATTCTGTCTTCTTACAATTGATGCTAACTCCTTTCTCCTCTCTTTCCTTTATTTCGCCTCTTCCTCTTGCTGACAACCATACATTCTCTCTTCTTACAATTGATGCTAACGCCTTTCTCCTCTCTTTTCTTTATTTCGCCTCTTCCTCTTGCTGACAACCATACATTCTGTCTTCTTACAATTGATGCTTACTCCTTTCTACTCTCTTTCCTTTATTTCGCCTCTTCCTCTTGCTGACAACCATACATTCTGTCTTCTTAGAATTGATGCTAACTCCTTTCTACTCTCTTTCCTTTATTTCGCCTCTTCCTCTTGCTGACAACCATACATTCTGTCTTCTTAGAATTGATGCTAACTCCTTTCTCCTCTCTTTCCTTTATTTCGCCTCTTCCTCTTGCTGACAACCATACATTCTGTCTTCTTACAATTGATGCTAACTCCTTTCTCCTCTCTTTCCTTTATTTCGCCTCTTCCTCTTGCTGACAACCATACATTCTGTCTTCTTACAATTGATGCTAACTCCTTTCTCCTCTCTTTCCGTTATTTCGCCTCTTCCTCTTGCTGACAACCATACATTCTGTCTTCTTACAATTGATGCTTACTCCTTTCTCCTCTCTTTCCTTTATTTCGCAACTTCCTCTTGCTGACAACCATACATTCTGTCTTCTTACAATTGATGCTAACTGCTTTCTCCTCTCTTTCCTTTATTTCGCCTCTTCCTCTTGCTGACAACCATACATTCTGTCTTCTTACAATTGATGCTTACTCCTTTCTCCTCTCTTTCCTTTATTTCGCCTCTTCCTCTTGCTGACAACCATACATTCTGTCTTCTTACAATTGATGCTAACTCCTTTCTCCTCTCTTTCCTTTATTTCGCCTCTTCCTCTTGCTGACAACCATACATTCTGTCTTCTTACAATTGATGCTAACTCTTTTCTCCTCTCTTTCCTTTATTTGGCCTCTTCCTCTTGCTGACAACCATACATTCTGTCTTCTTACAATTGATGCTTACACCTTTCTCCTCTCTTTCCTTTATTTCGCCTCTTCCTCTTGCTGACAACCATACATTATGTCTTCTTACAATTGATGCTAACTTTTTTCTCCTCTCTTTCCTTTATTTCACCTCTTCCTCTTGCTGACAACCATACATTCTGTCTTCTTACAATTGATGCTAACTCCTTTCTCCTCTCTTTCCTTTATTTCGCCTCTTCCTCTTGCTGACAACCATACATTCTGTCTTCTTACAATTGATGCTAACTCCTTTCTCCTCTCTTCCTTTTATTTCGCCTCTTCCTCTTGCTGACAACCATACATTCTGTCTTCTTACAATTGATGCTAACTCCCTTCTCCTCTCTTTCCTTTATTTCGCCTCTCTTTCCTTTATTTCGCCTCTTCCTTTTGCTGACAACCATACATTCTGTCTTCTTACAATTGATGCTAACTCCTTTCTCCTCTCCTTCCTTTATTTCGCCTCTTCCTCTTGCTGACAACCATACATTCTGTCTTCTTACAATTGATGCTAACTCCTTTCTCCACTCTTTCCTTTATTTCGCCTCTTCCTCTTGCGGACAACCATACATTCTGTCTTCTTACAATTGATGCTTACTCCTTTCTCCTCTCTTTCCTTTATTTCGCCTCTTCCTTTTGCTGACAACCATACATTCTGTCTTCTTACAATTGATGCTAACTCCTTTCTCCTCTCTTTCCTTTATTTCGCCTCTTCCTCTTGCTGACAACCATACATTCTGTCTTCTTACAATTGATGCTAACTCCTTTCTCCTCTCTTTCCTTTATTTCGCCTCTTCCTCTTGCTGACAACCATACATTCTGTCTTCTTACAATTGATGCATACTCCTTTCTTCTCTCTTTCCTTTATTTCGCCTCTTCCTCTTGCTGACAACCATATATTCTGTCTTCTTACAATTGATGTTTAGTCCTTTCTTCTCGCTTTCCTTTACTTGGCCTCTTCCTCTTGCTGACAACCATACATTCTGTCTTCTTACAATTGATGTTTTCTCCTTTCTTCTCTCTTTCTTTTACTTGGCCTCTTCCTCTTGCTGAAAACCATACATTCTGTCTTCTTACAATTGATGTTTAGTCCTTTCTTCTCGCTTTCCTTTACTTGGCCTCTTCCTCTAGCTGACAACCATACATTCTGTTTCTTTCAATTGATGTTTATTCCTTTCTTCTCGCTTTTCTTTACTTGTTCTCTTCCTCTTGCTGTCAACCATACATTCTGTCTTCTTACAATTGATGTTTAGTCCTTTCTTCTCGCTTTCCTTTACTTGGCCTCTTCCTCTTGCTGACAACCATACATTCTGTCTTCTTACAATTGATGTTTTCTCCTTTCTTCTCTCTTTCCTTTACTTGGCCTCTTCCTCTTTCTGACAACCATACATTCTGTCTTCTTACAATTGATGTTTACTTCTTTCTCCTCTCTTTCCATTATTTGGCCTCTTCCTCTTGCTGACAACCATACATTCTGTCTTCTTACAATTGATGATTACTCCTTTCTTCTCTCTTTCCTTTATTTGGCCTCTTCCTCTTGCTGACAACCATACATTCTGTCTTCTTACAATTCATGCTTACTCCTTTCTCCTCTCTTTCCTTTATTTCGCCTCTTCCTCTTGCTGACAACCATAAATTCTGTCTTCTTACAATTGATGTTTTCTCCTTTCTTCTCTCTTTCCTTTACTTGGCCTCTTCCTCTTTCTGACAACCATACATTCTGTCTTCTTACAATTGATGTTTACTTCTTTCTCCTCTCTTTCCATTATTTGGCCTCTTCCTCTTGCTGACAACCATACATTCTGTCTTCTTACAATTGATGATTACTCCTTTCTTCTCTCTTTCCTTTATTTGGCCTCTTCCTCTTGCTGACAACCATACATTCTGTCTTCTTACAATTCATGCTTACTCCTTTCTCCTCTCTTTCCTTTATTTCGCCTCTTCCTCTTGTTGACAACCATACATTCTGTCTTCTTACAATTGATGATTACTCCTTTCTTCTCTCTTTCCTTTATTTGGCCTCTTCCTCTTGCTGACAACCATACATTCTGTCTTCTTACAATTGATGCTTACTCCTTTCTTCTCTCTTTCCTTTATTTGGCCTCTTCCTCTTGTTGACAACCATACATTCTGTCTTCTTACAATTGATGCTTACTCCTTTCTCCTCTCTTTCCTTTATTTGGCCTCTTCCTCTTGCTGAAAACCATACATTCTGTCTTCTTACAATTGATGCTTACTCCTTTCTCCTCTCTGTCCTTTATTTCGCCTCTTCCTCTTGCTGACAACCATACATTCTGTCTTCTTACAATTGATTCTTACTCCTGTCTCCACTCCGTCCTTTATTTTGCCTCATCCACTTGCTGACAACCATACATTCTGTTTTCATACATTTCATGCTTACTCCTTTCTTCTCTATTTCCTTTATTTGGCCTCTTCTTCTTGCTGACAACCATACATTCTCTCTTCTTACAATTGATGTTCAATCCTTTCTTCTCTCTTTCCTTTACTTGGCCTCTTCCTCTTGCTGACAACCATACATTCTGTCTTCTTACAATTGATGCTTACTCTTTTCTCCTCTCTTCCCTTTATTTGGCCTCTTCCTCTTGCTGACAACCATACATTCTGTCTTCTTACAATTGATGTTTCATCCTTTCTTCTCTCTTTCCTTTATTTGGCCTCTTCCTCTTTCTGACAACCATACATTCTGTTTTCTTACAATTGATCCTTACTCCTTTCTCCTCTCTTTCCTTTATTTGGTCTCTTCCTCTTGCTGACAATCATACATTCTGTCTTCTTACAATTGATGTTTAATCCTTTCTTCTCTCTTTCCTTTACTTGGCCTCTTCCTCTTGCTGACAACCATACATTCTGTCTTCTTACAATTGATGCTTACTCCTTTCTCCTCTCTTTCCTTTATTTCGCCTCTTCCTCTTGCTGACAACCATACATTCTGTCTTCTTACAATTGATGCTTACTTCTTTCTCCTCTCTTTCCTTTATTTCGCCTCTTCCTCTTGCTGACAACCATACATTCTGTCTTCTTACAATTGATGCTAACTCCTTTCTTCTCTCTTTCCTTTATTTGGCCTCTTCCTCTTTCTGACAACCATACATTCTGTTTTCTTACAATTGATCCTTACTCCTTTCTCCTCTCTTTCCTTTATTTGGTCTCTTCCTCTTGCTGACAATCATACATTCTGTCTTCTTACAATTGATGTTTAATCCTTTCTTCTCTCTTTCCTTTACTTGGCCTCTTCCTCTTGCTGACAACCATACATTCTGTCTTCTTACAATTGATGCTTACTCCTTTCTCCTCTCTTCCCTTTATTTGGCCTCTTCCTCTTGCTGACAACCATACATTCTGTCTTCTTACAATTGATGCTAACTCCTTTCTCCTCTCTTCCCTTTATTTGACCTCTTCCTCTTGCTGACAACCATACATTCTCTCTTCTTACAATTGATGTTTAATCCTTTCTTCACTCTTTCCTTTACTTGGCCTCTTCCTCTTGCTGACAACCATACATTCTGTCTTCTTACAATTGATGCTTACTCCTTTCTCCTCTCTTCCCTTTATTTGGCCTCTTCCTCTTGCTGACAACCATACATTCTCTCTTCTTACAATTGATGTTCAATCCTTTCTTCTCTCTTTCCTTTACTTGGCCTCTTCCTCTTGCTGACAACCATACATTCTGTCTTCTTACAATTGATGCTTACTCTTTTCTCCTCTCTTCCCTTTATTTGGCCTCTTCCTCTTGCTGACAACCATACATTCTGTCTTCTTACAATTGATGTTTCATCCTTTCTTCTCTCTTTCCTTTATTTGGCCTCTTCCTCTTTCTGACAACCATACATTCTGTTTTCTTACAATTGATCCTTACTCCTTTCTCCTCTCTTTCCTTTATTTGGTCTCTTCCTCTAGCTGACAACCATACATTCTGTCTTCTTACAATTGATGTTTAATCCTTTCTTCTCTCTTTCCTTTACTTGGCCTCTTCCTCTTGCTGACAACCATACATTCTGTCTTCTTACAATTGATGCTTACTCCTTTCTCCTCTCTTTCCTTTACTTGGCCTCTTCCTCTTGCTGACAACCATACATTCTGTCTTCTTACAATTGATGCTTACTCTTTTCTCCTCTCTTCCCTTTATTTGGCCTCTTCCTCTAGCTGACAACCATACATTCTGTCTTCTTACAATTGATGCTTACTCCTTTCTCCTCTCTTCCCTTTATTTGACCTCTTCCTCTTGCTGACAACCATACATTCTCTCTTCTTACAATTGATGTTCAATCCTTTCTTCTCTCTTTCCTTTACTTGGCCTCTTCCTCTTGCTGACAACCATACATTCTGTCTTCTTACAATTGATGCTTACTCTTTTCTCCTCTCTTCCCTTTATTTGGCCTCTTCCTCTAGCTGACAACCATACATTCTGTCTTCTTACAATTGATGCTTACTCCTTTCTCCTCTCTTCCCTTTATTTGACCTCTTCCTCTTGCTGACAACCATACATTCTCTCTTCTTACAATTGATGTTTAATCCTTTCTTCTCTCTTTCCTTTACTTGGCCTCTTCCTCTTGCTGACAACCATACATTCTGTCTTCTTACAATTGATGCTTACTCCTTTCTCCTCTCTTTCCTTTACTTGGCCTCTTCCTCTTGCTGACAACCATACATTCTCTCTTCTTACAATTGATGTTCAATCCTTTCTTCTCTCTTTCCTTTACTTGACCTCTTCCTTTGCTGACAACCATACATTCTGTCTTCTTACAATTGATGCTTACTCCTTTCTCCTCTCTTCCCTTTATTTGGCCTCTTCCTCTTGCTGACAACCATACATTCTCTCTTCTTACAATTGATGTTCAATCCTTTTTTCTCTCTTTCCTTTACTTGACCTCTTCCTTTGCTGACAACCATACATTCTGTCTTCTTACAATTGATGCTTACTCTTTTCTCCTCTCTTCCTTTATTTGGCCTCTTCCTCCTGCTGACAACCATACATTCTGTCTTCTTACAATTGATGTTTCATCCTTTCTTCTCTCTTTCCTTTACTTGGCCTCTTCCTCTTGCTGACAACCATACATTCTGTCTTCTTACAATTGATGCTTACTCCTTTCTCCTCTCTTCCCTTTATTTGGCCTCTTCCTCTTGCTGACAACCATACATTCTCTCTTCTTACAATTGATGTTCAATCCTTTCTTCTCTCTTTCCTTTACTTGGCCTCTTCCTCTTGCTGACAACCATACATTCTGTCTTCTTACAATTGATGCTTACTCTTTTCTCCTCTCTTCCCTTTATTTGGCCTCTTCCTCTTGCTGACAACCATACATTCTGTCTTCTTACAATTGATGTTTCATCCTTTCTTCTCTCTTTCCTTTATTTGGCCTCTTCCTCTTTCTGACAACCATACATTCTGTTTTCTTACAATTGATCCTTACTCCTTTCTCCTCTCTTTCCTTTATTTGGTCTCTTCCTCTAGCTGACAACCATACATTCTGTCTTCTTACAATTGATGTTTAATCCTTTCTTCTCTCTTTCCTTTACTTGGCCTCTTCCTCTTGCTGACAACCATACATTCTGTCTTCTTACAATTGATGCTTACTCCTTTCTCCTCTCTTTCCTTTACTTGGCCTCTTCCTCTTGCTGACAACCATACATTCTGTCTTCTTACAATTGATGCTTACTCTTTTCTCCTCTCTTCCCTTTATTTGGCCTCTTCCTCTAGCTGACAACCATACATTCTCTCTTCTTACAATTGATGTTCAATCCTTTCTTCTCTCTTTCCTTTACTTGACCTTTTCCTTTGCTGACAACCATGTATTCTGTCTTCTTACAATTGATGCTTACTCTTTTCTCCTCTCTTCCTTTATTTGTCTTCTCCTCTTGCTGACAACCATACATTCTGTCTTCTTACAATTGATGTTTCATCCTTTCTTCTCTCTTTCCTTTACTTGGCCTCTTCCTCTTGCTGACAACCATACATTCTGTCTTCTTACAATTGATGCTTACTCCTTTCTCCTCTCTTCCCTTTTTTTGACCTCTTCCTCTTGCTGACAAACATACATTCTCTCTTCTTACAATTGATGTTTCATCCTTTCTTCTCTCTTTCCTTTACTTGGCCTCTTCCTCTTGCAGACAACCATACATTCTGTCTTCTTACAATTGATGCTTACTCCTTTCTCCTCTCTTCCCTTTATTTGACCTCTTCTTCTTGCTGACAACCATACATTCTCTCTTCTTACAATTGATGTTTAATCCTTTCTTCTATCTTTCCTTTACTTGGCCTCTTCCTCTTGCTGACAACCATACATTCTGTCTTCTTACAATTGATGCTTACTCCTTTCTCCTCTCTTTCCTTTACTTGGCCTCTTCCTCTTGCTGACAACCATACATTCTCTCTTCTTACAATTGATGTTCAATCCTTTCTTCTCTCTTTCCTTTACTTGACCTCTTCCTTTGCTGACAACCATACATTCTGTCTTCTTACAATTGATGCTTACTCCTTTCTCCTCTCTTCCCTTTATTTGGCCTCTTCCTCTTGCTGACAACCATACATTCTCTCTTCTTACAATTGATGTTCAATCCTTTCTTCTCTCTTTCCTTTACTTGACCTCTTCCTTTGCTGACAACCATACATTCTGTCTTCTTACAATTGATGCTTACTCTTTTCTCCTCTCTTCCTTTATTTGGCCTCTTCCTCTTGCTGACAACCATACATTCTGTCTTCTTACAATTGATGTTTCATCCTTTCTTCTCTCTTTCCTTTACTTGGCCTCTTCCTCTTGCTGACAACCATACATTCTGTCTTCTTACAATTGATGCTTACTCCTTTCTCCTCTCTTCCCTTTATTTGACCTCTTCCTCTTGCTGACAACCATACATTCTCTCTTCTTACAATTGATGTTTCATCCTTTCTTCTCTCTTTCCTTTACTTGGCCTCTTCCTCTTGCTGACAACCATGCATTCTGTCTTCTTACAATTGATGCTTACTCCTTTCTCCTCTCTTCCCTTTATTTGGCCTCTTCCTCTTGCTGACAACCATACATTCTCTCTTCTTACAATTGATGTTCAATCGTTTCTTCTCTCTTTCCTTTACTTGACCTCTTCCTTTGCTGACAACCATGTATTCTGTCTTCTTACAATTGATGCTTAGTCTTTTCTCCTCTCTTCCTTTATTTGGCCTCTTCCTCTTGCTGACAACCATACATTCTGTCTTCTTACAATTGATGTTTCATCCTTTCTTCTCTCTTTCCTTTACTTGGCCTCTTCCTCTTGCAGACAACCATACATTCTGTCTTCTTACAATTGATGCTTACTCTTTTCTCCTCTCTTCCCTTTATTTGGCCTCTTCCTCTTGCTGACAACCATACATTCTGTCTTCTTACAATTGATGTTTCATCCTTTCTTCTCTCTTTCCTTTACTTGGCCTCTTCCTCTTGCTGACAACCATACATTCTGTCTTCTTACAATTGATGCTTACTCCTTTCTCCTCTCTTCCCTTTATTTGGCCTCTTCCTCTTGCTGACAACCATACATTCTGTCTTCTTACAATTGATGTTTCATCCTTTCTTCTCTCTTTCCTTTACTTGGCCTCTTCCTCTTGCTGACAACCATACATTCTGTCTTCTTACAATTGATGCTTACTCCTTTCTCCTCTCTTCCCTTTATTTGACCTCTTCCTCTTGCTGACAACCATACATTCTCTCTTCTTACAATTGATGTTCAATCCTTTCTTCTCTCTTTCCTTTACTTGGCCTCTTCCTCTTGCTGACAACCATACATTCTGTCTTCTTACAATTGATGCTTACTCCTTTCTCCTCTCTTTCCTTTACTTGGCCTCTTCCTCTTGCTGACAACCATACATTCTCTCTTCTTACAATTGATGTTCAATCCTTTCTTCTCTCTTTCCTTTACTTGACCTCTTCCTTTGCTGACAACCATACATTCTGTCTTCTTACAATTGATGCTTACTCCTTTCTCCTCTCTTCCCTTTATTTGGCCTCTTCCTCTTGCTGACAACCATACATTCTCTCTTCTTACAATTGATGTTCAATCATTTCTTCTCTCTTTCCTTTACTTGACCTCTTCCTTTGCTGACAACCATACATTCTGTCTTCTTACAATTGATGCTTACTCTTTTCTCCTCTCTTCCTTTATTTGGCCTCTTCCTCTTGCTGACAACCATACATTCTGTCTTCTTACAATTGATGTTTCATCCTTTCTTCTCTCTTTCCTTTACTTGGCCTCTTCCTCTTGCTGACAACCATACATTCTGTCTTCTTACAATTGATGCTTACTCCTTTCTCCTCTCTTCCCTTTATTTGGCCTCTTCCTCTTGCTGACAACCATACATTCTCTCTTCTTACAATTGATGCTTACTCCTTTCTCCTCTCTTCCCTTTATTTGACCTCTTCCTCTTGCTGACAACCATACATTCTCTCTTCTTACAATTGATGCTTACTCCTTTCTCCTCTCTTTCCTTTATTTCGCCTCTTCCTCTTGCTGACAACCATACATTCTGTCTTCTTACAATTGATGCTAACTCCTTTCTCCTCTCTTTCCTTTATTTCGCCTCTTCCTCTTGCTGACAACCATACATTCTGTCTTCTTACAATTGATGCTTACTCCTTTCTCCTCTCTTTCCTTTATTTGGCCTCTTCCTCTTGCAGACAACCATACATTCTGTCTTCTTACAATTGATGCTTACTCTTTTCTCCTCTCTTCCCTTTATTTGGCCTCTTCCTCTTGCTGACAACCATACATTCTGTCTTCTTACAATTGATGTTTCATCCTTTCTTCTCTCTTTCCTTTACTTGGCCTCTTCCTCTTGCTGACAACCATACATTCTGTCTTCTTACAATTGATGCTTACTCCTTTCTCCTCTCTTCCCTTTATTTGGCCTCTTCCTCTTGCTGACAACCATACATTCTGTCTTCTTACAATTGATGTTTCATCCTTTCTTCTCTCTTTCCTTTACTTGGCCTCTTCCTCTTGCTGACAACCATACATTCTGTCTTCTTACAATTGATGCTTACTCCTTTCTCCTCTCTTCCCTTTATTTGACCTCTTCCTCTTGCTGACAACCATACATTCTCTCTTCTTACAATTGATGTTCAATCCTTTCTTCTGTCTTTCCTTTACTTGGCCTCTTCCTCTTGCTGACAACCATACATTCTGTCTTCTTACAATTGATGCTTACTCTTTTCTTCTCTCTTCCCTTTATTTGGCCTCTTCCTCTAGCTGACAACCATACATTCTGTCTTCTTACAATTGATGCTTACTCCTTTCTCCTCTCTTCCCTTTATTTGACCTCTTCCTCTTGCTGACAACCATACATTCTCTCTTCTTACAATTGATGTTTCGTCCTTTCTTCTCTCTTTCCTTTACTTGGCCTCTTCCTCTTGCTGACAACCATACATTCTGTCTTCTTACAATTGATGCTTACTCCTTTCTCCTCTCTTCCCTTTATTTGGCCTCTTCCTCTTGCTGACAACCATACATTCTCTCTTCTTACAATTGATGCTTACTCCTTTCTCCTCTCTTCCCTTTATTTGACCTCTTCCTCTTGCTGACAACCATACATTCTCTCTTCTTACAATTGATGTTTAATCCTTTCTTCTCTCTTTCCTTTACTTGGCCTCTTCCTCTTGCTGACAACCATACATTCTATCTTCTTACAATTGATGCTTACTCCTTTCTCCTCTCTTCCCTTTATTTGGCCTCTTCCTCTTGCTGACAACCATACATTCTGTCTTCTTACAATTGATGTTTAATCCTTTCTTCTCTCTTTCCTTTACTTGGCCTCTTCCTCTTGCTGACAACCATACATTCTGTCTTCTTACAATTGATGCTTACTCCTTTCTCTTCTCTTCCCTTTATTTGGCCTCTTCCTCTTGCTGACAACCATACATTCTGTCTTCTTACAATTGATGTTTCATCCTTTCTTCTCTCTTTCCTTTACTTGGCCTCTTCCTCTTGCTGACAACCATACATTCTGTCTTCTTACAATTGATGCTTACTCCTTTCTCCTCTCTTCCCTTTATTTGACCTCTTCCTCTTGCTGACAACCATACATTCTGTCTTCTTACAATTGATGCTTACTCCTTTCTTCTCTCTTCCCTTTATTTGACCTCTTCCTCTTGCTGACAACCATACATTCTGTCTTCTTACAATTGATGTTTCGTCCTATCTTCTCTCTTTCCTTTACTTGGCCTCTTCCTCTTGCTGACAACCATAAATTCTGTCTTCTTACAATTGATGCTTACTCCTTTCTCCTCTCTTCCCTTTATTTGACCTCTTCCTCTTGCTGACAACCATACATTCTGTCTTCTTACAATTGATGTTTCATCCTTTCTTCTCTCTTTCCTTTACTTGGCCTCTTCCTCTTGCTGACAACCATACATTCTGTCTTCTTACAATTGATGCTTACTCCTTTCTCCTCTCTTTCCTTTACTTGGCCTCTTCCTCTTGCTGACAACCATACATTCTGTCTTCTTACAATTGATGTTTCATCCTTTCTTCTCTCTTTCCTTTACTTGGCCTCTTCCTCTTGCTGACAACCATACATTCTGTCTTCTTACAATTGATGCTTACTCCTTTCTCCTCTCTTTCCTTTACTTGGCCTCTTCCTCTTGCTGACAACCATACATTCTGTCTTCTTACAATTGATGCTTACTCCTTTCTCCTCTCTTTCCTTTACTTGGCCTCTTCCTCTTGCTGACAACGATACATTCTGTCTTCTTACAATTGATGCTTACTCCTTTCTCCTCTCTTCTTTTTATTTGACCTCTTCCTCTTGCTGACAACCATACATTCTGTCTTTTACAATTGATGCTTACTCCTTTCTCCTCTCTTTCCTTTACTTGGCCTCTTCCTCTTGCTGACAACCATACATTCTGTCTTCTTACAATTGATGCTTTCTCCTTTCTCCTCTCTTTCCTTTACTTGGCCTCTTCCTCTTGCTGACAACCATACATTCTGTCTTCTTACAATTGATGCTTACTCCTTTCTCCTCTCTTCCCTTTATTTGACCTCTTCCTCTTGCTGACAACCATACATTCTGTCTTCTTACAATTGATGCTTACTCCTTTCTCCTCTCTTTCCTTTACTTGGCCTCTTCCTCTTGCTGACAACCATACATTCTGTCTTCTTACAATTGATGCTTACTCCTTTCTCCTCTCTTTCCTTTACTTGGCCTCTTCCTCTTGCTGACAACCATACATTCTGTCTTCTTACAATTGATGTTTCATCCTTTCTTCTCTCTTTCCTTTACTTGGCCTCTTCCTCTTGCTGACAACCATACATTCTGTCTTCTTACAATTGATGTTTCATCCTTTCTTCTCTCTTTCCTTTACTTGGCCTCTTCCTTTTGCTGACAACCATACATTCTGTCTTCTTACAATTGATGCTTACTCCTTTCTCCTCTCTTTCCTTTACTTGGCCTCTTCCTCTTAATGACAACCATACATTCTGTCTTCTTACAATTGATGCTTACTCCTTTCTCCTCTCTTTCCTTTACTTGGCCTCTTCCTCTTGCTGACAACCATACATTCTGTCTTCTTACAATTGATGCTTACTCCTTTCTCCTCTCTTCCCTTTATTTGACCTCTTCCTCTTGCTGACAACCATACATTCTGTCTTCTTACAATTGATGTTTCATCCTTTCTTCTCTCTTTCCTTTACTTGGCATCTTCCTCTTGCTGACAACCATAGATTCTGTCTTCTTACAATTGATGCTTACTCCTTTCTCCTCTCTTTCCTTTACTTGGCCTCTTCCTCTTGCTGACAACCATACATTCTGTCTTCTTACAATTGATGCTTACTCCTTTCTCCTCTCTTTCCTTTACTTGGCCTCTTCCTCTTGCTGACAACCGTACATTCTGTCTTCTTACAATTGATGCTTACTCCTTTCTCCTCTCTTCCCTTTATTTGACCTCTTCCTCTTGCTGACAACCATACATTCTGTCTTCTTACAATTGATGTTTCATCCTTTCTTCTCTCTTTCCTTTACTTGGCCTCTTCCTCTTGCTGACAACCATACATTCTGTCTTCTTACAATTGATGCTTACTCCTTTCTCCTCTCTTTCCTTTACTTGGCCTCTTCCTCTTGCTGACAACCATACATTCTGTCTTCTTACAATTGATGCTTACTCCTTTCTCCTCTCTTCCCTTTATTTGTCCTCTTCCTCTTGCTGACAACCATACATTCTGTCTTCTTACAATTGATGTTTCATCCTTTCTTCTCTCTTTCCTTTACTTGGCCTCTTCCTCTTGCTGACAACCATACATTCTGTCTTCTTACAATTGATGCTTACTCCTTTCTCCTCTCTTTCCTTTACTTGGCCTCTTCCTCTTGCTGACAACCATACATTCTGTCTTCTTACAATTGATGCTTACTCCTTTCTCCTCTCTTTCCTTTATTTGGCCTCTTCCTCTTGCTGACAACCATACATTCTGTCTTCTTACAATTGATGCTTACTCCTTTCAACTCTCTTTCCTTTATTTGGCCTCTTCCTCTTGCAGACAACCATACATTCTGTCTTCTTACAATTGATGCTTACTCCTTTCTCCTCTCTTTCCTTTATTTGGCCTCTTCCTCTTGCTGACAACCATACATTCCGTCTTCTTACAATTGATCCTTACTCCTTTCTCCTCTCTTTCCTTTATTTTGCCTCTTCCTCTTGCTGACAACCATACATTCTGTCTTCTTACAATTGATGCTTACTCCTTTCTCCTCTCTTCCCTTTATTTGACCTCTTCCTCTTGCTGACAACCATACATTCTGTCTTCTTACAATTGATGCTTACTCCTTTCTCCTCTCTTTCCTTTACTTGGCCTCTTCCTCTTGCTGACAACCATACATTCTGTCTTCTTACAATTGATGCTTACTCCTTTCTCCACTCTTTCCTTTACTTGGCCTCTTCCTCTTGCTGACAACCATACATTCTGTCTTCTTACAATTGATGTTTCATCCTTTCTTCTCTCTTTCCTTTACTTGGCCTCTTCCTCTTGCTGACAACCATACATTCTGTCTTCTTACAATTGATGTTTCATCCTTTCTTCTCTCTTTCCTTTACTTGGCCTCTTCCTTTTGCTGACAACCATACATTCTGTCTTCTTACAATTGATGCTTACTCCTTTCTCCTCTCTTTCCTTTACTTGGCCTCTTCCTCTTGCTGACAACCATACATTCTGTCTTCTTACAATTGATGCTTACTCCTTTCTCCTCTCTTTCCTTTACTTGGCCTCTTCCTCTTGCTGACAACCATACATTCTGTCTTCTTACAATTGATGCTTACTCCTTTCTCCTCTCTTCCCTTTATTTGACCTCATCCTCTTGCTGACAACCATACATTCTGTCTTCTTACAATTGATGTTTCATCCTTTCTTCTCTCTTTCCTTTACTTGGCATCTTCCTCTTGCTGACAACCATACATTCTGTCTTCTTACAATTGATGCTTACTCCTTTCTCCTCTCTTTCCTTTACTTGGCCTCTTCCTCTTGCTGACAACCATACATTCTGTCTTCTTACAATTGATGCTTACTCCTTTCTCCTCTCTTTCCTTTACTTGGCCTCTTCCTCTTGCTGACAACCATACATTCTGTCTTCTTACAATTGATGCTTACTCCTTTCTCCTCTCTTCCCTTTATTTGACCTCTTCCTCTTGCTGACAACCATACATTCTGTCTTCTTACAATTGATGCTTACTCTTTTCTCCTCTCTTCCCTTTATTTGGCCTCTTCCTCTTGCTGACAACCATACATTCTGTCTTCTTACAATTGATGTTTCATCCTTTCTTCTCTCTTTCCTTTACTTGGCCTCTTCCTCTTGCTGACAACCATACATTCTGTCTTCTTACAATTGATGCTTACTCCTTTCTCCTCTCTTCCCTTTCTTTGGCCTCTTCCTCTTGCTGACAACCATACATTCTGTCTTCTTACAATTGATGTTTCATCCTTTCTCCTCTCTTTCCTTTACTTGGCCTCTTCCTCTTGCTGACAACCATACATTCTGTCTTCTTACAATTGATGCTTACTCCTTTCTCCTCTCTTCCCTTTATTTGGCCTCTTCCTCTTGCTGACAACCATACATTCTCTCTTCTTACAATTGATGTTTAATCCTTTCTTCTCTCTTTCCTTTACTTGGCCTCTTCCTCTTGCTGACAACCATACATTCTGTCTTCTTACAATTGATGCTTACTCCTTTCTCCTCTCTTCCCTTTATTTGACCTCTTCCTCTTGCTGACAACCATACATTCTGTCTTCTTACAATTGATGTTTCATCCTTTCTTCTCTCTTTCCTTTACTTGGCCTCTTCCTCTTGCTGACAACCATACATTCTGTCTTCTTACAATTGATGCTTACTCCTTTCTCCTCTCTTCCCTTTATTTGACCTCTTCCTCTTGCTGACAACCATACATTTTGTCTTCTTACAATTGATGTTTCATCCTTTCTTCTCTCTTTCCTTTACTTGGCCTCTTCCTCTTGCTGACAACCATACATTCTGTCTTCTTACAATTGATGCTTACTCCTTTCTCCTCTCTTCCCTTTATTTGACCTCTTCCTCTTGCTGACAACCATACATTCTGTCTTCTTACAATTGATGTTTCATCCTTTCTTCTCTCTTTCCTTTACTTGGCCTCTTCCTCTTGCTGACAACCATACATTCTGTCTTCTTACAATTGATGCTTACTCCTTTCTCCTCTCTTCCCTTTATTTGACCTCTTCCTCTTGCTGACAACCATACATTCTCTCTTCTTACAATTGATGTTTCATCCTTTCTTCTCTCTTTCCTTTACTTGGCCTCTTCCTCTTGCTGACAACCATACATTCTGTCTTCTTACAATTGATGCTTACTCCTTTCTCCTCTCTTCCCTTTATTTGACCTCTTCCTCTTGCTGACAACCATACATTCTCTCTTCTTACAATTGATGTTTCATCCTTTCTTCTCTCTTTCCTTTACTTGGCCTCTTCCTCTTGCTGACAACCATACATTCTGTCTTCTTACAATTGATGCTTACTCCTTTCTCCTCTCTTCCCTTTATTTGACCTCTTCCTCTTGCTGACAACCATACATTCTGTCTTCTTACAATTGATGTTTCATCCTTTCTTCTCTCTTTCCTTTACTTGGCCTCTTCCTCTTGCTGACAACCATACATTCTGTCTTCTTACAATTGATGCTTACTCCTTTCTCCTCTCTTCCCTTTATTTGACCTCTTCCTCTTGCTGACAACCATACATTCTGTCTTCTTACAATTGATGTTTCATCCTTTCTTCTCTCTTTCCTTTACTTGGCCTCTTCCTCTTGCTGACAACCATACATTCTGTCTTCTTACAATTGATGCTTACTCCTTTCTCCTCTCTTTCCTTTACTTGGCCTCTTCCTCTTGCTGACAACCATACATTCTGTCTTCTTACAATTGATGCTTACTCCTTTCTCCTCTCTTCCCTTTATTTGACCTCTTCCTCTTGCTGACAACCATACATTCTGTCTTCTTACAATTGATGCTTACTCCTTTCTCCTCTCTTCCCTTTATTTGACCTCTTCCTCTTGCTGACAACCATACATTCTGTCTTCTTACAATTGATGCTTACTCCTTTCTCCTCTCTTTCCTTTACTTGGCCTCTTCCTCTTGCTGACAACCATACATTCTGTCTTCTTACAATTGATGCTTACTCCTTTCTCCTCTCTTCCCTTTATTTGACCTCTTCCTCTTGCTGACAACCATACATTCTGTCTTCTTACAATTGATGCTTACTCCTTTCTCCTCTCTTCCCTTTATTTGACCTCTTCCTCTTGCTGACAACCATACATTCTGTCTTCTTACAATTGATGCTTACTCCTTTCTCCTCTCTTCCCTTTATTTGACCTCTTCCTCTTGCTGACAACCATACATTCTGTCTTCTTACAATTGATGTTTCATCCTTTCTTCTCTCTTTCCTTTACTTGGCCTCTTCCTCTTGCTGACAACCATACATTCTGTCTTCTTACAATTGATGCTTACTCCTTTCTCCTCTCTTTCCTTTACTTGGCCTCTTCCTCTTGCTGACAACCATACATTCTGTCTTCTTACAATTGATGCTTACTCCTTTCTCCTCTCTTCCCTTTATTTGACCTCTTCCTCTTGCTGACAACCATACATTCTGTCTTCTTACAATTGATGCTTACTCCTTTCTCCTCTCTTCCCTTTATTTGACCTCTTCCTCTTGCTGACAACCATACATTCTGTCTTCTTACAATTGATGCTTACTCCTTTCTCCTCTCTTCCCTTTATTTGACCTCTTCCTCTTGCTGACAACCATACATTCTCTCTTCTTACAATTGATGTTTCATCCTTTCTTCTCTCTTTCCTTTACTTGGCCTCTTCCTCTTGCTGACAACCATACATTCTGTCTTCTTACAATTGATGCTTACTCCTTTCTCCTGTCTTTCCTTTACTTGGCCTCTTCCTCTTGCTGACAACCATACATTCTGTCTTCTTACAATTGATGCTTACTCCTTTCTACTCTCTTCCCTTTATTTGACCTCTTCCTCTTGCTGACAACCATACATTCTGTCTTCTTACAATTGATGCTTACTCCTTTCTCCTCTCTTCCCTTTATTTGACCTCTTCCTCTTGCTGACAACCATACATTCTGTCTTCTTACAATTGATGCTTACTCCTTTCTCCTCTCTTTCCTTTACTTGGCCTCTTCCTCTTGCTGACAACCATACATTCTGTCTTCTTACAATTGATGTTTCATCCTTTCTTCTCTCTTTCCTTTACTTGGCCTCTTCCTCTTGCTGACAACCATACATTCTGTCTTCTTACAATTGATGCTTACTCCTTTCTCCTCTCTTTCCTTTACTTGGCCTCTTCCTCTTGCTGACAACCATACATTCTGTCTTCTTACAATTGATGCTTACTCCTTTCTCCTCTCTTCCCTTTATTTGACCTCTTCCTCTTGCTGACAACCATACATTCTGTCTTCTTACAATTGATGCTTACTCCTTTCTCCTCTCTTTCCTTTACTTGGCCTCTTCCTCTTGCTGACAACCATACATTCTGTCTTCTTACAATTGATGCTTACTCCTTTCTCCTCTCTTCCCTTTATTTGACCTCTTCCTCTTGCTGACAACCATACATTCTGTCTTCTTACAATTGATGCTTACTCCTTTCTCCTCTCTTCCCTTTATTTGACCTTTTCCTCTTGCTGACAACCATACATTCTGTCTTCTTACAATTGATGCTTACTCCTTTCTCCTCTCTTTCCTTTACTTGGCCTCTTCCTCTTGCTGACAACCATACATTCTGTCTTCTTACAATTGATGCTTACTCCTTTCTCCTCTCTTTCCTTTACTTGGCTTCTTCCTCTTGCTGACAACCATACATTCTGTCTTCTTACAATTGATGCTTACTCCTTTCTCCTCTCTTCCCTTTATTTGACCTCTTCCTCTTGCTGACAACCATACATTCTGTCTTCTTACAATTGATGCTTACTCCTTTCTCCTCTCTTCCCTTTATTTGACCTCTTCCTCTTGCTGACAACCATACATTCTGTCTTCTTACAATTGATGCTTACTCCTTTCTCCTCTCTTCCCTTTATTTGACCTCTTCCTCTTGCTGACAACCATACATTCTGTCTTCTTACAATTGATGCTTACTCCTTTCTCCTCTCTTCCCTTTATTTGACCTCTTCCTCTTGCTGACAACCATACATTCTGTCTTCTTACAATTGATGTTTCATCCTTTCTTCTCTCTTTCCTTTACTTGGCCTCTTCCTCTTGCTGACAACCATACATTCTGTCTTCTTACAATTGATGCTTACTCCTTTCTCCTCTCTTCCCTTTATTTGACCTCTTCCTCTTGCTGACAACCATATATTCTGTCTTCTTACAATTGATGTTTCATCCTTTCTTCTCTCTTTCCTTTACTTGGCCTCTTCCTCTTGCTGACAACCATACATTCTGTCTTCTTACAATTGATGCTTACTCCTTTCTCCTCTCTTCCCTTTATTTGACCTCTTCCTCTTGCTGACAACCATACATTCTCTCTTCTTACAATTGATGTTTCATCCTTTCTTCTCTCTTTCCTTTACTTGGCCTCTTCCTCTTGCTGACAACCATACATTCTGACTTTTTACAATTCATGCTTACTCCTGTCTTCACTCTTTCCTTTATTTGGACTCTTCCTCTTGCTGGCAACCATACATTCTGTCTTCTTACAATTGATGCTTTCTCCTTTCTTCTCTCTTTCCTTTATTTGGTCTCTTCCTCTTGCTGACAACCATACATTCTGTCTTCTTACAATTGATGCTTACTCCTTTCTCCTCTCTTTCCTTTATTTGGCCTCTTCCTCTTGCTGACAACCATACATTCTGTCTTCTTACAATTGATGCTTACTCCTTTCTCCTCTCTTTCCTTTATTTGGCCTCTTCCTCTTGCTGACAACCATACATTCTGTCTTCTTACAATTGATGCTTACTCCTTTCAACTCTCTTTCCTTTATTTGGCCTCTTCCTCTTGCTGACAACCATACATTCTGTCTTCTTACAATTGATGCTTACTCCTTTCTCCTCTCTTTCCTTTATTTGGCCTCTTCCTCTTGCTGACAACCATACATTCTGTCTTCTTACAATTGATGCTTACTCCTTTCAACTCTCTTTCCTTTATTTGGCCTCTTCCTCTTGCTGACAACCATACATTCTGTCTTCTTACAATTGATGCTTACTCCTTTCTCCTCTCTTTCCTTTACTTGGCCTCTTCCTCTTGCTGAAAACCATACATTCTGTCTTCTTACAATTGATGCTTACTCCTTTCTCCTCTCTTCCCTTTATTTGACCTCTTCCTCTTGCTGACAACCATACATTCTGTCTTCTTACAATTGATGTTTCATCCTTTCTTCTCTCTTTCCTTTACTTGGCCTCTTCCTCTTGCTGACAACCATACATTCTGTCTTCTTACAATTGATGCTTACTCCTTTCTCCTCTCTTTCCTTTACTTGGCCTCTTCCTCTTGCTGACAACCATACATTCTGTCTTCTTACAATTGATGCTTACTCCTTTCTCCTCTCTTCCCTTTATTTGACCTCTTCCTCTTGCTGACAACCATACATTCTGTCTTCTTACAATTGATGTTTCATCCTTTCTTCTCTCTTTCCTTTACTTGGCCTCTTCCTCTTGCTGACAACCATACATTCTGTCTTCTTACAATTGATGCTTACTCCTTTCTCCTCTCTTCCCTTTATTTGACCTCTTCCTCTTGCTGACAACCATACATTCTGTCTTCTTACAATTGATGTTTCATCCTTTCTCCTCTCTTTCCTTTACTTGGCCTCTTCCTCTTGTTGACAACCATACATTCTGTCTTCTTACAATTGATGCTTACTCCTTTCTCCACTCTTCCCTTTATTTGGCCTCTTCCTCTTGCTGACAACCATACATTCTCTCTTCTTACAATTGATGTTTAATCCTTTCTTCTCTCTTTCCTTTACTTGGCCTCTTCCTCTTGCTAACAACCATACATTCTGTCCTCTTACAATTGATGCTTACTCATTTCTCCTCTCTTCCCTTTATTTGACCTCTTCCTCTTGCTGACAACCATACATTCTGTCTTCTTACAATTGATGTTTCATCCTTTCTTCTCTCTTTCCTTTACTTGGCCTCTTCCTCTTGCTGACAACCATACATTCTGTCTTCTTACAATTGATGCTTACTCCTTTCTCCTCTCTTCCCTTTATTTGACCTCTTCCTCTTGCTGACAACCATACATTCTCTCTTCTTACAATTGATGTTTCATCCATTCTTCTCTCTTTCCTTTACTTGGCCTCTTCCTCTTGCTGACAACCATACATTCTGACTTTTTACAATTCATGCTTACTCCTGTCTTCACTCTTTCCTTTATTTGGACTCTTCCTCTTGCTGGCAACCATACATTCTGTCTTCTTACAATTGATGCTTTCTCCTTTCTTCTCTCTTTCCTTTATTTGGCCTCTTCCTCTTGCTGACAACCATACATTCTGTCTTCTTACAATTGATGCTTACTCCTTTCTCCTCTCTTTCCTTTCTTTGGCCTCTTCCTCTTGCTGACAACCATACATTCTGTCTTCTTACAATTGATGCTTACTCCTTTCTCCTCTCTTTCCTTTATTTGGCCTCTTCCTCTTGCTGACAACCATACATTCTGTCTTCTTACAATTGATGCTTACTCCTTTCTCCTCTCTTTCCTTTATTTGGCCTCTTCCTCTTGCTGACAACCATACATTCTGTCTTCTTACAATTGATGCTTACTCCTTTCTCCTCTCTTTCCTTTATTTGGCCTCTTCCTCTTGCTGACAACCATACATTCTGTCTTCTTACAATTGATGCTTACTCCTTTCTCCTCTCTTTCCTTTATTTGGCCTCTTCCTCTTGCTGACAACCATACATTCTCTCTTCTTACAATTGATGCTTACTCCTTTCTCCTCTCTTTCCTTTATTTGGTCTCTTCCTCTTGCTGACAACCATACATTCTGTCTTCTTACAATTGATGCTTACTCCTTTCTCCTCTCTTTCCTTTATTTGGCCTCTTCCTCTTGCTGACAACCATACATTTTGTCTTCTTACAATTGATGCTTACTCCTTTCTCCTCTCTTTCCTTTATTTGGTCTCTTCCTCTTGCTGACAACCATACATTCTGTCTTCTTACAATTGATGCTTACTCCTTTCTCCTCTCTTTCCTTTATTTGGCCTCTTCCTCTTGCTGACAACCATACATTCTGTCTTCTTACAATTGATGCTTACTCCTTTCTCCTCTCTTTCCTTTATTTGGTCTCTTCCTCTTGCTGACAACCATACATTCTGTCTTCTTACAATTGATGCTTACTCCTTTCTCCTCTCTTTCCTTTACTTGGCCTCTTCCTCTTGCTGACAACCATACATTCTGTCTTCTTACAATTGATGCTTACTCCTTTCTCCTCTCTTCCCTTTATTTGACCTCTTCCTCTTGCTGACAACCATACATTCTGTCTTCTTACAATTGATGTTTCATCCTTTCTTCTCTCTTTCCTTTACTTGGCCTCTTCCTCTTGCTGACAACCATACATTCTGTCTTCTTACAATTGATGCTTACTCCTTTCTCCTTTCTTCCCTTTATTTGACCTCTTCCTCTTGCTGACAACCATACATTCTGTCTTCTTACAATTGATGTTTCATCCTTTCTCCTCTCTTTCCTTTACTTGGCCTCTTCCTCTTGCTGACAACCATACATTCTGTCTTCTTACAATTGATGCTTACTCCTTTCTCCTCTCTTCCCTTTATTTGGCCTCTTCCTCTTGCTGACAACCATACATTCTCTCTTCTTACAATTGATGTTTAATCCTTTCTTCTCTCTTTCCTTTACTTGGCCTCCTCCTCTTGCTGACAACCATACATTCTGTCTTCTTACAATTGATGCTTACTCATTTCTCCTCTCTTCCCTTTATTTGACCTCTTCCTCTTGCTGACAACCATACATTCTGTCTTCTTACAATTGATGTTTCATCCTTTCTTCTCTCTTTCCTTTACTTGGCCTCTTCCTCTTGCTGACAACCATACATTCTGTCTTCTTACAATTGATGCTTACTCCTTTCTCCTCTCTTCCCTTTATTTGACCTCTTCCTCTTGCTGACAACCATACATTCTCTCTTCTTACAATTGATGTTTCATCCTTTCTTCTCTCTTTCCTTTACTTGGCCTCTTCCTCTTGCTGACAACCATACATTCTGACTTTTTACAATTCATGCTTACTCCTGTCTTCACTCTTTCCTTTATTTGGACTCTTCCTCTTGCTGGCAACCATACATTCTGTCTTCTTACAATTGATGCTTTCTCCTTTCTTCTCTCTTTCCTTTATTTGGCCTCTTCCTCTTGCTGACAACCATACATTCTGTCTTCTTACAATTGATGCTTACTCCTTTCTCCTCTCTTTCCTTTATTTGGCCTCTTCCTCTTGCTGACAACCATACATTCTGTCTTCTTACAATTGATGCTTACTCCTTTTTCCTCTCTATCCCTTTATTTGACCTCTTCCTCTTGCTGACAACCATACATTCTCTCTTCTTACAATTGATGTTTCATCCTTTCTTCTCTCTTTCCTTTACTTGGCCTCTTCCTCTTGCTGACAACCATACATTCTGTCTTCTTACAATTGATGCTTACTCCTTTCTCCTCTCTTTCCTTTACTTGGCCTCTTCCTCTTGCTGACAACCATACATTCTGTCTTCTTACAATTGATGCTTACTCCTTTCTCCTCTCTTCCCTTTATTTGACCTCTTCCTCTTGCTGACAACCATACATTCTGTCTTCTTACAATTGATGCTTACTCCTTTCTCCTCTCTTCCCTTTATTTGACCTCTTCCTCTTGCTGACAACCATACATTCTGTCTTCTTACAATTGATGCTTACTCCTTTCTCCTCTCTTTCCTTTACTTGGCCTCTTCCTCTTGCTGACAACCATACATTCTCTCTTCTTACAATTGATGTTTCATCCTTTCTTCTCTCTTTCCTTTACTTGGCCTCTTCCTCTTGCTGACAACCATACATTCTGTCTTCTTACAATTGATGCTTACTCCTTTCTCCTCTCTTTCCTTTACTTGGCCTCTTCCTCTTGCTGACAACCATACATTCTGTCTTCTTACAATTGATGCTTACTCCTTTCTCCTCTCTTCCCTTTATTTGACCTCTTCCGCTTGCTGACAACCATACATTCTGTCTTCTTACAATTGATGCTTACTCCTTTCTCCTCTCTTCCCTTTATTTGACCTCTTCCTCATGCTGACAACCATACATTCTGTCTTCTTACAATTGATGCTTACTCCTTTCTCCTCTCTTTCCTTTACTTGGCCTCTTCCTCTTGCTGACAACCATACATTCTGTCTTCTTACAATTGATGCTTACTCCTTTCTCCTCTCTTTCCTTTACTTGGCCTCTTCCTCTTGCTGACAACCATACATTCTGTCTTCTTACAATTGATGCTTACTCCTTTCTCCTCTCTTCCCTTTATTTGACCTCTTCCTCTTGCTGACAACCATACATTCTGTCTTCTTACAATTGATGCTTACTCCTTTCTCCTCTCTTCCCTTTATTTGACCTCTTCCTCTTGCTGACAACCATACATTCTGTCTTCTTACAATTGATGCTTACTCCTTTCTCCTCTCTTCCCTTTATTTGACCTCTTCCTCTTGCTGACAACCATACATTCTGTCTTCTTACAATTGATGCTTACTCCTTTCTCCTCTCTTCCCTTTATTTGACCTCTTCCTCTTGCTGACAACCATACATTCTGTCTTCTTACAATTGATGTTTCATCCTTTCTTCTCTCTTTCCTTTACTTGGCCTCTTCCTCTTGCTGACAACCATACATTCTGTCTTCTTACAATTGATGCTTACTCCTTTCTCCTCTCTTTCCTTTACTTGGCCTCTTCCTCTTGCTGACAACCATACATTCTGTCTTCTTACAATTGATGCTTACTCCTTTCTCCTCTCTTCCCTTTATTTGGCCTCTTCCTCTTGCTGACAACCATACATTCTGTCTTCTTACAATTGATGTTTCATCCTTTCTCCTCTCTTTCCTTTACTTGGCCTCTTCCTCTTGCTGACAACCATACATTCTGTCTTCTTACAATTGATGCTTACTCCTTTCTCTTCTCTTCCCTTTATTTGGCCTCTTCCTCTTGCTGACAACCATACATTCTCTCTTCTTACAATTGATGTTTAATCCTTTCTTCTCTCTTTCCTTTACTTGGCCTCTTCCTCTTGCTGACAACCATACATTCTCTCTTCTTACAATTGATGTTTCATCCTTTCTTCTCTCTTTCCTTTACTTGGCCTCTTCCTCTTGCTGACAACCATACATTCTGACTTTTTACAATTCATGCTTACTCCTGTCTTCACTCTTCCCTTTATTTGACCTCTTCCTCTTGCTGACAACCATACATTCTGTCTTCTTACAATTGATGTTTCATCCTTTCTTCTCTCTTTCCTTTACTTGGCCTCTTCCTCTTGCTGACAACCATACATTCTGTCTTCTTACAATTGATGCTTACTCCTTTCTCCTCTCTTCCCTTTATTTGACCTCTTCCTCTTGCTGACAACCATACATTCTCTCTTCTTACAATTGATGTTTCATCCTTTCTTCTCTCTTTCCTTTACTTGGCCTCTTCCTCTTGCTGACAACCATACATTCTGACTTTTTACAATTCATGCTTACTCCTGTCTTCACTCTTTCCTTTATTTGGACTCTTCCTCTTGCTGGCAACCATACATTCTGTCTTCTTACAATTGATGCTTTCTCCTTTCTTCTCTCTTTCCTTTATTTGGTCTCTTCCTCTTGCTGACAACCATACATTCTGTCTTCTTACAATTGATGCTTACTCCTTTCTCCTCTCTTTCCTTTATTTGGCCTCTTCCTCTTGCTGACAACCATACATTCTGTCTTCTTACAAATGATGCTTACTCCTTTCTCCTCTCTTTCCTTTATTTGGCCTCTTCCTCTTGCTGACAACCATACATTCTGTCTTCTTACAATTGATGCTTACTCCTTTCAACTCTCTTTCCTTTATTTGGCCTCTTCCTCTTGCTGACAACCATACATTCTGTCTTCTTACAATTGATGCTTACTCCTTTCTCCTCTCTTTCCTTTATTTGGCCTCTTCCTCTTGCTGACAACCATACATTCCGTCTTCTTACAATTGATCCTTACTCCTTTCTCCTCTCTTTCCTTTATTTTGCCTCTTCCTCTTGCTGACAACCATACATTCTGTCTTCTTACAATTGATGCTTACTCCTTTCTCCTCTCTTTCCTTTATTTGGCCTCTTCCTCTTGCTGACAACCATACATTCTGTCTTCTTACAATTGATGCTTACTCCTTTTTCCTCTCTTTCCTTTATTTGGGCTCTTCCTCTTGCTGACAACCATACATTCTGTCTTCTTACAATTGATGCTTACTCCTTTCTCCTCTCTTTCCTTTACTTGGCCTCTTCCTCTTGCTGAAAACCATACATTCTGTCTTCTTACAATTGATGCTTACTCCTTTCTCCTCTCTTCCCTTTATTTGACCTCTTCCTCTTGCTGACAACCATACATTCTGTCTTCTTACAATTGATGTTTCATCCTTTCTTCTCTCTTTCCTTTACTTGGCCTCTTCCTCTTGCTGACAACCATACATTCTGTCTTCTTACAATTGATGCTTACTCCTTTCTCCTCTCTTTCCTTTACTTGGCCTCTTCCTCTTGCTGACAACCATACATTCTGTCTTCTTACAATTGATGCTTACTCCTTTCTCCTCTCTTCCCTTTATTTGACCTCTTCCTCTTGCTGACAACCATACATTCTGTCTTCTTACAATTGACGTTTCATCCTTTCTCCTCTCTTTCCTTTACTTGGCCTCTTCCTCTTGCTGACAACCATACATTCTGTCTTCTTACAATTGATGCTTACTCCTTTCTCCTCTCTTCCCTTTATTTGACCTCTTCCTCTTGCTGACAACCATACATTCTGTCTTCTTACAATTGATGTTTCATCCTTTCTCCTCTCTTTCCTTTACTTGGCCTCTTCCTCTTGCTGACAACCATACATTCTGTCTTCTTACAATTGATGCTTACTCCTTTCTCCACTCTTCCCTTTATTTGGCCTCTTCCTCTTGCTGACAACCATACATTCTCTCTTCTTACAATTGATGTTTAATCCTTTCTTCTCTCTTTCCTTTACTTGGCCTCTTCCTCTTGCTGACAACCATACATTCTGTCTTCTTACAATTGATGCTTATTCATTTCTCCTCTCTTCCCTTTATTTGACCTCTTCCTCTTGCTGACAACCATACATTCTGTCTTCTTACAATTGATGTTTCATCCTTTCTTCTCTCTTTCCTTTACTTGGCCTCTTCCTCTTGCTGACAACCATACATTCTGTCTTCTTACAATTGATGCTTACTCCTTTCTCCTCTCTTCCCTTTATTTGACCTCTTCCTCTTGCTGACAACCATACATTCTCTCTTCTTACAATTGATGTTTCATCCTTTCTTCTCTCTTTCCTTTACTTGGCCTCTTCCTCTTGCTGACAACCATACATTCTGACTTTTTACAATTCATGCTTACTCCTGTCTTCACTCTTTCCTTTATTTGGACTCTTCCTCTTGCTGGCAACCATACATTCTGTCTTCTTACAATTGATGCTTTCTCCTTTCTTCTCTCTTTCCTTTATTTGGCCTCTTCCTCTTGCTGACAACCATACATTCTGTCTTCTTACAATTGATGCTTACTCCTTTCTCCTCTCTTTCCTTTATTTGGCCTCTTCCTCTTGCTGACAACCATACATTCTGTCTTCTTACAATTGATGCTTACTCCTTTCTCCTCTCTTTCCTTTATTTGGCCTCTTCCTCTTGCTGACAACCATACATTCTGTCTTCTTACAATTGATGCTTACTCCTTTCTCCTCTCTTTCCTTTATTTGGCCTCTTCCTCTTGCTGACAACCATACATTCTGTCTTCTTACAATTGATGCTTACTCCTTTCTCCTCTCTTTCCTTTATTTGGCCTCTTCCTCTTGCTGACAACCATACATTCTGTCTTCTTACAATTGATGCTTACTCCTTTCTCCTCTCTTTCCTTTATTTGGCCTCTTCCTCTTGCTGACAACCATACATTCTGTCTTCTTACAATTGATGCTTATTCCTTTCTCCTCTCTTTCCTTTATTTGGTCTCTTCCTCTTGCTGACAACCATACATTCTGTCTTCTTACAATTGATGCTTACTCCTTTCTCCTCTCTTTCCTTTATTTGGCCTCTTCCTCTTGCTGACAACCATACATTCTGTCTTCTTACAATTGATGCTTACTCCTTTCTCCTCTCTTTCCTTTATTTGGTCTCTTCCTCTTGCTGACAACCATACATTCTGTCTTCTTACAATTGATGCTTACTCCTTTCTCCTCTCTTTCCTTTACTTGGCCTCTTCCTCTTGCTGACAACCATACATTCTGTCTTCTTACAATTGATGCTTACTCCTTTCTCCTCTCTTCCCTTTATTTGACCTCTTCCTCTTGCTGACAACCATACATTCTGTCTTCTTACAATTGATGTTTCATCCTTTCTTCTCTCTTTCCTTTACTTGGCCTCTTCCTCTTGCTGACAACCATACATTCTGTCTTCTTACAATTGATGCTTACTCCTTTCTCCTCTCTTCCCTTTATTTGACCTCTTCCTCTTGCTGACAACCATACATTCTGTCTTCTTACAATTGATGTTTCATCCTTTCTCCTCTCTTTCCTTTACTTGGCCTCTTCCTCTTGCTGACAACCATACATTCTGTCTTCTTACAATTGATGCTTACTCCTTTCTCCTCTCTTCCCTTTATTTGGCCTCTTCCTCTTGCTGACAACCATACATTCTCTCTTCTTACAATTGATGTTTAATCCTTTCTTCTCTCTTTCCTTTACTTGGCCTCCTCCTCTTGCTGACAACCATACATTCTGTCTTCTTACAATTGATGCTTACTCATTTCTCCTCTCTTCCCTTTATTTGACCTCTTCCTCTTGCTGACAACCATACATTCTGTCTTCTTACAATTGATGTTTCATCCTTTCTTCTCTCTTTCCTTTACTTGGCCTCTTCCTCTTGCTGACAACCATACATTCTGTCTTCTTACAATTGATGCTTACTCCTTTCTCCTCTCTTCCCTTTATTTGACCTCTTCCTCTTGCTGACAACCATACATTCTCTCTTCTTACAATTGATGTTTCATCCTTTCTTCTCTCTTTCCTTTACTTGGCCTCTTCCTCTTGCTGACAACCATACATTCTGACTTTTTACAATTCATGCTTACTCCTGTCTTCACTCTTTCCTTTATTTGGACTCTTCCTCTTGCTGGCAACCATACATTCTGTCTTCTTACAATTGATGCTTTCTCCTTTCTTCTCTCTTTCCTTTATTTGGCCTCTTCCTCTTGCTGACAACCATACATTCTGTCTTCTTACAATTGATGCTTACTCCTTTCTCCTCTCTTTCCTTTATTTGGCCTCTTCCTCTTGCTGACAACCATACATTCTGTCTTCTTACAATTGATGCTTACTCCTTTCTCCTCTCTTTCCTTTATTTGGCCTCTTCCTCTTGCTGACAACCATACATTCTGTCTTCTTACAATTGATGCTTACTCCTTTCTCCTCTCTTTCCTTTATTTGGTCTCTTCCTCTTGCTGACAACCATACATTCTGTCTTCTTACAATTGATGCTTACTCCTTTCTCCTCTCTTTCCTTTATTTGGCCTCTTCCTCTTGCTGACAACCATACATTCTGTCTTCTTACAATTGATGCTTACTCCTTTCTCCTCTCTTTCCTTTATTTGGCCTCTTCCTCTTGCTGACAACCATACATTCTGTCTTCTTACAATTGATGCTTACTCCTTTCATCTCTCTTTCCTTTATTTGGCCTCTTCCTCTTGCTGACAACCATACATTCTGTCTTCTTACAATTGATGCTTACTCCTTTCTCCTCTCTTTCCTTTATTTGGCCTCTTCCTCTTGCTGACAACCATACATTCCGTCTTCTTACAATTGATCCTTACTCCTTTCTCCTCTCTTTCCTTTATTTTGCCTCTTCCTCTTGCTGACAACCATACATTCTGTCTTCTTACAATTGATGCTTACTCCTTTCTCCTCTCTTTCCTTTATTTGGCCTCTTCCTCTTGCTGACAACCATACATTCTGTCTTCTTACAATTGATGCTTACTCCTTTTTCCTCTCTTTCCTTTATTTGTCCTCTTCCTCTTGCTGACAACCATACATTCTGTCTTCTTACAATTGATGCTTACTCCTTTCTCCTCTCTTTCCTTTACTTGGCCTCTTCCTCTTGCTGACAACCATACATTCTGTCTTCTTACAATTGATGCTTACTCCTTTCTCCTCTCTTCCCTTTATTTGACCTCTTCCTCTTGCTGACAACCATACATTCTGTCTTCTTACAATTGATGTTTCATCCTTTCTTCTCTCTTTCCTTTACTGGGCCTCTTCCTCTTGCTGACAACCATACATTCTGTCTTCTTACAATTGATGTTTCATCCTTTCTTCTCTCTTTCCTTTACTTGGCCTCTTCCTCTTGCTGACAACCATACATTCTGTCTTCTTACAATTGATGCTTACTCCTTTCTCCTCTCTTCCCTTTATTTGACCTCTTCCTCTTGCTGACAACCATACATTCTGTCTTCTTACAATTGATGTTTCATCCTTTCTCCTCTCTTTCCTTTACTTGGCCTCTTCCTCTTGCTGACAACCATACATTCTGTCTTCTTACAATTGATGCTTACTCCTTTCTCCTCTCTTCCCTTTTTTTGACCTCTTCCTCTTGCTGACAACCATACATTCTGTCTTCTTACAATTGATGTTTCATCCTTTCTCCTCTCTTTCCTTTACTTGGCCTCTTCCTCTTGCTGACAACCATACATTCTGTCTTCTTACAATTGATGCTTACTCCTTTCTCCTCTCTTCCCTTTATTTGACCTCTTCTTCTTGCTGACAACCATACATTCTGTCTTCTTACAATTGATGTTTCATCCTTTCTTCTCTCTTTCCTTTACTTGGCCTCTTCCTCTTGCTGACAACCATACGTTCTGTCTTCTCACAATTGATGCTTACTCCTTTCTCCTCTCTTTCCTTTACTTGGCCTCTTCCTCTTGCTGACAACCATACATTCTGTCTTCTTACAATTGATGCTTACTCCTTTCTCCTCTCTTCCCTTTATTTGACCTCTTCCTCTTGCTGACAACCATACATTCTGTCTTCTTACAATTGATGTTTCATCCTTTCTTCTCTCTTTCCTTTACTTGGCCTCTTCCTCTTGCTGACAACCATACATTCTGTCTTCTTACAATTGATGCTTACTCCTTTCTCCTCTATTCCCTTTATTTGACCTCTTCCTCTTGCTGACAACCATACATTCTCTCTTCTTACAATTGATGTTTCATCCTTTCTTCTCTCTTTCCTTTACTTGGCCTCTTCCTCTTGCTGACAACCATACATTCTGTCTTCTTACAATTGATCCTTACTCCTTTCTCCTCTCTTCCCTTTATTTGACCTCTTCTTCTTGCTGACAACCATACATTCTGTCTTCTTACAATTGATGTTTCATCCTTTCTTCTCTCTTTCCTTTACTTGGCCTCTTCCTCTTGCTGACAACCATACATTCTGTCTTCTTACAATTGATGCTTACTCCTTTCTCCTCTCTTCCCTTTATTTGACCTCTTCCTCTTGCTGACAACCATACATTCTGTCTTCTTACAATTGATGTTTCATCCTTTCTTCTCTCTTTCCTTTACTTGGCCTCTTCCTCTTGCTGACAACCATACATTCTGTCTTCTTACAATTGATGCTTACTCCTTTCTCCTCTATTCCCTTTATTTGACCTCTTCCTCTTGCTGACAACCATACATTCTGTCTTCTTACAATTGATGCTTACTCCTTTCTCCTCTCTTCCCTTTATTTGACCTCTTCTTCTTGCTGACAACCATACATTCTGTCTTCTTACAATTGATGTTTCATCCTTTCTTCTCTCTTTCCTTTACTTGGCCTCTTCCTCTTGCTGACAACCATACATTCTGTCTTCTCACAATTGATGCTTACTCCTTTCTCCTCTCTTTCCTTTACTTGGCCTCTTCCTCTTGCTGACAACCATACATTCTGTCTTCTTACAATTGATGCTTACTCCTTTCTCCTCTCTTCCCTTTATTTGACCTCTTCCTCTTGCTGACAAACATACATTCTGTCTTCTTACAATTGATGTTTCATCCTTTCTTCTCTCTTTCCTTTACTTGGCCTCTTCCTCTTGCTGACAACCATACATTCTGTCTTCTTACAATTGATGCTTACTCCTTTCTCCTCTATTCCCTTTATTTGACCTCTTCCTCTTGCTGACAACCATACATTCTCTCTTCTTACAATTGATGTTTCATCCTTTCTTCTCTCTTTCCTTTACTTGGCCTCTTCCTCTTGCTGATAACCATACATTCTGACTTTTTACAATTCATGCTTACTCCTGTCTTCACTCTTTCCTTTATTTGGACTCTTCCTCTTGCTGGCAACCATACATTCTGTCTTCTTACAATTGATGCTTTCTCCTTTCTTCTCTCTTTCCTTTATTTGGTCTCTTCCTCTTGCTGACAACCATACATTCTGTCTTCTTACAATTGATGCTTACTCCTTTCTCCTCTCTTTCCTTTATTAGGCCTCTTCCTCTTGCTGACATCCATACATTCTGTCTTCTTACAATTGATGCTTACTCCTTTCAACTCTCTTTCCTTTATTTGGCCTCTTCCTCTTGCTGACAACCATACATTCTGTCTTCTTACAATTGATGCTTACTCCTTTCTCCTCTCTTTCCTTTATTTGGCCTCTTCCTCTTGCTGACAACCATACATTCTGTCTTCTTACAATTGATGCTTACTCCTTTCTCCTCTCTTTCCTTTATTTCGCCTCTTCCTCTTGCTGACAACCATACATTCTGTCTTCTTACAATTGATGCTTACTCCTTTCTCCTCTCTTTCCTTTATTTTGCCTCTTCCTCTTGCTGACAAGCATACATTCTGTCTTCTTACAATTGATGCTTACTCCTTTCTCCTCTCTTTCCTTTATTTCGCCTCTTCCTCTTGCTGACAACCATACATTCTGTCTTCTTACAATTGATGCTTACTCCTTTCTCCTCTCTTTCCTTTATTTTGCCTCTTCCTCTTGCTGGCAACCATACATTCTGTCTTCTTACAATTGATGCTTTCTCCTTTCTTCTCTCTTTCCTTTATTTGGTCTCTTCCTCTTGCTGACAACCATACATTCTGTCTTCTTACAATTGATGCTTACTCCTTTCTCCTCTCTTTCCTTTATTAGGCCTCTTCCTCTTGCTGACATCCATACATTCTGTCTTCTTACAATTGATGCTTACTCCTTTCAACTCTCTTTCCTTTATTAGGCCTCTTCCTCTTGCTGACAACCATACATTCTGTCTTCTTACAATTGATGCTTACTCCTTTCTCCTCTCTTTCCTTTATTAGGCCTCTTCCTCTTGCTGACATCCATACATTCTGTCTTCTTACAATTGATGCTTACTCCTTTCAACTCTCTTTCCTTTATTTGGCCTCTTCCTCTTGCTGATAACCATACATTCTGTCTTCTTACAATTGATGCTTACTCCTTTCTCCTCTCTTTCCTTTATTTCGCCTCTTCCTCTTGCTGACAACCATACATTCTGTCTTCTTACAATTGATGCTTACTCCTTTCTCCTCTCTTTCCTTTATTTTGCCTCTTCCTCTTGCTGACAAGCATACATTCTGTCTTCTTACAATTGATGCTTACTCCTTTCTCCTCTCTTTCCTTTATTTTGCCTCTTCCTCTTGCTGACAACCATACATTCTGTCTTCTTACAATTGATGCTTACTCCTTTCTCCTCTCTTTCCTTTATTTCGCCTCTTCCTCTTGCTGACAACCATACATTCTGTCTTCTTACAATTGATGTTAACTCCTTTCTCCTCTCTTTCCTTTATTTCGCCTCTTCCTCTTGCTGACAACCATACATTCTGTCTTCTTACAATTGATGCTAACTCCTTTCTCCTCTCTTTCCTTTATTTTGCCTCTTCCTCTTGCTGACAAGCATACATTCTGTCTTCTTACAATTGATGCTTACTCCTTTCTCCTCTCTTTCCTTTATTTTGCCTCTTCCTCTTGCTGACAAGCATACATTCTGTCTTCTTACAATTGATGCTTACTCCTTTCTCCTCTCTTTCCTTTATTTCGCCTCTTCCTCTTGCTGACAACCATACATTCTGTCTTCTTACAATTGATGCTTACTCCTTTCTCCTCTCTTTCCTTTATTTTGCCTCTTCCTCTTGCTGACAACCATACATTCTGTCTTCTTACAATTGATGCTTACTCCTTTCTCCTCTCTTTCCTTTATTTCGCCTCTTCCTCTTGCTGACAACCATACATTCTGTCTTCTTACAATTGATGCTTACTCCTTTCTCCTCTCTTTCCTTTATTTTGCCTCTTCCTCTTGCTGGCAACCATACATTCTGTCTTCTTACAATTGATGCTTTCTCCTTTCTTCTCTCTTTCCTTTATTTGGTCTCTTCCTCTTGCTGACAACCATACATTCTGTCTTCTTACAATTGATGCTTACTCCTTTCTCCTCTCTTTCCTTTATTAGGCCTCTTCCTCTTGCTGACATCCATACATTCTGTCTTCTTACAATTGATGCTTACTCCTTTCAACTCTCTTTCCTTTATTAGGCCTCTTCCTCTTGCTGACATCCATACATTCTGTCTTCTTACAATTGATGCTTACTCCTTTCAACTCTCTTTCCTTTATTTGGCCTCTTCCTCTTGCTGACAAGCATACATTCTGTCTTCTTACAATTGATGCTTACTCCTTTCTCCTCTCTTTCCTTTATTTTGCCTCTTCCTCTTGCTGACAACCATACATTCTGTCTTCTTACAATTGATGCTTACTCCTTTCTCCTCTCTTTCCTTTATTTCGCCTCTTCCTCTTGCTGACAACCATACATTCTGTCTTCTTACAATTGATGCTTACTCCTTTCTCCTCTCTTTCCTTTATTTTGCCTCTTCCTCTTGCTGACAAGCATACATTCTGTCTTCTTACAATTGATGCTTACTCCTTTCTCCTCTCTTTCCTTTATTTCGCCTCTTCCTCTTGCTGACAACCATACATTCTGTCTTCTTACAATTGATGCTTACTCCTTTCTCCTCTCTTTCCTTTATTTTGCCTCTTCCTCTTGCTGACAACCATACATTCTGTCTTCTTACAATTGATGCTTACTCCTTTCTCCTCTCTTTCCTTTATTTCGCCTCTTCCTCTTGCTGACAACCATACATTCTGTCTTCTTACAATTGATGCTTACTCCTTTCTCCTCTCTTTCCTTTATTTTGCCTCTTCCTCTTGCTGGCAACCATACATTCTGTCTTCTTACAATTGATGCTTACTCCTTTCTCCTCTCTTCCCTTTATTTGACCTCTTCCTCTTGCTGACAACCATACATTCTGTCTTCTTACAATTGATGCTTACTCCTTTCTCCTCTCTTTCCTTTATTTTGCCTCTTCCTCTTGCTGGCAACCATACATTCTGTCTTCTTACAATTGATGCTTTCTCCTTTCTTCTCTCTTTCCTTTATTTGGTCTCTTCCTCTTGCTGACAACCATACATTCTGTCTTCTTACAATTGATGCTTACTCCTTTCTCCTCTCTTTCCTTTATTAGGCCTCTTCCTCTTGCTGACATCCATACATTCTGTCTTCTTACAATTGATGCTTACTCCTTTCAACTCTCTTTCCTTTATTAGGCCTCTTCCTCTTGCTGACATCCATACATTCTGTCTTCTTACAATTGATGCTTACTCCTTTCAACTCTCTTTCCTTTATTTGGCCTCTTCCTCTTGCTGACAAGCATACATTCTGTCTTCTTACAATTGATGCTTACTCCTTTCTCCTCTCTTTCCTTTATTTCGCCTCTTCCTCTTGCTGACAACCATACATTCTGTCTTCTTACAATTGATGCTTACTCCTTTCTCCTCTCTTTCCTTTATTTGGCCTCTTCCTCTTGCTGACAACCATACATTCTGTCTTCTTACAATTGATGCTTACTCCTTTCTCCTCTCTTTCCTTTATTTTGCCTCTTCCTCTTGCTGACAACCATACATTCTGTCTTCTTACAATTGATGCTTACTCCTTTCTCCTCTCTTTCCTTTATTTCGCCTCTTCCTCTTGCTGACAACCATACATTCTGTCTTCTTACAATTGATGCTTACTCCTTTCTCCTCTCTTTCCTTTATTTTGCCTCTTCCTCTTGCTGACAAGCATTCATTCTGTCTTCTTACAATTGATGCTTACTCCTTTCTCCTCTCTTTCCTTTATTTCGCCTCTTCCTCTTGCTGACAACCATACATTCTGTCTTCTTACAATTGATGCTTACTCCTTTCTCCTCTCTTTCCTTTATTTTGCCTCTTCCTCTTGCTGGCAACCATACATTCTGTCTTCTTACAATTGATGCTTTCTCCTTTCTTCTCTCTTTCCTTTATTTGGTCTCTTCCTCTTGCTGACAACCATACATTCTGTCTTCTTACAATTGATGCTTACTCCTTTCTCCTCTCTTTCCTTTATTAGGCCTCTTCCTCTTGCTGACATCCATACATTCTGTCTTCTTACAATTGATGCTTACTCCTTTCAACTCTCTTTCCTTTATTAGGCCTCTTCCTCTTGCTGACATCCATACATTCTGTCTTCTTACAATTGATGCTTACTCCTTTCAACTCTCTTTCCTTTATTTGGCCTCTTCCTCTTGCTGACAAGCATACATTCTGTCTTCTTACAATTGATGCTTACTCCTTTCTCCTCTCTTTCCTTTACTTGGCCTCTTCCTCTTGCTGAAAACCATACATTCTGTCTTCTTACAATTGATGCTTACTCCTTTCTCCTCTCTTTCCTTTATTTGGCCTCTTCCTCTTGCTGACAACCATACATTCTGTCTTCTTACAATTGATGCTTACTCCTTTCTCCTCTCTTTCCTTTATTTTGCCTCTTCCTCTTGCTGACAACCATACATTCTGTCTTCTTACAATTGATGCTTACTCCTTTCTCCTCTCTTTCCTTTATTTCGCCTCTTCCTCTTGCTGACAACCATACATTCTGTCTTCTTACAATTGATGCTTACTCCTTTCTCCTCTCTTTCCTTTATTTTGCCTCTTCCTCTTGCTGACAAGCATACATTCTGTCTTCTTACAATTGATGCTTACTCCTTTCTCCTCTCTTTCCTTTATTTCGCCTCTTCCTCTTGCTGACAACCATACATTCTGTCTTCTTACAATTGATGCTTACTCCTTTCTCCTCTCTTTCCTTTATTTTGCCTCTTCCTCTTGCTGACAACCATACATTCTGTCTTCTTACAATTGATGCTTACTCCTTTCTCCTCTCTTTCCTTTATTTCGCCTCTTCCTCTTGCTGACAACCATACATTCTGTCTTCTTACAATTGATGCTTACTCCTTTCTCCTCTCTTTCCTTTATTTTGCCTCTTCCTCTTGCTGGCAACCATACATTCTGTCTTCTTACAATTGATGCTTTCTCCTTTCTTCTCTCTTTCCTTTATTTGGTCTCTTCCTCTTGCTGACAACCATACATTCTGTCTTCTTACAATTGATGCTTACTCCTTTCTCCTCTCTTTCCTTTATTAGGCCTCTTCCTCTTGCTGACATCCATACATTCTGTCTTCTTACAATTGATGCTTACTCCTTTCTTCTCTCTTTCCTTTATTAGGCCTCTTCCTCTTGCTGACATCCATACATTCTGACTTCTTGCAATTGATGCTTACTCCTTTCAACTCTCTTTCCTTTATTTGGCCTCTTCCTCTTGCTGACAAGCATACATTCTGTCTTCTTACAATTGATGCTTACTCCTTTCTCCTCTCTTTCCTTTATTTCGCCTCTTCCTCTTGCTGACAACCATACATTCTGTCTTCTTACAATTGATGCTTACTCCTTTCTCCTCTCTTTCCTTTATTTCGCCTCTTCCTCTTGCTGACAACCATACATTCTGTCTTCTTACAATTGATGCTTACTCCTTTCTCCTCTCTTTCCTTTATTTCGCCTCTTCCTCTTGATGACAACCATACATTCTGTCTTCTTACAATTGATGCTTACTCCTTTCTCCTCTCTTTCCTTTATTTGGTCTCTTCCTCTTGCTGACAACCATACATTCTGTCTTCTTACAATTGATGCTTACTCCTTTCTCCTCTCTTTCCTTTATTTGGCCTCTTCCTCTTGCTGACAACAATACATTCTGTCTTCTTACAATTGATGCTTACTCCTTTCTCCTCTCTTTCCTTTATTTCGCCTCTTCCTCTTGCTGACAACCATACATTCTGTCTTCTTACAATTGATGCTTACTCCTTTCTCCTCTCTTTCCTTTATTTCGCCTCTTCCTCTTGCTGACAACCATACATTCTGTCTTCTTACAATTGATGCTTACTCCTTTCTCCTCTCTTTCCTTTATTTCGCCTCTTCCTCTTGCTGACAACCATACATTCTGTCTTCTTACAATTGATGCTTACTCCTTTCTCCTCTCTTTCCTTTATTTCGCCTCTTCCTCTTGCTGACAACCATACATTCTGTCTTCTTACAATTGATGCTTACTCCTTTCTCCTCTCTTTCCTTTATTTCGCCTCTTCCTCTTGATGACAACCATACATTCTGTCTTCTTACAATTGATGCTTACTCCTTTCTCCTCTCTTTCCTTTATTTGGTCTCTTCCTCTTGATGACAACCATACATTCTGTCTTCTTACAATTGATGCTTACTCCTTTCTCCTCTCTTTCCTTTATTTGGCCTCTTCCTCTTGCTGACAACCATACATTCTTTCTTCTTACAATTGATGCTTACTCCTTTCTCCTCTCTCTCCTTTATTTGGCCTCTTCCTCTTGCTGACAACAATACATTCTGTCTTCTTACAATTGATGCTTACTCCTTTCTCCTCTCTTTCCTTTATTTCGCCTCTTCCTCTTGCTGACAACCATACATTCTGTCTTCTTACAATTGATGCTTACTCCTTTCTCCTCTCTTTCCTTTATTTCGCCTCTTCCTCTTGCTGACAACCATACATTCTGTCTTCTTACAATTGATGCTTACTCCTTTCTCCTCTCTTTCCTTTATTTCGCCTCTTCCTCTTGCTGACAACCATACATTCTGTCTTCTTACAATTGATGCTTACTCCTTTCTCCTCTCTTTCCTTTATTTCGCCTCTTCCTCTTGATGACAACCATACATTCTGTCTTCTTACAATTGATGCTTACTCCTTTCTCCTCTCTTTCCTTTATTTGGTCTCTTCCTCTTGCTGACAACCATACATTCTGTCTTCTTACAATTGATGCTTAATCCTTTCTTCTCTCTTTCCTTTATTTGGCCTCTTCCTCTTGCTGACAACAATACATTCTGTCTTCTTACAATTGATGCTTACTCCTTTCTCCTCTCTTTCCTTTATTTCGCCTCTTCCTCTTGCTGACAACCATACATTCTGTCTTCTTACAATTGATGCTTACTCCTTTCTCCTCTCTTTCCTTTATTTGGCCTCTTCCTCTTGCTGACAACCATACATTCTGTCTTCTTACAATTGATGCTTACTCCTTTCTCCTCTCTTTCCTTTACTTGGCCTCTTCCTCTTGCTGACCACCATACATTCTGTCTTCTTACAATTCATGTTTAATCCTTTCTCCTCTCTTTCCTTTATTTCGCCTCTTCCTCTTGCTGACAACCATACATTCTGTCTTCTTACAATTGATGCTTACTCCTTTCTCCTCTCTTTCCTTTATTTCGCCTCTTCCTCTTGATGACAACCATACATTCTGTCTTCTTACAATTGATGCTTACTCCTTTCTCCTCTCTTTCCTTTATTTGGTCTCTTCCTCTTGATGACAACCATACATTCTGTCTTCTTACAATTGATGCTTACTCCTTTCTCCTCTCTTTCCTTTATTTGGCCTCTTCCTCTTGCTGACAGCCATACATTCTGTCTTCTTACAATTGATGCTTACTCCTTTCTCCTCTCTCTCCTTTATTTGGCCTCTTCCTCTTGCTGACAACAATACATTCTGTCTTCTTACAATTGATGCTTACTCCTTTCTCCTCTCTTTCCTTTATTTCGCCTCTTCCTCTTGCTGACAACCATACATTCTGTCTTCTTACAATTGATGCTTACTCCTTTCTCCTCTCTTTCCTTTATTTCGCCTCTTCCTCTTGCTGACAACCATACATTCTGTCTTCTTACAATTGATGCTTACTCCTTTCTCCTCTCTTTCCTTTATTTCGCCTCTTCCTCTTGCTGACAACCATACATTCTGTCTTCTTACAATTGATGTTTAATCCTTTCTTCTCTCTTTCCTTTATTTGGTCTCTTCCTCTTGCTGACAACCATACATTCTGTCTTCTTACAATTGATGCTTACTCCTTTCTCCTCTCTTTCCTTTATTTGGCCTTTTCCTCTTGCTGACAACCATACATTCTGTCTTCTTACAATTGATGCTTACTCCTTTCTCCTCTCTTTCCTTTACTTGGCCTCTTCCTCTTGCTGACCACCATACATTCTGTCTTCTTACAATTCATGTTTAATCCTTTCTTCTCTCTTTCCTTTATTTGGCCTCTTCCTCTTGCTGACAACCATACATTCTGTCTTCTTACAATTGATGCTTACTCCTTTCTCCTCTCTTTCCTTTATTTCGCCTCTTCCTCTTGCTGACAACCATACATTCTGTCTTCTTACAATTGATGCTTACTCCTTTCTTCTCACTTCCCTTTACTTGGCCTCTTCCTCTTGCTGACAACCATACATTCTGTCTTCTTACAATTCATGCTTACTCCTTTCTTCTCTCTTTCCTTTACTTGACCTCTTCCTCTTGCTGACAACCATACATTCTGTCTGCTTACAATTGAAGCTTACACCTTTCTTCCCTCTTTCCTTTACTTGGCCTCTTCCTCTTGTGGCAACCATTCATTCTGTCTTCCTACAATTGATGTTTAATCCTTTCTTCTCTTTTTCTTTTACTTGGCCTCTTCCTCTTGCTGACAACCATACATTCTGTCTTCTTACAATTCATGCTTACCAATTTCTTCTCTCTTTCCTTTATTTGGCCTCTTCCTCTTGCTGACCACCATACATTCTGACTTCTTACAATTCCTGCTTACTCCTTTCTTCACTCTTTCCTTTATTTGGCCTCTTCCTCTTGCTGACAACGATACATTCTGTCTTCTTACAATTGATGCTTACTCCTTTCTCCTCTCTTTCCTTTATTTCGCCTCTTCCTCTTGCTGACAACCATACATTCTGTCTTCTTACAATTGATGCTTACTCCTTTCTCCTCTCTTTCCTTTATTTCGCCTCTTCCTCTTGCTGACAACCATACATTCTGTCTTCTTACAATTGATGCTTACTCCTTTCTCCTCTCTTTCCTTTATTTCGCCTCTTCCTCTTGCTGACAACAATACATTCTGTCTTCTTACAATTGATGCTTACTCCTTTCTCCTCTCTTTCCTTTATTTCGCCTCTTCCTCTTGCTGACAACCATACATTCTGTCTTCTTACAATTGATGCTTACTCCTTTCTCCTCTCTCTCCTTTATTTGGCCTCTTCCTCTTGCTGACAACAATACATTCTGTCTTCTTACAATTGATGCTTACTCCTTTCTCCTCTCTTTCCTTTATTTGGCCTCTTCCTCTTGCTGACAACCATACATTCTGTCTTCTTACAATTGATGCTTACTCCTTTCTCCTCTCTTTCCTTTACTTGGCCTCTTCCTCTTGCTGACCACCATACATTCTGTCTTCTTACAATTGATGTTTATTCCTTTCTTCTCTCTTTCCTTTATTTGGCCTCTTCCTCTTGCTGACAACCATGCATTCTGTCTTCCTACAATTGATGTTTAGTCCTTTCTTCTCGATTTCCTTTATTTGGCCTCTTCCTCTTGCTGACAACCATTCGTTCTGTCTCCTTAAAATTGATGTTTAGTCCTTTCTTCTTGCATTACTTTACTAGGCCTCTTCCTCTTGCTGGCAACTATACATTCTGTCTTGTTACAATTCAGACTTAGCCCTTTTGTTCTTGCTTCCCTTTACCTGACATCTTCCTCTAGTTCATTGTCTGTCACTTTTTCTTCATATATATTAATTTTTTCTCGTCACTCTCTTCCCCACTCTTTCTACGCACTTATCTTAGTCTCCTATCAAGAGTCTGTTATCAGCTCGTTGACATCAGTTGAATTTTGAGCTGAAATCTTCATTTACTAACCTTCGCTGAGTGTTGTCAATATTTGGTGTAATCTGCATTGATAAGCATGGAATTTCACCGAAATTGTTTTTTTTCGAGTAGAATGTCTGCCTCCCTATGTCATTATTTGGGCATAGTAATATTGACTTCAATGTTACGCACGGACAATCAGTGATGTGAAATCGATTCGATTTTTGTAAGTATATATATATATATATATATATATATATATATATATATATATATATATATATATAGGCTCTCTGGTGATATAGTAAACTGTTTGGACGTTAGGTTGATTGATTTTACGAATCCTCAGTCCTTATTTGCATTATTTACGTTTAGAGAAATCTTGGCTGTTATCACAACATTTCGTACTATTTTACCTACGGCCTTCTATGTGCGTATCTGTCGATCAGTGTAAACTTCAGGGAATGTCACTCTTCTTCCCTTATTTAAGCCTCGTGTCTGGATATTTCTCGCTCTATTATCCCTATCCCATCGTCGTCTGTTTTTTTCCCTCTTTCTTATAATGACCAGTCACTTCTAGAGTTTACTTGTCTTATCTGCATAGCCGTTTTGATAAGTTATCAGCTTTTATTGCCATTGTGGAAGGTTTTCTAAACAAAACAAATACAAAACCAATTAGGGGGAATTCTTTCATGACTGAAATATTTATTCTCCGCATGTGCTGGAGATCTGTTTCTTCTTCGTCTATGTACCGTGTGCCGTCCAATAACTGGTCGTCCATATCTCTCTACATACCCCTATCTCTAGTATACTTTAACAGTGTTTGTTACTTTACCAAGCTTGATAACCCCTGTTTCGCCACCCATTTATACAAGCCCGTCATGTAGGTGGCTTTCTGTCTTCAGCTGTACTTTTTGCATTCGATATCTCCTGTGAGCGTCAAATTTTCCAAACCCTCTTTCCTCATTATGTGTCCCTGAAATTTCAACTGTCTTTTTCTAACTCAGAATATAAGTGTTCTCTTTTTCTTTTACATTTCCCTGGCCGTCTTCTTCTTTTCTTACGCTCTCACTGCATCTGAATTTCAGTCTTTACAAGAAGCGAACTTAAAATCACTATATCACCAAATTCAACAGACAATGTTTTAATCCTCTCAGTTTTTGTCACATGGGACAATCCCGAATCTATAACTGGGGGCCGTACACCTAACGTTCTTATTACCTGACTGTTTAACCTTGCGGTTATGAAACCTGAAGTAGGCCGGAGAACAGGGTGTTCTGTTGTGATATTTGGACGGGAGCTGCCCAGTCTTCACTTTCCAGTTTCAATAGAGTTCAGAATCGTCTCTGAGTCCTTGTTAGTTAGTGATAAATTATTTTCCACTATCCAACTTCTCTCTCACAAGCGAGATTTGGCAAACCTCTCACTGGTCTATCTCTATTTGTATGAAGAGTGCTCGGTCGAACTACATTCCTTGTCCTAACCCTCCTGTCTAGGAACTGCCATGCCACTTTCATTGTAGCAAATCACCCACATCCCTTCCAGTGAGAAGTCTGTTCCACTGGAACAGCTTCTTCCTGCGAACCATTACTCTGTTTAATCGTTATCTTCACCTTCCATCCGTATAAACGACATATTAATGTAACCCTCTACCTCGAGTGTCTTATACAGGATGAAACTCACTGTAAAAAAGAGAATGGACAGAGAAGGGTTATTTTAGTTCGAATATAAATAATGAGATAAGTATTTTGTTAAATATTTTTCCCAAACACGGATCACAAATCACACATTTGTCTCAGACGTAAAGATTTGTATTTCTTAACGGGGTTCCCTTTATTTACGAAGCTTAATTATTTTATTAAACTTGATTTTCTTTCATCTTACGTTTTCTTTTTATAGCAAGATTAAGGTCGTTCTTATATTGTGCAAGTATTAATTATCATGTATGGGTTGGATTACGTAGATATGAAATAAATGATAAAATATTACAAAATAATAATAGACACAAATATATAAATAATAATAAATGAATAATGATAAATGAATAAATTATAATAATAATAAAATAATATATAAATAATATAAAAAATAATAATACGAAGAAAAGAAAATAATAATGATAAAATAATAATATACAATTAGGTTCAATGAAAACAATAATAAAATAATAAATAATGAAAATAAATAATAAAATAATGTCTAAATGATAATAAAAGAATAATACTAAATGAATAATAAATATAAAATAATATAAAATCAACTTCAGTAACAACAATAATAATAAATAATAGTAAATAAAAAAACAATAAAATAATACATAAATAATAATAAATGAGTAATAAGTAATAAAATAAACATAATAATAATAAAATAATATAAAATCATGTTCAATGATAACAATAATAATAAATTAATAAATAATAATGAAAATAAATAATAATAGTAATAAAAATATAAACGTTGTAGCAGGCCCCTAAACGATGAAGTTTCCAAATGTGTTGTGGACGTGCAATGTTGCGAGTCCCTCCACAATTATTTTATTTTTGTCTAGGATGATGTGAAAAGGATCATGCCATTATGATGGAGGTCGCTATCCAATGTGGTTGTCACAATGCAATTTATATTTGACGTAAAATAGCACATGGTATAAAATACAAAACAGAACGTAGGGTTGAAAACATAACAATTGAATTTATTAATTATTTGATGTACATGTATGTAAACTGAAAGGGTTAGACAGAGTTGTGTCTCTTGTACTAGGTAATATTTGTACCTTATTGTTAGAATAAGGTACCAAATTTGGCAAATAACGTAGAATATTTAAGTCTAAGAATGTTAAATTACTTCCTCAATTATCCACTGAAGATGCTATCCATCCGATGACCAAAAGGAAAAGAAAAAAAAAGGCCAGTCGAAGTGGACCATTAAAAAAATTCAGTGAGCGCATTGGTTTGGTTGTTACGAAACCTCAATACAATGCGCGGATTGAACGTGGTCTACTTTCGACTAATAAAGGACAGAATCTCTGCTAGCATTTCATTTCGGATGGGGGAATCAGGGCTTGATCTACCCTGATTGGAGTCGGCTTGGTGATGGGGTGTATGATGTTCTAAGAACCTGGAACTCCTCGATGAACCCTGTCAATTTAGATCACTGACGACTCCCTCTGGAGTCCTATTAAAGGTATATTCAAAATAAAAGAATAATAATCGATAGTAAAATAAAAGCAACAATAATAAAGTAATAATATATAATCAAGTTCAATAAAACAATAAAAAAGAATAATAATAAGTAATTAATAATAATAAAAATAACTAACTGTTGAGTCTTGACTCATTGTTGAATTTCGCCTATTGCATGGAATAATAATGCAACACAAAATGTACTTAGAACAAGAATGTATTATAACAAGAAAGTGTACACAATAAGTACATATAGTATTTCTGTATATTTCTGGGAAGACGTTCCTGGAGAATGTGTTGACTAGTCGCAGTCGATCAGAGTCTCTAGTTGGATCTCGTGATTCCTTCCCCTCGTCTTCCGGTACCAACCATTATTTATATAGTTGGTAGTCACCTATGCAGATTAGGTGGATCCTACACAACACTAACATATTAATAATAATAATTATAATAATAAAACTATCAAAATACAAGGACCTTGAAATGGAAATCTCAAAAATGTGGTACATGAGAACATTAACAATTACAGTTATAGTTTGAAACCTCAGATTGATTGGAAAAGGTTCCAATGGACCCATTGAAGGTATTCCTGTTAGTCCATGCCTTAAAGAAATACAAAAAAATGCTCTAACAAATATAGCCCACACCTCACAAAGAGCTTTATCTATGTAAAATATCTGTGATTTTTTTTAAAACTGTTCAGTGAAAAATGTCATGATGTTGTTTTTGACCTTAGGCCTGTGATCGTAACCCGGAAAAAAATGAGTATACACCAGAAATTAAAGGAAATAATAATAATAATAATAATAATAATAATGAAATAAAAAATAATAATGAAATGACATATAATTATGAATGATAAAACATAAAATAAACTATAAAGTGTTCATGGGTGTGTAGTGGATAGCGTCTTGGACATAATAATCGGAGAGCTGAGTTAAGAATTCCAATCGGGTTCATTATATTCACTTATGTGCTTGAAATCCAATCTTCTCCAATCCTCATCGGTAAATAGCCTTTGTTGGCGACTAGATTAGGTGAAAAAATCCCTGAATTCAAGCCAGCCTGGAGAGAGCTGGGTTCTTGTCCAAGACCCACAACTGAAGATGCAGCACATGTTGTGTCTCTACGACCCAAATCGGTTACGGGACTCGTGATCGTATAAAATAAATTATAAAATATAACATAATTTTAAAAAAAAGTTCTATTCATATAAAATAAAAAATGGAAAAGAATCAAAGAAAGAATAGCTCTCTCAAATTTCAAAAGGGACTCACCTTGTCTTAGTTTTTGAAGAAATATTTCATGAGAAATATATGGGAAGCTTCTATAAATCGTTCTATGTGTATGTGGCTTCCTTCTGTCTTTTCTACAAATATTTTCACGGCAACTGCTTTGACGAGCTATTTTCACTGGTGCCCTGGTGCATGTATTTAAGCGTGTAACTATCTTGACATCTCGGTCCCACCATTCCACTGTCGAAACAGTTAAATGTAACCGCCTCTTCTACTCGAACAGCTTCTTATCTAAACACTTCCCGACAGTGGAACTACCTTCCTCTTACTTGCTTCCCTGATAACTATAATCTCCAAATATTCAAATGTAATGTCAATCGACACCTGATGCCTTGACCTTGATTCCTGTCCTCCTCTTTATCTTTTCCTCAAACAGCCCTCTTTACTCTTAATTTCACTCTCTATAACCCCTTGTGTGCTAGAGGCACTCCCGATTTGCTTGGGGTGATATGCTTAAAAAAATTATGTGGACTGAATCTAACGACTATGAACATTACCATTCGACAAGTCTTTTCACTTAGACTTGAACACTGACTAGGTGTTGCAATTGAATAGTTATCTCAGCCACAAGGCGGCCAGAGCATCGGCAGTATAAATATATCATAGAGGTTCAGGCAGGAAAAACTAGACGATATTTTTCAGTTAGATTTACGTGCTAAGAGAGTAAGATTAGAAGCAAAGTGGGACCTAATAAGCGAATAAAATAAATTGTAAAGGAACGGTATTTTAAGAATAGGGCAAGTTAGAGGGCTTGAAGTGAACCCTGCCGCAGAAGACCCTGTAGTAAACAGTGGGACGAAAGGCAGTAGATTATTATCAAAACGAAATCAAGTTCAGGACAAGATAAACGAGTAAACTTGGTTAATATTTTAACCTGCGGATATTGTTAACTTCCTGTGTAGTAGCGTTCAGAAAGTGAAATCGCCATGTTGCGAAGCTGCAATAAAAATGAATGAACAGAACCTACTCCCATCAGATTTATCTTGCTGGGATAGACAAGAGAATATTATTGATTGCGTTTATATGGCACGAGTAGAAGCAAGCGCATATCTCAATGAACCATGAGCGTAATAGTTTGATATTTACAATGGAAGAAAAGAACGCGTGATATGTATCTCGTGCTTTTCGGTTTTAAATGTTACATTAGCTCCTCATAAAAACAAATATTTAATTTTTCGACCTTTAAATCAAGAGATCATATTAAAACTGACTGATGTTTTTAATCCTATCTAAGCTTTCGGATTACATAATCCATTATCAAAGATAACAATATATTACAATGTATTCTACTATATTGTAATATATTGTAATGTAATTGTCATGTTTGATAATGGCATATGTAAGCCGAAAACTTAGATAGGATTAAAAAATATGTATCAATATTGTGATTTTCTTTCTTCGTTTAATGATAATGTTATTAAGCTTATCAGACGATATAAAAGGAATTTGCATAAAATATATAGACAAAACTTGTCTATATTATTCAATGAAACATGCATCAATATATATATATATATGTATATATATATATATTTTTTTTTTCACCCCAAGCAAGGCGGGAGTGCCACTAGCACACAAGGGGTTATAGAGAGTGGGAACAAGAGTAACAAGTCGTGAAAGAGGAAAGGATGAAGAACGGGGAATAGATCCAAGCCTCTGGAGATGTCAATTGACATTGCATTTGAGTATTTGGAGATTATAGCTATATGGGAAGCAAGTAAGAGGAAGGGAGTTCCACAGACGGGAAGTGCAAGACATGAAGCTATTGGGGTGCATTTAACTGTTTCGTCAGTGAAAGAGTGGGACTGGTATGTCGACCTAGTCACGTTTAAATTCATGCATTTATGGGAACTAGCGAAAATAGCTCATCGGAACAGTTACCGTGAAAATATTTGTAGAAAAGACAGACGGAGGCCACGACAGGTCCGTGGGCTAGCATTTGTAGACTAGATGCCAGCTCACGACCTATCATACTGTATATTCGTCTCTGGATTTTGTCGAGGACTCTAAGACGAACAGATTGGGAAGGTTATATATGACATCAATATTCCATGCAAGGGCGAATGGTTGATTTATAAATTTGAAGAATGGGCTCGGGAGAGGAAAATAGAGACATAGAGAAACAACTTTCCTTGTAGTAAATGAAGCTATTGATTCATGGCGCGACATAGGGAACCAACTTTCCTTGCGGTATCAGTTCGTACGTAAACACGTCAAACGCTAGAAGGAACACTTTACTATTTCTTACTTTCAGTAAATTTCCTGATCTTGTGTGTTTTTAATTGCCAATTTACTTCATTTCTTTTCAAGCCTTTCCGTTATACATCCATTCGTACAATTCTTTCGGCTTTGTACCACATCTGTTTACATGTTTCCTTATGTCTATTATTTTAATTCAATTAAAATAATTATTTCTTTTAGATGCATCTCCACAACTTTCTATCACTTGACAAGTATTCTTTCCTGCCTCGTTCTGCCATCCGTTTGTTTGCCCTATCTATTTTGAACTCGATATGCTTTGTCAAAGTAAAAATTCTCCAACACCTTCATTAAGTGTCCAAGAATCATCAGCTTCCTCTTTCTGATTAAGTCTACCATTCGTCCATGCTTAGAGTATTTCTGCCACATATGTTCCGGGGCTCCTGCTATATATTTAGAGATCCTTGATAAAAACCAAAGAAAAATCAGAAATACTATTGTTCCTGATCTGGCATCTCAGCCTCAGTCACTTTTCCAACGCCTTAATGTTGCCTCCCTGTGCATTTTCTGTAAATATTCCATGGTAATTATTCGGTCGAGCTCTTCGCAATGGTATCTAGACCTAGATGAATGTAAGCACAGTACTGGACTGGCCATGAGGTCCCATATATTTACAGTTGAGTTGGCTAGATTTAACCGTAGTTTCTTTTCTCGCCTGTGGAACTTTCTTCCGACTCAATGCTTTCCAGCCAACGTTAATTTTCAAAAATTTAAATGTCAATCGCTATCTAGTTTACTCTGTTTTTATTCTCGCTCCATAGTGATGTTTCTGTTTTCTAACACATTTTCTAATACGTACTTTGTAACCTAGTCTTTACTGTTTGGCCTCGATTAAAAAAAAAAGAAAAGTTTAACTTTTTGTTGACATTTTCTTTAAGGTTTCCTCGTTGTTTACTCACTCCATCCATTAAATCTTCAGCATTCTTCTCTAGAATCTTTCAGTTTTTCCCTACATCATTTATTGAAAAAAAAAACAAAGTAACTATAAACAATTTTTTCTATCCTCTGCCAGCCGCTATGATGAAGAAAGCATTACCTCGAACCATCTTCAATGAGACACGCTGCAAGAGCCACTCCGTTTCGCGAGGCTCGTTCCTTAATCGAGACGCAATCGCGCCAGTTACTTTGTTTAATAAATTCATTTCGTTTTTTGCTTTGAAAAAGTCCACATTGGACGAAAAGCGTCGGCAACTATTACAGTTTTTCTATTGTCTTTTACATTTATAAATATTGTTTTTTTCTAACAGCCAATAACCCCAGAAGTCTCCACTGCCACAAGAGTAAAAAAAAATCTATCAGCAAGAGAAGAATATTTAACTATTTTTTTTATCGCTGCGTCCCGGGCGACGGAACTCGGCTCAACCGCGGACCTGATCAAATTACCGGCCGAAAATGTATCCGCACAGGTCGCATCCCAAATCAACGACTTCCCCATTTTAAAAGGGAAAATGGTAATGCCACCCGGCCGCTTTCCATCACCACGGTCGAGGTCTACGGGTTCGATTTGGGAAGGGAATCCAGCTGCATCCAAACCTCTTCTGATAATGTCGTTATTGCTGCATGCCGTGGAAAGCGGCCGGCACTACGACGACAGGAGAGAGAATGCAAAGGAGATTGTCCAGCATTCACTATCATACAAGACAGTATATATATATATCACTTTTTTCTTTGTTTCTAAAGTAATGTTTCTGTTTCTTGGTACTATGTTCAGCTTTTGGAATTATAATCCAACAACGTTCGGATTTTAGTATCGTATATCCAATTCTTTAAAATATTTCTCAGATTTTTATAATTATTTGGGTAATATTCAAAACTATTCCTCCCAATATATTTGAGAAACAAGTAGATATTTGAAAAAAACGCATTTATGAGCACAAAAGAAACCTCACAAAAAACAACTTAGCTAATTCACTAGTCATACATAAAAATAAATTCAACCACAATTTTGATTTTAAAAATGCTACACTCATAAAAAAAAGAAAATAACTCACTCAAGAGGAAAGTCATAGAGAGTGCCACCATTGAATATTACCCAAATATTAATCTACGCCCAGGCTTTTTCCCTATTTCACCTTTCTTAACAGAATTACTACTCTATCAAACAAACGTACACAACAGTATCGAGGAATCAAAAGAAAATAGTTGAATCCGTCAGCATAACAATAATAACAATATCTCTACACGTGACAGTACTTGACGTAATTTTCAGTTAACGGCAAGAAAACAGCGTTCTCTAAATTCTTCCAGTTGCTAAGGACATTTTGTTTTGTTATTATTAGTTACTTTGTTTAATAAATTCATTTCGTTTTTTTGCCTTGAAAAAGTCCACATTGGACGAAAAGCGTCGGCAACTATTACAGTTTTTCTATTGTCTTTTACATTTATAAATATTGTCTTTTTCTACAGGTTGACTCTGAGTAATTTTTCATATTTCTCAGATAGCAGAAAATTCTGTACTTGTTGATATCGACATCACTCATTCGTTTTGGGGATTTTTCTCGTGAGGACAACCATACTTTCTATTTATGTACAGTTGACAGTTAATCCTTGATGTTTTGTTTACGGCCATATCATGTTGAAACATTGGTTCTCGTACGATCACCAAAGTTAAGCAAAATCGAGCCTGATCATTACGTAGATGGGTGACCGCTTAGAAATACCAAGTGCTAGCAAGCTTCGATATGCTGGTTGTAATGTATAAACGGCCCGGAATTGTTAATCGGGGAGTCGAGTTCCAATTCGGGTCAGGTTCGTTATATTCCCTTACGCGCAAATACGTGCAATGGTAATAACCCACCTTTTCTCCCATATCTATGGGTTAATTAGTAAGACGTGCATCAGTAAGATGATTATTATCTTCAAAAAATCCTTACAATCGGAAAATATTTTTCTGATTTTAAACAACTTGCAAAATTTTGAGAAACCGTAAAAAACAAATCTTTTTTTAATTGATTTCTTTTTCCAGAAGGTACTGCAGTTTTCTTTCTGTGGTAACCATTAATACGGTTTCATCTGAATATTTGATATTGTTAAGATTTTGCCCACCGTTAATAGATCCTGGTGAAGTCGCCACCTCCCTTATGGAAAGAACTACTCATAATGGCTAAGTATCAGAAATATTTGAATTTATTCAGTTAGAGGCATCCATATGTCAAGCGGAAACGTTAGAGTATTTCCTTTAACTTTATCCTTTGCCGCTAAAGATCAAATTAACTAAGCTTTAAAAAGCGACAAAGCACTGATTTTTTTTTGTCTTTAAATTTCTGTTCACTTCGTGATCTAAGGCAAGAATAATGTTTTCCTCTTCTTTAATAAAAGAATTAGTAATATCAGAGTACAATAACTGGAAGGGTAGGGGGTGAAGAAAAAAATAAAGCCGAGGAAGGTTTTGAAAAAAAATGATGGGTTGAAATAATCGATTGAGCACTGAAGCAAATCATTGACAGCTAAAAATACATTAATAAAATGTAGTACTTCTTAGATGGTTACTGAAAATACAATCATTAAAAAAACAAACAAAAAAAACATATTTACCGCCTCGACGTCAAACGAGGTATATGTATATTGCGAACTAGATTTTCTCTTGGGAATTTTATTAAAAATCCATCATTGACCTCTGCATTTTCGTCATCATCATCGTCATCATCATCATCATCATCATCATCAACATCATCTCCACTATTATCAGTATTATTATTATTATTATTAATAGTATTCACTAGACATTATCTCAGGGCTTCTTATCTTACTGAATTAGAGGTGCACCGTGTCGAGGTCTTTGTAAATGAAGACATGTTATTTTATTTATTTTTTTAATGCCATGCGATCATGTATCTTTCGATACATGACTGACGAGGCAGATTTTTTTCCCGTAGTAGGTTGCCATTTCTTTATACGGTAGACCAGTTGCCAAGCAATTTTATAGAACCCAGTCTTTCTTGCTATTTACCCATAGCTGGAGGGGGAGAAGAAGAAGATTCATACCTTTCCCTTAGCATGTAAGTGAATGTAATGGATTCAGTAATTATGCCGTTCAATACAACAGATTTGCACTTTGACGTGGTGTAATGGTTAAGCTTGTCTCGCGAGATCAGTTACGATTGAGTAGCGAGTTCGATCCTCATTGGGGCACTATAGCTTTTGTGCTTTATGCCTGTAACATTGCAACTCAGACCAGACATCAGGTTCGTTGACTGCGTGCAGCTTCCTCCAGTAAAACACCTGAGATTTAAAAATAAATCTTTGGTCAGATTGTTATCCACGAAATAAAACCATGAGCCAATTGTAGCCGTAAGCAAATCTGATTTAGTTGTAACCTCCTGCTGTAGACGAGCGAGGCAAAGATGAGACAGAGGCCAGTGGGCGAACAGTCTAACAGGCGTGTTTTCATTTTCGAGTTGCGGCGAGCTATCTCTCGTTCCTCTCGGTACGCTCTCTGTGAGGCTCTCTCTCTCTCTCTCTCTTTTCGGCGGTAGTGACCATTGTCATATAGAGAACAATTCTTTGTCTTGTCAACTTTGTCCAAAAAAGGAATTTGTCAATAATCTAAGTTCTAGCTTCAACCAGTGAACCTCTTTGTCAGGATCGTTGTGCATGGTTTTATGAGGTTCACTTCAAGTGATAATCATCAAGGACAATAACTGTCTGAAACCATTTCAATAACATCTTCCAGATATTTCCATTTAACAAGATATCACCACATGCCACATATCAACTTTGCTAATATATATTTCTTCATATATATATATATATATATATATATATATATATATATATATATGAAGAAATATAGTCTTAAAGTGTGGTATTTTTATGGGATAAAGTGCTCAATATCAGATAGAGCGTGTGTAAATATAAACGTGAGCACTTAGAGGCGACAGTCTATTTCATGCTAGATGCAATCGTCAGGCAACTAGTGCTGTTATTTTTCTCGGCTATTTATATATAACCGAGGAAATATAAATAGCCGAGAAAAATAACAGCACTAGTTGCCTGACGATTGCATCTAGCATGAAACAGACTGTCGCCTCTAAGTGATGACTTCTATGTTCACTTTTATATATATATATATATATATATATATATATATATATATATATATATATATATTTATATAAATATATATTATATATATATTTAATATATATCATATATTTATATCACTATATATATGATATATATTAACAGCTCAATTCAATATATATATGTTATATATCAAAGATATATAAATATATCATATATATATATATATTCATATAAATATATATCATATATATATATGTGTGCGTGTTTTGAACGATCAAAATATTAAAAATTAAAAATTTCAGACACATTGGGTTGAATATTAACATTTTTTGTTTTATTATTTCAATTACGTTTCTCGACTAGTTTCGTCCAGCATGGCCACTATCAGGAGTGATGTGGACCCGAAGTAGGGGCCACGGAGGAAAACACGGATTAGAGGTAAGAGAGAGATATTAAACAGAAAAGTTACAAAGAATAGTGTAAGAGTAAGCAGAGTTCACTATCCAGTAGTGTCCGATATTGGTATCGTACGCGGTTGCGCATTACTGGTGCTACTCCCATGATACTACCATTCACATAATAATATAGTACTGGGAGAGTCAATGATGTAGGAAAGTATCGGTCTCACAATAAGGAGAAAACAAATCCCTGCTTGTTAGTACCAGTGAACTACAGGAGTGAATGAACGTTATCTGTAGTTTTAATTTGTTTTTTTTCTATTGTTAATTTTGGCCAGTCCTTGTGTTGGTCAAACGGCCTCTTTCAAGTTGTTTTTAAGATAGAGGATAGGAGATTCCTGACTTTACGAATTCCCTCTTTGGTCATGTTTATAGTTTTATTTGTTGCTGGGAATAGGATGTATCTGTTAAGAGTATGTTATCTTTTAGTTCTTTGGGAGTGTGTGAGATGTGTGTATGTGCATATATTAGTATGAATGTGTGTATAAGTGTGAGACTTCAATACCTCTACAAGCATCTCTATCTTGTGTGGGTAAGAAACGTGGATAGATCTTGATTTATAGGGTTAGTTATTAATTCTATCTATGTTGTTAAAATTGTGATTAATCCCGTCTGGATGGGGTGCCTTGAGGAGCACAATCCATTTGTCTTCATATTTCTCTACTGTTTTTCTAAGGTTATCTTTTCTGTCTATTTCTATTTTTTCAATTAAAGTGAATTTTGCATGGCTTTTAAAATCATGGTTTTCTCGGTGGAAATGTTGTTCTACAGTCAATAATCTTTCGTTGAGACTCTGGCATAGTGTGCATTATATATATATATATATATATATATATATATATATATATATATAGTGAGAGAGAGATAGATAGATAGATAGATATATGTATACACACACACGCGCGTGTACACACAGACAACAACAACACACACACACACACACACACACACACACATATATATATATATATATATATATATGTATATGCTTAAAAATATATCGCCACATGCCACATCTCAACTACGCTTAAAAAATATCAGCACGGCAGATTTGCTTATCCACTGCCTGAACATAATCAGTTCGGTAGGATCCTTAAGGCTCTATTCATGACAGGGAGTTGTTAGTGGCATCATGGTCGGATATCGAGGGAGTAGTTCCTTTAAGAGTGAAGGATGAGGCAGCCGCGGTGACATGGCATTGACATCTAATTACTTGGAGACATAAATGTATTTCTAACCTGTTCCTGCTTGCAAGATTATGCGCCGCTTTTATCAAAACCTGTCACCATATTGTATTTTTTTTTTTTCAATAATCTTTACTCTGTACAAATCCCAACAACCACTCGTGGTAGAGTGTTTCAGAGTAAGAGGCTGGAAGATAGCGGTTAAGCCAAGAACTGACTAGTTTAAGATTGTTGTGATTGGGGAAACATCCTCTTGGGAATTGGTTAGACAAAATAGAGGTTCATGGCAAGAATCCGTTCAAGTGGAACATACATGTCACCAATGGAAGACAAAGAGAATGACAGTGGTTCGCTTCAATGTGCGTGGCATGGCTGCTCTTAGATCTGAAGGTTTAAACAGTTGGAACTAAGGAATGTACTTCGTCTGAAATTTTCCATGGAATTAGCAACAGAGCAACGAGAGACTTGCGATATTTCGCCTATGGAGAAAGGGGTTGTACTGTGGAAATGTATTAATCATCTGAAAGGACTCTATCTCGACTGGAAAAGGAAACCTTGGGAGCTTTGTCCATATATGGAAGCAGTGCACCATTTCTGACCTAATCTTGAGGAGTCAGGTATTTATTGCAGAGAAATAGTGTAACGACCATTTTTCCAACATCTTTACCAATGGATCATATGTAAGTGTTCCACTTGAGCTCTAGGTTGAGCTAAATTCCCAAGAGGTGATCAAGGCAAAGGGGCCTCCCTCAGAGTACACCGCTTCATTGCTATCAGTGAAAATTCAGGGTCCGTTCGCTGATGATGGGACGTTACTAGTTTGGTATTCGAGGCATTGAATTTGATCATCCAATCTTTCACCCACTGCGGTGTTAGAGATAGATCAGAGGAGAGATCTGTTGCCAGGCGCTAGAGTTTGAAATGCTTGGTCTAACCTTATCAGGCTTACGGTCACATCACATTGAAACATCAATCTCGCCCCTTACGATCACCGGAGTTAAGCAACGTTTATTTAATGCGGACTGTTTATTTTATATGATAATAACTTCTAGGGTTTTGAGTTTTTCCTTGCATTGTAGGGTATTTTGATATTGGGCACTAATATTTGACATGTTGATAGATGTATTTTGGTAGTTCCTACTGCTCTGGTCGATGTTTGCATGGACTCAGTTTCGACAGGTGACAGGTTACTCTACGAGGGAGTGTGATACATGTGTGCCCTATGTAAGTATTCAATGCTTTTTATTATTATTAATGTTGGAGATGCATTCTCCCAGGGGGCATGGGAATTCATAGAGAACATTGTTTTTACGTAGGCTGAGATTTAAGTACCGGTTTTCACCATTCCGTGTCATATATATTAGGGGACTGATATTACATAACAGGTCAACACCCTTTTCTTCATGTCTAACGAGATGTTTATGTTTCTTTACCAACCCCGTTCTAGGAAAAACGAATCATGGTTTCATGCATTCCTGGAAGGAAGACGTTGTTCAATGAAGAACCAGAATAAGACTGACTTATATCACTGACTCATTTATTTAAGAAGAATGAACATCATCAGTTCAGGAGACAGATATTCTAAAACATTCTAACCGATTGTAGTAACCTTGCCCCTATACGCTGGACATCTTATGACATGACTAGTCTAGTGAACCATTTCATGGTTTTATGACATGTCTCGAGTAGAGGACTTTTTCAAAATATTATGACCTGACTAGTCTAAAAGAATGTTAGAGATTCTATGACATGACTAGTCTAGACGACATTTTAAAGATTCTATGACATTAGTCTAGAGGACGTTTTCAAGATTATATGATATGACTAGTCTTCTTTATACTTTTTGCTTAATACTTACAAAGAAGATTTCTTTATTGCAATGCACCTCCAGATTGCGATATCAAACTTTCTGTCCACTTGTTAAAACAATTCCCAGACTTTCGTACATACTTGATTTTAGCATCGTAGTTCATATCCTGGGATTTTCCTCTTGATGACAATCATAAATTGTCTTACAATTGTTGTTTAATCATTCCTTCTCGCATTCGTCTTTGGGGTTTCAGAAGTTTGCTTTCTCTGCCTTTTATTATATATTTCCCGGATAATAAAACACAACAATTGATAACATTTTCAAGCACATTTATAAAATGATTTATTCATCTGGGATTGTAAAATGTAACATATATTTTGTCCGGTTTTTAAAACAGTGTAAAATGGCATTGGATTAAATGTCTTTGCCAAGCGTCTTAGCTATCAATAAACTATATTAAAATATTGGATAAAATGTATAAAAATATGAAGAAAAATTAAAATTATAGATATCTATTTTATTTTGATTGATTGCAGAACAAAGAACAAAGGAAAAAACATAAGAAATAGCAAAAACGAAAAATGATAGGAAAATATTTAAAAATAATTACAGATTAAAATATTAATAAATAACATTTTTAAGATTAAAATATTATTATATTAACAAAGAGACTATGAAGACATTTCCTTACAGTAATTGACTCATAGTGTAACTTTTAAAGATAATATCAAATGTATCCTTTAACTATTGAATTAAATTTTCCCGCTTCTTTGCTTCCCAATCAAAGTTGATCTTCAAACATTTAAATGCAATTTCAATCGTTATCTTATATGTTCTTAATTCCTGTTCTATTATTCTTGTCTCTCATTAATCGTGTTTCCTTTTCCTCGTACTCAGTAACCCCTTCCGTCTTAGTGTATTTATTGCGATGCCTGGGGTGAAATGTTTAAAAAAATACGTAAAAATAGTACAGGTGAAATGAGAGGAAAAATGGCGTAACTAAATTTGACATCTCATCATAATTCTTCATCTACGTGTCGTGTCCTTTCAGAACATGGATAATCATGGCTCTCTACAACTTCCTGTTCTTTATCGTTCTTATTAAATTTTCTTTCGCTATTTCTTCTAATTCCTATTCTGCTAACCATTTACACAAATTCGTTAGGTAAGTCATTGCCTGTTATTCATCTCTCTCCCTCTTGTCTTCAATATGTCTTGTAAGTTTCATATTTTCTAAGCCGTCTTAATTATTCGGCAGAAATATCTCTGATTCCCTACTCATACAGACAGACACAAATCTTTACGCATTGATATTTACTAAGCACTGTTTTTTTTTATTTCGGACATAGCTAACTATGGAATACATTATGCGAACGGACAATAAGTTAGAATGAAGTCCGACTGTCACTATGTTAAGCATTACTGTTCAGGAGATTCGCTTAAGCCAATCTCTTACACTTGTTTTAGTGTGTGACAAAAACTTTGCTCCATTAAAAAAACAAAAAACAAAAAAAGGATAATTTTTGAATTTCTCTTTAATTTCTACTCTCATCCAGTGATGCTTATGGCAGAAGCAACTTCTTTCATTAACGTCTGCCTGAATATCTCAATTATATTTCACACTGTAATGTCCTCGTTTCATTTCTCAAGTGCATTGTATTTAATAATATAAACGAACGCAAGGTCATATAAAGAGAGACAAAAAAAAGTAAAAACAAAACCTAGAAATTAATAAAACTAATTTTAAAATTAATCTATTAAAATTAATAAATCCTAGAAATTATTAAAAAAATTAAGATAGTTCCTGGTTAAAAGTAATCGAACATCACCGGAAAACATTTATGCGAGACGGAATATAAAAAATACATTAACCCGATATCCCGATGGAACTTATTATATTAGAAATAGTTTGTGGATTCCTCGAGGTGCTGTAAATTTTTAGCAAGCGTGTCTCGCTAGAACAATTACGACTGTGTAGTGAGTTTGATTCTCACTGGGTGCTCCATACTTTCGGCCTTTTGCCACATCTGAGTTACGCTTGGAAAATCATTTGGCCATTCCGACGTGGTGTAATGGTTAGCAAGCTTGACTCGCTATAACAATTACGACTGAATAATGAGCCTGATCCTCACTGGGTGCTCAATACTTTCGGCCTTGTGCCACATCTAAGTAACGCTTAGAAAATCATTTGGCCATTCCGACGTGGTGTAATGGTCAGCAAGCTTGTCTTGCTATATCAATTACGACTGTGTAGTGAGTTTGATTCTCACTGGGTGCTCCATATTTTCGGCCTTGTGCCACATCTAAATTACGCTTAGAAAATCATTTGGCTATTCCGACTTGGTGTAATGGTTAACAAACTTGTGTCGCTAGATGAACTACGACTGAATAGTGAGTCTGATCCTCACTGGGTGCTCAATACTTTCGGCCTTGTGCCACATCTAAGTTACGATTAGAAAGTCATTCGGCCATTCACATGTGGTGTAATGGTTAGCAAGCTTGTCTCGCTAGATCAATTACGACTGACTAGTGAGTTTGTTCCTCACTGGGTGCCCCATACTTCGGCCTTGTGCCCCATCTATGCTACGCTTGGGAAACTACTATTAGGAATAGTTCGTGTCGCACTACCCATCATATTAACCAATATTTTAAACCGAATCCTTGATACAATTATCTCCTCGCATATAAAATAATCTCTGGTGATATTTTAAATAAATTAAAATGCATACACATAAAAGACAAATATATGATTAGTTTAGATATAAAATCTTTATATGCAAATCTTCCTGTAAAGAAATGACCACGTTTACTAAAAAATAATAAAATTATCTCTTTTGCACATAAGATCATTGAGATGTACCTTGTAATCACTCATCAATGTTTTTCCCCCTCGATAACAATTTCTATAGATAAAAAAATTGGCTTGCCGGGTGGAGGTTCCTCATAGCGGCGATTTGTCCTTTCAAAAATATTTTTGTACAAAATTCTTCTTATTTCAGATAGGATTATTTACATTATTTACCTTATTCAGACTGTTATCCTCATCTTCATTGGCATATTCCCAAAGCTTCAGCCCTTGTACGTTCTGGCCTTCTTCATGTGATTGGAATTTCGATTCGAACCCTTTATTTCGTTCACAGGGGTAGATTCTTCGAGTCCCACGTCCCATGCCTCTCCCGTATGTCTCAGCTATTTGCATTAAATAACCCATAGAGGTTTATATGCCACCTAACAAAATCATCCAAGCAAGCAACCAACGTCAAATACTCTTTCAGGACATTAGTCCATATAATATCGCATGATTTTTGTATTCCAATATATAACTTTAGTAAAACTACAACCTAAAATGCATTTATCACCGCGGCTAGTAATCATGTCACTACAAATATGTATATGTAAAAATGCTGAGTTTTATCTACCATGTATTCCACTGTGAAGACAGAATAACATATATCAAATTTTCTTTATTATAAAGGTCCCCCAAATTTAAATTTAAATTTCGGCAATAAATGACCCCTAAAGGAGTTGATGTGCCGTTAAACAAAGACATCAGTCAATCAACAAGCCAACGTATTTGCCTTCTTAGAATCAGAAATCGACAATTGAAATTTCTGGAATACACAACGAAGAAAGAAGGTTTGGAGTTATTGACAGCCACAGTAAAAAAAAATAATTGAAAGGTGAGTAAAATAAACCTAACTTGCTTGCGTATATGGATGATAGGATAAAGATGAAAAGAAATTTCCAGGGGTCAAAGGAGTACGCGGATAGGAAGTTGTAGAGACCCGATACTCTGCCCGTACCAAACAAGCTGACGTAGACAAAAACCGTACCCACCAGTGGCTACGTAGTGCAGGGTTGAAAGGTGAAACTGAAGGTTTTATCATTGCTGCACAAGACCAATGCTTGTTAACTAGGAATTATCAAGCACATATACTAAAATACTGTGTTAGCCCAAGATGCAGATTCTGTGACAAATATCCAGAAACCATTGATCATCTTATATCAGGTTGCACGATATTGGCACCCACTGAATATAAAACCCGGCATGACAGAGTGGGCCAATATCTGCACTGGAAAATTTGCAACTCCTATGGGAAGGAAACTGGTACGAACACCACCCTGACCCGGTTACGGAGATAGGGCCTCTTACAATTCTATGGGACTACACAATACACACTGACAGAACTATCAAAGCCAACCGCCCAGACATTGTTATTAAAGACCACAAACAAAATAAATGCCTCCTTATTGATATGGCAGTCCCTGCAGACTGCAATGTATCTTTGAAGATATTCGAAAAACTATCAAAATACAAGGACCTTGAAATAGAAATCTCAAAAATGTGGCACATGGGAACATCAACAATTCCTGTTGTAGTTGGAGCCCTTGGACTGGTTGGAAAAGATTCCAGTAGGCTGATTGAAGGGATCCCTGGAAGTCCATGCCTCAAAGAGATACAAAAAATTGTTCTGACAAGTACAGCCCACACTTTACGAAGGGCTTTATCTATGTAATTATTTTTTTATTTTATTTTTATTTTTTTATTTTTATTTTTTGCAGTGGAAAGTGTCATGATGCCATTTCTAACTTTAGGTCCCTGGGCGGGACCCGGAAAGAAATGTGTAAACGCCAGATATCCAAGGAAATAATAATAATAATAATAATAATAATAATAATGCTCTTTCTAACATTGGGTCTCTGGTTGGGAGCCGGAGGGAAATGTGTATATAACAGATATCAAAGGAAATAATAATAATAATAATAATAATAATAATAATAATAATAATAATAATAATAATAATACCCTTTCTAACCTTAAGTCTTTGGTTGGGAGCCGGGAGAAAATGTGTATACAACAGAAATCAAAGCAAAATAATAATAAAAATAAAAATAATAATAAAAATGCACTTTCTAACCTTAGGTCTCTGTTTGGGAACCGGAAGGAAATGTGTATACAACAGATATCAATGGAAATAATAATAATAATAATAATAATAATAATAATAATAATAATAATAATAATAATTAGTTCAACTAGAAGTCACAAATCTACAACAATTGGTTTTAGAATATATAGAAGACTGGATGATGATCTGTGCCAAAGAATATGAAAGATATAAGAAACCTTATTCAGTAATAAAAGAAGCCAAAATATTCAAATAGGGAATTTCACGTGGGTGAAGAAGTGCAATTAAATCATAATACACCTACTGTAGCGACAGAGAACACCTAAAAAGAAAACAAATTTAATGGACCACCTACAAAAACGGTAGCAAGATAACCCTCTTCATTGTCAGTACCCTACCAGTGTTAAACAAGCTGATGTAGACGTACCTCATCTGAGGTTGAGTAGTGCAGGGTTAAAAGCTGAAACAGAAGGTTTTATTTTTGTTGCACATGACAAATGCCTGCTATCTAGAAATTGCCAAGAATACATACTGAAAGAATTGTGTTAACCCGAAATGCAGATTCTTTGATAAATATCCAGAAACAATTGTTCATCATTCATCATGTTTAACGGTATAAGCACCTGCAGAATATAAAATTGGACATGACAGAGCCGGCCAATATCTGCACTGGCAAATCTGCAAGTTTTACGGAAAGGAAACTACAAGAGATTAGTATGAATACCACCCAAACACGGTTACAGAGATGGGACAAGTAACAATTTTATGAGACTTTGCAATACACACAGACGTAACAATCAAAGCTAATTGACCATAAATTCAGAATGAAAATCAAAAAAATGTGGCACATCTGGACACCAATAATTCCAGTTGTACTTGGATCCCTCGGCTTTTGGAAAAGTTTCCGAGAGACTCATCGAAGGGATTCCTGGAAGCCCATGCATTAAAGTAGTGTAAAATATTTTCCTCACAAATACAGATCCCGTATTATAAAGAGCTTTATCTATTTAAAATTTGTGAAATCTTAGGTTGTTTGAATTTTTATGTTATTTTTATTTTTTTATAAAAATGTCATGATGCCATTTCTGACCTTAGATAACAAATAGTGGTCAGGAATGAATTGAGTATGCAATAGAAATCAAAGTCTATAATAATAGTAATGATAATAATGATGATAATTGATATGTCCCGGAAAGGGATATATTTGATCGAAGTAGCTAAGTGGTTTTGGCTATTGTAACCAACTAGTACACGGTAGCAGTAATCAACTGGTTCTCATCGTAGTCGTAGGTAATATGGTTAGGCAATAAGTGTCGACCAATAGGATAGCCAATGGCGTAGTCCAATGGGCGTCGTCAGTCCTCATGACATGGTCTCTCCGTCACTCTGTATTTATGGTTGATATCAGCCAATCATATTCCAGTCAGGGGGAACACAGGTGTATGCATATTCCATTATATCAATAATAATAATAATAATAATCTCATGTCAAAAAACGAGGGAATCAGCTGACCCGGCAAATTATAGGACAATGACATGTCTGTTAACAGTGTATAAATTAATCACGTCTGTCCTGACGAACCGTACTTACTCTTTTCTCGAAGCAAACAACATCCATCCACTTGAAGAGAAGGGATGCAGGAGAGGATTGTATGGTTTCAAAGATCGACTACTGATAAGCAAAATAATCCTGGAAAATTGCAGGAGGCGATGTTGAAATCTTAGCGCAGCATGGATACATTACAGTAAAGTGCCACACTCTTGGATCCTTAAGAGTTTTGAAAAGTCTCCCCCGTGATAGTAAATTTCCTTAACAGCATGGGAAGGTGGAAAACCACATTATACCTAAATCACACCAGAGACACTGCCATCTCCAACTGCCTGAATATTCGACATGGAATCATTCACCTGTCACCCCTTCTGTTTTGTTTATTCTTAACCCCACTTACGCATGAACTAAACAACAGTAGCTATGGTTACACACTAAAGAAAAAAAGTGTCCAAACACCTACTCTACATGGATGATCTCAAAGTCTTTGCCAAAGACGACAATGAGCTGGAGGGTCTTCTCAATAATATAAAATGTTTCAGTAACGATATAGGTATGGATTTCGGATTAGAGAAGAATGCAAAAGTAATATTTAAGGAAGAGAAAATTACAGAAACATACTCAATAGATTTAGATTTTGTCACAAAGATTAGGGAACTGGGACAAGAAGAAACCTATAGGTAGCTAGGAATTAGCAAACGAGATGGAATACAGTATACCCAATTGAAGGAAAAGGCAAGAAAAGAGTACTACATGCGTGTGCGCCTGGTACTGAATACCGAGCTGAATTCAAAAAACAGAAAATCAACCATAAACACCTTGGTTGTCCCTAAGGTGTAACAGTTTCAACATCCGTAACTGGACCATAGCTGACGTTAAGCGAATGGACGCCAAAACGAGAAAAATTCTCACCTGACACCGCATGCATCATCCCAAAGATGATGTTGATCATCTGAATGTGCTTAGATCCGAATGAGGCAGAGGATTAGTTCAACTAGATCTGTCTTACAAAATTAAAACAACTGGCCTTTAAAGATACCTGGAAACTACAGAAGACTGGATGATGATCTGTCAAAGAACATGAAAGTAGTAAGCGACTTTATTCAATAATAAAGGAAGGCCAAAATTTCCAAATGGAGACTCAAATAGGTGAAGAAATACAAGTAAAAGCACAATACTTTAAAAAGACATATGCAACTGACCAAATACAGAAACGATGGCAAGAAAACCGCTTCACGGTCAAAACTCTGCCCGTACCAAACAAGCTGATGTAGACAATCTAATCAGTAGCTACGTAGTGCAGGGTTAAAAGCTGAAACCAATTTTGTTTTATTCTTGCTGCACAGTACTAATGCTTACTGACTAGAAATTGTGTTAGCCAAAAATACAGGTTCTGTAATACATATCCAGAAACAATAGACAATCTTATATCAGGTTGCGCGGCATTAGCATTCAGTGAATATAAAATCCCGCATGACAGACTGGGCCAATTATCTGCAGTGGAAAATTTGCAACTTGAGAAATGTGTATAAACACCAACCAGCTCCGGTTACGGAGATAGAAACTGTAAAAATGTTATGGCACTTCACAATACACACAATCAAAGGTAATCGCGCAGACATCGTTATTAGAGAGCGCAAAGACAAAACGTGCCTCCTTATTGATATGACAGTGCCTACAGACTGCAATGTATCTTTGAAGATCTTCAAAAAACTATCAAAATACAAGGACCTTGAAATCGAAGTCTCAAAAGTATGGCACATGAGAACATCAATAATTACAGTTGTAGTTGGAGCCCTCGTAATGATTGGAAATGGTTCCAATAAACTCATTCAAGTGATTCCTGGTTGCCCATGCCTTAAAGAAATACAAAAATGTTTTTCTCATGAGTACAATCCACACTTTACGAAGGGCTTTATCTATGTATAATATGTTTGATTTGTCTTTCAAACTTGCTCAGTGGAAAATGTCATTATACCATTTCTGATCTTAGGTCTCTGGTGGGAACCCAGAAAGAAATGAGTACACAGCAGAATTTAAAGGAAATAAAATAATAATAATAATAATAATAATAATAATAATAATAATAATAATAATAATAATAATAAATACTCTGAATTAAAATTACAAAATGGAGATACACAAACTAAACAAATGCAAAATTTAAAATATCGAGGAAGTGTTTTAACAGCGGATGATAAATGCGATACAGAAATTAAAAAGATGCCTTTCAACATTTAAGCAAAGTATTAAGCAACAGGAAAATATCGTTGGAAACAAAAAAGAACACAAAATTGCTATGAATTATTAGTATTCCTATCTGGCAATGAATGCTGACCCATCTCATCACGGATAGACAAAGGACTTGAAACAATAGACATGCCGTTCTACAGGAGGATACTGAGAATACCATAGACTGAATACGTGTGCGATGTTCTAGAGACATTAGAAAGAAAAATACACTTATGGCCATCATAAAAATGAAGCAGTTAAAATTTCAGGAGTTAAGAAAGTCCTGCAAAAATAACGGATATATTAGAGACCAAACGCACAGAGGACAGCAGCGGGTAACTTGCTTGTGCAAATGGTCGACACAACAAAGATTAAGAAAATTTGTCAAAAGACAAAATTTTACAAAGACCTGAAATAATAGAGGCCCATGCTCGCCAACGTCCTAAAGAGACAAAGAAGAAAAAGAAGAATGAGGTTGTGTAAATGGTTGGTACAACAGGATTTAGTAGATATAGCAAAATAAAAAAAAGACTACTAAGGACTACAAAGGAAAGGAAATTGTGGAGAGCAATGATTGCTCACGCCTTGAAGGGATACGTCACTTAGAAAAAAGAGAAGAACGAGCTTGTGTAAATGGTTAGCAGAACAGGGAATAGATGAGATAGTAAAAAGATAAAACTAAGTAAGAACTACAAATGACAGAAAATTGTGGAGGGCCATGAGCGCCCACGCTCTGAAGGGACACGGCACATAAAAAAAGAGAAGAACGAACTTGTGTAAATGGTTGGCAGAACAGGGAATAGATGAGATAGTAAAAAGATAAAAGCCACTAAGAGCCACAAAGAAAAGAAAGTTGTGGAGAGCTGTGAGGTTAATGGTACATAGACAAATGTTAGGTTACATGGAACCCAACTGGCGCGTATGTTTTGTTGATTAGAGAATAGCTTTGTTTAAGATGACATTGCGAAACAATGGCAGAGAAAAAAAGGATAAAAATAGAAACATTTGAATATTCTTTTTGATGTTTTCTAATTTTCCTTATAAATACACATTTTGTGCATTGAATGTCAAATGTTTTATGCTCTTATAGCGATAAAAAGCAGTTCAAACATTAAATCTCAAGTAATAACGTTTTCTTATTGTTCAATGCAATTTTCTAAGCAGAAAAAATAACTTTTCTTTATGAGACGAAAGAAAGTCCCCGAAGCAAATTAAGTGCAGTTACTCATCATTTCAGTAATTAAAAGAAATCATGTCATTTGATATGTACTTCAGGACATGAGATACAATGATAATGCTAATACAGTAGAATCCCTGTAAACCGGTCTAAGAACTCCTTCCGGATATGAGGAATTGGTTAGAAAGTCCGGATATAAGGGTTTATGTATAGATTAAAATAAAAGAAGAGAAATCAGATTTAACATTTATTTTCAATGCTTTATAGTAAACAAAATAAGCTAGTGTTGAGTGAAATATAACGGAATTGATTTTTAAAAAAAGAAAGAAATAATGTGTTGTTAATGAAAATTCATTAAATTAAGTATGCCATGTATGCAAAACAAATAATGTAACGAGTTTCTTTTTTAATCGCTTTTGCATGATGATCCTTTCTCTTCTAATGTCATTCTCAACCTTTTCCGCATTTCATTTTGCTGTTGATCTTGAATTTTTTTTTTTACATCTAAGACACTAACTCTGCATGCATTATTGCAATTGTCATAGCTGAATGCTGGCTTTCTTTCCATAAAACTGACAACCTTTTCAATAGCTTTTTCAATTTTAGTTCAGGTTTCATCACACTCATGTTTTTATTTCCTTGCTCATTGTAACAGTTTCTATGGAAGATTTTATATCAAACAATGTTGACTTTCCTATGTTGAACTCAGCCATTAGTTACAATGAACTTTCACCAGCATCTAGTCAGTTTAAATCTTCCACTTTTTTAGATAACTCCAAAGTTGTTCTATTCCTCTTATTCCCTTCATCTTTTTCACCAATACAAGCCATTAGGACGAAATAAGCATAAGCAATTCTCCAAATTAAATTTCCTGAAAAATAGAAATTTTAAATCAATTACATATCATCCAAATAGTTCAAATATACACATCAAAATGATGTCCGGATTCTGGATGTGATTCACTCCAGATATGAGAGATTCTACTGTTTTAGACGAAGTAGTATGTAATGTCAACATCTTGATTATGTCATTAAAATGTATCATTACAACACGCAGACTTGAAAAGGAAGGAATAATAATAATAATAATAATAATAATAATAATAATAATAATAAAGTATAAAAATCAAAGAATAAAGTAAAACCAAAAGTAACAAAGAAATACATATCAATCAGACAGTTTAAATAGGTGATTTCAAAAGTTAAGAAAACACAGTGCTTACCTATGAAGACGCATCAAGAGCAGAATCTATAACATCCTTATGCAAATTAATTGAAACAAAACGAATAATTCCGTTGTTATTTAATTTTTCGTATTTTTCCAATGAAACATGACCCAGTGCACATATTAGCACTGCTGATGTCCATTCCACGAAGTAGTCCCTTGCAGATTGACCACAGATTCTCGATTGGATTTTAAATCAGGAGAATTCCTGGGCTAATCTATAGTTCTTTGATTTGCTTACTGATAAGGTTTGCCAGTGTGTTCGTGCATCGTTGCAATTTTCGTACGCTTCCTTGGAGTAACGTCGATCGCAGACAATATATATATATATATATATATATATATATATATATATATATATATATATATATATATTCTTTTTCACGCTGTCACATGATAAAAATCTTCGCCCTGCACGTGATAACATCATCGCGTCTTTTGAATTTAAAAGAATTTTAACGTTTATTTAGTTTGTAAAAAAGTAGCAACATGATTACGCTACAAGATAATTGGCAAATGTTTCTTTAAAAAAATTTTGACTAAATATATTGACCCTGAAGATGAATAATGATGTTCGAAAGCGCTAGGTCATCGTATGGACAATACATATTTCGAAATCATTTTCAAATAAAAAGTCTCATTAGAGAATATGAGAAAATTCAAAAGAAAATATGCAAGACTATGTTGTCTTTAACATTCAATACTACATGTTTAAAAGAAAAGTTTCTGCCAAATTACACACATATATATATATATATATATATATATATATATATATATATATATATATATATATATATATATATGTGTGTGTGTGCGTGTGTGTGTGTGTGCTTGGAACAAAAAATATTAAAAACTAAAATTTTTAGACACACTGGATTGTATATTAATATTTTTTGTCTTATTATTTAAATCAGTTTTCTCGACTAGTTTCGACCAGCAATGACATCATCAGGAGAAAAAAAATTCCAGCTTGTTGGTAGCAGTGAACAACGGAAGAGAATGGCTGTTTCTGAAGAAAGAGAACTTTATCTGTAGTTTTCATGTGTTTTTTATAGTTAATTTTGGTCAATCCTTGTGTTTGTTAAACTACCTCTTTCAAGTTGTTTTTAAGATAGAAGATGGGAGATTCCTGACTTTAAGAATGGGATGTGTGTTTAGTATATGTTACCTTTTAGTTCTTAGGGAGGTTGTGGGATGTGTGCATGTGCATATATTAGTATGAGTGCGTGTATTTGTGTGAAACCTCAACACCTCTGTAACCCCCCCCATATATATATATATATATATATATATAAAAGGCTAAAACACTAAATTTCATGGTTATAATTTATTACATTGGGATCGTAATCATGATCCAATTCATCAGACCTACAAATTCAAAAAGAAATTGGAAAATATAACTCCGGGTATAAAAAAAATAAAACTATTCAACTTTTTAGATATCACCCTCAACCTTTTAAGCCTTTCCATAAAGTTGATCAGACACCTTTATACATCAATGTCCACTCTAGCCACCCGAAATCTGTAATAGATCACATCCCCCAAACTGTAAATACTAGAATAAATAGATCTAGCTAGAAAATCTTTAATGAAAATAAACGTACATACAAGCAGGCTTTCGAAAATATTGATTGTCAACAGGAATTAAACTATGACGAAGAACTAGAAAATCATAGTAATAATAGATCTAAAAAGAGAAAGAGGAAAGTAATATGGTTAACCCACCGTAATGCAGGCTTTCCAAAATTGATATAGGAAGTTTCTTCCTAAGTTTAATAGACAAGAACTTTCATAGTAAATATCCACTATATAAAATTTTCAATAGGAAGACACTGACAATTAGTTATTCAATGTAAGTAATTTGGAAAAAGTTATATCTTCCCACAATTGTAAAATACTTAAGAACTAACCTTATTATCGAAACTCGATCTATGAGCCCCACCTACAATTGTAGGAGTAGAGATAATTGTCCAATCGAGGGAAAATGTATGTATGAGAATGTAATATATGAAGCTACAATCTTCCCCGAAAATATATTAGCTAGAAAAAAGTTACATAGGTATATCCGCTGGTAATTGGAAGCAGCGTCTGTACAACAATAGACGCTCTTTTAAATATCGATGGCTAAAAAAATAAAACTTCCTTATCCAAACACTACTGGGATCTGTTGGACAAGGAATTAACCCCGCATTTCGAATGGAAATTCTTATCAAGAGCAAGAACCCCTAATAACTTCCGCGATGGGTGTGATCTATGCATTGGAGAAAAAAAAATTATTATTAAAGATAAAATTCCAGATGAGTTGTGAATCTTCGTAGTGAGATCATTTCCAAATGGAGACATAAAAACAGTTTAAAGCATAAACACGGTTTTATAACGTGTTGTTACCTATAACAGTTCGATCTTGGATCATTAACATCGGACATGACATTTAAATGGAATGGCTTATAATTACCTATATATTTAATAGTCTGTGTTTATGTGGTGCTCGACATATTTTTTATCATTTGTGTTAGCAAACTTTATTCATGTGTTGGTATATGTGTATGCGGGTATGTAGGTAAACAGTTTTCCTAGATAACTGATATTCAAAATCTGATAGTTTTCTGATATTTTTAGATACCTAGGCATATATGTAGACTTAATAGATATATACGCGTTAATCACTCCGTGTGTTTTTTTTTAATATTGTTAGCGTTTTCTTCCTCAGTAGTTTTTTTAAGTTCAAATTAGTTTAATTCTACCCATCTATTTTTATATGTTAAATGTATGTATGGATGGATGTGTGTTTTTTACCTCTTATTTTTACCTTTTATATATATATATATATATATATATATATATATATATATATATATATATATATATATATATATATATACGTTGTATATTTGTTTACATGAGTGTGTGTATGCATATGTATGGATGTGTGTAAGGTTTTATGTATATGTGTTTGTGTGCACATATATGTATGTCTATGTGTATTTGTGTGTATGTGTATGTGTATATGTATACATGAGTGTATGTGTATTTATATATATGTGCACACATATATGTATATGTATGTATGTACGAGCATGTATAGATATGTTGTTGTGTATGTGTGCGTATACGTATGTGTTTTTGGGTATATAAATAGTAGGTCTTTACTAGATTAAATATTCTTTAAATCTTTTTATATATTTAGGTTTAATCTGTAACCTGTAGATGATATTACTTGCTTGGTCTAATTATTCTTGATTACACATAAGTTCTATTATAAATGCCCTCGTTTTTAGGTTGCGCCCCCACTTTTTTTTCCTCTGTCTCATCTTCTCTTTTCTTGTATACATAAGGTTAGTGATGCAAAGCAGACGGAAAAATTTCACAAATACATCGGCAGTATGAGTTGTCTAAGTTTAGATCATATCGTTTTTTATTATGCGTAGTGTATGCACACGTTTCCAGTGTCTGTTTTTTAATTTTAATTTAGGTCAGCGATTCGGTAGCGAATTATGCATCTGGCGGTAATTCATATTTCTCTGTTTCTCACTCATTTAAACCGTTATTTAACTCCTCTCTTTAAAACTTCTCTCTGTTAAATTTTGACCCCCTCCTTCACCTTTAGGCCTTCATGTTCTTCTTTCTTTTATTACACCTCTCTCTTTCATACATTTCCCTCTCACACATGTTTCCAACATAAACTCTCAATAAAATTTTGTTTTTTATACCCGGAGATATATTTTCCGATTTCTTTTTGAATTTGTAGGTCTTATGAACTGGATCGTCATTACGATTCCAATGTAATAAATTATAACCATGGAATACTATTTTTTGAGCCTTATATATTATATTCTTACTCTGTACTGGACATTGAGTTTGTTATTGTCCAAGTTCCTTGTACCACGGTGATGGTCCAAGGTAGAACCAATGAAGAATAACTCGAACACAGGTATGGAATAACACAGATATATTACAAACAGAAATATGTACAAAGAAGTAGAAGTATTAGTAATGACTATCAGATTTGGTTAGAGTGAACTATGTTGTCTCGACAAGTATCACTATTCCAATGTTCTTACAGCAATCGTCTGACTCGACTCAGTGACTGTGACGATGTTCAACAACACGCCCACGTGTGTCGAATGTGGCACAAGGCCGGTTTAATGTGGGCTCACCGAGCCCGTAGGCTCGGCCCCAAAATGCCCGTAGAACCCGTATAAACGGGATCGGATTGGTCAACCTCCCCGAACGAGGCTCTGCTCTTCGGCGGAGCCTCGTCCGGGTTCCTCTCTGCCCAGAGGCAGAGAGTTCGACCGTCTAGCCGAGTCGTCCAAAAAGACTGACTCTGACTGTGACTGTTGCCCCCTCTTGTGGCGCAGTATTTATGATGTCCGGAATAGTCCATTATTATTATGGGTAATTTCCCATAACAGAGTTCTACCTGGATTCTATCGTCTTGGGAATTTGTTTATATATATATATATATATATATATATATATATATATATATATATATATATACATTGACAACTAATATTATCGATATATATATATATATATATATATATATATATATATATATATATATATATATATATACATGTGTGTGTGTGTGCGTGTGTGTGTCTGTGTGTGTGTGTACAAAATTTGGAAAACTTCTATTTTGACAGAAGGATCTGTGTTATTAGACGTACGCTAAGAATATAGCCAAACATTTTGTCACGTTAGGAGTCGACCGTAGTCAATGCGGACGATCCTTTACTTAGCTGCATATTATGTGCTTCGCCAGGGCTATATACAGATATGAATTCAGAGTTTTCCTTCTTCTAGATCGGCTGCACCCAACGCTATAGAACCCAATCTTTCCTGCTATTTAAACATAGCCGGGGAGGGGGAGAAGAGATGGATTCATATCTTTCCCAAATTATTAGTACTATTAATGTAGATATGATGAACTCGACTGGAATGTCACGCTAATGTAGATATTATTCAAGCAAAATTCTTTTTTCTCATGACATCGATTCATCGGTGAAACATAAGAAAATTCCGTCGAACTCGCAGAAAAATACATGCACACACATTCATATATAAGTACACACACACACACACACACACACACACACACACACACACACACACACACACACACACACATATATATATATATATATATATATTTTCACCTATCAATGTCCACATTTTCCAGTTAAACAGGTCATGCAGATTTCTTTCCTTGGATTTGTAGGTGCGACTTCTAATGGCTAATGGCTAATGACATGTTTGGCCGTAGCAGGAATCGTAATATAATAATAATAATAATAATAATAATAATAATAATAATAATAATTGTCGTCTAATGATGTTTCTATCTTTCTATCTATCTATCTAGCTAGCTATCTCATTTACTATAAAAAGATAAAAACATGTAAACCTAATTAGTTGTAATAACCCGTGAGCACAAAAATCTGCCCTGTAAAAATAAATATAATCCTTATTCCCTCTGGGAGACAGAAGATCAAAATATCAACAATCAGAAAAACAGCATGACATTCTTACATACGCCCAACATGCACCAGGTTTCACGGAGGCTGACTTGCCACTTAGTGCAATGCGTTCACATATCGATCAGCACATTACAACCAATATACAACTATTAACATAAGGCAAGTATCAGTGATGACACCAAAATACAATGCATCACTTAATGCAAGGAAAGGCTCACAATTTTAGAATCTATTCTTATACTTAAAGAAAAAAAGCAACCAAACAAATGACTTTCCACCTTCGCACATAGAGTTTTCGGTAATCGTGATGAACGGATGCCCCGCACTGTGAACGCCTATTGAGATTTACTCAAAAGCAGCCCTCAAGTGGAACTCGAGCATAAGATCCAACTCTAAAGATGCTGAGAAAAAGTTCAGTTCCCTGTACAGCCTCAGCAATTATCTGACTTCCTCTATTACCCTTTAGCTTTACAAGAGCCTGATCGGGCCGAAAATGGAGACATGCTGTCATATTTGGGCCGGGGTTGCTCAGTCTTCACTTTCTACTTTTGACAGAGCCCAAAATCGCCATACTTTGTAAATTGTGGCGAACAACCCTCATTCCCTTTGTATGTCTCCAGATCAGACGTAAGATCGACTCAAACAGCTTTTTCCTACGAACCACTGCTTTGCGGAATAGATTCCCAAGAGGTTGTTTCCCCGGTGACTATAATCTTAATCTGCTCAATTTTAGTGTTAACCATTATCTTCCACATATATCCGCATAAGCTTGGCACCTCAATGTGGTGTAATGGTTAGAAAGCTTGTCTTGCTAGATCAGTTACGACTGAGTAGTGAGTTCGATCCTCACTGGGTGCCCTATACTTTCGGCATTGTGCCACATCTAAGCTGTGCTTAGAAAATCACTATCCGCATAAGCTGTATGTCTTTCTCTGGAATTCTGTACCTCGAGGAACCTTTTAATGGCTTAACATTACTGTAAAAATAACATACTTTAAAGGAAATATCTTTCAACACAGGTGACGGTACCTTGAAGTGTGTATAAAAATTTCCATATGCATAATAATAAACAAATTAAAAATATAGCATATAAAAAAAAAGTACTCATATTATTTGATACATCATTTCCGGTATGATCTCGTTCATTTTAACATTTCTTCGGATTGATTCAAATTTTCAACTCTGTTTAAAATGCCAGGTTGTAGTCAACTAAATCATGCTTACTTTACTGACAGGGCGATCGAAAGCACTTAAAAATACACAACAGGAAAATATGAACTTCGGACTATATATATATATAGTCCGAAGTTCATATTGATATATATATTGATATGGTGAATATATTTATACATTCGAAATTTGTAAAGAAAATAAACAGAATCACCTTTTCAGATGACTTTACGAAACTTGTTTAGATAATTAGGACAAATATAACTCACGCACAAACACACACACACACACACACACACACACAAATATATATATATATATATATATATATATATATATATATATATATATATACAGATGACTATACTCGTGTCGAAAAACCTTCGAATTCTTGATTTAACAATAGCCAAATCAACCTCGAAGGGAACAAAAGGTTTTAAAAAAGAAAGAGCCAGGAACATGAAAGTCTGTCGAAAATAATCGCACAGATACAGCTGACCCTGACGATCTGCCTAAGTGAAACCTTGGTAGGTTTGTCTGGCTCATTAGGTTTTGACTATATATATATATATATATATATATATATATATATATATATATATATATATAAAACTTATGATATTAGCACGGTAATTAGAATCGGCGTGTCGTGGACAAAATCCGAACGATCCTGTTTTGTTTAATTCACTTAATGAGCTTAAAAAATATATGAAGCCATCTGCTTCAAGAAGTCAATTGAATAGTAAAAGACTCTTGCCTTGTGTGGATGCCAGTCTAGTAGAAGGAAAACTTAAACCCGAGTAACTATCAAAGATTATGTTCTAGGATAAAACAGACTGTCACTAGAGAAAGTTGACACGTGTCTACTCTCCTTATATATATATATATATATATATATATATATATATATATATATATATATATATATATATATCCGGCACGTGCTTTCAGTAATAACTCGGCGTAAGTAACTTGTAACTTTTATTTAATAAAATGTCATCAAAGGATTTTTCAGTATATATAAGGATAGAAATATTCAAAAAGTTTATTTACAAATAATATTAGCCTATTTGGGCAGGAAATTCAATCTTCTCTCTTCCTTTGTAGCAAAAATATGTGTCCCTTTTATATAGAAAATGAAAGTAAGATCTTGTTCCATTTTCTAAAACCTTTCCTTTTCAATGGATATTAAAATAAGTGACGAGTCTTTGATTTGGAATTCTGTTCCTAGAGTTGCTCTTAATGTTTTTCAAAGCAGAAAACGACTTCTCCACAGAAACAGTCGTAGCAGAAATTGTCAAAATTAATTACAGCACTTCAGCCAACGTTTGGATCACTTCATTTTCAAATATAAAATAAAGCAAATGATTAGCAGATTTATTTAGAAAACACTTGTGCATTGTTCCAGTTAAATCCGCTTTCTGTCTTAAGACATCGAAAATGTTTCCGTAGTTCTTTTTTTAAAAATTTCAACTGCAACCTTATCAAATTGGCAAGCAAGATTTTGAAATTAATTTCCCTAACCTAATGAAATGAACTCTAAGTTTTTAAGATCAGCAAATATTGCTTTCAATATCTTCAGTATGTCATACGAAATGACACCACGAATTCTCATTCTTCGTTAATTGAACCATTTCTACGAGATTTTCATTGAAATAAGTTATTTTCTCTGCAATATTCTTCAAAGTTTACGTACAAGTCTTTGACATTTTTGCGCAGATCATCAAGTAAATTAATTGTTCCATTAACCCCTTAAATTCATTTTGGTTTGTATGATATTGAAAAAAGTGTCAGCTTTAACGAAAATTTGCTTATAGACCTTATGTTGAGCCTTTTGTTAACCTATCATGAAAACCATTGCTTCTCAGTAAAGTACCTGGATCGCGTAACATAGACAGAAAAAGGTTTAAGATAGCAGTGTGTAAATGAAACAGTGGTACCGTTTCTCTTTAACACCATTTAAATGAGATGCCATCATCTTTGTTTCATTGTACGTTTGAGCTACAAGTTTCTCAACACATTCGTATATCTGCAAATTATTATATATGCACTCTGTTACTCCTCCAACATTTCTGCCCTTAACAATTTGAGCCCTGACCACCGCTTTACCGGTGGAAGACAAAAAAATGATGTAATGCCCAGCCACCGGTTGAACGGTGTGTAAAAACTTGTAACTATTTTTATATCTACCGTGAAACATTACATACAAATTATTAGCGAATTTTGACTCAGGATCTCAAGAAGAAGGGTTAAAATCGTTCAGGAATGCAGGGCTTAAAGGGTTAAGAATGTCAAATCCTATAAAGACTTCTGTGATATCAGAGTCCAACACGTACTTCAATACTGTAGAACACTTGTGCTGTACATGAAATATCTCTTGTTTCATCCACTTCTATGGCAATGAATGAAACTCGAGCAATTTTTATTCAATTTTATTTTTTACAATCGTGACGACTGTTTCAGATCACGTCATTTTCTATCTACGAAAGGTCAGAAAAAATATTTAATTCTGCAAATTTTGCAGTATAGTTCAGTAACTCAACATAGTTTCCACGATTTAAAGATTATCTTTGTTCATTATCGCCGTGAGAAGCAAGTTCTTGTTTAATCAAAAGCAAGTAGCACAAATATGTTTTTAAATATATCTCTGTTCCCGGGAGTAGCCCGACAGGACAAGGTGCCCAACACTGTGGTCCTGTCTCGAGCAAGTTTGCCCAGCATATTCACAGCAGACTCCGATGATTAGGCCATGTCCACCACATGCCAGACGGCCACATCCGCAAAAGGAGAGCTGGCCTCTGGAAGGAGACCCGCCGGGAGGGCTACAGCTGCGGCACGCGATGTCGCGAGGCGCGACATGAAAACTCTGGACATCAACACAGAGTCCTGGGAGAGCCTGGCAGCCATACGAACCAAATGCAGAGGAACCCTGACCAAACGCCTGAAGTCAGAGGAGGAGAAGCTGACACAAGCCGCCACGGAAAGGCTTGCCCGCAGAAAGTAAAATGACAGCTCCAACAGACCAGAGACAGAACACACATGCGACCACTGCAACAGAGATTGTCACTCCCGCATCGGCCTCTACAGTAACAGATGTCGATTCCCCAGCCAAGCAGACAACTAGGACGCTAACCATGGTCAACCCTGACCGACGGAGGCCTACCATATCTCTGTTCTCTTTAAATTTTTATTGTGAATTTCATTGCTGACAGACTTCCGTTTCGACTTTTGGAGATACAAAATTTTTTCAATTATATTTCGCTTTCATAATTTGCTTCTGGTCGTTCGTATTTACTTAAAGCATTGGGGAAATTATTTAAATTACAATATCCATCTTTTACGCAGGCACCAATTGAGTTGGATCTTTTCTAATTGATCTCTTTAGCTCTAAGTTGAAATGATAATCACTTTTCTTCTTGTAACCTCCTGATCCAGTTTTTCTCTCTACTGTTCCTTCCTTTATAAACTTATTCATCGTTCTCTTGATGTTTCTTGAATGGACTTTGAAGATGCAAGCAAGAGTATGAATGCTGGTACGATTACTGAAGGCCTGAATGATCTTTTTCCTTTCACCATTACTCACTTGGGATGGCAGTGAGTCTAACACAAAATGATTTTAACCTATTCTCTTTCAAGCTGAATAGCTCAAAGTGTCCCCCAGTGGTTCTGATGACAAATTTATGACAAATAGTGTCACAGATGGCTAAAAGTCTTCTCTGAAAACTTGGAAAAAAGCAACTCAATTAGTTTAGTGTTTTTTTTTTTTAGATATTAAACATTTTGTGGAATGGAATATATATACAGTATGCAATGGGTAAATTGTCGGCATTTTATATGTTTAATTTCGCGTGTGCACAGTATAGTATGCTGAGTTCGTCACCGTCTGGGGGGAAAAGAGCACCATGGTGCAATTCACTCCGCAAGAAATTAGAAAACAGCATGCTGTACCGCTTGGCATTCGCACCGGAAACTACAATACGAACATTTCAGAGTGTTTCACTGTCAATCTTAGGACCTTGCAGAGGATTCATGAAGGGTTGAATGAGTCTAATGGTGATTATGAAGGTAGGATATCTCGGAAAACTCACTCTGATCGTTCTGATAAGAAAAGAATTCCTAAATTTGTTAGGAAGGGCCTCAGATTCGACACGGATGTCTACATCAAATGACTTGAAGAGATAGTGCTACCCTAGGTCAAGAGGGTGGCTGCTGAAAGACCCTATGTCTGGCAACAGAATACTGCACCATGCCACACAAAAAGGAGAACCCAGTCATGGCTGTCAGAAAATCTTTACAGCCACATCAACCTTTGCATCTGGTCACCTAACTCCCCAGACCTTAACCTGCTTGATTATTATGGGTGGGACGCAGTTCAGCGAGAGACCAACAAAACTCCTTGTATCACCAAAGATTAACTGAAGACAAGGATTATGACCGCCCAGAACTCGACAGAGTTTAAATACAATATATTCTATTAGTTATTTATATAATAGTATCAAAACCGCTATTTAGAGTTCATGCCACAACACAGTCATCAGGCGGGTGTTATCTTTTTGATTTAATTGTGTTAATAATACTAATCGTGCTAAGTATAGTCTATCTTATGTCCAAAACTACATGCACGGGGCAACCAAGTACAAACGTGTGAATGGAGTGGGTATGCGTTTCATTGGTCCCCGTTTCAAGAACGTGACATGTCAAGCAGAGTGCTGGGTATGATGATAAACAACATCCGGCAGCAAGGCCTCTGGTCATGAGTTTTTGAGGAGCATTGAACCACCTCTTCAAATACTGTTGTTTCTAGGTCCACCCTGACCAGGGACGGTAGTAGCATCTGTTAGGGTCCCAGCTATGGGCAAAAAATGGCCCCTCTAAGCAAAAAGAAAACACCATGAAAGTATAAAAATGCATTTCTAGAATAAAAATACCAGCATTGTATTATTATATAAAAAATACCAACAATACAAATACACTAACAACTTGTAGCGTTTAACCGTTTTAAATACTACCAAAGAACCAACTTACTTGATATAAAGCCATATTATATTCGAAAGTTTCTTAAAGCAAACTATTCCAAAATATAACTTCAACAAAACTACAACACAAAACGCGCCTCACCACCTTCAATTATGTCCACAGAAACATGTATATGCACACAATCAGAGTATCATCTACCATGTATTAAATTGTGAAATTAGAATAACATATTTTTATTACTTCAAAGCTCCCAAGAAAATTTAACTTCAGCATTAAATAATCCATAAGGATTTGATATGTCGTTAACTTGTCAAGCACATCACTGGCGCCATTGCGGAAACGTTGTCACCGCCGTCTGTGGTCAAATCCACTGTTTAGTCTCTGTAAAATGTCAGCAAGAATCGATGAATATTTGTGGGTGCAATGTTTTTTATTCATCATCAATTATTGAAAGAAATATAGGAGTCTCTGGATATTTTATGCACTTCAGGAATAACTGTCTGAAATCACAAACTAACCCTTGGGCATGGTTCACTTCATTTTCAATTCCTACAGTTGCACCCAATGAAGACAACAGACCACAGAATCCATGTTGATCAAGTCCTGCTTACGCAGCTCACACAACTACTGCGCTAATGAAAAATCTTAAAACAATATCTTTTCGAGCAAAATATTATTGTTGTCTATTTTCGTGTTACCGCCAAAATAGCCCTGGTACCTATTTTACCGGCACAACTAAAATAGCCTTGGTGTCTGTTTTACCGTGATCGACAAAATAGTCTTGGTGTCTATTTTATTGTTACCGCCAAAATAACCAAATATATATATATTACTCTCTAAAATGACGACGTGGGATTCTTGATTCGTTTTATCAACTCCCACGTCGTCATGTTAGAGGGTAATATATATATATATATATATATATATATATATATATATATATATATATATATATATATATATATATATATTACCCTCTAGCATGACGACGTGGGAGTTGATAAAAATCGTCATTTTAGAGGGTAATATATATATATATATATATATATATATATATATATATATATATATATATATATATATATATATATATATTACCCTCTAACATGACGACGTGGGAGTTGATAAAAAGAATGAGAAATAAAATGAAAGATTTTTTTTATTCTGGAGTCACCCAATAGGGATTGAGAATCGTTCATGACGGGTATGGAGTAATGTGTTTTAATGAATGTAAGTTTTTGTGGAAAAACTTACGATTTTGAGGATACGGAGGAGGGATAACGATTGACACCTGAATTTAACATGTTATGATTATTCTGTTCAGAGTACCATTCATGAAGAAGTTTGTTCTTGGAAAACAAAAGAATCTGAGTGGTACGTTCTCCTTATGATGAGAATACTGCGGAAATCAAGTTTATTCCACTCCGGGATTTGAATTCATTGCTACGTCTGCAGTTAGGAAAGTTAGTTCACTGTGTCGTGCAAGAAAATTGCTCCCACCAGAATCTGTCTTAGAGATTTATAAGTCTACAATTCGCTCATGCTTTTCTCTATCGTGTTTAGACTTTATGCTAGGTTGGCGGCAATGTTTCATCATTTAACATCTGAAATGCTTAGATATAACCGCAAGTTCTATGCTAACAGTTTCTTCTATCGCACTTCTTTTACACTTTTGCTTTCCAGTCAACTTTGATATTCAAAAAATTAAATGCAATGCCAATATGTCGTCTTAACACTTGGTATTTTATTGTACTATCTCCTTAAGAGAATTTCTTCTCATACTCTAACACTCAGTGACCCATTGCCTCTTTGTTGGGGTGAAATGATTAAACAAAAGGTAGCAATGAGTTAATTCTCTGTAAATGTCTGAAATAGTGAAAACAAACTAGCTCATTTGAAAATTTACCATAGAGATAGAAACAGAGTAAATTTTCTCTAATTTCTGGCATTCAGACATTCTTAATTAGGCTTTCATATCTGGCACTACGTTACACCATGAGTTGGCTTGCAGTATAGAAGCTCACGCCTCCGACAAATGCATCCAGTTTGTTGTTTTTGTGCCAAAAGTATTAGCATGACGTTTTGATTTATACAAAGGGTGCAAGTGTGACAGGTAGTCTTTGAGATAAATCCTTTGAACTGACAAATCCAAGTTCATCATTGTGCAAATAAATTTTGTATAAGGATTTTTGGTATTGGTTAAAAACAAATCGTTACATTCAGATTCCAATAAGGTGACGGTTCTGCGATGGTGCTGGGTGGCTACAGGTATTTCGGAAAAAAGGTTCTTCGTTGGAGAAGGTTATCTGAATAGTTTACAACCAAAATTGAATCGTGCTTCACTCAAATGCACAACAAGTGAGCAACGGCATTTTGGTAGGCAAATCGTTAGTATTCTGGGTAATGCCATTAAATATCATACACATGGTCGACGATATGAAATGAAAGAATGGTGTGATTCCAAATACATAGCAATTGTGAACATCCGTAAAACAAGAGACATAAAAACAAACTCCTGCTTAGAAAGGCAAACAGGAATTTGTTTTTATGTCTCTTGTTGTTTTACGGATGTTTCTTAGTCATCTGGAGGTAATTTCAGTTTAAATTAATAAATTAATTTAAATTTAAATTTATTACTCTTTAACTATCAATATTGATAGTAAAATGTTAAAATTAAAAATGTTTTTTTGATATTTAAACACTTAAGTCATCACCTAACATTAAATATTAACTGTGAAATTTAAGGAAAAATTTAAATAGGTATAAATATATGTAAAGATTTGAAAATATATGTGTAAGTATTGATATATGAATATACATAGGTACCTGTGTATATTGATGCATGTGTATGTGCCTATGTCTGTAATTGCACATGTAAATGAATGTATGTATATGTGAGATTTACATAAGTGTATCTGTGGTATATATATGTATATGATAAAATAAAATCTTTAATATTGCCTTCAAATATTACTCCATCTTAATTTAAAACCTAAACTTTAAGTAAAAAAGATTACCCATCTAAAAGTAGTCACAAATTACATTCATGAATTAGATTCAAACTGATATAGATGTTACCTTAACAATCATTTACAATATTAAAAGATTATATCAGTAAACTGTTATATTTTAAATAAATTTCTTTTAATGTTCTTTCTATGAATGTGTTTTTAAATATACTATTTAACTCATATTAAATCCGTAAATTATTTGTAAAATAGTTAAAGATTTAAAGTGCTAGCAAACTTCAAAGTAATTTCTTCGGTGATTTAAAAAATTAAATTACTATCAAACATTACAATCTCTTTTTTTTTTACATAAATTGCTAAAAATTACCACTCCTCCTCTTCTCTTCGTAAAGCCTAATTACAGCTTCTTTCTCTTTACTTCCCCTTCTTTCTTTCTTTTTTCTTTTTTCTCTCTTCTCCCCCTTCCCTTTCAATATATCACTTCTGTTAAGTTAACCGATTAAATAAGTCAATGTCTGGCCCCTCCTCCCCTAATACTAAGTATGATAGATAGAAATATTAAAATAAACCCTCTCTAAACTCGATCATGTCTCTTACACCACTCCTCACTACCCTCTCTGTTAAATTACATAAACTTAATACTACCCATCAAAAGTGTAAATGATCATTTCATTTTTCTTTTCACCTTTTGGAAACCGCCATCAATACTGGAAAGTGTGGTAACAGCTGCAGAACTTGAGAATCCTATTTTCCTAAAAGAATTGTTTTAAGAGAAAGTTTTTATAAATTTCACCCGAAAACAATACTGGCTTCTCGGTCAATGAATGCCAAATGTTTCCTTATATAGAAACGGGTAATACTGCAATTACAATTACCATTGGGCCTTTTACTGGGTGAAGTGTCAATAAAAAAATCTCCCATTCATTTGAATTTGCCTCCATTACCTCGATTAAACCTATTATAATAGTCCTGAAATCGATCATGGCTCTCTAGTACTTCCTGTCTTTCGTAGCTCTGAATGGATTTTGTCCTTTTGTGATTTCTCCTAAACATTGTTTCTCTGTTCCTCTTGCTTTCAATCTGTTCTCTGAGTCTCAGATTTTCCAAACCTTTTTTTTTTGTGGCTTAGAATTTTCAACTGGCTCTTCCTAATGTTTTGTTTCCATTTTCTCTAAAACATCCCCGTTGCTCACATATTCGGTCCTTAGGTCCTCAGCATCATTCTGTAGAACCACATTTCTGTTACTTCAAGACTCTTCTTTATATTTGAGGAGATTGTCTAGCATTCACTGTCATATAGTTGGACAGACATCACATAACATTTCAGTACTCTTTTCTTTGTTTCTAACGCTTTATTCACTTTCTTCTTACTCTTTGGAATGCAACTCTGGCCATTCTAATACGACTATGGATTCCAGCGTTGCACTTTCCGTCTTCTGTTAAAAAATTTCGCAGATATTTAAATTTCTCTACTTCTTTGATTTTGCTATCTCCGATTTGTAATTTACATTTTGGGGGTCATCCATTATCTCCCAACCATGCATTCTGTCTCCGTGCGTTCGATGTTAAATCCTTTCTTCTTCTTCTTTTCCTTCACAACCTTTTATAGGAGGTTTTGTAGTTTTCTTTCCGTGTCTGCTATCAGCACTTTATCATCTGAATATCTTCTTAAGATTGTAGCCGCTAATAATGATTCCTGGTAGGACTTCTAATTATCTCAGAATTGCCTCGCCGTATAAGTTGAAAACATTTCGGTAAGAAGACGCGCATCCTTTGTCTTACAACCCTTTCTATTTTGTGTATCTGCTGAACTCATTTTCTATCCGTATACAGGCGCTTTACTTCCAGTATTGTTTCTTGATTATTCTAATATCTTTCCGAATATGTCAACGTTACTGATCAGCGGTAATTGATCATTATGGCGCACTTTTTTGGCCGAGAACAATGGCTGAGGCACAAAATATTATGAAGGAAAGCTTTTTATACATTTTTCAATTAATCCGGCGCTAAATTGTTTGAATGTCGATCATGAATAATATCAAGTTGATTTGACAGCCTTTTCTGCGGTATTGTTTTGGAAAGACTTCTGAGTATTGAAGAAAAATGGTGACACTAATATGAAGCGGAGACAGATCAGCAGTCCATACAGGGCATTATTCGGATTTTCCACAGCCAAAGAACTTCAGTATCACGGCTTTAAAAACAATCAGTTTTATACATACAAGCTGCGAGGTATAAATTGTCGCCTAAATCAGGCAAAAAAGGAAATAACACAGACATCTCATTTTAACACATATATTTACGAAATTAAACAAAAATATCTTGAAACACTAAAGAGTAAATTCCTTCAATAAAATCACCATTGCGTTCAACCACCGCCTCCTTCGGAATCTCTTCTGGAAGGTCTACTTGTTTAAGTTGCTGAATGCTTACCTTCAGTTCATCACTGGTGTTACAAAAAGTTTTCTTGGTGTCCCGCTCAACTGTGCCTCACACATAGTAATCAAGTTTGCAGTTTGGTTAGTTAAGTATCCAGATATGGTCGCAGAAATTGTCTGACAGCAATGACTTCATTCTACTGTTGTATGGCATGGTGCAGAATCTTGATGCCAGACAAGGGTCTTCCAGCAAGCACCAACTTGAACCAGAGCAGCACTACCTTGTCAATGCACATGTCGTAGGCCTCTATGTTGAGCCTGAGGTCCTGTGGGAATATGAATGAAAGCATAAATTTGGCATAATGAGTGATCACTCCAAACACATTCGTAACCGCCATTAGATTCATCCAACTCTTTCCGAATTCTCTGAACTGTCCTCAGACTTCAAAGAAGTACAGAATGCCATTTTCAAATTTCTGGCGGAATGAATGGTATAATGGTGCCTTTTTTCTCACAGACGGTGCCCAACTGACCCTACTATACTGTGCAGTCGACAAAATAAAAAACAAACAAGAGCCATGTGCGAAATTAAAATATAAAATGGCGACAACTTATCCATTGCACTATATATATATATATATATATATATATATATATATATATATATATATATATATATATATATATATATGTTGTGGAAGGATCCACCTAATTTGCATAGTGGAGTACCGACCATATAAATATGGTTGGTACCGGGAAGAGAGGAGGGACGAATCAGGAGATTCAACCAGAGACTCTGCCCGACTGCGACTCAATCAACACATTCTCTAGGAACGGTCTTCCCAGGAATATACAAGAGACTATATGTAAATATTGTGTACACTTTCATGTGTCAATACATTTTGTTCTAAGTAAATTTTGTGTTGCATTATTATTCCATGCATTAGTCAAGTTTCAACAATATATATATATATATATATATATATATATATATATATATATATATATATATATATATATATATATGTATGTATATATAAGGTGTCCATAAATTTCGAATTTCGAATGAATGTTATGAACCTTATTTTTTTCTTAAATTATAAGCTCTATAAGGTCTTTCTTTAATACGCAAGTACGTTCGACTGTAAATTCAGTCATCTTCATGTATGTAAATTATTTTGTTTTTGGTAAATTTTACTTGCATATTAAAGAAAGATCATAACATTCATCGAGTGATTGGTAGGTTAATGCATCTTTAAAATTTTGTTAGCGAAGGGATTTCGCCATTTTATATCATTAACTTTACTAATTTACTTTTTGTATGAATGTTTCATTGTAATATAAATTGAACTGAACCACACATTTGATATATATATATCGAATTCTTTCAGTCACTGTGTGTTTATCTAAAAAATAAATACGCTTAAATTCACCTTCATCCCTGCCGTGCACCAACGGCTTAGGGGTAAAATCTCCGACTGACCCCAATTCAGCCGGGTTTCGATCCTAGCTAGAGGCAACCGGACGTCTAGCCATTGATGAGCTGCGAAACAGTCTGTCTGTGGATGATATATATATATATATATATATATATATATATATATATATATATATATATGTATATGCAAGAAATGGTAGACAAAATAGGAAAGCTTTTTCACTGACTGATTTCTCCACTTTTGTTAGGATTCTATGTATGCATGCATACAAAAAGGAGTCTCGACGTTCCCTCTTCTTCATGCGCATGTGTAGTCGCATGTGAGTAAACATCACTTTATTCTGATGAAGTCCTGAAGGTCGAAACGCGTCGTATCTCTATCATTTGGAAAGTCTTTATTATAAAAAAAAATAGGAATACAAAATCTGCTAATAGCGTGTATTGTCTCTGTCCCTTAACAGAAAATTCTTTAAATTAATCATCAAGATACCATCTATGGGATCAGGTGTGTTCTCCTAAAAATACCCCCCCCCAAAAAAAAAACACTTTCCCGGGGGATTTTCACCTATCATTTTCTTTTTAAAACCTCCTCCTGCAATTGGTACAACAAAATTTCTCTGTTAACTCTTTGGCTTTTCTTTTAATCAGCAAATTCTTACTTGTTAAAAAAACCGGCACTACGAGAAATTCAGGACGATTCTGGATATTGAACGTAAATAATCTGTGGTGGGTACAGAATTGTATTTTTCTCTGTACGGTGTTCCTTCATTACAGGGACGATTAAGGATCTCCACAATTTCTTGTCCTTTGAAGCGCTTAGTATTTTTTTTGTTTTCTCTATCAAACCCACTTCTGCCAATCATTTGCATCATTATTACTTCACCCACAAAACGATATTAGACTTTTAAAAAGTCGTATGTATTAAAGTATATAAATACATGTATAATGCATATACATATGAGAGAAAGCGATAGGAAGAAATAGGGTCATGAAGAAAATATTATACCAAAAAAGAAACAAAAAAGAGCTAACCGATTATCACTCCTCGCTCTTCACAACTCAATCAAGGACAAAATATTTGGTTTTATTAAAATTTTCATGAAAAAATAATTGAATTCTGAAGATTATGTTATTTTATTTATTCGACATGAAAATATAATCACTTGAATGAGAGAAAAACAATGTTCATTTTTATTTATACCATTTGATTTCCATGAGGAAATAACATATAGATTCCGTTGATTAGGCCACGTCCACCGCATGCCGCACGGCCGCACCGGCAAAAGGAGAGCTGGCGCGACATGAAAACTCTGGACATCAACACAGAGTCCTGGGTGAGCCTGGCAGCCATACGAACCAAATGCAGAGGAACCCTGACCAAACGTCTGAAGTCAGAGGAGGAGAAGCTGACACAAGCCGCCACGGAAAGGCTTGCCCGCAGAAAGCAAAATGACAGCTCCAAAAGACCAGAGACAGAACTCACATGCGACCTCTGCAACAGCAACTCAATTAGTTTAGTGTTTTTTTTTAGATATTAAACATTTTGTGGAATGGAATATATATACAGTGTGCAATGGGTAAATTGTCGGCATTTTATATGTTTAATTTCGCGTGTGCACAGTATAGTATGCTGAGTTCGTCACCGTCTGCGGGGAAAAGAGCACCATGGTGCAATTCACTCCGCAAGAAATTAGAAAACAGCATACTGTACCGCTTGGCATTCGCACCGGAAACTACAATACGAACATTTCAGAGTGTTTTACTGTCAATCTTAGGACCTTGCAGAGGATTCATAAGGGGTTGAATGAGTCTAATGGTGATTATGAAGGTAGGATATCTCGGAAACCTCACTCTGATCGTTCTGATAAGAAAAGAATTCCTAAATTTGTTGGGAAGGGCCTCAGATTCGACACGGATGTCTACATAAAATGACTTGAAGAGATAGTGCTACCCTAGGTCAAGAGGGTGGCTGCTGAAAGACCCTATGTCTGGCAACAGAATACTGCACCATGCCACGCAAAAAGGAGAACCCAGTCATGGCTGTCAGAAAATCTTTACAACCACATCAGCCTTTGCATCTGGTCACCTATCTCCCCAGACCTTAACCTGCTTGATTATTATGAGTGGAACGCAGTTCAGCGAGAGACCAACAAAACTCCTTGTATCACCAAAGATTAACTGAAGACAAGGATTATGACAGCATTCACCAAGTTAAACAAGGAGACCGCCCAGAACTTGACAGAGTTTAAATACAATATATTCTATTAGTAATTTATATAATAATATCAAAACCGCTATTTAGAGTTCATGCCACAACACAGTCATCAGGCGGGTGTTATCTTTTTGATTTAATTGTGTTAATAATACTAATCGTGCTAAGTATAGTCTATCTTATGTCCAAAACTACATGCACGGGGCAACCAAGTACGAACGTGTGAATGGAGTGGGTATGCGTTTCATTGGTCCCCGTTTCAAGAACGTGACATGTCAAGCAAAGTGCTGGGTATGATGATAAAGAACATCCGGCAGCAAGGCCTCTGGTGATGAGTTTTTGAGGAGCATTGAACCACCTCTTCAAATACTGTTGTTGCTAGGTCCACCCTGACCAGGGACGGTAGTAGCATCTGTTAGGGTCCCAGCTATGGGCAAAAAATGGCCCCTCGAAGCAAAAAGAAAACACCATGAAAGTATAAAAATGCATTTCTAGAATAAAAATACCAGCATTGTATTATTATATAAAAAATACCAACAATACTAATACACTAACAACTTGTAGCGTTTACCCGTTTTAAATACTACCAAAGAACCAACTTACTTGATATAAAGCCATATTATATTCGAAAGTTTCTTAAAGCAAACTATTCCAAAATATAACTTCAACAAAACAACACAAAACGCGCCTCACCACCTTCAATTATGTCCACAGAAACATGTATATGCACACAATCAGAGTATCGTCTACCATGTATTAAATTGTGAAATTAGAATAACATATTTTTATTACTTCAAAGCTCCCAAGAAAATTTAACTTCAGCATTAAATAATCCATAAGGATTTGATATGTCGTTAACTTGTCAAGCACATCACTGGCGCCATTGCGGAAACGTTGTCACCGCCGTCTGTGGTCAAATCCACTGTTTAGTCTCTGTAAACGGTCAGCAAGAATCGATGAATATTTGTGGGTGCAATGTTTTTTATTCATCATCAATTATTGAAAGAAATATAGGAGTCTCTGGATATTTTATGCACTTCAGGAATAACTGTCTGAAATCACAAACTAACCCTTGGGCATGGTTCACTTCATTTTCAATTCCTACAGTTGCACCCAATGAAGACAACAGACCACAGAATCCATGTTGATCAAGTCCTGCTTACGCAGCTCACACAACTACTGCGCTAATGAAAAATCTTAAAACAATATCTTTTCGAGCAAAATATTATTGTTGTCTATTTTCGTGTTACCGCCAAAATAGCCCTGGTACCTATTTTACCGGCACAACTAAAATAGCCTTGGTGTCTGTTTTACCGTGATCGACAAAATAGTCTTGGTGTCTATTTTACTGTTACCGCCAAAATAAACAAATATATATATATTACTCTCTAAAATGACGACGTGGGATTCTTGATTCGTCTTGATTCGTTTTATAAAAATCGTCATTTTAGAGGGTAATATATATATATATATATATATATATATATATATATATATATATATATATATATATATATATATATATTACCCTCTAACATGACGAGGTGGGAGTTGATAAAAAGAATGAGAAATAAAATGAAAGAGTTTTTTTTATTCTGGAGTCACCCAATAGGGATTGAGAATCGTTCATGACGGGTATGGAGTAATGTGTTTTAATGAATGTAAGTTTTTGTGGAAAAACTTACGATTTTGAGGATACGGAGGAGGGATAACGATTGACACCTGAATTTAACATGTTATGATTATTCTGTTCAGAGTACCATTCATGAAGAAGTTTGTTCTTGGAAAACAAAAGAATCTGAGTGGTACGTTCTCCTTATGATGAGAATACTGCGGAAATCAAGTTTATTCCACTCCGGGATTTGAATTCATTGCTACGTCTGCAGTTAGGAAAGTTAGTTCACTGTGTCGTGCAAGAAAATTGCTCCCACCAGAATCTGTCTTAGAGATTTATAAGTCTACAATTCGCTCATGCTTTTCTCTATCGTGTTTAGACTTTATGCTAGGTTGGCGGCAATGTTTCATCATTTAACATCTGAAATGCTTAGATATAACCGCAAGTTCTATGCTAACAGTTTCTTCTATCGCACTTCCCTTTTCACGCTTTTTCTTTCCAGTTAACTTGATATTCCAAAAATTAAATGCAATGGCAATATGTCATCTTAACACTTTCAATATTGATGGTCTCATCTGGTCAGGTGCTCCTGCTATATATTTAGAGATTCTTGTTAAAATCCAAAGAATCTACAATATTATTAATCCTGACCTGTCATTCGGCTTCAGTCACCCCCTCCCCGCACTGATGTAGCTTTCCTGAGCATTTTCTATGAATATTTAAATGGTACTGGTTCTGATGAAATTTCTTCTATGGCGATTTTCTAAGCGTAACTTAGATGTGGCACAAGGCCAAAAGTATGTAGCACCAAGTGAAGATAAAACACAGTACTCAGTTGCAATTAAGCTATCGAGACAAACTTGCTAATCATTACACCACATTGTGAAATCAGATGATTTTCTAAGCGTAGCTTAGATGTGGCATAAGGCCAAAATTATGGGACATCCAGTGAGGTTCGAACTCCTGAACTTTCCTCTATCGTGCTTAGACTTTATGAATTTAAGCGCAATACTAGTTTGGCGGCAATGTCTCATCATTTAACAGTTGAAATGCTTAGATACAACCGCAAGTTCTATGCTAACAGTTTCTTCTATCGCACTTCTTTTACGCTTTTGCTTTCCAGTCAACTCTGATATTCAAAAAATTAAATGCAATGCCAATATGTCGTCTTAACACTTGGTATTTCATTGTACTATCTCCTTAAGAGAATTTCTTCTCATACTCTAACACTCAGTGACCCATTGCCTCTTTGTTGGGGTGAAATGATTAAACAAAAGGTAGCAATGAGTTAATTCTCTGTAAATGTCTGAAATAGTGAAAACAAACTAGCTCATTTGAAAATTTACCATAGAGATAGAAACAGAGTAAATTTTCTCTAATTTCTGGCATTCAGACATTCTTAATTAGGCTTTCATATCTGGCACTACGTTACACCATGAGTTGGCTTGCAGTATAGAAGCTCACGCCTTCGACAAATGCATCCAGTTTGTTGTTTTTGTTCCAAAAGTATTAGCATGACGTTTTGATTTATACAAAGGGTGCAAGTGTGACAGGTAGTCTTTGAGATAAATCCTTTGAACTGACAAATCCAAGTTCATCATTGTGCAAATAAATTTTGTATAAGGATTTTTGGTATTGGTTAAAAACAAATCGTTACATTCAGATTCCAATAAGGTGACGGTTCTGCGATGGTGCTGGGTGGCTACAGGTATTTCGGAAAAAAGGTTCTTCGTTGGAGAAGGTTATCTGAATAGTTTACAACCAAAATTGAATCGTGCTTCACTCAAATGCACAACAAGTGAGCAACGGCATTTTGGTAGGCAAATCGATAGTATTGTGGGTAATGCCATTAAATATCATACACATGGTCGACGATATGAAATGAAAGAATGGTGTGATTCCAAATACATAGCAATTGTGAACATCCGTAAAACAAGAGACATAAAAACAAACTCCTGCTTAGAAAGGCAAACAGGAATTTGTTTTTATGTCTCTTGTTGTTTTACGGATGTTTCTTAGTCATCTGGAGGTAATTTCAGTTTAAATTAATAAATTAATTTAAATTTAAATTTATTACTCTTTAACTATCAATATTGATAGTAAAATGTTAAAATTAAAAATATTTTTTTGATATTTAAACACTTAAGTCATCCCCTAACATTAAATATTAACTGTGAAATTTAAGGAAAAATTTAAATAGGTATAAATATATGTAAAGATTTGAAAATATATGTGTAAGTATTGATATATGAATATACATAGGTATATGTGTATATTGATGCATGTGTATGTGCCTATGTCTGTAATTGCACATGTAAATGAATGTATGTATATGTGAGATTTACATAAGTGTATCTGTGGTATATATATGTATATGATAAAATAAAATCTTTAATATTGCTTTCAAATATTACTCCATCTTAATTTAAAACCTAAACTTTAAGTAAAAAAGATTACCCATCTAAAAATAGTCACAAATTACATTCATGAATTAGATTCAAACTGATAGAGATGTTACCTTAACAATCATTTACAATATTAAAAGATTATATCAGTAAACTGTTATATTTTAAATAAATTTCTTTTAATGTACTTTCTATGAATGTGTTTTTAAATATACTATTTAACTCATATTAAATCCGTAAATTATTTGTAAAATAGTTAAAGATTTAAAGTGCTAGCAAACTTCAAAGTAATTTCTTCGGTGATTTTAAAAAATTAAATTACTATCAAACATTACAATCTCTTTTTTTTTACATAAATTGCTAAAGATTACCACTTCTCTTCTCTTCGTAAAGCCTAATTACAGTTTCTTTCTCTTTACTTCCCCTTCTTTCTTTCTTTTTTCTTTTTATTTTTTCTCTCTTCTCCCCCTTCCCTTTCAATATATTACTTCTGTTAAGTTAACCGATTAAATAGGTCAATGTCTGGTCCCTCCTCCCCTAATACTAAGTATGATAGATAAAAATGTTAAAATAAACCCTCTCTAAACTCGATCATGTCTCTTACATCACTCCTCACTACCCTCTCTGTTAAATTACATAAACTTAATACTACCCGTCAAAAGTGTAAATAATCATTTCATTTTTCTTTTCGCCTTTTGGAAACCGCCATCAATACTGGAAAGTGTGGTAACAGCTGCAGAACTTGAGAATCCTATTTTCCTAAAAGAATTGTTTTAAGAGAAAGTTTTTATAAATTTCACCCGAAAACAATACTGGCTTCTCGGTCAATGAATGCCAAATGTTTCCTTATATAGAAACGGGTAATACTGCAATTAAAATTACCATTGGGCCTTTTATTGGGTGAAGTGTCAATAAAAAAAATTTCCCATTCATTTGAATTTGTCTCCCTTACCTCGATTAAACCTATTATAATAGTCCTGAAATCGATCATGGCTCTCTAGTACTTCCTGTCTTTCGTAGCTCTGAATAGATTTTGTCCTTTTGTGATTTCTCCTAAACATTGTTTCTCTGTTCCTCTTGCTTTCAATCTGTTCTCTGAGTCTCAGATTTTCCAAACCTTTTTTTTGTGGCCTAGAATTTTCAACTGTCTCTTCCTAATGTTTTGTTTCCATTTTCTCTAAAACATCCCCGTTGCTCACATATTCGGTCCTTAGGTCCTCAGCATCCTTCTGTAGAACCACATTTCTGTTACTTCAAGACTCTTCTTTATATTTGAGGAGATTGTCTAGCATTCACTGTCATATAGTTGGACAGACATCACATAACATTTCAGTACTCTTTTCTTTGTTTCTAACGCTTTATTCACTTTCTTCTTACTCTTTGGAATGCAACTCTGGCCATTCTAATACGACTATGGATTCCAGCGTTGCACTTTCCGTCTTCTGTTAAAAAATTTCGCAGATATTTAAATATCTCTACTTCTTTGATTTTGCTATCTCCGATTTGTAATTTACATTTTGGGGGTCATCCATTATCTCCCAACCATGCATTCAGTCTCCGTGCGTTCGATGTTAAATCCTTTCTTCTTCTTCTTTTCCTTCACAACCTTCTATAGGAGGTTTTGTAGTTTTCTTTCCGTGTCTGCTATCAGCACTTTATCATCTGAATATCTTGTTAAGATTGTAGCCGCTAATAATGATTCCTGGTAGGACTTCTAAATATCTCAGAACTGCCTCGCCGTATAAGTTGAAAACATTTCGGTAAGAAGACGCGCATCCTTTGTCTTACAACCCTTTCTATTTTGTGTATCTGCTGAACTCATTTTCTATCCGTATACAGGCGCTTTACTTCCAGTATTGTTTCTTGATTATTCTAATATCTTTCCGAATATGTCAACGTTACTGATCAGCGGTAATTGATCATTATGGCGCACTTTTTTGGCCGAGAACAATGGCTGAGGCACAAAATATTATGAAGGAAAGCTTTGGTTTTATACATTTTTCAATTAATCCGGCGCTAAATTGTTTGAATGTCGATCATGAATAATATCAAGTTGATTTGACAGCCTTTTCTGTGGTATTGTTTTGGAAAGACTTCTGAGTATTGAAGAAAAATGGTGACACTAATATGAAGCGGAGACAGATCAGCAGTCCATACAGGGCATTATTCGGATTTTCCACAGCCAAAGAACTTCAGTATCACGGCTTTAAAAACAATCAGTTTTATACATACAAGCTGCGAGGTATAAATTGTCGCCTAAATCAGGCAAAAAAGGAAATAACACAGACATCTCATTTTAACACATATATTTACGAAATTAAACAAAAATATCTTGAAACACTAAAGAGTAAATTCCTTCAATAAAATCACCATTGCGTTCAACCACCGCCTCCTTCGGAATCTCTTGCAACTCTTCTGGAAGGTCTACTTGTTTAAGTTGCTGAATGCTTACCTTCAGTTCATCACTGGTGTTACAAAGAGTTTTCTTGGTGTCTCGCTCAACTGTGCCTCACACATAGTAATCAAGTTTGCAGTTTGGTTAGTTAAGTATCCAGATATGGTCGCAGAAATTGTCTGACAGCAATGACTTCATTCTACTGTTGTATGGCATGGTGCAGATTCTTGATGCCAGACAAGGGTCTTCCAGCAAGCACCAACTTGAACCAGAGCAGCACTACCTTGTCAATGCACATGTCGTAGGCCTCTATGTTGAGCCTGAAGTCCTGTGGGAATATGAATGAAAGCATAAATTTGGCATAATTAGTGATCACTCCGAACACATTCGTAACCGCCATTAGATTCATCCAACTCTTTCCGAATTCTCTGAACTGTCCTCAGACTTCAAAGAAGTACAGAATGCCATTTTCAAATTTCTGGCGGAATGAATGGTATAATGGTGCCTTTTTTCTCACAGACGGTGCCCAACTGACCCTACTATACTGTTCAGTCGACAAAATAAAAAACAAACAAGAGCCATGTGCGAAATTAAAATATAAAATGGCGACAACTTATCCATTGCACTATATATATATATATATATATATATATATATATATATATATGTTGTGGTAGGATCCACCTAATTTGCCTAGTGGAGTACCGACCATATAAATATGGTTGGTACCGGGAAGAGAGGAGGGACGAATCAGGAGATTCAACCAGAGACTCTGCCCGACTGTGACTCAATCAACTCATTCTCCAGGAACGGTCTTCCCAGGAATATACAAGAGACTATATGTAAATATTGTGTACACTTTCTTGTTTCAATACATTTTGTTCTAAGTACATTTTGTGTTGCATTATTATTCCATGAATTAGTCAAGTTTCAACAATATATATATGTATATATATATATATATATATATATATATATATATATATATATATATATATATATATATATATGTATGTATATATAAGGTGTCCATAAATTTCGTGTGCACTTCAAAAAATTTATAACTTTATTTGTGTTTGCGATAGAAATAATTTGTAAAAAGGATTAGAAAGAAGTAAATCTATGTTTTTTAAGGTTTTATTGAAGTTTCCACATGTCCTCCATCATTAGCAATACAAAGGCTAATACGATTCTGCAGTTCACGGAAAACATTTGACAAGTGATTTAAAGTAATGCCTGAAATCACATTTGTTATTTTATCTATACTTAACACTAGGTACATTAAACTTTATAACATTTTATATATATATATATATATATATATATATATATATATAGCATTTAAATTTTTTTAAGTGCACACGAACTTTATGGACACCCTGTATATTACAATGAATCATTCATACAAAAAGTAAATTAGTAAAGTTAATGATATAAAATGGCGAAATCCCTACGCTAACAATTTTTTTAAAGATGCATTAACCTACCAATCACTCAATGAATGTTATGAACCTTATTTTTTTCTTAAATTATAAGCTCTATAAGGTCTTCCTTTAATACGCAAGTACGTTCGACTGTAAATTCAGTCATCTTCATGTATGTAAATTATTTTGTTTTTGGTAAATTTTACTTGCATATTAAAGAAAGATCATAACATTCATCGAGTGATTGGTAGGTTAATGCATCTTTAAAATTTTGTTAGCGAAGGATTTTCGCCATTTCATATCATTAACTTTACTAATTTACTTTTTGTATGAATGTTTCATTGTAATATAAATTGAACTGAACCACACATTTGATATATATATCGAATTCTTTCAGTCACTGTGTGTTTATCTAAAAAATAAATACGCTTAAATTCACCTTCATCCCTGCCGTGCACCAACGGCTTAGGGGTAAAATCTCCGACTGACCCCAATTCAGCCGGGTTTCGATCCTAGCTAGAGGCAACCGGACGTCTAGCCATTGATGAGCTGCGAAACAGTCTGTCTGTGGATGAATATATATATATATATATATATATATATATATTTATATGTATATATCTATATATGCAAGAAATGGTAGACAAAATAGGAAAGCTTTTTCACTGACTGATTTCTCCACTTTTGTTAGGATTCTATGTATGCATGCATACAAAAAGGAGTCTCGACGTTCCCTCTTCTTCATGCGCATGTGTAGTCGCATGTGCGTAAACATCACTTTATTCTGATGAAGTCCTGAAGCTCGAAACGCGTCGTATCTCTATCATTTGGAAAGTCTTTATTATAAAAAAAATAGGAATACAAAATCTGCTAATAGCGTGTATTGTCTCTGTCCCTTAACAGAAAATTCTTTAAATTAATCATCAAGATACCATCTATGTGATCAGGTGTGTTCTCTTAAAAATAACACCCCAAAAACACTTTCCCGGGGGATTTTCACCTATCATTTTCATTTTAAAACCTTTTTAACTCTTTGGCTTTTCTTTTAATCAGCAAATTCTTACTTGTTAAAAAAACTGGCACTACGAGAAATTCAGAACGATTCTGGATATTGAACGTAAATAATCTGTGGTGGGTACAGAATTGTATTTTTCTCTGTACGGTGTTCCTTCATTACAGGGACGATTAAGGATCTCCACAATTTCTTGTCCTTTGAAGCGCTTAGTATTTATTTTGTTTTCTCTATCAAACCCACTTCTGCCAATCATTTGCATCATTATTACTTCACCTACAAAACGATATTAGACTTTTAAAAAGTCGTATGTATTAAAGTATATAAATACATGTATAATGCATATACATATGAGAGAAAGCGATAGGAAGAAATAGGGTCATGAAGAAAATATTATACCAAAAAAGAAACAAAAAAGAGCTAACCGATTATCACTCCTCGCTCTTCACAACTCAATCAAGGACAAAATATTTGGTTTTATTAAAGTTTTCATGAAAAAATAATTGAATTCTGAAGATTATGTTATTTTACTTATTCGACATGAAAATATAATCATTTGAATGAGAGAAAAACAATGTTCATTTTTATTTATACCATTTGATTTCCATGAGGAAATAATATATAGCTGCCTATCTACCTACTAATATACATACATACATACATACATATATATATATATATATATATATATATATATATATATATATATATATATATATATATATATATATATATATATATACCCAAGTTTAGGATTGGTATATACGGTGTGAAATCCAATAACCAACAATTACTATTCTTTAAAGAGTGCTCAATACAGAGTAGAGCAGATATAATTATTTATTTGAATATTACAACATAAATATGTTATAAAATCACGACAAAAGTAGCCATTTTGTTTCAACACTTCTAGTGTCTTATCAAGTGACGATGCAGAATACAGAATAATTTTTTTTTGTATGTGTGTGTATATATCTAAATACGTCTGAGCGCTTAACATGCGTGTGTTCGAATGATTTCGCGTGAGAGGCGACTAACATGTTGAAATGAAACTAAAGTGTATACATTTCTGTCTGGGATTCTGAACATCCCTTTCAACATAATTTCAATGAAAATACAAATTAAATAGCATATATATCTTTTATTTTTATTTTTATATTTTTATATTTTTTCTCCTTGGTAATTCTACAATTTAAAACTTAATAGAGATTTGATTTAGATTTCTAAATAGGTAATTTTAATTTTTTACTTTTAATTTTAATTTCAAAATTTATAAATCTTTTAATATCTATGATAACCTTGCTTAGTTGTCAAATTTTTCGAATCACCCTATCCTTGTATTTTGATTGGCCACTCTGGCTTACGTAACAGCGTTTACTCTTAGCTAAGGATCGTTGATTAATTTGAAACTTTTAAAACTATTTATTCTGTATTCTGCATCGTCACTTGATAAGACACTAGAAGTGTTGAAACAAAATGGCTACTTTTGTCGTGATTTTATAACATATTTATGTTGTAATATTCAAATAAATAATTATATATATATATATATATATATATATATATATATATATATATATATATATATATATATATATATAGCCAAGGATAGGATTGGTATATACATAATAAATACCAATACCCCAAAATAATACTATTCTTAAAAGAATGCTCATTACAGAGTAGAACAAATATAATTTATTCGAAAATGATAACATAAATATGTTATAAATGAAATCACTACAAAAATAGCCATTTTGTTTAAACACTACTGGTGATTTAACAAGTGATGGTCTTGAATCACCATCACTTGATAAGAGACCAGTAGTGTTGAAACAAAATGGCTATTTTTGTAGTGATTTTATAACATAAAGTTATATACATATATATATGTATATATGTATTATATATATCATTTTAATGAGAAAAAACAATGTTCAGGTTTATTCATAACATTTTATTTCCATGAGAAATGTGTATTCATATTTAGCTATCTTAATGATCATATCTATCTGCCTATATATATATATATATATATATATATATATATATATATATATATATATATATATGTTTGTGCATGTGTGTGCGTGTATGTTTGATAATCATATCCTAATTGTTCTTTATCTTATTAAAGAAAGAGAATGTGAAAGTTTTAAAACAAACATTACACCCAATCGTAAACAGCAAACAAGTAATTAAACACTATTGATAGGAACCTATATACTCCTATCATATATATATATATATATATATATATATATATATATATATATATATATATTCCAGCCTGACAATCACTGACCGGAAGGGGGAAACTAGGATCCCTAATGTATTTATATTTTATTATTTTTCCTTTTATTTAAGGTCTACACAGTATTTAGCACATGTATTGATCATTTTTATATTATTTAAAATTGACTGATTATAAGTGTGTTTAAATCTATCTCATCTCTCTTTCAATATATATATATATATATATATATATATATATATATATATATATATAAGCAGTATTTAGAAAAATATTATGACAAATTGGAATGTCATTGCCTAGTGCAATGAAATCCTAACGGATTAAATATTCATTGCACTAGGCAATGACATTCCAATTTGCCATAATATTTTTCTAAATACTGCTTGTTGATGTTATATAAAATTATATAAAATCTTCTAAAAATATTTTACACAAATATATATATATATATATATATATCGCTCGCATGGTCATGTGTGACGTCACGAGCTACGACACGTTTTTTTTTGGCTCGTAAATAAGAGTTTGTCGTTACTTTGAGCTTATTCAAACACCAACGGCGAGCCATTATTGTGTTTTCGTACATGTGTTGTTTGATTTATTAAAATTGTCATCTTCAATAATAGCTTATGTAAGCCGAAAGCTTAGATTGGATTCAAATATGTGTCAATATGGAGTTTTCCTTTCATCTTTCAACGATAATGTGATTAAGTTTATCAGACAATACGAAAGGAACTTACTTAAAATAAATAGACAAAACTTGTCTATATTATGTAATGAAACATGCATTAATATATATATATATATATATATATATATATATATATATATATATATATATATGGGCAGGTATGCAGAAAAATAGGAAAGAACACGTTAGGTAAATAATTCGGAGTTCTTTAGTATTTTTGCTTTTATTTTTAAAAAGACAGTGCTCCATACAGAAGTAGAGCTTATAGTATAATATTTTTTTTCATAAAAATATGATTCCTTCGCTACATAAGAGTTCTCATGTTTCAAAAGCGAGAGCCGAGATCCTCAATATAATTTTTGAAATTAAGTTGAATTAAGGTGTCTGGTCTCACTTCATCTTCAAGAGATTCCCAGATTCTCGAAAGTAAGAGGGATGGAGGAAAATGTATATGTTTCAAATCGCAATTGAAAAATTACATAGAAAATGAATATTGTTTAGATGCTCTTCGTGAACGAATGGACCCATATAGAAATTTATTTACTATTTGTATATAAACTTCACTGTTTACTTCATCTTATGTAAGTATTTCAACAGTCGTCCAGTTCCTCTGGTCAGTCTAATAATTGACACTAACAGGACACATTGAAGGCAAGATGGACGGAGAAAAACTGTGCATAACCTACTAAACGAGTATCCATAAGTGTCGTAAGTCTGTGGATATTTTCATGAAATATCTTGTTTAATAAAACTAAATTAATAATAAAGGAAATGTCATATTTGTTCATCTTTTTCACTTTGTAATCTGGCGACACTAATATCAAGAATTGGGATAAGAATAGATGCTTTCCTAAAGCTGAGCAAAGTATTAAGAAACAGGAAAAGACGACAGAACATTGTGTAGGAGAAATATCAAAACGACAAAATTTACTAAGAGCTACAAAGGACAGGAAATTGTAGAGACCCTGACCGCTAACGCCATGAAGAGCCATGTCACATACAATAATAATAATAATAATAATAATAATAATAATAATAATAATAATAATAATAATAATAATATTAAAAATAATATTAAAACTGGTACGAACACCACCCTGACCCGGTTACGGAGATAGGACCTGTTACAATTCTATGGGACTACAAAATACACACTGACAGAACAATCAAAGCCAACCGCCCAGACATTGTTATTAAAGATCACAAACAAAAAAAAAATGCTTCCTTATTGATATGGCCGTCCCTGCAGACTGCAATGTATTTTTGAAGATATTCGAAAAGCTGTCAAAATACAAGGACCTTGAAATAGAAATCTCAAAAATGTGGCACATGGGAACATCAACCATCCCTGTTGTAGTTGGAGCCTTAGGATCGGTTGGAAAAGATTCCAGTAGACTAATTGATGGGATCCCTGGTTAGTCCATGCCTCAAAGAGATACAAAAAATTATTCTGACAAGTACAGCCCACACTTTATCTATGTAATTTTTTTTTTTTTGCAGTGAAAAGTGTCATGATACCATTTCTAACCATAGGTTCCTGGGCGGGACCCGGAAAGAATGTGTAAACGCCAGATATCAAAGAAAATAATAATAATAATAATAATAATTCATTTTTAGTAGCGATCCAAGTCTTCAAAATTCATCATAGAAAACTAAGAGCTCATAAATAAGTTTTATTTTGCGTTTAATAAAACAAAATTGTGGAGAGCCATGATCGCCAACATTATAAACAGTTATGTCACATAGAAGTATAAGAAGAATTCAATGGTGCATAACCATTTTTAGTAGCAGCCGAAATCTTCAAAATTCAACATAGCAAACTATGATCTCATAAATAAGCTTCATTTTGGGTTTAATTAAACGAAATTGTTAAAATAAAAAAGTAATTTAAATGATTTAATAGAGAGAAAAAAAAAACTCATAGATGTGAGAGATTATGTTTCGTGTTGTAATTAATGGACACTGATTCGTTTGAATTCGTTTCATGTAGGCTACACGGCTAGCTGGCAAAGAAAATGACGTCTTCGAGAATTACGCAAAATTCAAAACTTACTTTATTACGGATGAATTTGTGCTAACAAGAATCACCAACCAAGCAAGAAACTGAACATCGCAGATCACTTATGCGACGGAAAGTAATTATAAGAAGTAATTGAACAGCCGCGACAAAACAAAACAAGACAAAAAAAATGTCTAATTAGGAATTAATTTTCCATTCTTTCAAAAGCAGACAGAATTCAAGTGAATGACCTGTGACCCTGACGGTGCCGTTTTCACCGATCTTTCCACCAAAATTATAACAAGTTTTGTCACGAGCAATTGAAAGAAATTATGAAAAAAATAAATGAAATGAACACGATATGTTGGTTACATTATAAATGGATGTTAGGCTTACGTCCATATAACCTTCAAAACCCGGTTCCCGTACGATCACCGAAGTTAAGCAACGTTAAACCTGGTCAGTACCTAGATGAGTGACTGTTTGGGAATACCAGGTGCTGTAAGCTTAGATGTGAGGGTGGTATGACTTACGGCCATATCACATTGAAACATTGGTTCCCCTAAGATCACCGAAGTTAAGCAGCATCAAACCTGGTCAGTGCCTAGATGGGTGACCGCTGAGAAATACCAGTTGCTGTAAGCTTGAATATGCGGGTGATGTAATGGGCTTAAGGCTACATTACGTTGGAACACCAGTTCGAGTACGATCGCCGGTTAAGTAACATTGAACCTGGTCAGTAGCTAGGTGGGGGACCACTTGGGGATACCAGGATGCAGTAAGCTTGGATGTACCGGTTGTAAAGCTTACGGATACATGACGCCGAATCACCGCTTCTCGTGCGATCACCGAAATAAAGTAAATTCGAGCCTTGATCGGTGACCGCTTGGTAATGCTATGAGCTGTGAGCTGGGACGTGCGATTTCTGTAATGGATAACGGCTTGCAATTTTTAATCGGGGAGCCGAGTTCCAAATCCAGTTGGGTTTATTATATTCACTTATACGCAAATGCTCTTCGGAAAATGTATGAACTCACCTCTTCTCCCCCTCCACTTAATTAGAAAGAATTAGAAAGAGTTATATAACTAAATCATTATTATGGGATACTGTTGCCATATATGACCTGATGCCCACGCTGTTCATCTCAAGGTTCTCGACAAAATCCGAAGACGGATATGCAATATGATCGCTCCTGACTTAGGGTCTCGACTCCAGTCACCTTCTCACCAACGTAATGTGGTTTCCCTCTGTCTTTTCTATAAATATTTTCATGGTATCTGCCCTGACGAGTTATTTTCACTGGTGCCCCGACTGCATGAATTTAAGCGTGCTACTAGGTTAGCATCTAGATTCCACCCTATTACTGTCAAAACAGTTAAATGTAACAGCCTCTTCTACTCCGATTCTTTCCTCGCTCTTCCTGACAGTGGAACTCCCTTCCTCTTACTTGCTTTCCTGATAACTATAATCTTGAAAAAATTAAATGTAATGCCAATTGACATCTTCTGAAGGCTTGATTCCCGTTCTTCTTTTTTATGCTTTCTTCAATCCCTCACTATACCCAGTCTCTTCTCCCTAATTTCACTCTCCATAGCCACTTGCATACTGAAGCACTAGGGTCTTTCTTGGGGTGTAATGCATGACAAGAAGAAAAATCTTACAATCGAGAAGAAATTTACTGTATTTAAATAATGCGCATTGGGGTGATAAAACGAATTGAATCGATAAATCAATCAAATGTATTTTCGGTTGTCACACATGAAATGATGCACTTTTTCGGTTGACTGTTGATTTGGTCGTCCAACGAACTAACCGCTTTAGTATATAAAAAATCATGATTTATTCCTGACTCTTTTTCCTTCCAGATAATTTGTCTTTCAATATAGTGTTACACATAAGAACAATGAAAATGATTAACATGAAACAATGTCGAGGAAACTTAGTATATGAACACAAACTTGGAAAAAGAATCATTTTTGCATCTAATCATTACATGCGATGAGAAATGCATACTCTTTGACAAAAGTGCGTCATTTCATGTGTGACAACCTAATAAATTAGTTTTTTTAAACTTTCAGAAGCGATTTATTAATTTCCTATAAAGTGCGTCATTTTATGTGTGACAACCTAATAAGTTAGTTATTTAAACTTTCAGAAGCGACTTATTAATTTCCTATAAAGTGCGTCATTTTATGTGTGACAACCTAATAAATTAGTTTTTTAAACTTTCAGAAACGATTTATTAATTTCCTATAAAATCCGTCATTTTATGTGTGACAACCTAATACATCAGTTATTTAAACTGTCAGAAGGCAATTTATTAATTTCCTATAAAGTGCGTCATTTTATGTGTGACAACCTAATAAATTAGTTATTAAACATCTTTAAAGAGTTTTATTCATTTATAAAGTACATCATTTCATGTGGAACAACTTAATAAATTAGATATTTAACATTTAAGAAGTGTTTTATTCATTTCCTATAAAGTGCGCCATTTAATGTGTGACAACATATTAAATTAGCTATTTTACAGTTCAGAAGGGTTTTATTCATTTTATTTGAAGTGCCACATTTCATGTGTGACAACGTAATAAATTAGATATTTAACATCTCTGAAGCTTTTAATTCATTTCTTATAAAGTGTATCATTTTATGTGTGAAAACCTAATCAATTAGTTATTTAACAGTTCAGTAGCCTTTTATTAATTTCCTGTAAAGTGCATCATTTCATCTGTGTTCTACCTAAAAAATATAGTTATTTAACATCTCAGAAGCGTTTTATTCATTTCCTATGAAGTGCGTTATTTCATGTGTGACAACCTAATAAATTTAAAGCGTTTTATCCATTTCCTATAAAGTGCGTCATTTCATATGTGACAACCGAATAAATTAGTTATTAAACATCTTTAAATCGTTTTATTTATTTCCTATAAAGCGCGTCATTTCATGTGTGATAATTTAATTAATTATTTAACATCCCATAATCGTTTTATTCAGTTCCTACAATGTGCGTAAATTCATGCTTGAAAATCTAATAAATTAGTTATTTAACATTTCAGTAGCGTGTTATTCATTTCCTATAATAAGCGTCATTTCACGTGTGACGAGTTAATAAATTAGCTATTTAACACTTCAGGAGCGTTTTATTCATTTCCTATGAAGTTCTGAATTTCATGTTGACAATCTAATATAACTGGATAATAGCTTAATGACTTAAAGCGTTGGTTCGTGCATTTGTCTCACATCGTAATTGTCAGTGTGTACTTGAACTTCCTGTAAACAGGCCAAGTGATAACAGAGTATTTCGAAGACGACATATCCCGAGACATTTGCGGCGGAACGAGAACAATCTAGCACCGTAAACTAAATAAAATGTCCAGTTCTGAATCTCCTTTAATTACCGCGATGAAGAGCAGAGGGTCTAACATTCGAAACGCTGTGATAGCAACAACAATCATACGGACAATAATCCGAATGTTAATAGTGTAAATAAAATTTGTGCGTGCGGGTCTCACCGTATGTTCGAAACCCAGCAAATAAATGAAATGTGTAAAGTTGATCGTATGTCATTGTGTGTGTCTATATAAAACATCAGGAAATACGATTTAATCGCGGCATGTAACCATACGTCATCTCTAAAGAAATAAGGCGTACGACCATGTTTAAAATAGCAATTTCACGCTTAAATGGAAATAGGGATTCAAAATTCTCAGCTTCTTCACCTCCTCTCTACTACAACGACTAAATTGTTAGCAATTAACTATGGAGGTACTATCTGGGAATTGTATACTCATAACAGGACGTGCATGAAACTGCCGTTTTGTCATTTGAAATTGACAGCATTAAAATCATTTCGGAGTTTTCTAAAACACGTAATACAATCTCCAACTATTTAAGTGTAACGTCAATCGACATCTCCAGTTGCCTTGATCTATCCACTTCCCTTCTCCACATCCTTTCACCTTTCATTCCTATCTGCTCTCGCTCCAAATCTTCTGTAACCCCCTTGCCTTGATCGATCCATTATCTTTCTCCACATCCTCTCCTTTACCACTCCTATCTGCTCTTCCTCCAAACTTTCTGTAACCCCTTTGCTTGCTAGTGGCCTCCAGCCTTGCTTGGGGTGATAAGCTTTAAAAAAAAAATGATTATTTAAAGATATTTTTGAAGGTACAAAATTTTATCACAGAAATAAAGCTTGATATGTATGTATGTATATATAATAAAAAGACTTAAACACTAATATTCCATGGTCATAATTTATTCCATTGGAATCAAGAAAACGATCCAATTCATCAGACCTACAAATTCAAAAAGAAAACAGAAAAAAACAACTCCGGGAAAAAAATAAAATTTAGGGAGAGTGTATGTATGAGATTGTGAGACGAATGCTAGAGCAAATGAGATCTATAGAGATGGGTAATAGACGATGATTGCATATGTATGTGTATATTTTCCACTAATATTATCAATCTCTCTCTCTCTTTCTCTCTCTCTCTCTTTCTCTCTCTCTCTCTCTCTCTCTCTCTCTCTCTATATATATATATATATATATATATATGGTGCACTCTCCTGTCGTATTCGACGTATGAGGGTCAAGCAGCTCAGTTCCTAGGAACCAACAGCCAGACACCAGCACATATGATCTGATTATAGTGGTGAAGGCTTTGTGCAGAACCAACCACACTTTTTGAAAAGCCATAGTGCATCAGAGACCTGATGCACTACGTGCCACAAGATCTCCAAATTACCCTCCGCAGGTTTTGAATTCAGAATTCTAGACCAGTTGCCATTCAAGGTTATAAAACCCAGTCTGTCCTGCTATTAACCCACAGATGTAGGGGTGGACGAAGAGGCTGAATAACTATCCGAAGTATATTAGCACAATCTGAGCTGCTATCCACTACATATCAAAAATGTGTTACAGTTCGATTTATATTACAATGAATCATTCATACGAAAAATAAATTAGTAAAGTTAATGATATAAAATGGCGCAATTCCTTCGCTAACAAAATTTTAAAGATGCATTAACCTACCAATCACTCAATGAATGTTATGAACCTTGTTTTTTTAAATTATAAACTGTATTAGGTCTTCCTTAAATATGCAAGTACTTTCGACTGTACGTTCTGTCATCTTCAGACATAGAAATTATTTTGTTTTTGGTAAAATTCAGATACCATCCGAGACGAAAAAATATAATACGAATCGAAATATGAAGTATTAAACCAGGGCAACAATCATTGTTTTAAACATGTTTTATTAAATAGAATGGATAAGAATGTGTATTATGTATTAGCCAACTTAAATCTTCTTGCTTCGTATAGATAACTAATTTTTTTTTAAGACTCTGCCTAATTAGTTCTAATCCAGACTTTTGTTGTTTCTTACTGTTTAAAAATTCATTTTTTTATTTTGGAAAAAATGAGGAATAATGGAAAAAAATGAGGAATAATGGAAAAAAAATGACGGTGTTATTTTTCTTATCTATTCACTGTGAGCAAGGAGTTAATCTCACACATAGCGTTAACGTAGTTAAAGACAATGCTATAGTAAAGCGAAGTGAAGAATAAAGGAACATGGTAAGTATGGTTGTTAGATAAGAACAGCCACGATAGTGCAAATCCTAATTGGAAGTCTGACTATGGAAATGTTTCATTTTCATTCCAACATACAAAATATTACAGAGACGAACATGTCGTATATATAGAGAGAATGTTTCCTGTTGTTTAACATACATCCATATATATATATATATATATATATATATATATATATATATATATATATATATATATATATATATATATATATATATGTATCAGGCGTAACAGCAAAATTTTCCAACTGTTAGATTAAGCTTTGAACCTTTAAATCTTAGAAATGTTTAAATTCTGAAATTCTCCGAGATTTTATCTACTTTGAATAATAAGAATTTATTTCGCTCTAAGTTGAAATGATGATCCCTCTTTCTGTTGTGACGTCTTGATCCAGTTTTCCTCTCTACTATTTTCTCCTTTTTAAAGTTATTTACCGTTCTCTTGATGTTTTTTTATGGAAGCCAGCACGTGAATGTTGATACCATTACTGAAGGTCTGAAGGATCTTTTTCCTCTCACCATTGCTCAGTTGGTAAGATATAGTGGGTATGACACAAAACAATTTTAACCTATTCTCTTTGTCGCTGGATAACTCAAAGAGTTTTCCAATGATTTTTACAATAATGGTGTCAAGATGGCTACGCGTCTTATCTGAAAACCCGGGAAAAAATTCAATTATAGATTTAGCTTTTGTTGGTGGGGGGACAATTTTGTTGTTACACCTAGTATATGCATACCCTCGTAAACGTAGGTGGTAGCATAAACACCGATAATGATGTAGTGTTCTAATTTGAAGGTTGAATAGGGAAAAGGGTGCATCTTTACAACTGCGTCTGGTCTTGCTGCCTGATACTGTTCCATTTGGCCAGTGCTGATTCCAGTCCAAATTTTAATATTTCCGGTCCTTCGCTATTGCTATATATTTTTATTTCCGTGGAAGAGTTCTCTGATCTATGAGTGTCGTTGAAAAGGTTTTAAGACTCAGCCAAATGGAGTTGAAGAAGAAAAACAGTTTTTCACTATTTTTCAATATAATCCCCCTTGACATCAACAAACTTGTTCCAACTATGCTTAAGCCTTGCAATCCCATTACGGAATAAAATGGCTTCCTGATCCTCCAAAAACGCCTCCCCAGCGCATTTGATCTCATCATTGTTTCTGAAATGGCAACCTCGCATGTGGTTATTTGTGTTTAGGAAACAGGAAGACGCCAGTTAAAGCTAAATCTGGTGATTAAGGGGGACAGGTAGCAATTCAAAGCAACAGTTGGCATCTTCAGCTACTGCAACGCGAGCAGAGTGTATGGAAACGTTATCCTGAAACAAGAGCACACTTACCCTCAGTTTCCCTCTGTGTTTCGACTTGATTGCTTTCTCCGGTTCATATCACAGGAATGTGGTCGTTTCCTCAGTCTACCCTTAAGTTTTCTTTTTGCAATGTAAAAAAATGAATTCCTGAATCTCTCGTTGGTAATCATATAGTCGATTTAATTTTTCGTTTCTCCTCCTGGGCTTCCCTATGTCCATATACGTCTTAAGTTGAAGTTGAAATATATATTTATTATTCCAGTATTATTATCCGACTTATTCAAGATGACATTCGCCCTCTCTAACTTTCTAACTTTCTATCGTGGAGTAACAATTTGTCTCACAGGTTTCGCGTACGATTTCATTTTCAAGTCATTTCCAACTGCTCTTTGAACTGTCATCGTTGAAACCCCTCTCTCACGGGCCAAACGTCTTATGAATTGAGTTGGATCTTTTCGAATTGATCGCTTTGGTTCTAATTTGAAATGATGATCCTTCTTGCTGTTGTGACCTCCTAATCCAGTTTTCGTTTTCTCTACTTTTCCCTCATTTTTAAATTTATTCACCGTTCTCTTGATGGTACTTGAATGGACTTTGAAGATGGAAGCAAGAGTATGAATGATTTTTTCCTCTCACCATTGTTCATTTGGGAAGACTGTGGTACTGATATAAAACGATTTTAAGCTGTTTTCTTTCTAGTCGAATAACTCAAAGGGGTTTTTAATGATTCTTACAACAAATGGTGTCAAGATGGCTAAAGGTATTCTCTGAAAACCTGGAAAAAATAATCTGAGTTTAGTGTTTTTTTTTAGATATTAAACATTTTGTGGGATGGACAATTATGCTGTTACACGATTTGAACAATTTTATTGTTGTTGCATAGCCCTCTTGGCGTTCTCTTGGGCGACGGTCTGGATTCGATCATAATAAATTTGTTCTTTCTCGGCCGCTGACCGCCAGTTGTTTTGTTAGGAGATAAAGTGACTTCAACAAAAGGGATTTTAACATAACTATTATTTTATTAAAACGTCGACGGGTTCAAATTCTAACTAGCCAGTGGGGTTGTTCTTTCACCCCCACTGAGGAGCAAGTTCCCAGACATGAAAAAACACGTCCACATTCTTCGACGTGCAAGACACGATTCACTGAAATCCCTTTCTATATCCAACATTCCAACACTAGTTCTAGCCAATCAAAAACGACTTCCTTTGCTTTTCTTGTATCTAACCTCAAAGGTCAAAATGAGGAAGTCAGAGGAGAAACACAATTCTCTAAAAGATATTAGTCTGTTAAACTATTATTTAACACTGTTACAGCCGATATATATATATATATATATATATATATATATATATATATATATATATGTGTGTGTGTGTGTGTGTGTGTGTGTGTGTGTGTGTTTGTGTGTAAGAATAAACTAAAAGCTATCTATAATCCTAGAGGTCTTAGCACGCATATTTTGTTTTCCGATTCTTTAGGCTTCGAACGCGAAGATCATTATTTTCAAGATGATCTTAGACATTTTCACGGAGCAACATCAGGTGAATATGGAGGTTGTTCCAGTACGGCGATGTTGTTCTCGACCAGAAACTGTCGGATGCTAAGGACATTGGGAACAGGTACATTGTCGTGGTGACGCAGCCATGATTTGTCCTGCCACAACTCTCGTCTTTTCTGGCGCACTGAGCGAAATAAATGCTGCAGGATATCCTTGCAGACTTGATGATTTATCGTCTAGCCCTATGCCAAAACACCGTGGACGATGGCCATAGCTCACACAGCACACTCAGATAGTATATAGATAGATATATAAACACGCAAAAAAAGCGACGAGACAGGAAATATCTCCACGACCCTAAAAAAAACGACAACATACATACACAATGAAATGTACAAACAAGTGACCATACACACAGACACCGACAAAGACACGTACATACACATATATTGACAAAGACACGCCGATACACCTACCAAGAAATATTCAAGTTTGAAAGTGTTATTAAACAAATTCTAACCACTTCTTAAAATATAACTTTTACGGGCAAATATACATAGATAAAAATGGTAGAATAGATAAAATTCAATATGGGCAGAACAGAAAACCAAACATTAGGGAAAGAAAGGACATTAAAACAGATAGACATGGATAGAAAAATAGATATATATGCATAAAAATAACACCATCTAATATATAAAAAAGAAAATATATCAACCCACACAGCAACATAAAATATTTATTCTTGCTTCTGTATGTATATATATGCATATGCGTATGCGTGTATGTATATACGTGTGTGTATGTGTATATATGGATATATATATATATGTATATGCGTATATACGCGTATATACAGGGTGCAGCTGGTATTTGAGGCCATACAGATTTAAGATTAATACTGCTTCCCATTAACTTCTAATGCTTTTATTTTTCAGAAATCAAGAATGGTAAACCTACGATAACAAAGGAAATGAAAAAGCATGCTGTGATTGTGTCGTTAAAGGCTGATCATAGTGATTTGGATATTCCACGTTTCCTCAGAGTTGCAAGATCGTTTGTTCACAAGATACGAAAAGAGTTAGAAGACGCTGACAGTTCTCCAATATCTGTATCAAAACATAAAAGACATTCTGCAGAGTTCTGATAAAGTGAGAACATCCGAATTTATTCAGGAAGTCAACAGACAATTGATGAAAACCGAGGTCAATCAATCAGCTCAATTGAAAAAAAAGCTGCATGTGTCTGAAAAAAAAAACGCACTTTTTCCACAAGGCCTTAGAGTAAATGCTGCTGCTTACATTGAGGTTCTAGAAAGAGTTGTCAAGCCGTGGATTAACAACATATGCAACGGCAGGCCTTAAATATTCCAGCAAGACTATGATCATCCACAAGGTGCTACGAACACAAGAATGGATGGCTGACCATTTGTACGACCACATCACACCCGACATTTGCCTCCTAACGCTCCAGATCTCAATCCAGTAGACTATTATGTGTGGAGCGTTGTTCAGAAGGAGGTTAATAAACAGACTCATAACACCAAAGATTCTCTTAAAGCTGCAATAGTTCGAGTAATGTCTGACATAAATAAGGACTAATTAATCAGAGCTTGCAGCCGACCTCGTGTAGAGGCAGTTACTGATGCTAGTGGTGGTTTTGTTGAATAAAATTAAATAGTAGTTAGCTAAATTTTATGTTTACTTGTTTGTCATCAAATATAATTATATTTATTTGTTCGGCATGTTTTTTTTTACTAATCCATAAAATCTGACCTCCGATACCATCTGCACTCTGTATATATGTACGTGTGTATATGTTCGTCTGTAGGTATGCGTTTCTGTGTTTCTGTTTGTAGTGAAGAATGTGTGTACACATATGTCTGTATGTATTTTTTCTTTTTTTCTTTCACATACAGTTATATTTTTGTACTCGTGTAAGTGCACTAATGCATTTACAGGTATATATGATATATATTTTTATATATATTTGTGTGTTTGGAGTTTCCTTTGTTGCGTATTTATATATCTAAATACGTCTGCGTGTTTATGTATTATAATCTGATTGTGTATGTATTACCTTTTGCAAGATGTCATCCTCCCCTGCCTCTGTTTCCGATTCAAATGTATCTACGTTGATATGAAGTTCAGAGCAACATTTGATCTTAACGTTTATTCTAATTTAATTTCAATAAAAACAAAATAAATAGAAAAACATATGTATTTTTTCCTCAGTAATTTTATAATTTTAAACTTAATATAGATTAAATTTAAATTTTAAAATTGGTAATTTTTAATTTCAAATTTTATCGTATAATTTAATATTTATTTGTTAGAATAAATTCTATTTTAGTTTAACCCCAGCATTAAAGCATTAAATAATTATTATAACCTTAGTCCGTTGTCAAGTTTTTTTAATTCTCATATACTTGTATTTTGATTGGTCATTGCAGTTTATGTAACAGCGTTTCCCCTAGCGAGGGATGTTTGATTGATTTGAACCTTTTAAAATCCTTTATACTACATTTAACAGCATCACTTGATAAAACACCAGAAGAGTTGAAACAAAATGGCTATTTTGCAGTGATTTTATAACATATTTATGTTATAATTTTCGAATAAATAATTATATTTGATATACTCTGTATTGAGCACTCTTTTAAGAATAGTATTTGTTGGTTATTGGAATTTATTCCGTATACACCAATCCTATACTTGGGTATATATATATATATATATATATATATATATATATATATATATATATATATATATATATATGTAATTTGGCAGCAACTTTTCTTTTAAACATGTTATGTTGAATGTCAAAGACAACATAGTCCTGCATGTTTTCTTTTGAATTTTCTCATATTTTCTAATGAGACTTTTTATTTGAAAATTATATCGAAATAAAATATTGTGCGTAAGATAACCGAGTACTTTCGAACATCATTGTTCATCTTCAGGGTCAAAATTTTTAACAATGTCTTATATATATGCACCATGATTCCGCTACAAGACAATTTGCAAATGTTTTAAAAAATTTTGACTCTACATATATATAAGACATTGTTAAAAATTTTGACCCTGAAGATGAACAATGATGTTGGAAAGTACTCGATTATCTTACGGACAATATTTATTTCGATATAATTTTCAAATAAAAAGTCTCATTAGAAAATATGAGAAAATTCAAAAGAAAATATGCTGGACTATGTTGTCTTTGACATTCAACACAACATGTTTAAATATATATATATATATATATATATATATATATATATATATATATATATATATTTTCAGTGTGCGATGGGTAAATTGTCGTCAATATATATATATATATATATATATATATATATATATATATATATATATATATATATATGACTAATGTCGTGCATGCGCGTTGTTTGTTTATGAATTTTTAGACTACACAGTATAGTAGGGTCAGTTGGGCACCGTGTGTGAGAAAAAGAGCACTATGACGAAACCAATCTGCCAGAAATCTGTATGCTGTACTGCTTGGCATCCGCGCCGGAAGCTCCACTGCGGACATTTCAGTGTGTTTAGGTGTCAATCTGAGGACAGTGCAGAGGATTCGGAAAGAGTCGGATGATATATCCAATGAGCATCATGGTGTTTGGAGTGATCACTAGTAATGGCGACGTTATGCCTCCATTTATCGTCCCACATGGCGGCATACTTAACAAAGAGACCTACCTCAAGTGCCTTGAGGAGGTAGTGCTACCCTAAATCAAGAGGATCACTGGTGGGGGCCCTATGTCTGGCAACTTAACCACGCCACACAAGCAGGAGTATCCAGTCATTGCTGTCAGACAATTTCTACGACCACATCACACCGTACATCTGGCGACCTCATTTCTCAGCCTGTAAAATCCTTGATTATGATGTATGGGGCACAGTTGAGCGAGAGAGCAACAAAAGTCCTTGTAAGACCAAAGATGAAATGAAGGCAAGGATTGGGGCTGCATTCACTAACTTAAATAAACGGACCGTCCAGAAGATAACGAAGTCGTCTGGAGGCCGAAGTCATCTGGAGGCGATGTAATTAAATAAATTAACTCTTTAGCATTTCAAGACATTTTTGTGTAATTTTGGTTAATATAGCTGTTGAAATAAGATGTCAGTGTTATTTTCATTTTTGCGTAATTTAGACGATAATTTATCCATCGCACCTATATATATATGTGTGTGTGTGTATATATCTATATCTATATCTATATATATGTATTTATATATGTATATATATATGTATATATATATATGTATATATATATATGTATATATATATATATATATTTATTATTATATCAGTCTGAGGAGGTGATCCCAGCGCAGGGTACGTAATCTTGATGATGTGATGATTGCGTTTAGCATGAAACTGTCTGTTACCTTTGAGTGTTGACTTCAATGTTCATTTTATATTTACGTACGCTCTATCTCAGATATTGAGCGCTTTATCCCATAAATATAGTATACTTTATAACTATATATATATATATATATGAAGAAATATAGAGTGTTGTTATTTTTCTCGGCTATTTATATATACGGGTCAGTGGTGCATTGTGGGTAGTCATTTTTGGCAGGTGTTTTACCGGAAGTCATTTATTTGTTTATTTATTTATTTGTGTCAAATTATTTTAATAGTTTTTATTTAATTTTATTTTTGTTTTTTATCCTTTATATTTATTTTATTTTTATTTATTTATTTTTTTATTTATTTAGATCGGTGTTTTTATTAACGTAGTAAAAATTTGTTTATATAGCTTATTGTGGGTGGTCTATTATGGCGTCTGTTTTACTGAAAGTCGTTTAATTATTTATTTGGGTCAAATTATTTTGCTTGTTTTTATTTATTTTTGTTTTTATTTTTATCTTATATATTATTTATTATTTTTATTTTGATCGGTGTTTTTATTAACCTAATAAAAATTTGTTTATATAGCTTATTTAACAGTTTTGTTTTTGTTTGGGAAGTATATATATATATATATATATATATATATATATATATATATATATATATATATATATATATATATATATATAAAAGTTAAAATTCATCAGGACAAAAATAGGCTGAAATATTTATATTAAATCTGGTACATTTCCACTCGAAATACACGTCATATTTCTTCGAACTTCAAATTATTATTATAATTATATAGGAATATATACAGGATGAGTAGTAAGTCTGATGAAAAAGAATTCATTTTACAACATACTCTTGTTTAATTTCGTGATAAATATTAAGCCTAATTGAATGTTATACGTAATGAAAATAATAATGGCATCCAAATATCTCATTAACGATGAACGGGCAGTAATATCGACAACGTCTCTTGTTAGGGGTTAGAATTTTACTTTAAGAATTTAAAAAGCAGAATGCGTCCTTACACGAAACAAAAGAATTAATTGCCAGGAGATAAAGTCGAGATGTCTCATACAGCAAAACAATGAATACAATTACAAAAGTAGTGAAAATATGGTCGCCATTTTTTGACAATGTCGGCTGTACTTAGCTCAGTACTTATACTTTCTAACATGTGACAATATAGTTAATTGTATAGATAATAACAGTGATTAATCTATAAGCGACACTATTGCATATTCATTTTACACCCACCCACCCACTCTCATATATATATATATATATATATATATATATATATATATATATATATATATATATATATTGTATCGAATGTCGACACTCATAATTTTGACATTTAACAAAAAACTGAGAGAAAGGATGTACAGCTTTACGCAATTGTGCTTTGGATACTTTTGCAGTTAAAAAAAAATTTAGTTGTAAATATGTAGCATCTACGAGGATAAAATACGGATATCTTTCCTGAAATGTTTATAAATTGTACCCTGTTTAATTATTAATGTTAACAACGAACTGCTTTATATTACAAACTTGTAGATGGATTAAACGAAAATTACATATAATATAATATATATTTCTTATAATACATTCCTTCTTGCCGTCAATTTTGGTGGCACTGGTACACTAGTATATATATATATTTTTGTCATCCACAGACAGACTGTTTCGCAGCTCATCAGTGTGGCTAGACGTCCTGTTGCCTCTAGCTACGATCGAAACCCGACTGAATTTGCGTCAGTCGGAACTTCTACCCGCTAAGCCATCAGCGTACGGTACGGAATGGAGGTGAATTTTAGCGTGTTTATTTTAGATTCGGATAAACACACAGTGACTGAGAGTGACTCAATTCTGTCGAAGAGTCGTGCAATTCTGTCGAAGAGTATATATATATATATATATGTATGTATGTATATATGTAACGTATTTTCCGGCCACCAAGACGCTGCGGCTCGGAAGACGTACCTTAATATTGGAAAGATAAAACTCATTCTCATACAACAAAACATTTACCATGCGTCCGTCACATACTGGCGCCACGTATTGTTTACATTAATCACTCGATTCTGTTTGTATGGCAATGACATACTGGTCAGTAGTAGAAATCCCACCGCTGCTAGTAAACATAACATATTTAATCTTGTGACTCGGCTTCAGGAAGGTTTATAATCTTGCAAATGCTTTAACAGCTAAGTACTGAAGTTACCCCATATAAAAGGCTGAATTGGCTAAAATTATATTGTAATGACTCAACATAGAAGTCCACGTCTCTATCAGTCAGGCCAATTAGGTGACCGTCCAAACTTACTTGAGCCTGGGCGTTGCCTTATATTCGTCTGCATATTTTCCCTAAAAGGTGATTTTTTTTTCGGTCAACAACTCATCAGAAGAATCGATGGCGACTAGGAAAATATGAATGAAAATGGCGGAGTGATAGACAAACTGGGACAATTTAATATTAAAAATCTTTTTCTGCCATTTTTAATATCAAATTGCATTTTAATCGCATTTCCTCGTGCATCATTGTCTGATGAGGGGTTGCTCCCAAAAAGCTTAATAAGAAAAAAATAAGCAGTTTCATATGTTTATATATATATATGTATATATATATATACCCTTGTGCAAATTAATTGAAACAAAACGAATAATTCCGTTATTATTTACTTTTTCGTATTTTTCCAATGAAACATGACCCAGTGGACATGTTAGTACTACGTATATCCATCCCACGAAGTCGTTCCTTGCAGATCGACCACCGATTCTCGACTGGATTTAAATTAGGAGAGTTTCCGGGTCAGTCTATAGTACTTTGATTTGCTCGCTGATAAAGCTTGCCATTGCGTTCTTGCAGCGTTCAATTTTTTGTACGCTTCCTAGGAGTAACGTCCATCGTAGACAAAAGCCGCAGGACAACTAATCGACAGTGGAGATAATATATTCTGGGCGTGATAAAAATGTGATACAATCACGGATGACGACATATTTTTCAAGGCCAAACAAATTTAATTATACACCCCGAAAATAGATTCATATTACTGCACACCACTGTAAATGACCTAATCTAAGGAAAACAGAACTCGATTACACCCTGTCACTCCAGTGGGTCTAAGACTGACTGTATGTTGAATGAAAAGAAACTAAAGCGGTTGATTCAATTAATTTGCACAAGAGTATATATATATATATATATATATATATATATATATATATATATATATATAATGAATAATTTAAAGACATTTTTATGTTCATACGTTCTTTTTATAGATACAGATATTTAAGTAAATGCTCTGTTTATAATAAATAGTATTAACAACATATACCGGTCTGAATGTCCGAGAAAATATGCGTCCCCCGACAGGAATCGAACCTGTATCCTATATAGCCTGTCATATAGCCTGACGTGCTTTCAGCGATTTCGCCACAGAGGAGCGTTTCGGTTAGCAAGGTCTATTTTACTGTTTTTGAACTACATTTTTAAACTAAATGAATTTAGTTTGAAAGCTAAACTAGGTCGGATTTTTCAAATGTGTCGTAATAATATGATAAAATGTCTCCGCTTGAGGAAAACATTAATAATTTTTGCAGTAAAAATTCGAAAACCGATGAAAAATCTAAAAATGTTAAGACTGATTAAAAAAAAAACTAAACAAGTGGAAACATAGAATGGAAATGTACTAATTTGAAATATGCCCGTATTCAAGGCGTTCATTGTTGAAAACACATTTAGTTTTTGTTTGATAAAATATATTATAATCATTCTGTACGCTTGAAAAAAAGATTACCGTGAAGATTTCTGATTGGAATTTGGCGATAATCAATATTTTGGGTTCCAAAAAGCATCTTGAAATCTCTTGAAAAATTTGTAATAATTATCCTGTGATTCAAATATTTGAATTGGAGTAATGGATAGCGGTAAAGTTCGGTTGACTATAGTAGTGAATTCGACAATCACTGGTCGTTCCAAATCGACGGCCTATGTGAATCGGCAACGTGTAATGGGATGCGGGTTAGTTAGTCTGAGCATAGCTACGAAGCAATGGGATCGATTTCTATTGAGCCCTCAGTATTTTTTATCATCTCTCAAAGTAAGGGAAGCCTCGTAATTAACAACTGTAGACTTCTGGATGCCTCAGTCTAGTATGGTTGACTACAGGGCGTCGAGTTGATTCTCACTAGACGTTCAATACATGCGGCCTTTGGTCAACCTGAGATCAGCTTAATACGTAATTATTGTAGAGCTCTAGTTGTTTTGGCTTGGTTAAAGGCTCGCAAGCTTGTTTGGTTGACATTACTACTGAGCGTTGAGCGTTGATTCTCACTGGGCGCTCTGTACTTTTAACCTTGTGCCAACCTGTTGTAGAGTTACTTTCCGCAGTGGAAACTGTATTTGGACTAAATTATGTCCTAAATAGTTTCAACGTACACAAACGTAAGGAACTTGTTATAATAAGTATTACGCAAAGTAATCTAGTTGTGGTAGCTGACTACTTTCGTATTCGACTCCCAGTCGACCTTCACTGACTCCTACTTATATTAGGTGGGAGAGTCTATTATCTATAGACTAAGTGTGTTTCACCATAACACAACCTAATCTGAGCTTGGTAAATAACTATTGTTGAAACTGTTAGATGTAGACGTCTCTTCTACTCCAATAGCTTCATGTCTCGCACATCTCGCCTGTGGAACTCCCTTCCTTATTTTTGTTTCCCTGACAAATATAATCTCCAACTATTTAAGTGTAACGTCAATCGACATCTCCAGTTGCCTTGATCTATCCACTTCCCTTCTCCACATCCTATCCCCTTTCATTCATATCTGCTCTCGCTCCTAATCTTCTGTAACCCTCTTCCCTTGATGGATCCACTATCTTTCTCCACATCCTCTTCTTTACCACTCCTATCTGCCCTTCCTCCAAACCTTCTGTAACCCCTTGCATGCTAGTGGCTTCCAGCCTTGCTTGGGGTGATAAGCTTTAAAAAAAAAGAAAAAAAGAAGATATCTTAGTGCCTCAACATGGTGTAATGTTTAGCTAGCTAGATTGATTAACGGTTACTAGTGAGCGCTGTGTTCTTTTCTTACTGGGAGCTCAATATTTATTACCTTGTGCCAATCTAAGCTAATCTTAGTAAATAATTACTGTATACTTCTCAATACCGTGGTATAGCGTTTTGATTAACGCGCTTTGTTCCCTATTGCTATTTGGTAATGAAATCAACGTTCACTGGGTGTTCCGTAAATGTGAAAATGTCCGTAAATATTTTTGTAAAACTAGCACTGGCATAGTAAATCATTTTCAGATTTGAATTTTCAAGCAAATAACTGAATGCAGTTTTGTTTGCAGCTACTTTTGAATTCTCAAAACGGTAAAAAAATGTTTTTTGTCAGCGGTGCTGTCATTTTATATTATTTGCCGGCTATTTGGGGGAACGGAACTGTAATGTTATAGATCCTGACCAGATATCACCACTTCAGTCACTTTCTCACCGACGTGAAGTGGCTTCCCTCTGTCTTTTCTACAAATATTTTCATGGCAATTTCTCTGACGAACTTTTTCCCTGGTACTCCGACTGCGTAAATTTAAGCGTGCTACGAGATTTCAACCCTTTTACTGTTTTACAGCTAAATTCAACCGTCACTTCTACTCCAACAGTTTCTTTTCTCGCACTTTCCACCTGTGGAACTTACTTCCCTGATAACGACAAAGTTCAAAAATTTAAATGCAATATCATCGCTATTGTTCGTTATCCTGAATCTCGTTAAGTTCTGCTTTTCTTAAATCTTCCCTATTCTAAGTTTTCTCAAATTACATTCACTCACTGCAACCCCTGGGTATTAGTTGGATTATCACCTGGGGTGAAATGATTGAAAAAAATATTTATTGAAACTTCTTGTTAAATATGCCTTTAGTTTCTTCCTGGATTTTGATATTGAGCACTTTATCGCATAAATAAAGCACACATTAAAATTATATTTCTTCATATATATATATATATATATATATATATATATATATTAGAAATAGTTTGTTATGTGTATGCTTTGTAAAGTGATTCATTTTTTTGTTTCAAAACATGGTCAAGATTAACCCTACACCTTTCTGACAATAGCTCAATTAGATCCCATTTAAATATCCATGGAGACCTACCGGACACTATTCGGAATATACTTGTCGACAACACTAATATAATAGCATCATCCACTTGCAAAAAAAGGCTAAAAATAATGGTAGCCTTACTTATAAAATTAAACAAACCAACACTTAATAATATTAACTTTGAACATGGACATAATATCTTGACCATGTTTTGAAACAAAAAAATGAATCACTTTACAAAACATACACACACACACACACACACACACACATATATATATATATATATATATATATATATATATATATATATATATAGCGAGAAAGTGAGAGAGAATTACCTCCACATAAATGCGATAACTTTTAAATGTTTAAAATGAATTTTTAAAAATGAAAAATCTTTTCAAAGCTTTCCTTTTAGTTTTAATTTTGTGTTATTAGACTAAATTTCATAATTCCAGTATGAAAAATACATTGCTGTATTTGAAAACTAATTTAAATTGACTGGATGGAGATTTCGTTTTGCAATCAGTAAACATCGCTAAATTTAGCGTCATATTTTTCATCTGTCATCGCAATGTAATTCTCTGAATTAAAAAAAAAATCTTTCAAAAATAAAATCTATTTTCTAAAACTTTATTTGATCTACATTAACTGATTTAAATTTTAATTAATCTGATCTGAAATAAATATTACTTACTTTAAGTTTAAAGTATCAAAGAAATGAATTTTTAACACTGGCAGCTGTTTATTTAAGTTATTGACATATTCTCTGACAAACGGGAGTTTTTCTAATGTTTTCCTACGGTGTATATATCGGTAAAAATTGCGTGAGGTATATAACGTTAACACCTCTTTTATATATAAATTTAACTATTGTATAATTTTTTAAGAAATAGAAAAACATTCTCCATAATTCAATGTCTAATGAATTTTTACATAATTTAGTTTTATTTCCTACAGTTAATGCTCTTATTTCCTGATAATGTATTTACAAAATAAAAAACACTACGTTTATATACAACACATACAAATATTTTTAAAATATTGGGTTCATGAAGAAGAAGAAGAAGAAGAAGAAGAAGAAGAAGAAGAAGAAGAAGAAGAAGAAGAAGAAGAAGAAGAAGAAGAAATGTAAATATATCGGTGGGGTTAATTGAAATGTACATGTCTTTTTTTATCCTGCCTCATATGTGCTTAAGAGGAATTTTCTGATATGCAATCAAGGACTTCTAGTTTAAAAGGTTTTTTGATCCGGAAATGTCATAATTGCTAATGTTTCCTGTTGGCAGACGTTGCAAATATTGTTGTGATTGTTGTAAGACTTTGCTTTTTAAAGTTTTTCCACCTTACAATCGGATCCCTGTTGATTTACTTTTATTATATCTTAAACAAAGAATGAGATATGGAGAATAATTTTCAGGGGAATTCTGATAAATATTTTGCCAACTACAGTGCTGTTCGATAAAAATAACTCACCAGATTTTTTTTATTAAATATTCTCTTCTCCGATGAAACAAAAGTTGAGCTAAAAGCTAAATTCAAAGGATAAGCGATTTAAATCCGAAGCTTTGAAAGCTCTTTGAATTTAGCAGTAACTACTGTCAAGCATCCGTTCAGTATAATGTTCTGGGGGTGCTTTTCTTTTTCATGGAACTGGTTTCTTAAAACCTATTGAAAAGACCCTAGCGAGCAGTACAAGAGAATTTTAGAGTCTTGTCTGCTCCCTTCTGCTGAAAGGGTGCAAATCGACCCCACCAATCTCATTTTTATGCAGGATAATGCTCCCTGTCACAAATCAAAATTGATGAAGGGGTACTTTGATGTGAGTGTTATGACATGGCCGCCCCAATCTCCTGACCTCAACCCCATAGTAAACTTATGGAGCATTATAAAGTACAGGCCCTCGAGAAAGCAGTTGAGCAACAAAGAGGATTTGATTGTGAATTTCATGTCCAAATGGAATTAAATGCTTGGAGATGAGATTTGCCAGAACCTAATCAAGTCAATGCCAAAAAGGGTTGAAAAGGTTATTCAAAATAAAGGAGGACCCATAGATTATTAAATATTTTGAACTATATTACCTATTATAAATAAATTATACCTCTATTATTCTTTATTTAAAGCTGTTCGGTTATGTTTCTATTGATTACTAGTTGCAGGAAATAAGTAAGTCACTTTTTTTGCACAGAATTTTTCCCTAAATCTCATTTATATCCAAAATTATAATTATCACTAGAATACCTTAGGTTGAGTAAACTTTTTTACTAGGTGGTCGGGAAGGGGTCTTTATATTAGTAAGATTAAAAATTAATTTGACCAAAAAAACAATAGGCAAAAAAATCTTTAAGTAAAAAAAAATCAGGTGAGTCACTTTTATCGAACGGCACTGTATATTGCACTATTACCAACTGATGCTCGTTTAGACATATTAGAATTTTTACAAACTTACATGCATATAGAATTGTCTATGTTTTTAATGTATGTGATACATGACTGACCAATGAGAATCCAACTACACAAAATTGAAAATACCAAAATTCTGTTTGATTTTTTTGTTGTCTGTTTTCTCTCAATCTCTGAAGAAGGTTTGATAAAAGTGAAATATGCACCTGTGTGTGCGTGTGGTATTGTGCCCTTAGTTTATTTTATATTTTAAGCTTTTAGCTTAACTTAAGTTTATTTCAAGCTTTAAACTTATTCTTACTTATTCTTGTGTATATATACCGCCGTTAAGATGACCCTTCAATCCCCGAAATCACCATTAAAATTGGGCGTCGTCTTATACTGCAATTCTAAAAAAGAAACCTGAGTTTCTAAGTGATGTTTGTCGGTAGACTAACCTCGGCCTCCGTTCGATAACCAATAACGTACATGAAAAGATTCAAATTATCAAACAACCCGATAATAAAAGTAATAAAATCATTTCTACTTTATATATTACTGACATAACTTCATAATAAATTGCCTATTCAAAGAATAATTCCATATTCATAAAAACAGCTTGTATCCATGCAAGCTTAACTGAGAAAATGTAAAAATCGATTTATGATTGCGTTCAAGCAATCTTTATCTTTCGCCAAACATTCAATAATCATCGTGATAGTGTTAATTACGTCAGTAATAACATTGAGGATAACCTAATATTCATCTCTTGTTAAAAATTAATTGTTATTTTCGTGTGAAATAATAGCACAATTTAGGATTACATATAGCCTTTATTTGTAGTTGAAGATGAAGTATAAGTAAATGGCCATTAGTACACCAGGCTGTTTGTAACTGTTTAGATACTGGAAAAGAAAAAGAAGATGAAGAATCATATTCGTAAGAGATCACGTGATGAAAATTAATCAAAATAATTGTTTCCGTTTTAAGGGATTTGTCGAGGAAAAACATGACATAGAATCGTTTTTTATTTTATTTTCTGTGGATACAATAAGTAAAATTTCCAATAGCATCATATTTAATCAATAAGCAGTCGTCTTATACTACAGGTATAGGATAAAGTCATAAAAAAATGTATAACACCAGTTGACAATAGGAAAAAAATTAGATTAATTATTTATTACAAAAAATTTAAAACCTCTAACTTTATAGTTAAAAATAATAATTCACCTCCTAGAACAAAATTAAATAGGGCAAATATTATTTACGAATTTAAATGCCAATTAAGGAATTGAATTCCTCATTAATCAAAATTCGTAAATAATTAAGTAGGCCACACTACAACATGTTTGACATGCAGACTTACTCTACAACTTTCTGGCAATAGTTCAATTAGATCTCATTTAAATATTCATGGAGACCTACCGGACACTATTCCTAACACACTTGTCGACAACAATAATATAATAGCATCATCTACATGCAAAAAAAGGTTAAAAATAATGGAAGCCTTATTAATAAAACAAACAAACCAACACTTAATAAACTTAATAAACTTAATTAACTTTGAATATGGACATAATATCTTGACCGTGTTTTGAAAAATGAAAACATTTTATAAAACATACATACAACAAACTATTTCTTATTTTAACAGTTAAAATATAATCCTTGAAAATGGCTAAGTGTATAGCTGAAAGGGCTAAGATTAAAAGAACATTCGGACAGTTTGGGCTGTCAGTTCCTAGGAACTGAGCTTCTTGACCCTCAGACGTCGAAAATGATGGGAGGAGAGTCCACCATATATATATATATATATATATATATATATATATATATATATATATATATATATATATGGAGATTAGGACCTCACATTGATTTATATATATGTGGATTATGGCCACCACGATTTAACGATTTGTATTTTAATTCACGTGCATAGGGAGAACTTGAGGGAGAATTAATTTATGTAGATAAGGATTTCGTTAGTGCTTCCTTAAACCACCGGATCTATCAAAATCGTAGAATATTAGCTTGTTATCGATTCAGAAGTGGGATTATTTTTAGAATCTCGATACAGTATCAAGTATCAAGTCAATTTTTAACTTTTACAGATAACGGCTTTGTGGACGAAGACGGACTATTTTTTGTAAGGAAGATCTAAAAAAGATTGCTTTTATATAATTGTAATTACTAAAATACAATTTTGTGTTCGTTTCTTCATTTAATGTAAATAATTATGAACCTGAAAGGTGTTTCCGAAAAAAATTCCCATTCAGAAAAATCCTTTAAAAAAGTTTATAAAAAATCATTAAATTTTAAAACAAAATATTCAGATATCAAATATGGTAGTGCATTTCCAACTTTTAATTCATTGATTGATCGATTATTTGCGTTTTATGGTTTCTCAACCCTTTGTAGGTTATTTAAAACCAGAAATTATTTCTAGATTGGAAGAATCTTTTTTTATATACAATAAATTTTAGTTATACAAGTCGTACCTGGGGAAGATGTGGATTCATGCCTTTCCCAAGGGTATTTGCGCATAAGTGAATATAATGAACCCAACTGGAAATGGAAATCGACTCTCCGTTTAACAATTCCGAACTAATGGGTTTATTTAAAAACCTGAAGATCCAATTAATTTTTTTACTCCTTAATAAATTACTTTTATTCGCTTATAAAACAAAACACAATATGTTGAGTTGTCCTGAGTTACCTTGGTGCTCGGTCTGCGGTGTTGAGTCGGCGGTATTGAGTTGTCTCTTCCCGCCTTCGTTTCTCTCGGTCCTGCCATTCATTTACTCAAGCTTGTTTGGTTGATTGCTCACTGTGTTTTTCTGTCCTCCTTACCTTTAATATGTTCTGTGAGTGACAGATTTCACAAGCTTTCTTTCCTCATTATGCCTCATAGAAATATTAACTGTGTCTTTCTGATTTTAAGTATAATTCTCCGTTTTGCATCAGTTTTTTTTAAATTTTCCTAGTTAGTTACATGCTTCCGCCATGGTATTCTCAGCATCCTTCTATAGAATCACGTTCCTGTCGTTTCAAGTCTCTTGCTCACCTCAGATGAGATTGTCTCGTATTCAATTATATGTAGGAGGAGTGATATTACATAGCAGTTGAGCAACATTTTCTTTGTTTTTAATGAAAGGTTCCTGTTTCTTAATATTTTGATTTGAGAGATATCATTCATTATTCCAATACGCTGTCGGATTTCAGTGTTACATTTTCCGTCCTCCATTAAAATATATTCCAGATATTGAAATTTTAGAATTGACTTCATTTTGACATCTCCAGTTTCTAGCTAGCATCACTGCTTCTTACTTTTGCTGACAACCATACGTTTTATCGTCTTAGAGTTTCTACCTTACTTTCTTTACCCTTTCGTTTACTATCTTCTGTGACTTATATATGTGCATACAACTTACGTTGTTAAGATTATGCCAAAACAATAAATCCTAGTAGGTCGTCTATGTTGCATTCGGTGTCATCACTGGCTACATCCCTTTAGACCGCAACGCCACGTCATAGACTGTATCAACGAAATATGCATTCTTTTCCTATTCGCTTAATTAAACGAGAAAGTCAGACGTGTTAACATCGATTCTAGGCGGTAACTGGAGAAGGAAAATCAGGGAACGCATGCTCATTGATTGGCTTAATATTCTGCCACGTACGGTCTAGCCTCTCGAAGGAATCTGAGTCCGGAAAGCGTGTTGACGCTTAAAAATTAATGCGTCCCTCTGTCGACTTGGCGCCGTTTTGGTCTTATATTCATAACTTAGACAAATACAATTTATGAAGTTCAGAACTCCACGGCCACGAGATATTCTAACCAATCGCTTGCCACCCTGGCCGAGCCACCGATTTTTGTAACAGTATAATTCTTCCAGGATCGCCTCGCGGTAAAGATTAAATCCGGTGAAAATACATAGGTCACTTACTATTTTTGCGCACTCAATTCATTTACAATCCGTAAGAAAAATAATCAAACTATCTGTCATCCGTTCTGGGGGTTTATGCCGAAAGATATTTTATATTGACAAAAAAAAAAAAGAAAAAAAGAAGCTTACTCGATTCGAAGATATTTTTCTTCAGTAAGTTTTAAGGGAAAAAGATGCAGAAAATTATTTTAGAAAATTCTCGCTTTAATTGATATTGACAAGACCTGCGGACCCCTAATTACGATCTGCAGGCAAGGGTGCAGTTATAAACGGCGCATATTATGTCGTTTCCTCTTTGTTTATGTTTTTTAAATATATACAACGGCATTCTACAGTTAGGTACTTAATTGGAAACAATATCTTAATTTATCCCTGCTTTCTAAACAAAGTTCGAAGCTTCAAATGCAGAGGTTCACGATATTCCCAGGTTTATGGTAAACGTAAGCTTAAGGCAAACACAATATTTAGTTTTGCAAACCCTAAATCCGGAGAATGAATGCAAAGAGATTGAGAAAAAATGTCAGTGCCACCATATTTGAAATTTTAAAATATGTTGTAAAATATAAATGTTTTAAAGGAATTTAAATGAATTGGAAAGGACACTAAATAATCCTTTAAAGAAACCAAAAACATTTGCCATTAAAATAAAAAAAAATGATTTTAAAAATAATAATTTTATATAAAAGAATTAATTAAATGCATACAAAACTGCAAATTTCAGTCATGAAATATTAACGTTATGATAGACAGGTTTAATGATAAAGTCTTTAAACTAAAAAAAAATCTATATAGATTTTATCATTTTGATATGAAAATAAAATCTGTATATTTTAATAGCATATCGTTATTTAGCGACATATAAAGAATAACTTAACTCCTATCAGAATTCAACAGTAGCGGCCATAATTTTAACGACATTAGTTAGGTAGATGACATAGAGAGTTGAGAGGAAATTCTAAACGAGTTAGCAAATTCAAGAAGAAAGGACTAAACATAAATTGTAAGAAGACAGAATATATGGTGGTCAGGAAGAGGAAGAGAGCAAGAAGACAGAATGTATGGTTGTCATCAAGAGGAAGAGGCCAAGTAAAGGAAAGCGAGAAGAAAGGACTAAACATCAATTGGAAGAAGACAGAATGTATGGTTGTCAGCAAGAGGAAGAGGCCAAGTAAAGGAAAGAGAGAAGAAAGGACTAAACATCAATTGTAAGAAGACAGAATTTATGGTTGTCAGCAAGAGGAAGAGGCCAAGTAAAGGAAAGTGAGAAGAAAGGACTAAACATCAATTGTAAGAAGACAGAATGTATGGTTGTCAGCAAGAGGAAGAGGCCAGGTAAAGGAAAGCGAGAAGAAAGGACTAAACATCAATTGTAAGAAGACAGAATTTATGGTTGTCAGCAAGAGGAAGAGGCCAAATAAAGGAAAGGGAGAAGAAAGGACTAAACATCAATTGTAAGAAGACAGAATGTATGGTTGTCAGCAAGAGGAAGAGGCCAAGTAAAGGAAAGCGAGAAGAAAGGACTAAACATCAATTGTAAGAAGACAGAATGTATGGTTGTCCGCAAGAGAAAGAGTCCATGTTAATGAAAGCGCGAAGAAAAGACTAAACATTAATTATAATAATACAGAATTTCTCGAATATTCAGGCCAGTAGATGGAAATATACTGTTTAATAAATAAATGTAACGTCTACTCGAATATGGGTATCCACTGAAAATAACGTTTAAATAATAAAAAATGTCGGATAAATGAATACAAATAAATCACTATCTCCTGTAGATATTGCTTTGTTTACGTTCGGATACGAAACTAAGTCGACATGAACGTTTCGGCCTATCTGCGAATCAACCGCAAATACTCACTTTGACAACCCCAAACTAAAGGTGACACACATCTATTGATGCGACTTACCCGTGAGTATATACGGTAACATTTAGAGTTGGAATTTTTTTAATTGTTTGTGTCGACATAAACAGCATTGGTACAAGAAAGTTGATAAAAATCGCTCAACATGGTCAACCAAAAAAATATATTAGTTTACTAAAATCCGACTTGGGCACCTCGAGGTGGTGTAATGTTAGCAAGCTTGTCTTGCTAGAACATTGAGTAATGAGTTCGATCCTCACTGGATACTCCATATTTTCGGTCTAAGCTACGCTTGGAAAATCTCTGCTAAAATCTAACTTATTTCCAGATGTAGCATATAAAATATTCCAATAGCATCGCGTGTAATGCATGAAGTTTCTTACTGTTGAAGATATTGCAGTGTTACAAGAATGGTCTGCTTAAGACTTTGATCGAACTCGTTCGGAACTGGGATGTATAACAGAAAGCCAAAAAGCTTGGAACGATGTTGAATTTACTTGTCAAAAGGAATGACAAACCTTGCACAATCTCACCGTTGAGTTGGTGATTTTGCTGGTGCTTATTTAGTAAAAATACGCCCTCGCCGACATATTATTGGCAATATCTTTTTTCGTATCTAAAATGTATTGCTGGCAATTTCTTACTGTTGAAGATATTGCAGTGTGACAAGAATGGTCTGCTTAAGACCTTGATCGAACTCTGGGAACTATAACAGAATGTTACAAAGCTTGGAATTATGTTGAATTTCCTGGCAAGTAGAACAGCATGGCACTGCAGTTGAAACAACCTTCAACGCGCATTACACAATCCCACCGTTGAGTTGGTGCTGTTTTGATTGCCAGAGGGAACTATGCTAGATAATTTGGTTCGTTGTGTTTTTAGTGGCATATCAACTCCTCTATGTGTGTTTTTATGCCGATATAGAATCATGTTGTACTCAATTTTATGGCTTCAGGTACTTATATTTTGTGCATAGTTTTACACTTTCGAGGTAAATGCATGTTTGTTTTTCATATATATTTTGTAGATGATAAAAAGTATTGTTGTTAAATTTTTTTATAAAAACATGTTTTTTTATAAAAAATATTTTTTATATATTTTTAGTGTTGTATTGCTTGTCATAGAAATTGTATTGACTGTCATTTTTTATAAAAATGTATTTATAGTTATTTTGTTATGAAATATATTGTAGGTCAAATTAGTATTAAATGTATTGTTGGTAATTTTACTATCAAAATGTATCCTTAGTAATATCATATATATATATATATATATATATATATATATATATATATATATATATATATATATATACGAGGATCATTCAGTAAATAAGTTGAATTTTTCGGTATAAGGACATCTAATACAGATAGAAGCTTACTCCTTTTTTTTGTTTTACTTCTTTTTCACATGGATTTAATTTCTTTTGCATATTAAAAAAAACTTTGAGAGTTATGGCGATTAACAAAGATGGCCGACCAAGAAGCATGCTCCAGGATTGAACAGAGGTCAGTTATCAAGTTTTTGGTTGCTGAGGGGTGCAAACCAGTTGCAATTCATAGGAGAATGTCAACTATGTATGGTGCCACATGTTTCAGCCAAAAAATGTCTACAAGTGGGCTAAATTGTTTAAAGAAGGACGGAGCAGTGTTGAGGATGAAGACAGGCCTGGGAGGCCTACAGAAGTGAGGTATCCTAAGGTGATCGAATCAGTCAATGACCTCATTCAGTCTGACAGAAGGGTGACAGTGGATGACATTGCAAGGACTTTGAACTTATCTGTTGGGACAAACGCAGGGGTCATCAGTCAGAAGGAGTCATCTTGCATCATGACAACGCAAGGTCTCACACAGCAGCCCAAACGGTGCAGACCATCAACGAGCTGGGCTGGGAACTGCTCCCTCATCCCCCTTACAGCCCAGATTTTGCCCCTTCAGACTTTCACCTGTTTGGTCCCTTGAAAGCGTTCACGAGAGGCACGAAGTTTAAAAGTGACGATTAACTCAAAAGTGTTGTGAGCGACTGGCTGAGACAAAGATTTTTACGCTGAGGGAATACGGAAGCTTGTGCACATATGGGAATGTATGTATTGATGGTAATTTCACTAAAAAATGGAATTTTCGTAATTTTACTGCTACTGGTATTTCACTATAATAATGTTTTGATTTTGTTTGGAGATTCACATACCTGAGACTCTAACGGGTGCTACCAACTAGGGTCAGGGTGGATGTAGGAGCAACAGCAACTAAGAGGCGGTTACACATTCCTCAGAACAGAAAATCTCTCGATCAGAAGCCTTGCTGCCGGATGTAGTTTATCGTCATACCAAGGAATATATACTAATTAAAGCTGACAATTTTTAATATCTCTATGCATATACACTTTTAGTTATTCCTCCAATGAATAAAAGTAGTTTATTATTCGGTTCTTTTAAATGCCCATAACTTTCGCATGCCTTATGTCCAGTATTCTTCCAAAGACAACACAGGTTGCTTAGTGTGAAACATTGAGAAAGACATCCGAGTTATATGCTGTTCTTTTTAGATCTGTCTTACTCGAGTTTCCTTTATAATGTATTCTTATTTTCCATAAATTTTCTCCTCCAACTACCGTTTCAGCCGAAGTGAAATGACGCGCGCGCTTGAAGCCAAAGCCGACAACAATGTTCACCCTGTACAATTCCTGAGAGTCACTCGAGATATACGGTCGAAGATGAACAACTTATGCGGATATACGTGAAAGGTAACGGTTTAACTGTAAACTTGAACAGGTTAATATTATAGTGGTCGGGTAATCAACCTCTTGGTGTCCGTTCCACAAGACAGCGGTTCGTAGGATGAAGCTGCTCCAATGGAAGTTAAATCTCATCAAGAGAATACGAGGCAAATGAGGGTGGTTCGCTACAATGGGCGAGGCATCTTAGCCGTGATGGTTTGGATTTGTGGAACTAAGAAGTGTGGTTCATCTGAACACTCACCATGGAAATAGTGACAGAGCAAGAGGTTTGCAACGTTTCGTCTGTGAGAAAGAAGTTGTAAGGTACAAAATCATTCGTTATTTACAAGGACCAGGGACGTGGTGACATTTTGGGAATCTATCGAGAGTGGAAAATGAAGACTACACAGCTCTTGACCATATATGACATTAGTATCCCATTTCAGCTTGATCTGGCTCTTATAAATAACAGCAGGAAGAGTGAAGTACTTGAAGGAGCGGTACAATGAACCAACAATTTTCCCCTCATGTTTAATGATGGATCGTATACACGAATTTCACTTGAGGCCTCCTTGTGGAAACATCCATTCATCACGATTGGTGAAAGTTCCGGGTTCGATCGACGATGGTAGAATATATTCTTGTTTGATTTTCCTGGCGAGTGAATGTGACGAATCATTTTTTTTTTCTGAGTAATTAATGAACCTCTATGATTTCTCGTTTTCTTTGTCTGGAAAAGGCAGTTTAAATATAATTTAGTGAAACTAGATACGCCTTTCTTCATAAACAGATTTCAAATGATACAGATTTCTCGTCTTCTGGTTGTCCTTGGCTCACGCAGCAGGCGTTTATTTGTCAGTGGTTTCAAAACGTTCCGCGGCGAATTATTCAAATTGAACAGCGGAGACGGTCTTTTATTTTGGCAGATGCAACTTATCTGGCACCAAGTCACGGAAAGCCAGGACAAATAGTTGAAGATTAAATAATGACGCTTTGAATTCATATAAAGGAACGAAATTTAAAAAAAAATGTAATTTTTGCACCAATCTAATGTAAGTAATAATCTTGCTACATAACAAAACCCGGTCCTCATGTTGCAAGTACGAAGCACCAGATGGCCATGGAACTGGGATAGGAATTTCTTTGACATCAATGCAATGTTATTATTCCTTCTTGTCTTTGACTTGGAGAAACAGTTTAGATATAATTTAGTGACGATGATTACTTACTACAAAACTGTAAATTATCCAGACCACACATCTTTATCCTATGTAATGTGTGTTTCATGTAACCTTCATTATATACGTTTAACATGCAGTTTGGAAATATTCCATGGAGAATTAGATAAATGCACAACGGGAACTGCATTATATGATGCTAGACACAATTTAACTGTCAGAAGTTAATTAAAAATTAGAACGAATATTTCAATACCTAAATAATGAGGCTTTTGTTATGGAATGCGTAGACTAGACCAGAATGTCAATTCCTACCGTATTAGTGTTAATATTGACAACCTAACCACCGAGTGAAGACCATTGGCCTCGGATCCTAACAGTGATTGATAGCTTTTGTTTAATTTTTATTACAAAAAAGGGCGCGAAGGGACTCATTACGGTTGGAAAATAATGGAGACATACGCCGCCCGCAGATTACTTTGAGAAACGGGTAGCCGCGTGCTGATGCGTGGTTGTCTACTTTATTGACATTTGATCTCTCTTTCTTCCTCTGCCTCTCGCTTCCGAAAAGAAACGATTTTTTACTAGTACTATGTATCACCGATGAAATAATATCTAGAAAAAAAAACTAAAAATAATTCAGGGCAAGCGTCGGACCAATGTAATATTTGAGGTCCCACTTATGGTTATAGGGGAGTACTAGCTCCCAAAATTGGTTAGTTTAGGGTTGTTTTTGTCTTTAGTGTCTTCGTTCAAAAGTTTACTAAGGTCGGGAATGTAAGCTCATTGGCCTCTTGTATTTATGCCTCAATTTTTTTTTAGTTTAATTCTCCCCACCTTACCCTGTAGGTAACCAGGGATATCAGTTCCCTAGTGCATGCGCGACGCCTTTCGTATTTCGGGTGTAATTTTCGTATTTGCTGTTGTGTTTAAATTAGTGTGTGCTTGAGTGAGTGGTTGGACGAATGACTGTTTTATATTGTTAAAGTATCGCATTTATTTCGTCCAGTTAACTGATGTTTGTGCCACAATTAAGGATTGTGTTTTGTTTATTACTAAAACCTTTATTTAGTTTCTTGTAAATAGCATATTTAATATTGTAAATACGCATAGTGGCTTGAATTTTTACATAGTTGTTTTATTCCCGTCGCCTTCCACAAACAAGAATTGTACATGTGGGGATTAATTAGGACTTCGTAGAGATTCTGAAGTAGGTATTATGGCGGATGAAGAATGAATGGTAAGTTAGAATGTGTTGTTTTGCTGTAAGGAATATACGGGTACGATTGGGTCAGTGGTTGTGATTAGTTAAGTTTAATTATAAGACAGAAGAAGACCGCCCTTTCCCCTTTTGGCCTTCTTCCACATTTTCGTATATTTTATAAAACAAATATTGCTATTCGCTGTAGTACTTAGCCTTTATTAATTTACGCGCACTTGTACATTAGTAACAACATCTCCCCAGTTTACAGGTGGATAGGTTCGATGTAACCGTAAGTGCTATGCTAACGAATTCTTTTCTCGCACTTCTCGCTTGTGTAACACTCTTCCGCCTCCATGCTCTTCAGTCAAATTTAATATTGAAACATTTAAATGCAATTTCACTCGTTATCTACTGTATTCCTCATCACTATTCTATTGTTCCCGTTTCTTAATAATGTTTCTGTTTTCTAATTATTACACACCCAGTAAGTCTTGTGTTTTATTAACTTTACTACCTGGCGTCGGGTGAATTCGATTAATAAAAGAAACAAAACTTTACCTGAGTTAAATTTTACTTTTTTCTCAACTAACCTAGAAGACGTTCGTCGTGCGGACTTTATGCTACCTCCAACGGAAGACTTTTACCATCAGCGTCCTATGTACGTAAAAGTTATACGACTTTAGAAATAATGAAATTAATTTATCTTTATTCGACAACTTACTTCGGCATAATCTTTCTTCGTATACGATCTCCGTAGTTTGTTTACGTTTATTTTGCGATAAATTTATATTTTCTTTTAGAATCACCATTCTTTATGATCCCTTCACATAAAGACACAATTAAAAGATTTTAGGGAACCCGAAATATGTAATATTTTGAATACGTCACAATACGTGTGCTATCAAAAGAAAACAAAAACATATGAGCAACGTGCCATACCTCGCTTGAGTTTTTTTTTAAATTGCGGTTTAATTAGACGATATCAAGTGCAAGTGCGACTAATAGTAAAATGAAAGTTGTAGAAGTCAAGTGGCTTGGCTGCAAACATGGCTGCCTTCTTGTGTCTTCTCGGAAAAGCAGGCCAGCTAATTTTACCTCATTTATAGGAGAGTACCTAATGCACCATTTAGGTTGGTCCATTTTGCTAGAATGGACCTGCTCAACACCGTTTGCATGAGTGGTCTCTATTCACCCATATATATATCTCTCCATTAAATGACTCAGGTCAGTTTAACTTGGTGGTTACACCAGTCTACTTGTGTGTCAGTCCACTTGCAAGCTAACCAATATTCTACAAAATTCAAACCTTTAATAGTTTTTTTGTACACCTATCACTCTTTTCGATATTTAAAATTTACTTTAAATGAGTTATTTATTTAATTTTTAATCGCGTCTAACTACAGTGGTTACTACCTGTTACTTCAGGTTGTTTATGATTCGCTGAGATCGTAAAATGGGCGGACGGACGGACACACGTACATTACGCTTTATTTATATAGATTTTTAATGGATCCCACAACAAAGAAAGGTTTAGAAAGGGTGAAGCGTATTAATGATAATTATAATTGTTATAATTATTATATTATAATTATTTGTGACAGTGTAATTCAATTTTAATTACTTACTAGCCTAGAAGCTGCCATTCTGGTTTTACTTTAGGCTAGCTCATGTGGACGGCTTTGGGGCCTACAGCTTTTTATCTTCAGCGTCTTTTGCGTAAAAGTTACAAGAATTTAGAAAGAATTAAATTATTTTATCTTTTACTCGAGACCTTAATTCGGCAAAATCTTTCGACGTAGTTTATTTACATTTATTTTGCCCGCAATTTTTCTTTTCTTTTAAAATCACCATTCTTTATGATCCCTTCAAATAAAGCCACTCTTAAAAAAAACAGTAGGGAACGTGAATTATGTAATATTTTGAATATGTCATAGTACGCGTGCTATAAAAACAAACATATAAGCCCCGCTTAAATTTTAATTATGGTTCAATTAGACGATATCAATTGCAAATGCTACGAAAAGCGAAATTAAAGTTAAACCTTTAATAATAATTGTTTTTAAAACCTTTCACTCTGTTGGATATTTAAATTTAACTTTAAATGAGTTCTTTATTTAATTTTTAATCGCGTCTAACTACAGTAGTTACTACCTGTTACTTCAGGTTGGTTATGATTCGCTGAGATCGTAAAATGGACGGACGGACGGACACACGTACATTACGCTTTATTTATATGAATTTACCTTTTAGTATTTCAAGATATTTTTGAGTAATTTTGGTAAATATATCTTTTAAAATGAGATGTCAGTGTCATTTTCATTTTTGAGTAATTTCTCCATCTATATATATATATATATATATATATATATATATATATATATATATATATATATATATATTCTTTCAAAATTATCATTTTTTACAATATCTTCACATAAAGTCCCTCTTAAAAGACATTAGGAGCTAAAAATATGTAATATTTCGAATACGTCACAATAGGCGTGCTAAAAAAAAAAAAAAAAAAATAACATATGAGCAACGTACCGTGACCAGCTTGGGTTTTAATTAAGGATTAATTGGACGATATCAATTGCAAATGCTACGAAAAGCGAAATTAAAGTTAAACCCTTAATAATGAATTGTTTTTAAAACCTTTCACTCTGTTCCCTATTTAAATTTAACTTTAAATGAGTTATTTAATTTTTAATCGCGTCTAACTACAGTAGTTACTACCTATTACTTCAGGTTGGTTATGATTCGCTGAGATCGTAAAACGTACGGACACACGTACACTGCGCTTTATTTATATAGATTTTTTTCGAATGCAACATCTTCGGTGTAATAAATATTAATTCATAAAGATTGATTTCTATTATGTAAGACAGTTTTTCTTTTCATGAACTAGGAGAGTAATAATTCAAAGTTGGATTTTTATATAATTAATATCACTAACTATAGACATTGTTCAGGGCTTGTGGCTTGTATAGAAAATGAAAACGTTTCTCAAGAGACATTTTTTCATTATGTAACGCATGATATAGGTGGAGTAGATGCTTACTTTTTTTTTCCTTCGGACACTAAAGATCTTTTTTTCTGGAGATAAATCACCAGCTGAGTTGTAATTTGGTTTTCATCATAATTCTCCCCCGTGTAGAACAAAAAAAAAAGAAAAAAAGAAAAGCTAATTACTTTCAAAGATATATTATTTAGCTTGTACTGATTTTTTAAGCGAAAACCATAATGTTTTCCAAAAACCATTTTCTAATATATGGCCTAATATCGGTGATGCAGATCCCATCAACTCTTCTGTATTGACGACGTTTTTGGGAATGTCAAGTATAACCATGTCTAATGTTCACCTATAGACTCAAGTATAAATGAGAACAATGTTAACCTATAAGCTCAAGTATAAAAAGGGCCAATGATCACCAATTGAATCTTATATAAAAACGAACGAGGGTAAACAACAAACTCAATTATAAGCACGAACCTTTTGTACCAACAGATTCAAGTAAAAACAGAAAAATGTTGACCAATAGACTCAAGAATAAGCATAAAGTTAACTAATTGACGCAAGTGTAAACACAATGTTTATTTATAGACTCAAATATAAACACAATGTTAACTTATAAATTGAAGTATAAACACGAACAATGTTCACCATATATTTATTGATCCTGTTCTTGTTATTCAAATGTTTCTTTATATTTTTCTTTTACACGTAAATATTGTCCTCCATTGCTATTACTTAAAATAGTATTTACTTTCATCGAACTCTCCCACCTGATTTCTAATTGCGAGCCACTATCTATTGTATCACTCGATTACCCGAGTTGCGTGGAGTAAGATGATTAGATAATCACCCCGACATAGCCATCAGAGACCACGAACTCAGAATATGTTTTCTTAGTGGCATAGCCGTTCCCGTGGAACAGCATGCAACTTTGAGGACCTTCAAAAAAGTCTTGAAGTGGAAATGTCAACAATTTGTAGCATGAAAATATCATTAATTCCAGTTGCGGTTGGGGATTCTCGGTGTGATTGGAAAAGGTTCAGATAATCTCGTTGAAGGGAAACCTGGAACCCCATACCTAAAAGAAATACAATAATTTGTTCTCACAAGTACAGCTCACACCTTACGAGTGAATTTATCAATGTAAAATGAGTGTGATCTTAAGTTGTATTTTTTATTTAATTTTTTACAAACATGTTCAGTGGGAAAAATGATGATGCCATTTTTGAACTTAGGTCTCTGGTTGGGACCCAGAAGGAAATGGGTTTACTGTAGAAATTAAAGTAAATAATAATAATAATAATAATAATAATAATAATAATAATAATAATAATAATAATTAAAGACGATAATAATAATAAAAGGCAAATGCTTAAAATATTTTCTGTCTAGCATTTTACAATAACGAGCATAGCCGTAAAAATTTGTCTTCCTATTTCAATTTTCTGACGAAAGTTATTTCTTAAGTTAATGAGTGAATATTGCCCTTGTGAGTTCCACGACTAAAAAATACCCATTGGAATCTCCCTACTGTGCCATTAAATATGTAAGCAGAACAAATATATCAAAATATTACAATCGCATTCATAAATATGAATATAGGTGATTATTTAAAGATATAAGAGGACACAGATTAAAAGATTGAAAATTGACAGTTTTCTATTTCAGTGAAGCAGACATTAAAAAGATGAGAGCGTTATCGCGTTCTCTCCCTCCCTCCCGCCTTCTCTCTTTATCTCGTTCTTTATCGAAAACTATACAGCGTCTTTGAAATATGTTTTCTTGTTTTGTGAGTAGGAGATAAGCAAGCTATGACAGATCTATCTGCAAAAGAAAATTAGGAATTGACCATTATTTTGTTGAGGTAAGGGGACTTCGTAACGTACTAACTTACTAGCCGAATTTTAAATAAACCCATCCAAAGGAAGGCAGATTATCACTAAAAATGGCGAATATTTTGCAAAGGTTTTCAGTTGTCTGAAGTGTGTGACATTGTGTCTAGAAAAATTCAACCTAAATTTATAAATAAAAAAGCCAGTATCACCTTCTCTATAACGCACAAAACCTCATGTTTTTGTACTTAAAAAAGAGAATAGACCGTATTTTGCATGCATAACTCCAAAATATAATTGAATAAAAATGGTATATATATGTTTTATATCTCAGATAGATAGTTGCCAGAAATATTCCGGATTAATCAAAATTTATTACAATAATTTAAATATTTTTTATGTTTTGGCTCCTGTTAAAAGACTACACGATACATTTATTCATTTTTTTTTTTATATATTCAAAATTAATTTCAATAACATCATAACTGGAATTTTCTCTTAGTTCACGTATCCTTTATCTCTCATTGTTCTTAGATCTTCCCCATTGCTAATAATTTCCGTCGCTGTGGAGTATTAGTTAATGAGTTTTGGGGACTAATTTGGGATCTATCCCTATGGACTAAATAAAGGTCCGAAATTCAAATGTATATCTCCTGAAGAAGGCTGGTGCGTAAAACGGCCGAAACGTTGTGAATATGACAATAAAGATGACGACAACAATCGAATAATGTAAATATTTCGGATTTGTTTATGTCATCATAACAAGTAAGCCCTGATAAGGGCTAGGGATTTTTATGTCTTCTGGACAACGATTAAATTTACTGTTTGGCATTTTGATATATTAACTAAAACTTATTGAATGACACACTTTTATGCAACCGCCAATTAATTCTTTAATTTTTAGCCTTATCAAACGCTCAGTCGTATTGCACTGTTAATCAAGTGATCGTTTATAAAATCACAGTCTGTTATTCATGTGCTGTGTCCCTTTGGTGATCATGGCGTCTTATGTTGCTCCAAGCAATTTGACTTTTTATCTCATTGTTCGAAGGCTTACGGCCACATTATATTGAAACAACAGTTCCTGTACGATCAGCGAAGTTGAGTATGGTCAGTACCTAGATGAGTAATCTCCTGGGAATACAAGGTGCTGTAAGGTTGGGTGTGCCGATGATGTAATGGAAAATAGAAAATGGAAAATTCGGATAGCTCTGAATTGTTAATCGGAGACCCGAGTTTCAATTCTCGTTCGTTATATTCCCTTACGTGCTAATGCCATCGGGGTTGGGGACCTATGAATCCACCTCCTGTCTTTAATTTAATTTAATAATTTAATTCAATTAGTAAGACTTCTCCCTAAAGCACTATTATCTCTATATGCAAAAAACTTTTTACAATCTTGTTATGGTTTGAGGTTCTTTGTACCACGGTGATGGTCCAAGGTAGAACCAATGAAGTATAACTCGAACACAGGTATGGAATAACACAGATATATTACAAAGAGAAATATGTACAAAGAAGTAGAAGTATTAGTAATGATTATCAGATTTGGTTAGAGTGAACTATGTTGTCTCAACAAGTATCACTATTCCAATGTCTTACAGCAATCGTCTGACTTTAACTCTGACTGACTCTGAACTGAACTGACTCTCACTGACTGCTGCTTCCTCTTGAGGCGCAGTATTTATGATGTATTTATTATTATTATGGGTAAGTTCCCATCTAAAAATATTTTCTTGCTTTAACTAACATGCAAAGGGTTGATAAACCGTAAAAACCGAATCGATCAATCAACTTTTCCATTTTTTTTAGATAAGCAATATATCTTTCAATTCTCTACGTCAAATGCTGATGTTCTAACGGTTATTGCTGAAAGATTCTATTAAGTAAGAATGATTACACTTGAATCTCGAATGCTTGGATGTGCGAGTGGTATAATAGACAATGGCTCGGAATTGTAAATCGGAGAGCCGAGTTCCAACTCTCGTTGTGTTTCGTTATATTCACAAACGCGCAGATACACTTCGGAAAGGTATGAATCCACCACTTATAGGTTAATTAGTAAACCTTGTATCACTGAACCATTATTATCTCAAAATAATTCTTACAATCAAAAAATATTTTCTGGTTTGTTGTGACCAAGTAAATGGTTAAATAATAACAAAAATCAGGTTTGCAGATATATCGTATATTAAACAGTAACTACAGGAGAAGAGTATTACACGACTAGTGAGAGTGTATCGAATGAACTAGTGCTCAATCTATTCACTGTTAATATTTAACAGCCCCCCTCCACGAGGGATGTATGTGGCACAAGGCCGAATTTACCGTGGGTTATCCGAGCCAAAAATATTCCCATAGAATCCGTATAAACTGGTTCAGGGCCTGTCTACCTCCCCGGACAAAACTTTGCCCTTTCGGCTAAGCCTCGTCCGGATTCCTCTCTGCTCAAGGCAGAAAGTTCGAGAAGATGAACAATCTAGTCGATTGTTAATAGTTAACAGTCCCCCAACCCACGAGGGATGTATGTGACACAAGGCCGAGTTTACCATGGGTTCTCCGATCCGATAGGCTCGGCCAAAAATATTCCCTTAGAACCCGCATAAACGGGTTCAGGGCCTGTCTACCTCGCCTGACGAAACTTTGCCCTTCGGCAACGCCTCGTTCGGATTCCTCTCCGCTCAAGAGATAGACAGATGAACAATCTGGTCGATTGTTCCTCGAAGCCTTCTCTCCAACTAATCTTATAGTAGTCTAAGTTAGACTTTTAAGAGGGAGAACACCACAACATGGTTTTAAGAAGCCGTAGAAAATGAATCCATCAACCAGTTATTGTCCTAGTGGCACCATATATTCACACATTTAGAACCACTGACAGAACCGACTGGCTGTTTGCAACTAGCGTTCTTCTCCAGAAACATATCCCTGTTGTTGCAATATTCCTTTTTATGCGATATATTTATTTATGCTTAAAGACCAACCTTTCACTCTGATGGTAACGTTGAAACACATTCTTCCCGAGGCTAGCTACTCAATTATACTATTCATCAGTTTTAACTTGTCAAAAAATGCTGAATGTTAAATAAGCAAGAATAGCCCGGGCTCCAAATATTTGTTCTTTAATTCTTATCTTTTTGGGAATCGATATGCTTTCTATTGTCTTATGTACTTTTCTTAAGATTTAGCGTATACATCTGGAGAGACAGTGTCTTAAGTTGCATAATACTTATACTCATCATTTTGGGCAACGTTGCAATTACAGTTTAACATATTTTTGTCTGTGCGCTTTGGTGAAATTGTATATAAAAGTTTCTAAACTTCTTTCGTACATAATCTATAAGCACAGTATATTACATCAAAATGTACTGTGTATTTAAATTTTTCACAACGAAAATGGTATCGGTCAGCAGCTGCAAAGAAAGTTGCTTCATTACGAGGCAAACCTTTCTCACCAAAATCTATCTTACACATATGTCCATGCAATGAATATTGCTATCACAACTGGTCTAGGCCTTGTGCTATTTATTTAGAGATTCTTGATAAAATCCAGAATAATCTGCAACCTTATCAGTTTTGAACTGGCGTCTAGCTATATATTGTTGTGGTAAACCCTCCTACAGTAGAATGAACTCTTCCCCCTCTCATAAATACTAACTGCGAGACTTCCTAGCGAGAGTCGTTAAGAGGTCGTTGAACAGTCGTTAGGCGGTCGTTGAGCAGTTAGGCAGTCGTTGAGCAGTCGTTAGACAGTCGTTGAGAGTCGTTAGGTGGTCGTTGAGCAGTCGTTAGGCACTCGTTGAGCAGTTGTTAGGCAGTCGTTGAGAGTCGTTAGGCATTCATTGAGGGTCGTTAGGCGGTCGTTGAGAAGTTGTTAGGTAGTCGTTGAGAGTCGTTAGGCGGTCGTTTAGCAGTCGTTAAGCGGTCGTTGAGCAGTTGTTAGGCAGTCGTTGAGAGTGGTTAGGCGATCGTTGAGCAGTCTTTAGGCGGTCGTTGAGAGTCGTTAGGCGGTCGTTGAGCAGTCGTTGAGCAGACGAGACGCTGTGTAACCTGATCGTTCGGATGGGTACTTCTATCTGCTTATTACTAACACTCTTTGTATATCTGTTATTTCAATACACTTGTTCAACCTACCTTCGTCTTCCGTGTCTTTCTTTTCTGGCCCCTAAACAGGCCACAACACAGATACTTTTCCGCCGACGTAATGTAGCTTCCTTGTGTCTTTTCTATAAATATTTTCATGATAATTATTCTGGTGAGCTTTCCTCTTTCCAAGTTAAACTTGTAATTTAGGCGAAACAGTACATGAAAACCAATATACCAGCAGTGATTTTAATGATGAATGGACAGCTACATTGTATGAACCTGACGCTTTGGCAGGATTTTGTTCTCTCATGGGATTACTCAGCCAAAAATACTTTATGAAATAAAGACAGAGGGAAGAAATGTTTTGGGCAAGTATTTATGCAGCAGAATAATACATTCCTTCAAAGTGGATGATAGCGAGATAAATAATGACAAGCCTTTCAGTGATAAAGTTCACAAGCAATAAACATTACGCTTAGAAGTATAGACATACTTGACAATACATGTTAGCATTATGCACAGATGAGTATTGTTTCCTTTGCCGAAATGATTCAAAGAAATAAAATTCAATCTCTCTAGATAATACTCCTATAAAAATGACGCGTTGTCTGTTTTTTATATAAATGTTCAATCAATACAAGCCCCAACAATGAATCAATGAGGTTGTCCCAAGAGCATTTCGGAGAGGGAGCATATTATGAGGATGTGTAGGATATATAAGAGGTTAAGATTGTTGTGATTGAAGAAATATCTTCGCGAGAATTTCTTCCACAATACGACGGTTGTAATTCATCAACCATAAGGCCGTGCTGAAGTTATTGAATTCTGTCGTGGCTGGAAATTGCAGATTGGACAGTTCCAGGCCATATGTTGTACCAAGATATCATATTTGCTCTTATCTTATCTTGTTCTTTTAAAGGTAGAGCATGGTAGGAGGAGTCAGATACTTACTGGAGCGATACAAGGAACCGACATTTTTTTCCAGTATCTACATGACCCACTTTTACAGGGGCCAAATCAGAGAAAATATGGAGGACTAGACCTGCCCAGTTTTCAATTTCCAGCATTGAGAGAGTCCAAAAGGGTTAGCACGCCCTTGTGAATGATAAACTGTTTTCCTCTCTACAAATATCCATCATTGCAAGAGATGCATATAAGAATGGAAAAATATTCAATCAAAGAAGAAATTTGTGAAGCAATAACAAGCTACAAAGGATACTAAAAGTCAAACCAGTGTAAAATTTGGTAAAATCTATGGTTGAAAGAGTAATGAAGTTTGTAGAATGTCAAGGATATAATATTAGCCTTTGATATAATGAAATATTAATCTATTCTTTTATCTGAAATGCAATGTTTATGAAATGTTTGTGTTAGCTAAATTTTTAGCATTTATTAAGCAACGTTGAGTCTGCTCGTATGTAAGGGAGGTGTAATAGACAACGGCTGGCAATTGGAAAATCGGAAAACCGAGTTCCAATTTTTAGCATTTATTGGCTTTATGAAACACCAAAGTTAAGCAACGTTGAGTCTGGTCAATACTTAGATGGGTGACCACGTTGGAATACAAGTTGTTGTAAGCCTGTATGTGAAGGTGGTGTAATAGACAACAGCTGGCAATTGGAAAATCGGAAAACCGAGTTCCAATTTTCCAATCCCAGTCGGATATTAGCTTACGGGCAAATATCATTTGGGAAGACACTTATATACTTATTCTCCTCCAGCTATAGGTTAAATAGTGAGACTTGTATCAGTAAATGATTATTTTCTACAAAAACAACGTGGAACACAAAAAATATTTTCTGGCTTTAAATAACTTGCAAAACGTTGATGAAGCGTAAAATCAAACTAGTTTTGCATTTATTTATAGATATAAGTATATTTCACATAGATATAAATCTATAGATATAGATATATAGATATAAGCATATAGATATAAGTATATTTCACATAGATATAAGTATATAGATATAACTATACAGATATAAGTATATTTCACATAGATATAATGTATATACAAGGGTCATTCAATAAATAAGTTGAAGTTTTCGGTATAAGGACTTCTAATACAGATAGAAGCTTACTCCTTTTTATTTATTTTTTTGTTTTACTTCTTTTTCACATGGATTTAATTTCTTTTGCAGATTAAAAAAAATCTTTCAGTGTTTTGGCGGTTAAAAAAGATGGCCGACCAAGAAGCATGCACCAGGATTGAACAGCGGTCAGTTATCAAGTTTTTGGTTTGCTGAAGTGTGCAAACCAGTTGGAATTCATAGGAGAATGTCAACTATGTATGGTGCCACATGTTTCAGCCAATAAAAATGTCTGCAAGTGGGCTAAATTGTTTAAAGAAGGACGGAGCCGTGTTGAGGATGGAAACAGGCCTGGGAGGCCTACAGAAGTGAGGTCTCCTGAGGTGATCGAATCAGTCAATCTCATTCAGTCTGACAGAAGGGTGACTGTCGATGACATTGCAAGGACTTTGAGCTTATCTATTGGGACAAACGCAGGGGTCATCAGTCAGAAGGAGTCATTTTGCATCATGACAACGCAAGGCCTCACACAGCAGCCCAAACGGTGCAGACCATCAACGAGCTGGGCTTGGAACTGCTCCCAGACCTTGCCCCTTCAGGCTTTCATCTGTTTGGTCCCTTGAAAGCGTTCACGAGAGGCACGAAGTTTAAAAGTAACGATGAAGTCAAAAGTGTTGTGAGCAACTGGCTGAGACATCAGTCCAAAGATTTTTACGCTGAGGGAATACGGAAGCTTGTGCACAGATGGGAAAAGTGTGTGACAATGGTGGGAGACTACGTTGAAAATTTTTTAAAAAGTAAGCATCTATCTGTATTAGAAGTCCTTATACCGAAAAATTCACCTTATTTATTGAACAAACAAGTAGAAGTATTAGTAATGAATATCACATTTGGTTGGAGTGAACTAAGGTATTGAACTCACACTCTTTGTGTCCTGTCACTGGATCTAACTAACGCCTTTATCCACTGTGCCATGTGTCCCTGAGGAATCCCACTATTCAGGAGAGAGAACAATACAAGAACAAGAAGTATGAAGACAGTAGATAATGATTGACATTGCATTTCTTTTTTTGAAGATGAAACTTGACTAGGAAGCAAAAAGCTGGAAGAGAATTCCACAAGCAAGAAGTGCGATAGAAGAAACTGTTAGCATAGAACTTATGGTTACATCTCGCTATGTCAAGAGTAAAATTATTAGATCTTGCCTCCAATCTAGTACTACGCTTAAATTCATCAAATCTATGTGCCATCGAGTAAAGTTCATCAGAACAATTACCATGAAAATATTTATAGAAAAAAGACGCCAGACAGCTACATTACATTTGATAATAATTTTAATTAAATTCATTAACATATAAATAATATTATTATATATTATATTTCCAATTATAAAAATTCACTATTTTCTTTGGGTATACACATTATTTTTTCACACAACTCATTATTTTCTTCTATATGAAATCACCGTATTTACATCCTAATGCATTTCCTACGTACGAATCACACGTCACGTTGAAAAAGCGGTTCTCGTGCGATCAGCGATGTTAAGTAATGTTGAGCCTGGTCATAACCCACATGTGTGTGCGCTTGGGTATAGCAGGAGCTGTAAACTTGAATGTGCGGGTAGTGTAATGGTCGAATTATTTATCAGAGAGCCGAGTTCCAATTCTCGTTGTGTTCGTTATATTCACATGTTTGACAATCTAATATAAACAGTATTTAATTTTTTAATATGTGTTTTCGATTATTCAAGACGTTAGACGAAGTAAATACGTTTTATTATATAAAACACTATAATTATATATTTTCATTAAATGGAGCGTCTTCTATGCTAAAATCGTTTGAAGTAATGTATATATATATATATATATATATATATATATATATATATATATATTTATAATAAAGGAAATAAATTCTCTGGTATATAAACAAAGTGGATCCTAGTAATATAAAATAATATAACTGATCCACAAAAAGAGTTCAATGTATTTTAATTACAGAGCAAATAATTAGTACACAATAAAATCCCAAAATCGTGTGTGTGTGTGTGTGTGTGTGTGTGTGTGTGTGTGTGTTTGTAAATTTAAGCGCAGTATTAGATTGGCAGCAAGTTCTCATCAATTCGCAGTAGAATTGACTATAAGTTCTATGCTAACAATTTCTTCCGAAATTGAAATGTAATGACTACCACTATCTATTGTCTTCTTCATTGTTCTGTTATTCTCGTTCCTTAATAAAGTTTCTCTTTTTTCTCATTCTTTCACACTCGGTCGTCCCTTGTAACTTTTTTCCCTTACACGGGATGATGATATTAAATCTCTGTCTCTGTCTGTCTGTCTGTCTGTCTGTCTGTCTCTCTCTCTCTCTCTATATATATATATATATATGAAGAACTTTATTTATGTAAAATATGTGTACTCTTAGGGTTTTCTGTTATAAAAAGGATCAGGGGAAAATGTCATGAAGCCATTTCTGACCTTAGGTCTCTGGCTGGGACGTGGAAAAAATGTGTACAGAACAGAAATCAAACGAAATACTACTACTACTACTACTACTCCTAATACCACTACTACTACTACTACTACTACGACTAATAATAATAATAACAATACTGTTATTTTTATTATCATCATCATTATCATTATTATTTAGTATCATTATCATTACGATTATTATTAGTTATTGTCATTATCATCATCATTATCATATTCACTTGCTTATTATAATCATTATCATTATCATCAAAATCATCTTTGTCATTATTATTATTGTTATTATTCTCATCACTCTTCTCATCATTATTATTATAATCATCATCACCATTATTATTATTATTATTATTATTATTATTTCAGTTTTACATTTCCGATGCCGGCGGATTCTGGGAAACGTTTTTTACACTTGCCGTCACATATAAGTTTCAGCAATACTGGAATTAATTTTAATTAAAAAACAAATCCCAGTAAAAAAAATCAAATCTTGTCACATATATCGAAAACATCCAATGTGCAATGGTACTTTCGATTTTTCGTCTGGGTCTTGAATTTCGTGAAAGTACACAAAAGGAAAAATGGATTTGAAACCGTATTTTTCACAAGTTTGTTTGCGAATTACAACATATTCGAAAAGTGAAAAAATATAATAAAAAACTATATCAATTAGATATCTCCAAATTTCATCGCTGTAATTTGTCACCCAGTAAAAAAAGAAGCTAGGAAATGTATAAAACTTAATTTTATGGTATTTTTTCTACTAAGCGAAAGAAAAAAGAATGTAAAGAAATAGTAGTTCACGTATTTGCATATTTTATACAGCATATATAGCATACATTTAGATTAAAAAATTGTTTACTTCATATAAAAACTGACATCATAAAATATCTGCCCTTTTTAGTCGTAAAAACACGTCAATTTTTAAAATCTTACGAACTTCATCTAATTTCTGGATTTTAATAAAAGTTTGACATTCATGCAAAAGAGAAAATATACTTTTTTAAAGATTCTAGATGAAAATAATATTTAATTCGATGTTTTTTTCAATTTTGAATAGAGTTGGACACGAAATTCAAGAGCCAGAGGAAAAATCGATACGAATACGTGAGTCTGGAATTTTTAACTCTAAATAAAATAAAATATGGATTTTTAAAATTATTTTAAATATATATTTTTATTTATATTCATCGGCTATGGTCTGTGAAAAAAACAAATTTTCGTGGACATTTTTTAGAGATTTCTTTGCAATTTCTTATGATGTCGATTTTATAATTGGATATTTTTTTAAATATTTTATTCTTTCAATTTATGTATTGCTCTGGGGTTTTGCTTTTGGAAAATTGTTGTTTTTTAATAAATAAATATATAGATAAGATATTGGGTAAATATTGTCAGCACCTATTCTTGAAATAATTACAGATGATATTACACAGCTGTTAAAGAGGATGTCATTATTAGCAACTACTGCGCAGACTCGTAATCATTTCCGTCTTTTGGTTTTAATTCTTCTCTCCCTAGCGACGTCAAATCTAAGATGCAATGGCTGAAAGAAAAATACATATGTATCCCATTCATTATTTTCAAAATAATTCTCTACAGAATTTGTACAAGAATTAGCTAATACGGCAAATAGGGTTTTATATATATATATATATATATATATATATATATATATATATATATATATATATATATATATATATATATATATTGTTAAATATATAAGACAACGAATGTCTATTACGTTTGATCATGTGCCGTTCTAAACTTCATATTTTTGTTTTAATTTCGGGAGGAAATAATAATATTTGGATATTTTTATTATGCTGTTCCTTGAACTCATATATTTTAAGACATTTATATATATATATACATTCTTTTTATAGATACAAATATTTAAGTAAATGCTCTGTTTATAATAAACAGTATTAAACAACATTTTCTTGCCTGAATGTCCGAGAAAGTTTCATAGAAAATATTCATCCTCCGACAGGAATCGGAACCTGTATCCTATACGGAATAGTCATATTGCCTGACGTGCCTTTAACCGATTTGGCCACAGAGGAGCGTTCGGTTAGTGTTGTGGTGGGATCCACCTAATCTGCATAGGTGACTACCAACTATATAAATAGTGGTTGGTACCGGTAGACGAAAAAAAGGAATGACGAGATCTCGGTCTCTACGCGGCCCCCGTCTCTGACTGTGCGTGGTATTGTCTTGGTCACAGTTTGTATTAAGTTACAACCTGTTTTATTTTTGTCTGTCAGCTGGTCGCGAACTGAACCAGTTGCCCAGACGCTTGGATATTTTAGCACTGAAGAGTGAAAGTTAAGTTTAGTTTTTTACTTTTTCAGTTTCAAAACTCTTTTGAATTTCCTTTTTTAATTTTTTGTTTTAGCGTATATTGTAAGTTTTTACATTTTCCGTTTATTTCTTTTCTGTTTTCTTTTGCTACCCTCCCCCGCTTTTTATTTGCATTTTTCTCTTTTGTTGAATTATATATTGTCCTTGTTTGCCCCGTTTTATTTTCCAGTTTTATTTATTTTTGAACATATATATTTCCTTATCTTCGTTCGCCGTGGTAGGACTTTAAAATCCTACCATGGTGGATATTAACAACAAAACACCGGTTGACGACCCGGTGTCACCTAGTAAAACGGCCTGGTCACAAAATAGGCCGATGACAAAAGACCCAAACTTCTATAAAGAACTGAGAAAGAGGTTTGAAGACTCCTTCAAGGGAACTGAATTTCTGACCATTGAGGAGGCTTTCAAGGATATCCGGACTAGGACAATATCTCTGCTGACTTCGGACGTTAAAACGCGGAAGTTGATTGGAGTCAGCAGGGACAATATGGAAGAAGCCTTAAAGGCTTTAAAAATAAATCCCAAGCTTCTCGCAAGGAGAACTAATGCCTTGTGGGATATCTTGCTGGCTACGGAGCAACAGGCGAAGGAGCTGGCAGGAAGTATTCTACTGACGAAAAGCCTGCGCCTGCAGACTGAGTATATGGGTACTCGCAGGATCAAGGTGACGGTTCACGGTGTGTCGGCGGATGTATCGGAGGATAGGATGGGGGCCTTCTTTGCCTTATATGGCGAAGTACATGAAGTGAAGGCCCTCACAAGCAAGATTGGTATTGCTACTGGAGACCTTGAGATACAGATCACCGTGAACCAAGAAAGTTACAAAAACCTGCCAAATACTCTAATGTGCAGGCAAAGGAAGATGTTGGTGGTGGTCGAAGGCAGACGACCCTTTTGTTGGTTTTGCGACACTTTGGGCCACATGGCCAAGGAGTGCCCTGCGAAAAACAAAAAACCTAGTCCAACAGTAACAACATCTGCAGCAACAACAACAGCGGCAACAAAAGCAGTAACAGATACAACAGTGGAGAAGACCCCAGACGAGGGATCATCAGCAAAGTCGGCGGAGGAACCCTGGACGGTGGTAGTGAGGGGTAAGAAGTCCCCTAATGTCCGGGCCACACAGGAGACTCCTCAACCCAAGAAGAGCCAAGAGAAGGAGGTGCAACCTCCCAAGAAGGGAGCGGAGAAATCCCCAAAATCTCCAAAGAAGCAGCAGCAGCAGCAGCAAAAACCCCAACAGCCAGAAAGGCAGCAGCAGCAGCGAAAACAGCCCAAAAAGCAGCAACAGCAGGAGATAGAGATGGAGGTGGAAGAAATTCCTCCCCCTCGGCAGACATCCCTCAAAAGAGCAAGGGAGGAAAGTGACGACGAACAGTCGCAAGGCCACTCTGACCGGGGTAGGGCGGAGAGAGTCAGGGCAATCTCCGTCCCCGCCGCTTTTGAAGATGTAAAGCAACCCCAAAGATCCAGACGTCACTCTTCCTCTCCCACCCGCATTATTTCCCCTTCCCCCTTCACTTCTCCCATCAGCCCACTTTCCACCCCCCCCCTCAGGCATCCACTTCTTCCCCCCCTCATCCATCAAGGGAGAAGAAGAAAAAGACGTTTTCAGGCCCGGAGCAGGTCTGTAAAGTGGATAGGGACGAATACAAGAAGGGCCTTGCTAAGCAGAGAAAGGCCCTGTTAGGCTCCCTATATAAGATGGACCAAATTGACGGGAAAAACATAGAAGATCCCCGAAACTTCCCCGAGGCCCCAGGAGTTATAACCTGTATAAGGGAAACTGGGGGCCAACTAGAAGTGTGGAACCATCTGTATGAAGCTAGGGCAGCGTTCCCTAACATGAGAATTCTGGAATTAGAAAACGAAAATTTAAAAAAATTACGACAATTTTGCTCTGGGAGGGTCCCGGTATTGCTCCACCCCTCCTTATATAGAGCTGTAAAATTAATCTATCCCACGGACGTCGGCGGGATTGTCTCGGGCGGGAGGATGACGACGGAATTGGGTACAGGAAGCCTGGGACAATCCGTCGGGGTCCTGTCAGCTGCAGATTTCCGCCCTGTATGTACTTAGGTTATTTGCTGTAATTTTTCTTTTTTGCAGGCCTAGCAAATGTCTATTAAGATAGCCAGTTTGAATGTGAAGGGCTTGAGAGGTCGGAGCAAGGCGGCCCGCCTGCTTCGGGATCTCCTGTCCTTCAGCGTGGATGTTGCCGCGATTGAAGAGACCCACTTTGTTTGCTCGTCCGATGCTTGTGTGCTGGAGGATGACTTTGTCATCTATTCAGCATATGGGGACCGGTGTGCCAGAGGAGTTTCTTTGCTAGTTAGACGGACTCTCGATGCGAAGGTGGACCTTGTGCATACAGATGCCGAGGGCCGGTTGATCGTGGCCGATATTGCCGTGAAAAGTGGTTCGTTTCAGGTCGTTGCGGTTTATGCGCCCAACGACTGGGAGGAGCGGGGTTCCTTTTTTCGGCGGTTGGGGCCGTTCCTAGTCGATTCTCCACGCCTAGTTCTAATGGGGGACTGGAATGCCGTCCTGGACCCCAAGTTAGACAGGGGGTGGGGCGCTAGCGGGAGAAGGGGCGATCGTTGCCTGGTCGATCTGATTGGCGATTATGGTCTCGTCGATAGATACCGGGTCGCTCATCCCAGCGGGAAAATGTGGACGTGGGCTCTTATCTGGCCGTCTGACAAGGTAGTTAGCTACATTGACAGAATGTTAGTTCGTAGAGCCGACATAGACTTGTTAGATTGTCCCACGTTCCACTGGGTAGGCTACACGGATCACAAACTCGTTTGTGCCCGTGTGGCGTTAGAACATAGGCCTAGAATGGCTGGTTACTGGAAGTTCAATCTGTCTTTACTGGACAGGCGGGACTTCCAGGAGCAGCTAATTAAATTAGTGCAGCGGGAGCTAGTGGGGGCGGTTATCGGGAATAGGTGGTGGGAAAAACTTAAGGATAGAATTAGGTCTTTCACCACTGATTTCAGCAAACGGCTCGCTCTAGATAAAGCTGACAAGGTGAAGACACTTAAGTCTAATTTTTCCCGGGCGGAGGCTGGGGGGGATCCCCTAGAGATAGCCCTAGCTAGGGAGGCCCTGCAGCGTTCGAATAGCGAGCGCTACATGGGTCAGGTAATTAGGCATAAGTTAAGTAAGATATCTAACGAAGCTGTGAACCTGGGCGCAGATCTGCGTCGGGAAGAAGTCCGTCGAGGTGGTGATCGTTGCATTCGTCAAGTCAAAACCCCGGAGGGGCGTACTCTGCGGTCGACTGACGACATGTGCGAGGCGTTTCGGCGGCATTTTGAGAGCCGCTTTACCAAGGAGCCTGGTCTCCGTGAGGAGGAGTTTCGCAGCTATTTGGCTGACTTTCCTCGGCTTGAGCCGACTGAAGCAGCTAGCTGCGAGGGAGAGATCACGGAGGGCGAAGTCTACGAGGCACTGAAGAAGGTCGGCAGAGGCAAGTTGCCCGGTCTGGATGGTTTGCCTTATGAATTGTACTTGAGGCTGTCGCACATCTTTGTTCCGATTTTGACAGCAGTGTTCAACAACTGGTTTCGGTCGGGGTCCATCCCCAATCGCATTTCCAGGGGTGTGATCACTCTGTTGAAAAAGGGCAAGGGTGTAGGGGGGAAACTAGACGATTATAGGCCCATAACTCTGCTAAACACAGAGTTAAAGATTATGGCCAAGATCCTGCAGGAGCGTTTGCAGTCAGTTGCCGAGTCTCTGTTGGGACCTGAGCAGACTTGTTCTGTGAGGGGCCGAACAATTCAGAGCAACCTGCATTTGATCCGCACGATCCTAGAGGGCGTAAAAGACGACGAAGAAGCCGCGCTGATCAATTTGGATCAGTCCAAGGCATTTGATAGGGTCGACCATCGCTACCTTGCTACTGTCCTGCAGGCCGCCGGATTCGCACCGACTTCTGCCGCTGGATTAGCCTCCTGTATCGCTCCCCCAGTGCTGTGGTACAGGTGAACGGAAAGTTGTCGGGCGCTTTTGTTCTGTCGAGGTCGGTTCGTCAGGGTTGTCCGCTGTCGCCTCTCCTTTATGCTTTGGCGTTGGAGCCTCTCCTGCGCCGGCTGAAGGACGAGGCGTGCAGTCCGGCCCTACGCGGGATCGCCGTTCCTGGAGGGGCTCGAGCCAGGGTTTCCGCGTACGCCGATGACGTATCCGCTTTCGTGTCGTCCCTTAACGATATTGAGGCGGTGCAGAAGGCGCTTGATCGGTACGAGAAGGTGACAGGGGCCAAGATAAACCGCGACAAGTCTTCCGGCTTGCGGTTAGGTGCCTGGAAGGGGCGTGATCTTCCAGGCCGCTTCGGTTGGACGGACGGTCCTGTCCGCATTCTTGGAGTGTGGTTTGGACCCGACCTCCAGCTGAAGAAAAATTGGTCTGAAGTACTAGCAAAGGTCGTTTCTGCCGGTAAGACTTGGAATCGACGGAGGTTGTCCGTAAAGGGCAGGGCGGAGGTGTGTGTTACATACATTTTCCCCCTGATTCTTTATCGCTTGTCAGTACTTCCTCTCTGTAAGGCCCAGAAGAAGGCGCTCGAGCAAGCGCTATCCTCCATTTTATGGAGGGGACGCGCGAACAGGGTCGACAGACGAGTCTGCACCAAACGTCCGTGTCATGGGGGGCTGGGAATGCCACACTTGCAGAGTCACATCCGTGCCTCTCGGTTGGCTTTCCTACGCCGCGCATTGACTGGAGGAGATCCGATTCTGGAGGGGATTGTTAGGGACGCCTTCCCTAGCCTTACAATCAATCCCCCCATCTCGAAGGCCGAGCGCCATTGTAGGTCTCGAGATGAATCGCTTTTCCTCAGCGAGTGTCGGTCAGCCTTGAGGGCTATTCCGCGGTCCAGTGACCTTTCACGGCCTAGGAAGGTCTTCTATCGGGGATTAGTGGAGGGTCGCGCGAAGGATCCTCTACGTGATACGCTCGACTGTTCGGAGGAGGAGTATCGCTCCTACTGGTCTTGGGCGCCAGCGGCGGATTATCTCAGTAACCCTGAGTTTTCGCTTACCTGGCGATTGGCTCGGAATCGGCTGCCTCTCAACGACAAGGCTTTCATATGGGGCTTGGCGGACTTGCCAGACTGTGAACGGTGTGGCCTTGGATTAGAAGAAACGGCTTCGCACGCCTTCTACCATTGCTCCCGGGTCCGCCCCTTATGGGACCATGTCGGCGAGCTGACGGCTCGTCTCGCTCCCGAAGAACTCGTGTCCATTGATCGTGCATACGCGTGTGACAATGTGTCGCCCCCGTATTCCGGGGTGAAACGAATGGTGTTTCTGATGCTGCTAGCCACGGCCCGAAAGGTGATATGGACGACGCGCAAGGAGGAAGTCTTGCGAGGCAATCAGCTTTCTTATCAGGATCTGATCCGATTCTTTGAGCACCAGCTCAAGATGAAGATTAGAACTGATAGAAAACGATTGCATTCGACAGTCTTTAGCGAAAGGTGGGTAAAAGCGGCGAGCTTGGTTCGTTTGAACGGGGCTAGCCTTGATTTTCTTTTCTAGGTCAACCAAAGTTACATCGGGGTGGTTTCCTGTGGAACCCTCCCCTTGGTTAGGTTAGACAAGCTTAAGTGTACCTAGTTAATGTGAGTAAATGTGTTCCTAACCTGTTCCCGGTGATCTCTTATGTTATGATCCAGTCGAGATTCCCAACCTCCCCAGTTTGTTTTTAACCCCCCAATTTTATCTCGACTGGCTCAGCCTTTTATTTCCCCACGCCCGTGTTATTTTTCTCCTTCCCACTCCCTTAGCGAGAGTGCTTCTTGATTTTGCCTTATCGGCAGAATACAGCGGCCTCTCTATTTTGAGGGTTGGACGGGCCCTACTAACACGAATTATGTTTAGTTTAAATATTTGTTGAATTTTTAGTTTGTTATTGGGTTCATCTCCCTCCCCACTTTCATCTTTTCATTATTAGAATTTTAATGTATTTTATTATCATCAAAATTTTTATGGTGTGGGGCGCGTTTTTTGTAGGTTCCCCTGGTGTGGATGTGGTATTATGGTGGATGAAGGTTTGAATGGCGACGGATGAGTTCTTGTGGTGAATGAGATAATTGTAATGTATGAATGGGTCGCGAATCTGATTAGCTAGGTATAGGATAGTAAGTAATGACCAGCCTTTACCCCTCCCCTTTTTCGGCCTTGTGCCACAATTTGTACTTTTTGTGCAAATAAATAATGTCTCTACGCGGCCCCAAGGCTAAGATCAAAGTGTAGTATCTGTTCGCAGATTACTCACTGATCGCCTATGGGACCGGGATTCCTTCTCCGATACAGGCCGGCGGCAGGGATTCGTCCCTGCGCTGGTAGTATCGTGGCTACGTCTGACTAGCTATGACCAGCTTGGACAAGCTATGACCAGCCAAAGACCAGCTATGACTAGCTAAAGCCAAAGCACTGCGACCCGGGTGAAAACTCGGGTCCATTCCCCCTCCCTTCCCACGTTAAACTCGACCTTGTGTCACAACCTGGCCCTGTGGGAGGTCAAGTGAATCTCAAGGAATCTCGAGATCCAACTAGAGACTCTGATCGACTGCGACTAGTCAACACATTCTCCAGGAACGTCTTCCCAGAAATATACAGAAATACTATGTGTACTTATTGTGTACACTTTCTTGTTATAATACATTCTTGTTCTAAGTACATTTTGTGTTGCATTATTATTCCATACATTAGGCGAGATTCAACATTGAGTCAAGACTCAACAATGGCGACGAAGTAGAAGGAAGCATACGTCAAGTTTCAACAATGGCGACGAAGTAGAACGAACCATACGTCAAGTTTCAACAATGGCCACGAAGTAGAACGAACCATACGCCAAGTTTCAACAATGGCAAAGAAGTAGAACGAACCATACGGAAAAGAAGAAAGAATTAATAGTGAGAGTTTTCAACAATTGGGACAAGTCATTGAAGAACCCAGGCTGAAAAAAAAAAACTATTAATTCAAAGTCCAACGTTAACATAACGACGAAGGATTCTAAACTTCTGGATATGTAAAACTCGTTAAAAGACGACTAAGCATAAAGGAACGTTCACTCAGAAAAATTGGAAGGTGTCGTAAACGAATAACGGTAATTTTAAATTAAAAAATTATCTACACCGAGACACCCTCTAAAAAGAAAAATTGGCCGACTACAAACACATGCATGGATTAAAAGGAGCACAAATACACCGTGTCGACTTTGAAAGGTAACAAACTTTTAAAAAATTATTTTTTTAAATTATTTGTTCAACAATATAGTGACGAATTACCTCTGATAAGAAAATCAGACGTTGCCATTGAAATACGCGAACAGAAGTCGAAAACGAAAAAAAAAAAGTCCGACGCTCTCTGTTCACGAAAAAAAATATACCAAAGTTGAGTAGCACGGGCGTGAATGTAAAAGCAAGACATAAAATATAAAAGTCGTACGTTGTTTCGATTTTTTTGGTCAGCTTATGATATTCGTGGATACACAAATTAAAAGTATATTCCTTGTTGCATGAACACTATCAGCTAAAGATGGATGAACTATCCAAAGTCATATCTGAATTATTCAAATCCCAACAGATAGCACAGCAAGAACAACTGATAGCGATACAAAAATATCAAGAAAAACAAGTTGAAAGACTTGGAAATTCAAAAGTTAACACTGGAGAAATTAAACAACTTTCAGGCAAATGAGGGAAATTCTTCATATTCTAATAACACCATATTTAATTCGCTGGAAACTTTCAACTATGTGCCAGACGAAGAAAAAACGTTTGAAGCGTACTTTAAACGATATGAAGATATTTTCTACACAGACTGTGAAAACTGGTCGAATTCAAGAAAAGTCAGTCTATTACTAAGAAAGCTAGGTACAGCAGAACATAGCAAATTTGTAGATTTTATTCTACCGAGAAAAACAAGTGAATTGGAATTCTCGGAAACAGTGAAATTGCTAAAAGAGCTGTTTGGAGCAAATATGTCGCTTTGGCATAAGCGATGGTTATGCATGAATGTCTCTAAATCCGACGATCAGGATTACTTAACATATGCATCTATAGTGAATAGACATTGTGACAATTTCAGATTGGCAGAGATTACGGTTGAAGAATTCAAGTGTTTAATTTTTGCTCAAGGACTGGTATCCAGTAAGAGTGCCGAAATAAGACGTAGAGTTTTGTCTAAACTCGAATCTGAACAAGGCCTTACCCTGCGAAAGTTAGCAGAGGAGTGTCAACGGGCCGTAAAGTTAAAGAAAGAGTCGCAAAAAATCGAAAAAGCTGGTATTGCTTATATTAAAAAAATAAAAAAGCAGTCAAAGTACCCAGTAGAGAAAAATTGGAGAAAAAATTCAGCGTACTTTAAGAATAGACAAGAAAATAAAAAGAACGAAAATAAAAAAGTCCCACCATATAATTGCAGACGTTGTAACGAAAGACATTGGGAGGTAAATTGCCCATATAGAAATAAGAAATGTTTCGTGTGCCAAAAGAAGGGTCACAAAGGATCTTGTTGTAAAACGAAAAAATGCAAGAACCGAATTAGACAAACAAATTCGAATATCAAATCAGATAGAGATTGAGGAAATATGTGACGACTGAAATATTCAAAAAGAATATCAAATTTCAACTCGATTCAGGGTCAGATTTAACAATAATGAACGATAAAACATGGAAAATTTTAAAAAGGCCTACAATAATGAAGTCAACGAAACTCGCTCGAACGGTAAGTGGAAAGCAAATTAACTTCGAAGGCGAGGTTGTCCTTCCAATGAAATTGAATGGGATCGTTAAAAAAATAAAAGTTTTCATTCTGAGAAATGGAGAAAACTTGTTGGGTACAGATTTTATTGAAACATTCGAATTGTGGGATAAACCGTTAAGCTCATTCTGCAGAAAAATAGAAAGTAATACGCAAACAAGACAGGACATTAAAGATGAATTAAAGAAAAAGTTTCCGGAAACCTTTACACCTGGTCTTGGAAGATGTAACAAAATTGAAGCTAAATTTGAATTAAAAGAAAATACTATGCCTATATTTAAAAAGAAACGAAACGTGCCTTTCGCAAGTGTAGAGAAAGTTAACGAAGAACTTGATAGGTTGGAAAAAATGGGAATTATTTCAAAAGTAGAATCTAATTCATGGGCTGCGCCGATTGTGTGCATAAAAAAGAAATCAAACCAAATCAGAGTCTGCGTTGATTTTTCGACAGGGTTGAACTCTGTAATTAAGGACTACCATTACCCGTTACCGAGTCTTGAGGAGATTTTTAACAAGCTAAATGGCGGAGTGATTTTTTCAAAAATCGACTTATCAGATGCCTATCTCCAAATTCCCGTCGAAGAAGAATGTTCGAAGTTACTAGGGATAAACACGCATAGGGGTTTATTCAAGTACAACAGGCTTCCTTTTGGTATTAAAGTGGCACCAGCCATTTTTCAACAAGCCATGGACGTCATGTTGAATGACTTAGACTTTGCGTGTGCCTACTTAGATGATATTATAGTAAGGAGTGCAAACGTCGACGAACATCGAGAGCACCTCAATCAAGTATTTAAAAAGATTCAGGACTTTGGATTTAAAGTCAAAGAATCAAAGTGTGAATTTGGTTTGGAGGAAATTAAATATTTAGGTCACATAATCAACAAAAATGGCAGATTTCCAGATCCGGAAAGGTCCATTGCGATTAGAAACATGCCGACGCCCACTAACGTGGCGACACTACAGAGTTTTCTGGGGCTCGCGAACTATTATCAAGCATTCATTAAAGGAATGTATAATCTAAGAGCTCCGTTGAATGAACTACTGAAAAAAGACAAGGCATGGGAATGGACGGTAGAATGTCAAAAAGCCTTTGATGAAATTAAGAAAATGCTTACGTCCGACCTCTTTTTAACCCATTACAATCCTAAACTGGATATTGTAGTGGCAAGTGATGCTAGTTCATACGGGGTAGGAGCATGTATTCAACACATAATGCCAGATGGTCCTAGAAAACCGATTGCGCATGCTTCGAGGGCATTACTCCCAGGAGAGCGAAGTTATTCACAGATAGAAAAGGAGGCGCTGAGTATCATTTTTGCCATAACAAAATTTCATAGGTACATCTACGGCAGACATTTCAGGTTAGAAACGGACCATAAACCTCTGATCACTATTTTTGGGTCAAAGAAAGGGTTACCCGTTTACACGGCAAATCGACTGTTAAGATGGGGAACCATTCTTCTCAATTATGATTTCCACATAAAACATCTATCATCCAAAAATATAATTCATGCGGATACCTTATCAAGACTCGTACCGAATAAAGATGAAGGATTCGAAGAAACAATTATTGGAAATATCAGAGCAGATTATGAGGTCAAAAGCATGGTAAACAACATTGTAAGAGAGCTACCGGTTACATCAAAGGAAATCAAAAAAGAATCTGAAAGCGATGATTTCATTTTAGGAATTAAAAGTAAAATGGTAGCAAATGACCAAAAAGTTCAGGAGATCTATTCAATTTGTGACGGAATTTTACTATATGGTGAGAGAGTAGTAGTACCAAAAAAGTTGCAGAAAAGAATCCTACGGTACTTTCATATGGGTCACCCGGGGATTAATAGAACAAAAAGCTTAATGCGAAGCTTTGTATATTGGAAAGGAATGGATGTGGATATCGAAAACATGGTTCATCGATGTAAAGGGTGTGCGTTAGCAGCTAAGACACCACCTATAGTACACAAACCATGGCCAAAGACGGATCATCCGTGGGAAAGATTACACATTGATTTCGCTGGTCCAGTAGAAGATTATTACTACTTAATAGTGGTAGATAGCTTTACAAAATGGCCGGAAGTACTACGCTGCAAAAAGCCTACGTCCAATACCACAACAACTTTTTTGCATGAACTATTTGCACGGTTCGGTGTGCCAGAGTGTATTGTGAGTGACAATGGTACACAATTCACTTCTGACGATTTTAAGGAATTTTGTGAGTTATATCAAATTAACCACATAACGACGCCGCCGTATCATCCGAGATCCAATGGACTCGCAGAAAGATTTGTAGATACGTTAAAGCGCGCCCTGAAGAAAGCCTCAGGAGTTCCAACGGAAAAGGCGCTTCAGCAATTCCTACAAGTATACAGAATCACGCCTAACCAGAGAACACCATCAAACATGGCACCAGCTGAACTAATGTTCGCTAGGAAAGTTAAGTCAGTGTTTGACAAGCTTTTGCCAGGAAGAAATAGAATAAAGAACACTATGTATACAGCTAGAAAAAGATACACCCCCGGAGAGAAGGTCTTTTTCAAGTGCTATAGAAACAACATTGAGTTCTGGGAGCGAGGCATAGTGGATAAGAGAATCGGTGACCTGATTTACATAATAAAAGGGCCGAAGAATACTCATAAGAGGCACCAGAACCAACTCAAAAAATGCTACGTGCTAGAGCATGAAGAGAGTATACCGGATGAGGAGGAAGATCCCATTGATGTAATGTATGATACTTTTCAAGTAGAACCTCCGCAGAGTGCTCATGAACCGAGAAGATCCGGTAGGAAACGAAAGTTCACGGACCCATTGGACGTGAACCCGAAACGAAAAAGATATTGAAAAAAAAAACAGATATACATATGAACTATGCAAAGGGGATCTACAAAGAAATAACCATATCATCATCCCATATAGAAGCCAGTTTGAAATCCAAAAGGATTCCAAGGCTTGGGAGGGGGGTGTTGTGGTGGGATCCACCTAATCTGCATAGGTGACTACCAACTATATAAATAATGGTTGGTACCGGAAGACGGGGGGAGGAATCACGAGATCCAACTAGAGACTCTGATCGACTGCGACTAGTCAACACATTCTCCAGGAACGTCTTCCCAGAAATATACAGAAATACTATATGTACTTATTGTGTACACTTTCTTGTTATAATACATTCTTGTTCTAAGTACATTTTGTGTTGCATTATTATTCCATACATTAGGCGAGATTCAACATTGAGTCAAGACTCAACAGTTAGCAAGGTCAAATTTTCTGCCTTTGAAATTCAATCTTCCATGAATCTTTCACGTACATTCATATCTGCTCAAAGTGTATCCAAATGTAAACAAATGACGTCAGACATTATGAAATGGACAAAGTCCGACAATTATTTTATTTTACTTAAATATTTGTATCTATAAAAAGAATGTATAAACATAAAAATGTCTTAAAATAATTGTCAGACTTTGTCCATTTCATAGTATATATATATATATATATATATATATATATATATATATATATATATACAAAATAATTGTCGGACTTTGTTCATTTCATAGTATATATATATATATATATATATATATATATATGTGTATATATATATATATATAGGTAGGATATCTTCATTCAAACAGGTTTCATAGAATAATACAGGCATATGTGTCTACTTATTTTTATACTGATCCTTTCCGGTTGTCCAATCAGTTTCTTGATGTTAAGATGAAATTCATCAAGAAAGGTGCCATCGTTTTTGTTAACCAAAGTATTTTTAACCTCTTCATCTTCAAGGATAAATTAAAAAAACAAACTTATTGTAACTGCGTTAAAATCTGTATTCGTTGGGATAGTGATTTAAAGAAAAACAAAAAAAAAATAACTCACTCTGTTATAGTTGTTTTAAATTTGTAGTTATTGATATTTTTTGCGAAAACAAGCGTGTCCAATATAAGAGAAATGGCTGGGAATAACATTAAATGCCGTATGTACTTTAATATGCTGTTGCTATATTCTTAATAAATTTTATTGCAGTTACAATATGTTTGTCTTTGTAATTTATCCCTCAAGATGATCTTAGAAAATGTCGAAAGTACTTGGGTCAAAAAAAAAGCTATGACACCTTTCTTGAAGAATTTCATCTTAAGATCAAGAAACTGATTAAACAACTGGAAAGTCTCAGTATAAACATAATAAACACAATATATCTATATTATTCAATTAAACTTATATATATATATATATATATATATATATATATATATATATATATATAAATATATAAAACATATAGAATTTAGATATCTGTAATGTTCTGTTGAAGGAGGCAACCTTAATTTTTTCTGCCTATTAGAGAATGCTTTATTTCACAAAAGGTAAGTTGATGAAAATCACAAAATTTTTAAATATGACCCGGGAGTAGATTATTTAAATAAGCATTTATTTTTTACATTGAAATAATCTAGTAGATATTGTATTGATGTCTTATGCGTACATAGATACTAGTGAAATATTGTACACTTCTCTTGCATGTAACATCTTTTTCTTTCTAATTATTCCAATACTTATCGTACGTATAAACTATGATATCATTGTTTTAGTATCCAGCTCTGAATAAATAGTAGGACAAACTGGGTACCTTGCCTTGGGTGGCAACCGGTCTATAAGAAGTTCAGCTTTGAATTTAAAACCTCCAACTTTCGGTTAAATAGTCTTAAACTGGCCAAACTTGGTGAGTACGGCTAGACTCCTCAAGACATGGTGAATCAGGCTGGGGTTCTTACAAGGAATATTTCTTTTAAATATCATAATAATCATTATCACCAAAAACTATTTAATTACTTGAGACGAAAAAGTAGTAAATGTATTTGGATTTGTCTTACATTATCCCTAATAAACATTTTGTTTGAGAGAATGCATTCCAGAATGAACTTTTTAAATGTAATTATTGTTTTAATTAAAATTCTATGAAAAGACAAAACTTCGAAAAAGAAATTCTATGCGGATCAACAATAAAAGAACTGTAGATAAATAATTAGTTTACGAAATATAAAATACTGAGTTTTTTTCATTATTTTTACGGACCGCCATACTTATTGATGGATAAAAACTGCTGATGTCACGTGTAACTGTTGGCGACCGCCTAATGATAGCGTGAAATTAATTTCTAATTAAATGTTCCACTTTCTTCAGAACCTATCCAGCTTTTGGATAGTATATAATTCTTCTTGTCCACGTTCCCTAGTTAGCACGAACGTTACGCCTTGCCAATATCTCATAGATAATGAACTATTCCATCTTGAATGCGTGGAAAGATATATTAGAGAGTAAGATATATATTATAAGGCATATTAGAGACAATTGAAAGAGAGAAAAAGAAAGAAAAAAAAGAATGACTGAATGAAGGAAAAGATAGAAGTGTTTAACCTCTCAGGCCAATATTTCATAAATACTGAAGTATTCCATTTTGATCACATGAAAAGACGGAAAAAGATACATCAGAGACCATACATGGTTTCGAGGAGAAAATGAAAGAACAAGAACGAAAGAAAGCAAAAAAAATTTAAACAAAAGAAGGGAAACTTCCTTTACTCGCTAGCAATGCCTCATAGATTATTGCGTTTTAATCGCAAGGAAAGACGGAAAAGTCATATCAGAAACGCTACTGAATTTCAGTGAGAAAATGAAAGAAAGAAAAAAAAGAAAAGACAGAATTGTTTGACATCTTCTGTCAATGCTTAACAAATGATAAGCTATTCCGTTTAGATTGCGAGAAAAACAAGACAGACGAATGAAAGTAAAAGAGAAGGCTGTTTCAGTGAACCTGAAAAAGTCGTCAATTTACTATATTTTCATTTGTACCCACTTCTTAAAAAAAACGACAGTATTCATGTTTATGATCGTTATTGCAATATTTTTTTTTAATTTGTTAAGCTAAAATATTTAACGATGCGACAGGCGAATTTCTACGGATATTTTATTGTCGTAGAACTCGCCATGACGTTACTCAGTCATTAAGAACTAAAATTCATCAGAGAATTCAAATGGGAAAACCGTGGCATTTTCAAGGGTATTTCTAGTCATTAATTAATGCCATTTCGTAGTTGTTTCTTGCTCTGGTACGGTGAATGCCTCTATTACCCTGATTTACCCACTCAAATCCTAACACCAACATCACTGGTGAAATCATACCTGTCAACTATATAGTCTGGATGTTCCACAGCATGACCTTTTTGAGCACATCTATTCAGCTTTTCACTTGCTATCTGAGAACTTTCGAAAGCAACTTTGCTGTCACGTACGTTCTTCCGCTATTTGGCGCAGTAAATTGAATGAAACTCCCAATAATGGATAATGATATTTGCAAGGTTCAGTGATTCTTTTAGTCCATACTGATAAGGTGTCTTTGACTTAAGGGCTGGTGCCTTTCCGCTAGCCAGCTCTCTTTGTAAAAGCTGCTTCGTAAACATATCGTCTATCATGCGAGCAAACTTATCACTCCAACGCAATATTACATTTTCATATATCGGATCAAATATTCCATATTCTTAATTAAATTCTTTTGCTTCGAGGCATGGTTTTCTGAGCCGATTTATTTTCTTCGTGTTACGATTATCGACATTATATTCCGAGTTACCGAAGTTATACTCATTGATCTCAGTAAAATAACAAAATGTAAACAAAAATAGGACACTTTAACTTCGAAAAGAGGGTTTGGAGAATTTGACACTTGCAAGATAAAATGGAGGGCAAGAAATGCAGAGGGTAACAGTAAGTAATACATCTAACGATTTTGTGTAAATGGATGGCAGAATATGAACTATGGTGGATAGTGAGGGGACAAACGTTACATACATCTACAAAGAACAGGAAGTTGAGGAGAGCCGTCATCACTCACATCTGAAAGGGATACGACACATAAAAAAGAGAGCGGTCGTTGCATAAGGTGAACAATGTATTTTCATTTTTGATTCAATCATGTTTGACCGTAGACTAGGTTAAGATTGTAGTGATCGGGGAAAGATCCTCTTGGGAATCGGTTCCTCAAAGCAACGGTTCTTTGGAAGTAGGTGCACATGTGGAACTTACGTCACACCAGTGGAATGCGAAGGGAATGAGGTTGGTTCGCTGCAATGTGTGTGGCATCGCGGGTCTTAGTTGTGAAGGTTAGAACTGGTGGAACTAAAGAATGCAGATGGTCTGAACATTTTCAGGGAAAGAGCGATAGGGCAGCGACAGGCTGGCAACGTTTCGTCTGTGGGAAAACGATTTAGCATGGAAGATAATTTATTGCCCACAAGGACGCGAAGATGCTCGGAATTCAAAGAAGTAAAAGTAAAACTAACCGTTTCCTCATCAACAAACATTTGGTATTCATTGACCAAACAAACAGTGTTACTGTCGGTAGAAATTTCTAAAACATTTCTCTTAAAGCAGTTTTCCCAGAAATTAGATTTTCGCCAGTGGGAAATCGGGTTTAAGGTGGAAAACAATTCATCACCCAAAAGGACACGGAGGTGATTTTGGATTTTTATCGAGACTAGAAAATGTTACATAAAAGAAAAAGATTCTCCAGACCCCATGAACATCTTTAAATTATCATACAATTTATCTTCCTCACATATTTCAACAATTATTAAAATAATTTACAGATGTGGATATTACGGATGCTTACAAACAGGAAAAAAAGTAGTTGCAAACGGGCTACCTATTGATCAACCAGTTTATAGCACATACCCCTAACAGATTTGGGGAAGCCTAAGCCAAGTGAAAGAGGTGTGTGCATAATCTAATGTTTATCGGCATGAAAATTATAGCCTAACCTGATACGAACATTTTGTACTATGACTTTGGAAAAGGAATCAACCCATTCCTTCAATTACCAATCTTTATGGATTAAATAGTAAGTTATACTAGGCACTTTATTATTGGGTGTCAACTAATCTAGGAAAAGGAAAAGTCTTAACGCCGTGAAGTATATTTGCCAAGACATCATGGCAACTCACAGAGAATGAAAAAGAGGGAGCACTAGAAAATTTTATCGACGTCTAGGATGGACCTGGCATTTGAAGACAGGCAAAGAAAATTCACAAATAACAAAAACAAAACCGGTGTAGCTCTGGAAGCTGCGTGAAGTGGACAGTATTTGAACTCTGATCGATGGGTGGGGAATAGAGAGAAGGAAGATTTTATATTCGAAGATGGAAGATTTTATATTTCGAAGATATTTCTGAGGCAACTGGAAGATGTGAATGTTGAACAGGCATTGGAGGCATGTGAAGAGCACAGATACCATCAGGTGATGCATGTCGAGTCATGACATTTTAAAAAAAGGCAGTTGGTCAAGTACAGTTCTAAAATAGTAGAATACCTAGCAAGAACAGAAATACCGAAGTTTATAAGATTGTAACCTTCTCTATGATAAATGTTCAGGAAGGAAATGCCAGGTTGATACTGAATTTACCCGTCTTATTCTTCAGTAAGGTTATATTAGTTTCTGTTTTGTTTGCTTCTCTGCGTAAATGTTAAATGGTTGCCACCTCCTGCCAAATTCTCTGCATCCTAACGACAAGCAATAGAAGTCCAAATATACAGTCTTGAGAAAGTGATTGACGCTGAGATTCCTGGTCGAGACCAGTAATATTCTTGATTCTTCTTTGGATTTTATCAAGAATCTCTAAATAGAAATATTATGAAGGAGCCAGAACAATAGAAGAGTAATCAAGAAGACAGTAGATAGCGATTGTCATTGCATTTACATTTTTGATGATCAAACTTGGCTGGAAAGCATGAAGCCGGGGGATGGTTCCACAAGCGAGAAGCATGAGGAGCTGAATTGAAGACACCTTGTTGCCAATCTTGTACAACGCTTAAATTCATAAAGTCTAGTTACCATATCCAAGAGCCAATCCAAACAATTACCATGAAAGTATTTATAGGAAAGGCACGGACAAGCATGTGGATTTATGACATTTAAAAAAGGTCATCTGGTCAAGTACAGTTCTAAAATAGTAGAATACCTAGCAAGAACAGAAATACCGAAGTTTATAAGATTGTAACATTCTCTATGTTAAATGTTCAGGAAGGAAATCCCAGGTTGATACTGAATTGCCCGTCTTATTCTTCCGTAAGATTATATTAGTTTCTGTTTTGTTTGCTTCTCTGCGTAAATGTTAAATGGTTGCCACCTCCTGCCAAATTCTCTGCATCCTTAGGACAAATATTTAGTCAGTAAAAAGGCACAAGACTGGGTCGTATAATGAGGATAGAACCTATTGTCAATAACATTCTAAACAATAGAAAGATTGTATTAGCAGTAGAAGACCAAATAATAGTTGGTTATCTAAGGAGGGAAGGAAATGTTATCAATGGCAGTTACAACAACAAAGCATAATTTGATGAAGAGATAACGTTTTAACAATAAAAGTCTAGACAATAATGGGTGATACATTATGATAGCTTATATACACAATGATTGTACAAATAATTGTGGGTGCTTTTAACGCGTTAACAAAAGCAGTACAAACAACAATAGGTTATCCAAGGAGAAGGTAACGTATTAATAATGGAAGTCCAAAAAAGTACGTATTCTAATGAGATGAGAATGGCAGTCCAAACTGTAGTGGGGAAATAAGGCATTGATTAACAGATCACGTTTTCTAAGTTTTAACAAACTTCAGAGAGTTATCAAAAACCGAAATATATTTCGTATTGTAAGAATAAGTTTCGTTTTTAAGATTCATAGAGAATTAACAATTGTTTGCAAATAACTATGACGTTTTCCAGATACAATTCCTACTAATTAACCTATAGCTAGGAAAGATACATTCATATTTGAATGTAAGTGAATATGACAGAACAAACTGGAATTCAAACATGGCTCTCCAATTTCTCATTCTGAGTCGCTGTCCATTACATCAATCCCGCATTCACGGTTAATCAAATGACTATTTCTGGATAGGACGATAAACTAGATCCGTCAGCAAGGTCTCTGATCGCGAGATGCGAGGTTCTGAGGAGTATGAGACCGCCATTTAATTGCTATTGTTCCTACAGCCACCGTGACATAGGGTTGTAGCAAAAGTTAGGATCTCAGCTATGGGCAAATAATGTGCCCAAAAGCAATAACAAAAGACTATGTAAGTAAAAGAAAATACATTTCTATTGTAAAATTACTGGCAATACATTTCTATATAAGATTAATTTCTGACAATACCTATTTAAATAAAATTACCAATAATACCCATATTTAAAACAAACAGACCAGCAATACACTTTTATAGTAAAAATACCAGCAATACAGTTTAAATAAAGAAATTACCAACAATAATGATTTATAGTAAAATTAAAAAATACACATTTTCAACAAAAAACTACCAAATAAATTTGATAGTAGAATTATCAACAATACATTTTATACAAAAATGGTCATCGACACATTTTATCTGTAGTTGAAATCATACAATTGCGTTCAAAATATATTTAGTTCAAGCCATAAAATAGTGTCCAAAATATTTCGATTCAGCAAACGATGAAGAGAGAATGTAATCGCAGTGGTACCGCAATCAACAGTGGGTGATGAAATGACTACATAACCCAGTAGAAAAGGCAATTCTAACAGAAGTGGTTGATCTAATGAAGACAACAGATTAGCTATAACAGTACAAATAACAGTGGGTGATCTAATCAGGACACAACCTACAAGAAAAGGCAGTTCCAATAGAAGTGGTTGATCTAATGAAGACAACGGATTAGCTATGACAGTCCAAATGACAGTGGGTGATCTAATCTGGACACAACGTAGTAGAAAATGCAGTTCCAATAGAATTGGTTGATCTAATGAAGACAACGGATTAGCTATGACAGTCCAAATAAAAATGGGTGATCTAATCAGGACACTACGTAGTAGAAAATATAGTTTCAATAGAATTGTTTGATCTAATGAAGACGACGGATTAGCTATGACAGTCCCAATAACACTCCGTGTTCCATTGCGAATTGAATATCTTGGCAAAATAACTATGGGTGATCTAATCAGGACACAACCTAGCAGAAAATGTAGTTTCAATATGCATGGTTGATCTAATGAAGACAACGTTAAGCTATGACAGTCCAAATAACTATGGGGGATCTAATCAGGACACAACCTAGCAGAAAAGGTAGTTCCAGTAGGCATGGTTGATCTAATGAAGACAACGGATTAGTTATGACAGTCCAAATAAGAGTGGGTGATCTAATCAGGACACAGCCAAGTAGAAATGGCAGTTCCAATAGAAGTGGTTGATCTAAATGAAGACAACGGATGAGCTATGAGAGTCCAAATAACAGTGGGTGATCTAATCAGGACACAACCTAGTAGAAAATGCAATTCCAATAGAAGTGTTTGATCTAATGAAGACAACGTATTAGCTATGACTGTCCAAATAACACTCCGTGTTCCATTGCGAATTGAATATCTTGGCAATTCGTCAAATAACTTTGCACAGACAAACTTCTAATGTCCTTTATGCCTTCGTGCTGGGAATGTCGACTTATTGTGTCCTACCAGTCATTTTTTCTTGCCAGAAGCCATCTTACACCTTTATACATCTTCCATTCATCCGGGCATTAAATATTGTTGTCATATCTCGTCTGGTGCGATATATATATTGAGATTCACGACAAAATCCTATGAAATAATCTGCAATGATATAGGTCCTGATCTGGCATCTTAACTTCAGTCACTTTCACACCGTTATCTAGTGGCTTCCCTCTGTCTTTTCTATAAATATTTTCATGACAGGTGTTCTAAGCCCATTTTTGTATCTCGACAGCATGTATTTAAGCGCATAACAAGATTAGCAATTAGGTCTCCTCGTTTTATTAGATGTAACTATAAGTTCTATTGTAATAGTTTCTTTAATCATTGTCCTTTTTCTCACTAGTCTTCTGATTCGCTTTCACTGACACTAATCTCCTGATATCACTAAATATAGCTTTGCTTGACGTTAAGATATTTTAAACATTTCGCCTGAATGATACGGCATGTATTATAATATTGAAAAATTATCTTTACTGAAGAAATACAGTTTTCAACATAATATCCTTTTGTGTCAGTGCACATAACAAAGATCAATTTACAGATTTATATTTTTTACGCAATATTCTGCTCATAATGAGATGTTAAGCGGCATATTCTTTTTTTCTATATCCTAAAGCCACTAAGATACAAGTGCTTACTGGGTGTGGAAGAATTAGGAACAGGAACATTAAAACAGAAGAGGAAAGAGTAATCAGAAGGATAGTAGATAGCTATTGACATCGCATTTAAAGCAAGAAGTGCGAGAAAACAAACTGTCACAATAGAATTTACGGTTACATCTAACCAATTCTACTGTACATTGATGAGATCTCGACGCCAGTCGAGTATCATTTGTAGAAAAAGCTACCCAACCTTTTGACGGTGGGAATGTAACTGAATCGGAACTGACAATATTATTAATGTTTCTTCTTTGGATTTTACCAAAGAGCTCATAGTAAACAGAAGAGACACCGGACCATATGTCAGCAGCTGACCTAGCAATGGATTCAATATAGTCTTTCCACTTGATGTGAACTGAAAACATTGACCCGAGAAGATGGAAGGCAAAGAGGAGTCTCTCAGATGATTAATGGGGAGCAGTTTTGTTTTGGGGGCTTTAAAATTAACAATACATCTTTTACTCCAGTTAACAATGAACTTTGTTTTAGTGGACTCAGCAGTTATCAATCTGGTTGTCTGAATCATATTCAAGAAGCGAGAGGAAGATCTAAAAGGTCAGCCAATCTAACAGTGATCTCATCTCACAATCCTCACCCTTGCTCCATATGTGGCCTCATTTGTAAATCACTAGCGGGTCTTAAGTGCCACTTAGGATTATCGCACAAAATTTCATAACTGAATCAATTAAGTTGTCATATCCTCATACGTCGAAACCGATGGGAGAGTCCATTATATATATATATATATATATATATATATATATATATATATATATATATATATATATATATATATATATATATAAGACATTTTTATGTGTAACATTCTTTTTATAGATACAAGTATTTAAGTAAATGCTCTGTTTCTAATAAACAGTATTAAACATTTACCGGCCTGAATGTCCGAGAATTTTTCATAGAAAATATTCGTACTCCGACAGGAATCGAACCTCTATCTTATACGGACCGTCATATAGCCTGATGTGCCTTTATTCAAATAATTAAGGAAGAGACGACCTTAAGGTTCCATGACTATATTTTATTCCCCCACCCCAAAAAAAATATTTTCCTGGTTCATCAGGCCACATCTCTAGTTACAAAGGAATTTGGTTTCTTTTTTTTTAATACAGAGGTGGTGGGAGGGGCGGACTATAGAATGGTCTATCTTGGAAATGGAAAGTAGGGACAAGGTTGTTTTTAAACCATCTTTAATAATTTATGCAGGCTCAAGTATACTTAGTAAAGAGCCCAGAAAATTTGACCTCTTAAATAAATTTTAAGCAGGAATAGTAAAGAAGAAATAAAGGAAAAAGACAAATTGTAAAGCAGGGGAGGGGGGAAAGAGGAAGAAGAAAGAAAGTGTTAAACAGAGGACGGGGAGGAAGAAGGAAGAGTGGGTTATCATATGTCGCCATATCACGGTGACACTTGAAAAACACATTATTATTATTAATATTTAATACATAAAGTATTAAACATTACCAACAAAGTAGGTATAAAATATACATTGGTGTTACATTGTGCTCTCTGGATTACATCATCTTTGGAATTATCCGCACGGGTTACCAAACCCTTCATTATCTTACTATATATATATATATATATATATATATATATATATATATATATATATATATATATATATATATATATATATATATATATGTGTGTGTGTGGAAAGTCGTAAAAGAACTGTAGAAACTGCAATGGATTTTAGCGATATGACTAAATAAGCCATTTCTGTACTAACACTGGCTCACAGAATATTTGACTCATTTTTGTGCTTTTTGATGGCTCAAAGCTTGAATTTCTATATTCACACACACACACACACACACACACACACACACACACACACACACACACACACACACATTCATATATATATATATATATATATATATATATAAATGTATATATATATATATATATATATATATATATATATATATATATATATATATATAAGTGATCATAGAAGTCAACACTTAGAGGTGACGGTCTATTTCATGCTAGATGCAATCGTCAGGCAAAGATTTGCCTGACGATTGCATCTAGCATGAAACAGACTGTCGCCTCTAAGTGTTGACTTCTATGATCACTTTTATATTTACACACGCTCTATCTCTGATATTGAGCACTTTATCCCATAAATATAGCACACTTTAAGACTATATTTCTTCATATATATATATATATATATATATATATATATATATGCATACACACACACACACACATATATATATATATGTATGTATGTATGTATGCATATTAACCAATTAGCGACGTCATATTAGATATTCGGGAATCTCAGAATCTGCAGACAGTATTTATTGACTGCTACGAAGTTTTGGAGGATTACTTCAGAATATGTTTCCTCCTTAAAATGGATATATAAATATTGACAAAATATTTATTAAGCGATAAACTTACGAATTTAAGGAAATCTAATTTTTGTTTTTTTATTTGACCGATATTTCTTTATAAAAGTGATCACTTTTAGTTCGAAAATTAGTTTTTCAGTTAACATTTGACCAGGGGTCGTTCCTTGTTGTACAAACTGAAATTCTCAAACCTTAAATTATTACTCACATTTTCGCATATTTATTCGCGTATATATATTCCAAAAAGGCATAGCGATATTGATAGATTAAAAAAACAACTTACGAACCTAGTTATTTGTCAGCAAAACAAATTTTTTATCAGTCATACCAATACACAATTTCGGCTGCTGTCTTCGCTAGCCACTATCAGCTGCAGACTGCTACAAAATTATACGCATACATAAAACAACGTGTCACACACACATTCTCACATGTAAACACATACTGTTGCTTCTATACTAACGAAATTGATTCGGTTCTCTCAGCTACGGGAAAATAGCAGGACAGACTGGGTTCTATAGCCTTGAATGGCAACTGGTCTGCCACAGAAAGAAATGGCAAACTACTGCGGGATAAATCTGCCTCGTCAGTCATGTATCGAAATGATACATGATCACACATGGCACATAACTGACTGTATCGTAAAGACGACAATAAAATATTTTGTGGAAAGTTTTCTCAAAGAGTGATTGTGCAATTCATTTCTTTCAATTTCAAAGAAATTTAATACTCTATAATAAATATTTATTTAAGTTTTATACACGAATAATCTTCTACAAATGATTGGTGATACATCGATATAAAAAAAACTACAGATGTAAACATACAAATCCAATCATCTACAAAAATACCACCGATAAGTTTACAATATTAATCTGAACAAATCTTTGATGAAATATCAAACGTATTTGTAAATATGTGATTATTTCAAACAGATTTACAAGTAGTGGGACCGGTCTTTATTTCATATTCGAACCATATCCCAAATCTACAAACTCAAAAATCCGTCATGGCGTCTGAATTGCAAAACAACTTGATGATGCATCTGTCACTCTTCAACCGAACCTTATCAAGAGTCTGGTTTCATCAAATACAAACTGCTCTTTCTGCCAGGCGATTAGTATCGTAAAATCTGATTTACTCGTATACAGTCGATGCTCTGCCTGCAGGAACCGCAGAGGAAATCGAAGATTTACTAGAAGAAAAAACCCAACAGATAAAACATTCGATTTTTAAAAGTAGCAATCCTTCGAAGGGTTGGTAAATCAGAACCTGCTAGGATGAATGAACTCTTCACTAGCATGTCCCTAGGAGAGAGAACACCATCTCAGCTTCCCCGATACATGAGAGGTCTTCTAGGTAATATCCACCAGGACGAAGATTCATGTGTCAATTATCGTTTGAAAAAACTCCCCAAGCAATATTAAGCATGCTTTTATCGTTTTCTGAAGAGAAAGTATATTCAGATTTGGCTGATCTTGCAGTTAAAATCACAATCAATCACAACAAAAGACACAGTTTACGCCATTCGATGGACGTCAAGAAATGATGATCTCAAGAAATTAGTATCAAAACTTTCAGAATTATATTCAAAATTTGATTTTATGATGAATGATCATCGATCTCAGTCAGATTTCCATTCGGGATATATTAGAAAACCCAGCAGAAATCGATTCCAGCCAGCATTCAATAACCTCTATTTTTATCGCTACAAATTCGCCGAAAAGAAACCAATGTACTCAGGCTTCTTTTTTGTCGAAGAAAAATTTAAATGGCCAAACCAGCGAGTAACAACGACTGTTTCAGCCCGTACGCATCATTAGATCAAAGCTGAGTTCAGATAATTTTGATCAATATATGAATGTTTATAAACAATCCCGTGCTTTCTTTTCCCGCGTTTTCGGATAAGCTTCTCAAAAACATATCTGGTGACTATTCTCGTTCAGCGATTGGAGAGCTATCATTATATATATATATATATATATATATATATATATATATATATATATATATATATATATATATATATATATGACGTCACACATTATGAAATGGACAAAGTCCGACAATTATTTAAAGACATTTTTATGTTTAACATTCTATTTTATAGATACAAGTATTTAAGGAAATGCTCTGTTTATAATTCGGAGGATGAATATTTTCTATGAAAATTTCTCGGAGATTCAGGCCGGTAAATATTATTTAATACTGTTTATTATAAACAGAGCATTTACTTAAATACTTGTATCTATAAAAATGAATGTTAAACATATATATATATATATATATATATATATATATATATATATATATATATAAAGAAAGAACAGTAAGATATAAAATCCGGTGTTCTTATAGATATTTTTATTTTTACACAATAGTGCTCAATGTAAATTTACAGAGCATTAATATTATAAATTAATTGATTTCAAATATGGGTTTTTCGCTACACACACACACACACACACACACACATACATATATATATATATATATATATATATATATATATATATATAGACAGAGAGAGAGAGAGAGAGAGATGTATGTATATATATATATATATATATATATATATATATATATATATATAGTAAAAATATAGCTTTATGGTATGCTGTATTTATGATTTAAAGTGCTCGATGTCATGGATAGGCCACATGACCAACGATTGCTTTTTATCATGAAAAAGACCGTCACCGCTGGGGGTTGACCTCAATTTCCACAATTTGTATTAATGTATATATATATATATATATATATATATATATATATATATATATATATATCAAGAGTATAAATAAGGTTTTATGGTTCATAGTCATAATTTAGTCATCCGTTAAACTACACCCAATATAAAATGTATATGCAAGAGTTTATGCTCTAAATTCATATATATATATATATATATATATATATATATATATATATATATATATATATATATATATATGAAGAAATATAGTCTTAAAGTGTGCTATATGTATGGGATAAAGTGCTCAATATCGGAGATAGAGCGTGTGTAAATATAAAAGTGGACATGGAAGTCAGCACTTAGAGGCGACAGTCTGTTTCATGCTAGTGCAATCGTCAGGAAACTAGTGCTGTTATTTTTTTATCTGTTTTTTTATAAGGGTCAGTGGTGCATTATGGGTAGTCTATTTTGGCGGTTACTTTTACCGGAAGTCGCTTATTTGTTTATTTATTTATGTCAAATTATTTTGCTTGTTTTTTTTTTTAATTTTATTTTTATTTTTTATCTTATATATTTATTTATTTATTTTTTATTTTGATCGGTGTTTTTTTGTTAAAGTAGTAAAAATTTTTTTATATAGCTTATTGTTGGTAGTCTAGTATGGCGGTCATTTACCGGAAGTCGGATGTTTGCATATTTATTTGGGTCAAATTGTTTTGCTTGTTTTTATATTTTTTCATTTTTATTTTTTATCTTATATATTTGTTTATTTGTCATTGATTAAATCTATTTGTTGAATTTTGGGGTGGGATGTTGTGGTTTGTTGTTACTATTATTTTGGTGGGAACAGTTTTTAATTTATCTATTTAGGTTGATTATCTTTATTTGTTTTTTCTAAACGGCTAGTTTATCGTAATCGGTTGTTAGTTTATTTATATATTTGGATGTATTTAGATCAATTTATTATACTTGTTGTTATTTATTTGTTACCCTATATATTTTCGGCTTTCGATTTTTAAGTAACGTAGTATATTATCTTTTATTAATTTTTTATCGTTATATAACAGTTATAACTTTCGTCCGTTCTTTTGTTTTGATTATATTTCGCATATTCTAACAGGTGTGGTTTTGTAATTTGTTTGGAGTAATTTATTTTGCTTATTTTATTGTTGTTTTGTTTGTTTATATATTTTTCTATTTTAAGTTACGTAGTAAAAATTTGTTTTCATGTCTGCATTTTGAGATTAGCTCGGATCTTTTATTTAATAATTTATTTTGATCTGGGAATGTATTAATAGCTATTTTTTCCTCCAAGCAAAGTTTGCAAGTTTTTGATAGGTTGTTGTAGGCTGATAATTTTTTCCTTATTTTCCAAGATATTTTTGGTGTGGTGTGTGTTTTGTTTTTTATTTCCCAGATATACTTAGAAAGCATTGTGCTGTTCACATATTTACTATTTGTGAAATACATTTTGTGTACATAATTTCTTTGTTTCCAGGGTCCTTCGGTTACTCCTATGTATACTTTTTCTTCATAATCTGCTGATTTTATCGTGGCTTGGTAGATTACGTTGTTTTGTAAACAATTACCGTTTAAGGGACATTCGTTTTTTATTCTGCAGTTGCACGTGGGTTTAATTTGTTCGTGTGGTTTGTTAATAATTTTCCTGTTGTGATTTTTTATTATTTGCACCCTGTTCTCGGTGCAACTGTAGCTGATTTTTTACTGTGTTTTTGTTGAATATTTTGTGTAGGGTGCTTGAATCCGGGAAGTGTTTGTGTAAAAGTTTGAAGAATATTTTTCCTATGTTTGTTTTTACGTTTTTGCTGTACGGTGGGTCGAACCATATGATATTTATTTTGCTGTTGGTCTTTTTTGTGTTCTGTGGTGAGTATGTGAGTGTTGCTGTGAATCCGCTATCTTTTAGGGCTGTTTCGTAGTCTTTCTTAGCTTTGTTAAATATAGATTCATCGGAAGAATTGTCGGAAAGCCTGCGGTTAATCGATTTTGGTATCTGTTTGATTATAGAAGGCGGGTGGTTGGAGTATATGTGTATATACTGTGGTTTAGCATTCGGTTTTCTGTATGGTTTGTATGTGCCTTTTCTTAGGTTGAAGGTAACATCTAGAAAATCTACTTCGTTTAGGTTAGTTTTTATATCTATCTCGAATCCGTTATTTTTGAAAATTTTAATTATTGCTTTTCTAGTTTTATCTGTGTTTTGTTTGTTGCAGTTTCTTAAGATTATGAGACAGTCATCCCTGTAGAGCCCTGTGTCATTTCTATCTATTATTTTGCTTAGTTCGTGTAGTAAGTAAATACCTACGATTTCGCATGTCCATGCACCGTCAAAGCTTCCCATTGTAGTGTCAAATATCCCATCATTCTTTATCCATGTTTCTTCATGGTGAAATAATAATGATTTACGGGAGTGCTTAATGATGTCGATTTCGTTTGGTATTATTATTATTTGTTCCTGAGCTAAGTTGATGGCCTTATCTAACGTACGTTCTGTTATGGATGGGTAAAATACTTTTATGTCTAATTGTAGGAAGTGGCAATTTTGTTTGTTATTTATGCTGTTGAACCAGTCAATGGTTGCTTTTGTGTTTTTCCACTGGTTTACTCCTAACTTCTTCCTAAGTTCAGAATTAATTCTTTCTAGTATTGTTTTAGTTATTTTACCGAGTTCGCTTTTGGCTGGGTTTATGAGTCTGCATGCAGTGTTGGTTTTGAAATTTTCTTTGTGGTCTTTTAGTGTGATAAAGGCTTGCGTCTTGCTCATGCAACTTATTCGGTCATCTAGGTGTAATTTTTGAGCGATTGCTTTAGCTTCTTTATTTTTCCTTGAGTGTATTGTTATTATTGTGAAGATCTTGGTTTAAAAAGTGGGCTTTCCAATAGCTATCATTACCTTCCCAGATCAAAATAAATTATTAAATAAAAAATCCGAGCTAATCTTAAAATGCAGACATGAAAACAAATTTTTACTACGTAACTTAAAATAGAAAAATAAATAAATATATAAACAAACAAAACAACAATAAAATAAGCAAAATAAATTACTCCAAACAAATTACAAAACCACACCTGTTAGAATATGCGAAATATAATCAGAACAAAAGAACGGACGAAAGTTATAACTGTTATATAACGATAAAAAATTAATAAAAGATAATATACTACGTTACTTAAAAATCGAAAGCCGAAAATATATAGGGTAACAAATAAATAACAACAAGTATAATAAATTGATCTAAATACATCCAAATATATAAATAAACTAACAACCGATTACGATAAACTAGCCGTTTAGAAAAAACAAATAAAGATAATCAACCTAAATAGATAAATTAAAAACTGTTCCGACCAAAATAATAGTAACAACAAACCACAACAACCCACAACAAAATTCAACAAATAGATTTAATCAATGACAAATAAACAGATATATAAGATAAAAAATAAAAATGAAAATAAATAAAAACAAGCAAAACAATTTGACCCAAATAAATATGCAAACATCCGACTTCCGGTAAATGACCGCCATACTAGACTACCAACAATAAGCTATATAAACAAATTTTTACTACGTTAACAAAAAAACACCGATCAAAATAAAAAATAAATAAATAAATATATAAGATAAAAATAATAATAAAATTAAAAAAAAAAACAAGCAAAATAATTTGACATAAATAAATAAACAAATAAGCGACTTTCGGTAAAAGTAACCGCCAAAATAGACTACCCATAATGCACCACTAACCCTTATATATAAATAGCCGAGAAAAATAACAGCACTAGTTGCCTGACGATTGCACTAGCATGAAACAGACTGTCGCCTCTACGTGCTGACTTCGAAGTCCACTTTTATATATATATATATATATATATATATATATATATATATATATATATATATATATATATATATTACGCTACAAAGACACATTGAAAGACAACTTGAAACGTCTCAACTTTGATCTGAAAGCCCGGGAATCCTAAGCATCTTACCAAAAGGAATAGCGTAAATCATATTTCATTAAGTTAAAGGGTTTTGACGAGAGTAGACTGAAGCAACGTGATCAGCTTAGTCAAGCTCTGAAGTATAGACGCCATCAAAATCTTGTTTGAACAAATTTCATCTATCGGTGTGGCTTTGTCGACCGCAGCAAGCAAATCTGGGCTAGCATCACACTTAAGAAAGCACCTATGAAATATGTCTTTCCCTTGACTGATTATCTCTACAATAGCCCCTGCTAGCATGCATAAGTGTAAAATGAAAGGCACCATCCATTCATTTATCGTTCACGATACGAGAGTCCACCATGCATATATATATATATACATATATATAATGCACATAAATGTTTATTCATGCGTGTAACTACAGTCGATAGATAAATTCTTATCCTCCAAAGTCACGTTTTTCAATAACTAAATATTGGAATAATATTTCTAAGCATATATTTGAAGGTTTAACTTTTGAATATGCATGCGTTGTGTATATGCATGCCTCTGCTAAGTCAGTGCATATGCATGCCTCTGCTAAGTCAGTGTATATGCATGCCTCTGCTAAGTCAGTGCATATGCATGCCTCTGCTAAGTCAGTGTATATGCATGCCTCTGCTAAGTCAGAAAGTATTGAATATATGTACGGTTCCCCACGGTGATCTGTAAGATTTTCATTGAAATATATGTAAAACTTTACTGCAGTGTAATAATTGCCTTCACTGTAATTATATCAGGTGGTAACTCCATTTTAAGGTTGGCTGCTGTAAGGAGATTGCATATCTTGAAAGATCCATTCCTTGAATGTACAGCGCTGAACAATAATAAACTACAATTAAACAAGTTTACAAAACAGCCGATAATTTCGCCGTTCTCGACTTTCAAACGTGGACCGAATGATGTGTGAGCTGTGTATTTAGAAATGAGGCTGTGTACCTGTGGTAGCAATGTGATGCAAACAAGAATCGAATCCAGAGTGATTTGGTACACCAAGCTTTCTTTATTCGAAGATGGAAGATTTTATATTTCGAAAGTATGTCTCAGGCAGGAGCTGGGGTATACTTGGAATGTGCGAACAGCGAATAGATTATTGGCATGTGAAAATCCTGAAACCCACAGGTGATGTGTAAACAAGACTACCAGCGACTGATAGATTATATTACCAGCCAAAACAAGGTCGAATATTATATCAAATCCTATCATCCTTCGATGCTCTACCCATCACCCAAGGAACTGTCAGAATATACTTGTATTCATGAACATTCTATCTCATCGACCAGTACGAGAATATAATACACAACCTCATTTCTTAATGTATCAGGCAGAAGGGTTAAAATTCTTCAGGGACGGAGAGTTCAAATGGGTAATGCCGAAATGGGAGCATTAGTAATTTCGTTGACAAATGTATTGCTGGTAATTTTCAATTGTTACAAAAATATGTCTGGTAATATTTTTTACTATGAAAATATATTGCTGCTGTTTTTTTATGTTTAAATATATTTATACTTGTTCTGACGCCAGTTTGTGGGTTAAATATTTGCCCATAGCTGAGACCTTGACTCAGGGTGGTAGTTGCTACCACCCTGAGTCAAGATAAACCTGGGTACAAGAGCAATTAAGAGGTGGTTCCATTCTCCTCAAAAACTCCTGCCAGATACAGTGTATCGTCATACCCAGCAAGAACACTTCGCAAAATCGATATTTTCTCGTCACAGGTGTTATTTACACAATCGTTTTGCAGGTCATTTGGCTCTCCCCCTTGTCGATGGTGATAATGTAACGTCCCCGGTCCTGTCGTGCACGGTTAGAATAAGTATGCTTCCAGAAATACTCAGCCGCCCTCCAAATTAACTTTTGTGTCATCACTGCTTGTTCTCACACTGTCCGCTGAGCTGAGATGGAACAATTACATTGAATCAATAGCTTCATCTACCGCAAGGAAATTTGGTTATCTGTGACGCGCCAGAAGGTTTTTCTCGCCCGAGGCTATACTTCAAATCCATTCGCCTTTGCATGGAATACTGCTGCCATATATAGTTTGGATCCCCCACTGTTTGTCTTAAGGTCCTTGGGAAAAAAAATCCAGAGACGAATATGCAATGTGGTTGGCCTGATCTGGCATCTCGTTTACACTCGCTCTCTCATAGACGTGCCGTCGCCCCACGCTGTCTTTTTCACGGTAACTGCTCCGATGAGCTACTTTCACTAGTTCCCAAACTACATGAATTTAAGCGTGTCACTAGGTCGGCATCTCAGTCCCACCCTTTCACTGTCGAAACGATTAAATGTAGCCGTCTCTTCTACTCAATATATATATATATATATATATATATATATATATATATATATATATATATATATATATATATATATATATATATACTCGACTCTCCAGTCGTTTTAGATGTATGAAGGTCAAGCAGCTCAGTTGTTAGAAACAACAGCCAAATTACCAGCACATATCGTTTGATTATAGTTCTGAAGGTTTGTGCTGAACTCACCACCCTTATTGGAAGTAGTAGAAGAGGGGAATACAGAGGTCTGTCGCACAGCATGCAACAAGTCCCCCAAACGACCTACCGCAATCTTTGAGTTCAGAGTTGTCCTCCTCCTAGACTGTTTGCCACCCAAGGCTAGAGGACCCAATCTCTCCTGCTATTTATCCATAAGTGGTGGTGGGGAGAAGGATTCATACCTTTCCCAAGGGTATTAGCTCTTAAGTGAATGTAATGAACTCGACTGGGATTGGAACTCGGTTCTCCGATCCTGTAATCCGAGCCGATATCCATTATTCTGCTCTCTCTCTGCCTCTGTCTGTCTGTCTTTCTGTCTGTCTGTCTTTCTCTCTGTATATATATATATATAAATTTTTCTCTCTCTCTGTCTCTCTCTCTCTCTCTCTCTCTCTCTCTCTATATATATATATATATATATATATATATATATATATATATATATACGGCGAAATATATATATATATATTTAACCTGTAGAAAAGACAATATTTATAAATATAAATGACAATATGAAAACTGTAATAGTTCTCTCTCTCTCTCTCTCTCTCTCTCTCGCTATATATATATATATATATATATATATATATATATATATATATACATTTTCAGAGAAAATGTCAACTGTATCAAAATTATCTTTCAAATAGACGAAATGTATCCGTTGAATTTTGAATCTATGGCTCATGCCATCTTAACATAAACTGTTTTGATTGATTTTACTGTGAAATTGTATTGCTGATAATATTTTTTCTATGATAATTTAGTGAGGTAATTTTTTTTACTATTTTTAAATTTATTACCGGCAATTTGTTTCCTATGAAAATATATTGCTGGTAATATTTTACTGGCAATTTTTTTACTATGAAAATGTATTGTTAGTTATTTTTTAATAGTAATTATTTACATTGAAAATGTGTTGCTGCTAACCTTTTTACTATGAAAATATATTGCAGGTGATTTTTTTTAGTATGAAAATGTATTTCTGTTAATTTTTTGCTAGTAATTTTGTAGTATAAAAATGCATTGCAGGTATTTTTTTACTATGTGAATGTATTGCTGGTAATTTTTTATTATGAGAAGTATTTACTGTTTATTTTTGTATTATGAAAATGTTTTGCTGCTACTATTTTACTATTAAAATGTATTGCCGGTAATTTTTTCTACTATGAAAATATATAGCCCATCATTTTTTACTATGAAAATGTATTGCCAGTAATTTTGTACTATGAAAATGTATTGCCAGTAATTTTGTACTATGAAAATGTATTGCCAGTAATTTTGTGCTATGAAAATGTATTGCCAGTAATTTTGTGCTATGAAAATGTATTGCCAGTAATTTTGTACTATGAAAATGTATTGCCAGTAATTTTGTGCTATGAAAATGTATTGCCAGTAATTTTGTACTATGAAAATGTATTGCCAGTAATTTTGTGCTATGAAAATGTATTGCCAGTAATTTTGTACTATGAAAATGTATTGCCAGTAATTTTGTGCTATGAAAATGTATTGCCAGTAATTTTGTACTATGAAAATGTATTGCCAGTAATTTTGTGCTATGAAAATGTATTGCCAGTAATTTTGTACTATGAAAATGTATTGCCAGTAATTTTGTGCTATGAAAATGTATTGCCAGTAATTTTGTACTATGAAAATGTATTGCCAGTAATTTTGTGCTATGAAAATGTATTGCCAGTAATTTTGTGCTATGAAAATGTATTGCCAGTAATTTTGTGCTATGAAAATGTATTGCCAGTAATTTTGTACTATGAAAATGTATTGCCAGTAATTTTGTGCTATGAAAATGTATTGCCAGTAATTTTGTGCTATGAAAATGTATTGCCAGTAATTTTGTGCTATGAAAATGTATTGCCAGTAATTTTGTACTATGAAAATGTATTGCCAGTAATTTTGTGCTATGAAAATGTATTGCCAGTAATTTTGTACTATGAAAATGTATTGCCAGTAATTTTGTGCTCTGAAAATGTAGTGCAGGTAATTTTGTGCTCTGAAAATGTAGTGCAGGTAAATTTTTGCTATGATAATGTAGTGCAGGTATATTTTTGCTATGATAATGTAGTGCAGGTAATATTTTTGCTATGATAATGTAGTGCAGGTAATATTTTTGCTATGATAATGTAGTGCAGGTAATATTTTTGCTATGATAATGTAGTGCAGGTAATATTTTTGCTATGATAATGTAGTGCAGGTAATATTTTTGCTATGATAATGTAGTGCAGGTAATATTTTTGCTGTGATAATGTAGTGCAGGTAATATTTTTGCTGTGATAATGTAGTGCAGGTAATATTTTTGCTGTGATAATGTAGTGCAGGTAATATTTTTGCTATGATAATGTAGTGCAGGTAATATTTTTGCTATGATAATGTAGTGCAGGTAATATTTTTGCTATGATAATGTAGTGCAGGTAATATTTTTGCTATGATAATGTAGTGCAGGTAATATTTTTTCCTATGATAATGTAGTGCAGGTAATTGTTTTACTATCAAAATTTATTGCCGGTAATTTTTTTATTTGTAATTTTTTACTTTGAAATATATTGCTATAATTTTTTGAACTAAGAAAATATATTGTTAGTTAATTTTTACCATGAAAATGTATTGTTAGTTATTTTTTACTATGAAAATGTATTGTTAGTCATTTTTTACTATGAAAATGTATTGCTGGGAACATTTTTTTCAAATCAAAAGTTATTGCAGCTATTTTCGTTCTATGAAAATGTATTGCTCTTAATTTTTTACTGGTAATTATTGACATTTATAAAGCATTACTGGTTATTTTCTTACTATGAAAATGTATTTCTGGTAAGTTTTTCTTGAAATGTTTTTATTATGAAAATATATTATTAATTTTTAACATGAATTGCTGGTAGTTTTTTTTTTACTATGAACTATATTGCTTGTAATTTTCTTTTCCTTTAAAAATGTATTGCTGGAATTCTTTTTGCTTTGAAAAGGTATTGCTGTTAGTTTTGCTAATATGAACATGAATTGCCGGTAATTCTTTTTCTATGAACATTTTTTACTGGTAATCTTTTCGTATGAAAATATTTTGATTCTAATTTTTTTAATATGAAAATGTATTGTAGGTAATTTTTACTGGTATTTTTTACTTTGAATATGTTTTCCTAGTAATTTTTTCCACGAAAATGTATTGCAAGTAATTATTTTACTGTGTTAATGTATTTCTGTTAATGTTTTATAATGAAAATCTATTACCGATATTTTTTTATTGTGAAAATAAATTACCGGTAAATTTTTGCTATGAAAATATATTGCTGGTATTTTTACTATAAAAATGTATTTTTTTTCTTACATAGCTTTTTATGAGGATTAGCTATTTCCCCATAGTTGATTCCCTAACAGATGCTACAACCCCTCGTCTAGGTTGACCTTGGACCAACAGTGATTAAGATATGTTTTCTGCTCCTCTAAACTTCCCGATCAATGGCCTTGCTGTCGGGTGTAGTCTATCTTCATATCCAGGACGAAGGATAGATATTGATTGATCTGAGACTTTGAGATGTTAAAATTGTATTGGTCTGTTCTACTGAGTCAGTTGTAGGGAGAAGAAGCTGTTTGAGTCGAACTTCATCCTTACCAATGGTAATGAATGAAGTTGATTTGTGTACGTCGGGTACCAGCTGTGGAGGTCTTAATTGGTGGAGCTCAGGGAATTAGTTCGTTTGAACATTTTCAATAGCCATAGACTAGGTTATCGACGTTTCGTTCCCGAGAAAGATGTTGCAAGGTAGGAAAATAATTTATCCTCCATAAGGCAGTCTAATCAATTTTAATGTTGGGCAATAAAACCTGAACAAAGAAACAATCCAGATAAGCCACCATTAATCCATTCGTGACTGATCTGAATCTTTTTTTCTTTTTACAGCAAGGTTCACCCTGTACAAGGACCGGGGGCTGCTTTAGGTATACGGTTACATTATGGGGTAGTTTATATAAATACGAAAGGAAGATAACAAATAAAAGGATAACATTAGGATTCTGGTACTTACTAGAGCGGTACAGGTAGCCGACCATTTTACCTGCATCTTTAATGTTGGATCGTACATACGAGTTCCACTTGAGGTCGTGTGTAAGCTTGAGGCCCAATATTCTCTCAAGGCACGGAGCATCCTTGAATGGACATTCGTTCATCAGGACTGTCGGTAGATCGGGGTCTGATCGACGGTGATGCTTGTAAAGTTTGAGTATGGCAGCAGATATTTTCGAGAGGCATACAAGGAATGGGACATTATTTCCGTGTCTTTAGCAATTGTACGAATATATGAGGTCTGTGTTGCGTTTTATTTCCAATAGAGTTTCGAGACAAAATGTCTCATTATGAATACTTCGTGCAGGCATGAACACGCTCTGAAAAGAAAAGATACAGATTGTCTACAGAATGTATTAAATCACAAGTACGCTTCTTTTTCTTTTTCTTTTTCTTATTGCTTTCTTTTTCTTCTTTTTCCTTTTCTTTTTCTTCTTTTTCTCCATGTTCTTCTTCTTCTTTTTTTTCTTCTTCTTCTTGCTTTTCTTTTTCTTCTTCTCATTCTTCTTTTGCTTCTTTTTCCTCTTCTTTTTCTTTTTCTTCTTTTTCCTTTTCTTTTTCTTCTTTTTCTCCATTTTCTTCTTCTTCTTCTTCTTCTTCTTCTCCTTCTTCTTTTCTTCTTCTTAGTACTTTTCTTTTTCTTCTTCTCTTTCTTCCTTTTCCTTTTCTTTTTTCTCCTCCTCTTCTTCTTCTTCTTCTTCTTCTTCTTCTTCTATGTACTATGTTCCTTCTGGATTTTGGCTCTCCACAATTTCCTGTACTTTGTAACTCTTAATACATTTTGTCTTTTATGCTACCTCTCCTAAACCCTGTCCTGCCATCAAGCGCGACAGACATGTTACTCCTTATTTTCTTCTGTTCCTCTTGCCTTCAATCCACCCGGTGAGTATCAAATTTTCCTACCGCCTGGTCTACATCTCCCCCTCTATTGGACACGAGTAGAGGCTCAAACCTTGTTTCCTGTTTAGGAAGGGGTTCCCGGATCTCTCTCTCTCTCTTTATTTCTCTCTCTCTCTGGCCTCTGTACTGGTGCTGCTGTGTTTCTCCCGTGATGTGTGCAGTCTGTGGCATTGCCGGTTCATTCTGAGAGTACACGGTTGACAGTTCCCTGGTTGCTGTTTCCGACTGGTAGTTAGGAGCCCTAACTCTTGCGTAGCGTCTTGAGCGGCCGCTCTGGTCAACAGTTGTATAATATCGGGGTGTCTGTAGTGCCATGTCGCGCATGGATAGGTGTCCCTGCAGTCATTTCCAGTTGGTAACCCTGAGGTCACATTATGATTCAGGTTGTGACAAACTCTCTCTGCTCAGGTCATGGGTGATAACCATCGGCTTCCTTTAACTCAGGCCTTCTCTTCTTCTAACACTAATTTCACATGATTCACATGACTTAAAAAGACCGTAAATACAAACCTAAACCAGCCCTTTAAAAATCGCCTAAACATTTAAACATTTCGTTCTCCAACATCCGTGGCATTAGAACCAATTTCTGCAGTGTGGAATCCTTCCTTATTGCAAAGTTCCCGGATATACTGGCTCCGTGTGAGACCAATCTTGACTCCTCTATCCCTTCCTCTGATCTCTCGATCCCTGGCTACCTTCCTCTCCTCAGAAAAGACTCTCTAACCCACATGCATGGCCTTGGTGTCTACGTCAAGGACCATCTCCCTCTGGCTAGAGAATGCTCTCTCGAATCGTCTGACCATTCGTACTTGTGTCTCCGGCTATCTCTTCTCAATGCTATAAGCTATCTCTTCTTCCTCTATCGCTCTCCATCCTCTCAGGACTGTGGAATACTCGATGTCGTTTCTGACAGCATAGACAAGGCTCTCACTATCCATCCGTTCTCTCACACATTTGTATTTGGCGATTTTAACGCCCATCACAACAAGTGGCTTAAGAATGCTACTACCGACCTCACAGGCATTCATACTCTCAACTTTTCAGTTTCACAATCCCTCACACAAATAATTGATTTCCCCACGCGTTTTGCTTACAAGCGGATCGGTAAGGCGTCTCTCCTCGACCTGTGTTTTACCTCCATCCCTGAGTCTTGTAGTGCCACGCAGCTCTGTCCTCTGGGTAACTCCGACCATGCTGTATGTCTGTTAGTATCTCCTTCAATCCCACCCCCTGCAAAGAGCCTCCTACCACCAGAACCTCATTCTGCTACCAACGAGCTGACTGGGACTCGTTCCGTGATTTCCTCCGTGATGTCCCCTGGGATGCTATATTTAAGCTCCCCGTTCAAGAATGTGCTTTAGAGGTCTCTTCCTGGATTAAAGCTGAAATTGACGCTTTCATCCCCTCAATGGAATTTAAGGTCAAACCGCGCTCCTCCCCTTGGTTCTCAGCTGCTTGCTCAGCCGCCATTGCCCATAGGAACCACTTCGTCCACTTATTTCGTAGCGATATGTCCGACTGCAATATATGCCTATTTGCCTCCGCCAGGAACGAGTGTAAGCGTGTCCTCAACGAAGCTAAGTCACTATTTGCTGCTCGGATGAAGGAACGTATTGCATCTCGCAAATCCGGCTCCAAGGATTATTGGCGTTTCTGAAAGAGCGTTCTGAACAATAGCAACCCCCCCCATTCCTCCCCTGTTCAATCAGTTTGAGGTCCTGGCCACCTCTGCTGACAAGGCTGAATGCTTTGCTCGGAAGTTTTCTTCCAATTCAACGCTTGACTCTTCCGGGGTACCCATGCCCGATTTACCTCCCAGAACTGAGGCCCTTTTGAGCGGATTGAACATATCCCCATCATTGGTATTGGGCATTATCTCTAACTTAGATCACCACAAGGCTACTGGTGGTGATGGGATACCAGACATTGCCCTGAAGAAATGCGCGCCTGAATTGGCGCTTGTCCTCTCTAAATTATACAACTACTGCCTCAAGGAGTCTTGTTTCCCTGACTGTTGGAAGACCTCATCCATTGTTCCTGTCTTTAAGAACTCTGGTGACCCCTCCGACGCTTCTAATTACCGTCCTATCAGTCTCCTACCCCACTTCAGCAAAGTCTACGAAGCCCTTATCAACACTGAAGTGATTAATCCCATGATCTGCTCTCAGACAAGCAGTATGGTTTCCGCTTTGCCCGATCTACAGCCGATGTGCTTACGGCCATCACTGAATTTGTCTACGAAGCTATTCATAATAACGGTGAAGCTCGTGCCGTGGTCCTAGAAATCTCCAAAGCGTTTGATAGGGTTTGACATGCCGGCCTTCATCGCAAGCTTCAGGGTTATGGAATTACAGGTCGATTGTTTGACCTAATACAATCATTCCTTTCAAACCGTGAATTGAAGGTCGTTCTCAATGGATTCATCTCCAGCTCCTATCCCACTAACGCAGGTGTTCCTCAAGGCTCCATCCTAGGCCCTACTCTGTTCCTTATATTCATAAATGATCTTCCTGACGCCATAGAGTCCCAAGTCGGCATCTATGCGGATGACACCACAATTTACTCCTGCCTCAAAAACAAATCTATTGATGCTGACAAAGTTAACCTGGCAGTTCGTCTCGAAAAGGACCTACAATCGGTTGTGAACCGGGGCAAGAATTGGTTGGTTAACTTTAAAGCCTTTAAAACAAAACTGCTCGCTATTAACCACCACAGGGATCCATCCCTGACCCCCCATTAGAATGTCTGAAGCCCAACTTCTCGAGAGCTTCTCTCTGCGGCTGCTCGGTCTCACGCTGTCCGCTGACCTGAGATGGAACAAATACATCGAGTCAATTGCTTCATCCACCGTAAGGTCAGTTGGCTCCCTGTGCCGGGCCAGGAAATTTTTCTCCCCGGAATCGATCCTTGAAATCTATAAATCAACAATTCGCCCTTGCATGGAGTATTGCAGCCTTATATGGTGTGGGCCCCCTGATGTTTGCCTCAGGGTTCTTGATAAGATCCAGAGACGGATATGCAATGTAATTGGCCCTGATCTGTCATCTCGTCTGCAGTCGCTCTCTCACAGACGCCCCGTTGCCTCGCTCTGTCTTTTTTACAAATACTTTCACGGTAATTGCTCCGATGAGCTGCTTTCGCTGGTTCCCAGGCCTTATGAATTTAAGCGTCCTACGAGGCTGGCATCCCGTTCTCACCCCTTCACCGTTGAAACTGTTAGATGTAGACCTCTCTTCTACTCCAATAGCTTCATGTCTCGCACATCTCGCCTGTGGAACTCCCTTCCCTATTCCTGTTTCCCTGACAAATATAATCTCCAACTATTTAAGTGTAAGGTCAATCGACATCTCCAGTTGCCTTGATCTATCCACTTCCCTTCTCCACATCCTTTTCCCTTTCATTCCTATCTGCTCTCGCTCCAAATCTTCTCTAACCCCCCTTGCCTTGATCGATCCACTACCTTTCTCCACATCCTCTCCTTTACCACTCCTATCTTCTCTTCTTCCAAACCTTCTGTAACCCCTTGCGTGCTAGTGGCTTCAAGCCTTGCTTGGGGTGAAAAGCTTTAAAAAAATGGTCAGAAACAGTTGTCAATGTAAGAAATCGGTTGAATGAAATGCAATTTACACAGAGAAAGCCACACGGGAACAAGAACTAAAATCTCGCGAAAATAAAGCATGATTACAGTGGATTATAGAGAGGCAATAATGGAATGTGGATGATTGGATGAAAGTAATATTCAATGATGAATGATAAATCTCTATTGATCAAGGTAAAGATACCGAATCTTTTATCTGCTGTCGTGGAACGGCACCATATAAAAAAGTAATAAACAAATATAAAGATAACTGTCTGAATCAAAAAAAGCTTGGCTCTCTCGTTTGTATACGGAGATGCATGTTAACTGAAGAACCTACAAAGATGGCGATCATTAGCTCAACAGAAAATGCACAATTGCATATTGAAAATGCTGACACTTTTCTATTTCTAACGATTGAAAATAGGTTTTCTTCAGGAAGCTAAGTGACTCTGGAATCAACCTGTCCGGATATAAATAAGACTGGTGAAAGATTTATTTTATAAAAATCAGAAGCTTTCATATTGCAAAGTCGATTTGTAAGCAGCTATTCGATAACGTTAGAACAAGCCTAATAATATATTCAGGTCATTTGTAAATATCTATGCCGATGATATGACTATCTACGGGCGCATATCTAAAAATCTTGCTTGTCAGAAATTGACAACTGATGTCTCATCCGATATAGCACACACTATCTAGTGGGGTAAAAATTGGCTGGTTACATTCACTGTCTCGAAAACCAAACTAGTTACATTCCGTCATCACTTATCAAACCCCCGAACTACCGCCAGTTACGATGAACGGTTGTCGCCTCGGGTAGGCACCGTGCTTTGAGAGATTATTGGGCACATCTGAGTTCAAGTGGAGCTCATACATACGATTCACTGCAGGTAAAATGATCGTCTCCCTGTACCGCTCCAGTAAGTACCTGACTCCTCACGATATCCTCTAACTTAACAAGAGACAGATCAGGGCAAAAATGGAGTACTGCTGTCATATTTCGACAGGAGCTGTCCAGATGTTAAACTCGCTCCTAGCAGTTATAATATGTCTCTCTTAGTCTACTCACCATAACGTCAGCAGAAATTCTCCTCGACTGACGTCAATACACTTCCTTGACTCACTTTGAGTTCATTACCTAAGGTTGCCTAGTTCATCGGTGTTACTGTGGGTGTCTTAATGAATTCATAACAACAGACCCCACACTTCAGCCTTGACAGAGTCTAAAAGCGTCTCCGAGCAATTGAGAGTGAGGAATTATTCTTCACCCTCCAACCTCTCTCCCAAAGTCTGGACGTAGCAAGACGTTCGCTGCTCTATCGCTACATTCCCAGGTCCCGTCAGTTCAAACCTACACAGAAAGGACACGCCATGCCACTTACTCTCTGTTGAATACGCCATGCCACTTAATCTCTGTTGAATACGGCAACTGGAGTAATACATCCCAACATCCCAAGCTGCAACAATTTTTGCCAGATCACCAAAGTAACGTGAGGTTTAGCACTGTTTTGATGGTAAACAACACCTTTCCTGTTCGCCAATTCTGGGCATTTTTCTTGAATTACTGCCTTTAATTCATCCAGTTGCAAGCAGTACTTTTCAGAATCAATTGATTGGTTACTTGGCAGAAGCTCATAATATAAAATCTCTTTCCAATCCCACCAGATGCACAGCATCATTTTCTTAGGATGAAGACTTGCTTTTGAGGTGGCTAAAGTTGGCTCATATCAAGCCATTCCAGGATCTTTATTGCTGATCATTGTTGTAAATGAACCATTTCTCATCAACCGTCACAATTTGCTTAAAAAGGATGCATTTTCATTGCGTTTGTGCAGCAAATCCCAGATGAAATGCGACCCAAAAGATTCTTTCCATTCAGATCATGTGGTACCCAAGCATTGTAGCGCTTTGAGTACCCAAGGTTCACTAAGTGCTCATGGATGGTGGGTTTTGATAAATTTAGTATTTAATTATTTAATGCGGGTTATTCTCAATCAACGTCTTGATTTCGTCGTTATCTGTAGTGGGTGGGGTCTGCCTGAGCGCTCTTCATCAATAAGGCTAGAACTTTTAGCTAAATCACCTTCAACGTACACAGCACATATCTGTTTTGTTGCTTGCGTCAAACTTTTGCCTTTACGGTAAGAAAAACACCAAATGTTTAAAATGGACCTTATAATCTTCCATTTTGATATGGATTTAAAATTGACACAAATTAAGTAATTTTAAACTTTCTTTATCAAGAGATAGTTTAAAGTGTACTCTAATAGGAAATGTAATCTGTTGTAATTCAAAGTGTACTCTAATCGGAAATGTAGTCTGGCGTAGTTTAAAGTGTACTCTAATCGGAAATGTAATCTGACGTAGTTTGAAGTGTAATCTAATCGCAAATGTAATCTGTCGTAGTTTAAAGTGTACTCTAATCGGAAATGTAATCTGCCGTAGTTTAAAGTGTACTCTAATCGGAAATGTAATCTGTCGTAGTTTAAAATGTACTCTAATCTGAAATGTAATCTGTCGTAGTTTAAAGTGTACTCTAATCGGAAATGTAATCTGTCGTAGTTTGAAGTGTACTCTAATCGGAAATGTTATCTGTCGTAGTTTGAAGTGTACACGAATTGGAAATGTAATCTGTCGTAGTTCGAAGTGTAATGTAATAGGAAATGTATTCTGTCGTAGTTTAAATTGTACTCTAATCGGAAATGTAATCTGTTGTAGTTTAAAGTTTACTCTAATCGGAAATGTAATCTGTCTTATTTTGAAGTGTATTCTAATCGCAAATGTAATCTGTCGTAGTTTGAAGTGTACTCGAATCGGAAATGTAATCTGTCGTAGTTCGAAGTGTAATTTAATCGGAAACGTAATCTGTCGTAGATTAAAATGTACTCAAATCGGAAATGGAATCTGTTGTAGTTGAATGTGTACTCTAATCGCAAATGTAATCTGTCGTAGTTTGAAGTGTACGCTAATAGGAAATGTAATCTGTCGTAGTTTGAAGAGCAATCTAATCGCAAATGCAATCTGTTGTAGTTTGAAGTGTACACTAATCGGAAATGTTAACTGTCGTAGTTTGAAGTGTACACGAATCGGAAATCTAATCTGTCGTAGTTCGAAGTGTAATCTAATCGGAAACGTAATCTGTCGTAGATTAAAGTGTACTCAAATCGGAAATGGAATCTGTTTTAGTTGAAAGTGTACTCTAATCGCAATTGTAATCTGTCGTAGTTTGAAGAGCAATCTAATCGCAAATGCAATCTGTTGTAGTTTAAAGAGTACTCTAATCGGAAATGTAATCTGTCGTAGTTTGAACTGTACTCTAATCGGAATCGTAATATGTCCTAGTTTAAAGTGTACTCTAATCGGAAATGTAATCTGTCGTAGTAAGAAGTGTAATCTAATCGCAAATGTAATCGGTCGTAGTTTGATGTGTACTCTAATCGGAAATGTTATCTTTCGTAATTTGAAGTGTACTCGAATCGGAAATGTAATCTGTCGTAGATCGAAGTGTAATCTAATCGGAAATGTAATATATGGTAGTTTGAAGTGTACTTGACTCGGAAATGTTAACTCTCGTAGTTTGAAGTGTACTCAAATCGGATATGTAATCTGTCGTAATTTAAAATGTACTCTAATCGGAAATGTAATCTGTCGTAGTTTGAAGTGTAATCTAATCGCAATTGTAATCTGTCGTAGTTTAAAGTGTAATCTAATCGGAAATGTAATCTGTCGTAGTTTATAGTGTACTCTAATCGGAAATGTAATCTGTCCTAGTTTAAAGTGTACTCTAATCGGAAATGTAATCTGTCGTAGTTTGAAGTGTAATCTAATCGCAAATGTAATCTGTCGTAGTTTGAAGTGTAATCTAATCGCAAATGTAATCTGGCGTTGTTTAAAGTGTACTCTAATCGAAAATGTAATCTGTCCTAGTTTAAAGTGTACTCTAATCGCAAATGTAATCTGTCGTAGTTTGAAGTGTAATCTAATCTTAATATGGCAACTTTGATTGAGAGTAAAATATATTAAAATGCTTATTGTTAATTAAGCTTTTTAATTTACTTTAAATTATTTAATTTTCAATTATTTAAATCTATTTAAGTGATAAGCTTTTCTCATTAATACCTGACATTTACGAATATAATCGCAACTCTAGTTTGGCCCATAATCTTATCATTTTACAGTTGAAATGGATAGATGTAACCGTAAGTTCTGTGGTAACAGTTCCTTCCCTCGCACTTCCCGCTTGTGGAACTCTTTTCCGGCTTCTTGCTTCCCAGTCAACTTAGATCGTCAAAAAAAAGCAATGTCTGTCGTTAACTTTTGTATACTTAATTCCAGTTCCTTTTACTATTCCATCTCCTTAGTAATGTTTTCTTTTTCTCGCATTCTCTTAGAGTCAATAACGCCTAGCGTTTTGTGTCTTTATTGCCTTGCTTGGGATGAAATGATTAAAATATTTCGTTTCATAGTGGAAAACATTTTTTTTTGTTAAGCTGTGTAATGTTATTCGTCTTGACCTGGCATCTCGATGACAGTTCCTTTTTTTTCCACCACCGTAAAATAGCTTCTCTGTGCCTTTTCTATATATACTTCCATGGTAATTGTTCTGATGAACTTTCCTTTATGGTAGCTAAACTTTATGAATTTTAGCGCTGTACTAGATTTGTAGACAAGGTCTCATCATTTTACATTTGAAATGGTTAGATGTCACCGTAAGTTCTATGCTAACAGTTTCTTCTCTAGCATCTGTCTTCCAGCCATTTGCTTCCAAGATAAGTCTTCTAAAATGTAAACGCAATGCCAATCGTTATATTTCTATTCTTCTATTCTTGTGTTGTTTTCTATCTCGAATAATGTTATCTTTTTCTCGTATTCTCTCACAGTCAGAAACTCCTAACGTCTTATAGACATGCTTGGGATGAAATGACTAAAAAACAATAGTTTTTGAATTATAATTCTTTCTATCGAAAGAGAAAAGGTCGATACACAATTCAAAGAATTAAAAGCAAGGGAAAGAAGAAAACGAGATTCACAATTCAAAGAATCTTGATGTTTGTCGAAATAATCGGCCGAACGATTTATGAAAATATAGTCAATTAATGGTTTCTCGATAAAGTACCTTCACCAGATATTATCTTCACCCAGGGACATTTTTTATATACAGTTTTATCCGTTTTCCATGTATAGAGACGCTGTAATTAACTTCACTTTATTGTTTTTATGGTGTTCGTCTTCCTTTAAGCCTGGCTTTATTTAGCAAAGATGAAACGTGACGTCTTATCATTTTTATTCAATTAGCGCACCAAATTATCTTCGATTTCGACTTTATGGTTTATTGGCTTCAGCCGACAATAGTCAACTCCAAGGAAAATCGCTAGATTCATATTTCAGTCTATTAAAACCTCGAATTTTATTAATATCAACTCTTCATGTGATTATTTATCCGTTCTCACGTTCAAATCCGAATCTTAGACTGAAAAATGGCCGTAACCATATATACCTTTTAACTAAGTTTAATACTATTTCTTTATTCATATGAAATAATCCTTGAAAATCCACCCCACCCCAAGTTTGATTTAATTCAAAATTCTAGACCATTTCCAGGACATTGTCTTTTATATATAACGTGCTTAAAAAATTGTTTAGGATTCAGTTTTTTGTTAATAATCTTCGATTTCAAAGTGTAATGTCCAACTTATAAAAGCTTTATTGAGAGTAACAAATATTAGTGTCGGATTTCGTGATAAATTAATTGCGGTAATTAATTCAAGTTCAGCCTAAATTGCAAATTAAAGTTGCCCAAGATGAATAGCTTCGATTTACATACACAATTCATGGATTTCAATTTCAGATTTGAATTGTGTCAAAACTATAGACAGCTGTTTCCTGTACGAACTCTTTCAGGATGACAAACGGAATCGTTCTCTTTTAATTACTATGTATTTTCATTGAAATTAGATGACCCATTTCAGATTATATTGATAAAATACACACACACATATATATATATATTTACATACATACATACATATATATATATATATATATATATATATATATATATATGAAGAAATATAGTCTTAAAGTGTGCTATAGTTATGGGATAAAGTGCTCAATATCAGAGATACAGCGTGTGTAAATATAAAAGTGGACATGGAAGTCAGCACTTAGAGGCGACAGTCTGTTTCATGCTAGTGCAATCGTCAGGCAACTAGTGCTGTTATTTTTCTCGGCTATTTATATATAAGGGTCAGTGGTGCATTATGGGTAGTCTATTTTGGCGGTTACTTTTACCGGAAGTCGCTTATTTGTTTATTTATTTATGTCAAATTATTTTGCTTGTTTTTTGTTTGTTTTTTTAATTTTATTTTTATTTTTTATCTTATATATTTATTTATTTTTTATTTTGATCGGTGTTTTTTTGTTAACGTAGTAAAAATTTGTTTATATAGCTTATTGTTGGTAGTCTATTATGGCGGTCATTTACCGGAAGTCGGATGTTTTCTTATTTATTTGGGTTAAATTGTTTTGCTTGTTTTTATTTATTTTCATTTTATATTTTTTATCTTATATATTTGTTTATTTGTCATTGATTAAATCTATTTGTTGAATTTTGTTGTGGGTTGTTGTGGTTTCTTCTTACTATTATTTTGGTCGGAACAGTTTTTAATTTATCTATTTGGGTTGATTATCTTTATTTGTTTTTTCTAAACGGCTAGTTTATCGTAATCGGTTGTTAGTTTATTTATATATTTGGATGTATTTAGATCAATTTATTATACGTGTTATTTATTTGTTACACTATATATTTTTGGCTTTCGATTTTTAAGTAACGTAGTATATTATCTTTTATTAATTTTTTTAATTTTTTATCGTTATATAACAGTTATAAGTTTCGTCCGTTCTTTTATTTTGATTTTATTTCGCATATTCTAACAGGTGTGGTTTTGTAATTTGTTTGGAGTAATTTATTTTGCTTATTTTATTGTTGTTTTGTTTGTTTATATATTTTTCTATTTTAAGTTACGTAGTAAAAATTTGTTTTCATGTCTGCATTTTGAGATTAGCTCGGATCTTTTATTTAATAATTTATTTTGATCTGGGAATGTAATAATAGCTATTTTTTCCTCCAAGCAAAGTTTGCAAGTTTTTGATAGGTTGTTGTAGGCTGATAATTTTTTCCTTATTTTCCAAGATATTTTTGGTGTGGTGTGTGTTTTGTTTTTTATTTCCCAGATATACTTAGAAAGCATTGTGCTGTTCGCATATTTACTATTTAATATAAATTTAATATATAAACAAACAAAACAACAATAAAATAAGCAAAATAAATTACTCCAAACAAATTACAAAACCACACCTGTTAGAATATGCGAAATAAAATCAAATGCTCTATCATATATTGTAAACACATCCATGCAAATTTCACATATGCATACGTTCTTTTACATGTGCAGTCTCTCATACAGGTACACATGTACCGATATAGACGGGTAATTTCATGTATTAATACCTACATATATCTTTTTAAAAGTTTCTAAGGACACACCTATATATATAGGTGTGTCCTTAGAATTCCCTAAAAAACTTCTCTAAAAAATATTAGGTAATGACTTTAGTATTCAATTATCAAAAATCTAAATATTTTATCATCAATAATGATTATTAAAGGGTAATACATTTAAATTCAATTACCAATTTAAAAAATATTTTCCTCCGTATTGTAAAGAATTTTAAACTCACAATTCCAAATGGAGAATATAATAAGGGAGAAAATGGGGTAAAACATCAATAACAGACCTGTAAGTCCTTATTTTTCTTTTTTTAAAATTTTTTTGCACGCACCCATACATATACACACATATATACACACATCAACACACATCCACACACACAAATATATATATATATATATATATATATATATATATATATATATACATACATATATATACATATATACCTACACCCACATGTCCGTATATGCAGAAAATATGTTAATATTCAAACGTATCTACATTATTATATTTCACCCATATTCACCCATATTATATATACGAACTCACAAATTCATATATTTATACATATATACATACACAGATTACCCGTAATCACATATCTGTGGTACGACACACATATACCCATATATACATACACCTACACACACACACACACAAACACACATATTATATATATATATATATACATATACATATACATATATACATATATATATATACATATACACGCATCCACACAAATACATGTACTCACATACCCATATACATACATATATACACCCATATATACATGCAACTACATATATTTTTAAAAAAAGACCAGCTATATAACTACACGTATATATACATACATATCAATATTCATACCCGCCCACTATAAATATGTGTTCACAATACACAATTACACCAAAGCATGCCTATTTTTCTATATAAAAACATATACATATACATGTCAAAAGACGTATCAATGTTCCAGTTCAATTACATAGTTATATACATACAGTCATGTGGTCACATTCATATGTGCATAGCAACATTTCAAAAGCAAAAAATAACGATCATGTAATATTAGTATTCCTCTATAGTTACTTTTAAATATATTTCGTTAGGTTGAGGTTGTTCTTATGTCGGCATAAAAGATTCAAGACAGCTAACCTATCCTCAAAAATAACAACACGCCTCATAAGTCAAAGCTGCAAAGAACGAACATTATTTACGAGTTCAAATGCCCCTTAAGGAACTGCGTTCCTAACGAAACCGGACTCATAAATAATTACATCGGTTACACAACCACATGCTTATTTAGCTCCATTAGAACCCATTTAAACACACACAAAAATTTACCAGACTCCATTAGAAATATACTAGTAGAAAACACAAATATATTAATTGCTTCCACCTGTAAAAAAAGGTTAAAAATAATGGAGGCTTTAATAATAAAAAAGCAAAAGCCTACTCTTAACAATATTAACTATGAACAAAGCCACAACGTGCTAACCGTATTCGGAAATTAAAACACCACTGCTACACACTAAGACATATACATAATGCACACACTCAAGTATGTCTGAAAAATCAAATCATCCTTGATAATGGCTAAAGATATAGCCGAAAGCGCTCGGAAAAATAAAACATTTGGACAGTTCTTACACACCGTTTGTCCAGCAAAGAAAGCTCTTGTTCGTACACAAGAAAAACTAAATAAAAAACTTAACCGTAGTATCTTGTCTGTCGTTTTTAATGAAACTGGCATATATATATATATATATATATATATATATATATATATATATATATATATATATATACATATATATATATATATATATATACATATATATATATATATATATATATACGATTAATGATTAAGACCTTAATTTATTGTGCAGTTTTGATTTGTTCTGATAGCTTTCTCTGTGATGAAATTGATTTTATTAATATGACACTTTAAAAAAATGTCCTTTTGATGTTTTGGATTCTGTTCCCCATGATGTCATTAATAAATTTCATAGGGTTAAGCCGCATTTTGTTAAAAAATTTCCAGTTTATTTGCGTCTTCCCTTTATTGGTTCAGAGGGTGAGTCTTTAGCTAGACGAATTTCGATTTATAAATATAAATATTGAATCCGGATGCCAGGAAAAGTCAACTAATCAATACTTCTGGCTCTTCTATTGCAGAGCATGTAATAAATAGCAGGAATTGCGTTTTTGATTTTAGTGGTGACCGTTTCTCGATTTTATCTAGGTCCCACACGTTATATCACCTCAAGGTTCTAGAATCCTTGTATATCAGATCCCGTGAGTCTTCACTTTTTAAACAGAGGGAATGATTACTCGGTCTGAATGTTATTGGACTCTAGCTTTCTTGAAATTAATATATTTCCCCACCTCCATTCGTTATCATTAATATTAATTAAATTTACACGCTTTTTATATCCCGGAAATAATCTTGATAAGATTGGGACGAAACCGGTTGTTTTTTTACCTTTTTAAAATGCCATATAAATTTTGCTTATTCCTAGCTATCATTAAATTTTGTACCATAAAAACTTATTTAAATATATATATATATATATATATATATATATATATATATATATATATATATAGAGAGAGAGAGAGAGAGAGAGAGAGAGAGAGATAGAAAGATAGATATGTGTGTGTGTGTGTATGTGTATGTATATATATTTAGGCAACATATATTCATTCAAGAAGGATTAGTTGAATAATTTAGACGTATTATGTCTACTTATTTTACTTTTCATCATTTCTATTCCACGAATTAATTTATTGGTGGTTGTAGAAATTTGGTCAAGAAAAATACCAAATTTTCTTTCAAATAATTTTTACTTTTCCAAGTACTTTCAATTTCATCTGAGACCATCTTTAGGGGGTTAAAATATCTGTGCATATGCATACTGTATTTCCGTATACTCAAAATAATTTAGTCACTGATCGTTTACATTACAGTGTTTCATACTCAAAATGGTCAGTTATGTAAGGGTGGGTAACTTCTGTAATTTAAAAAAAAAGATGGTCTCAATTTGAAAACTATTATTTATATAAAATCGTTTTCTGAGATCTATAATTAAAAATGATTTCAAGTGAATGAATCCTTTAAGTTTTAAAGACGATATCACTTCGTCATATCATATAGAATGGTGCTCCAAAATCACAAGCCAAGAGCTTTCAACATAAAATCCACAGGGCTGGAAGACTTCCAACAGCCGCACCAACACAAAATGGATAGCACATGCAAATTGAATAATTATATAATCAAGATGTTGGCTTTCCGCACTACCTTAAACAAAAAGCTATCAAGGAAACTCCAATTAATGCTAGAAAGAGTGATAACAATTAATGAACTTGTCCAAGTTTTAACTGTCTCTTTCTGATTTTAAGTATCAGCACCAATTCTATTACCAATTTCTTTCAAACTTCTTCGCTGCTCACATGCTCGGAATGTTATTCTCACTATCCTTCTGTAGAGTCATATTCACGTCGCATCAAATCTCTTCTTTTTATCTGTAAGGAAATTATTCAGCGTCCACCACCATAGTGATATTAAATAGCAGTTAATCACTTTTTTTCTTTGTTTCGAATGATTTTTTTTCTGTTTCTTAATACTTTGCTTAGCTTATGGAAAACATCTTTCGCCATTCTAATGAGCCTTCAAATTTCCGTATCACACTTTCCGGCATCTGTCAAAAAAGTTACAAGATTTATTTTTAATATTACTGTTCACCCAAGGCCCGAGAGCTACTTGAAGTAGAGTTTCAATGAATGAGGTCGGTGACTGCTTACATGGCTATGGACCCCAATCTACACCGTTGTGCTAGATAGCGGTCGATCTATAAAAAAATTCATCCAGCCTTTGACTTTTTAACTCTGCTCGGTGTCTAGATACATACCTTACCAGGAAAAAAATAATTTAGTCGCCGATGAAGCAATCATGAATGTTGTATTGATATATATGGTACCAGTAACAGTTGTAAAGTATAATGTATTAATATCATTGTATCGTTTACAAAGATGAAATTGCGATTACAACTACAACGAAATACAGGAGGAGTTTTTCATTTGCGGCGGTTTGTAAAATTCCGTGGATAATATCTATACTTTCTTTCAGGACGTATCCCTTGCCGCTATCAACAAGTTCCTTCCCTCTGCTTCCTCCCCCAGACCACATTTTGTCATCCACTTGCTTAAGCTCGCCGGGTATGTCACGCGTTGTTGTTCCCTTGTCTCGATGGCAAATTATTTTTATTGTAATCCGTAAGCCTAATTGAAAATAGAGGAGACGCAACTCTCTCTGTCCTCTAAGAAATATACGAGTGAGCGTGCAAAAAAGCTAGTGGTCCGATGAAGAAGGCCTTCCATGAAGGAAAAAAATAGGGAAATTTCTTTTCATTTCATTGATGGTTTCGTTTTCTACGGCTTATCAACACTTTGTAGGTTATTTTAAGCCAGAAAATATTTTTAGATTGTAAAAAAATTTGTTCTGCTTTTTATATTTGTTTTTAGATGATAATGGTTTAATGATACAAATCTTACTAATTAACCCATAGCTGGGGGGATAAAAAGGTCGGTTCATAGCGTTTCCAAAAACATTTACACCTAAGTGACAATAACAAACCCAACAGAAAATAGAACTCGGCTCTCGGATTAACAATTCCGAGCCATAATCCATTATATCATCCCTACATCCAAGCTCACAGCACTTTGATATTCCCAAGTGGTCACCCGTCTAGCTACGGGCTAGGATTGATGCTGCTAAACTCCGATGATCGTACGGACACCGGTATTTCGACGTGATTTGGCCGTTAGTCTATCACGGAAAAATGAAAGAAAACATCCAGAAAAGATGTTTAATCATTTGATAAGATTTAGAGAAATGGATCTAAGTGAAAACTTCTTAGCATCCCCGCTTATATTCGGTTTAAGGCGCAACTCTTTGAATGGTAACAAGAAAATATACTGCGACCTCAACAACCATGGAATCGACAATCGCAACCGTGGAACATGAGCTGCAGTTTCACATATCTGCGGAAGACCCAGGACCCAGTACAAAACCGGGGCAAAAATTAAATACAAAACTGTTGAATACAATTAAAGAGAAGATGTATAGATAAATATTTAATTATAATGGGATTTTGAGAAAAAATATAAACAATTTAAATGAATAGTCAAACCGTTATGCAGGGTGTCACTCAACAATTGGCAGAAATCACGTGAAATTTGCATAGGAAATTTGCATGAGATCATCTTCCGAAATTCGACCAATAAAATGTCTTAATAAAATATCACAAACAGAAACATGATTCCATTTGGTAAATAAATATAAAGGTTATTAATGGTAATGCAACTTTTGGAACACTCTGTAGAGTATTACTCGCTGTACTTCCTACTCTTCCCTACTACTGAAACAATGGACTGCTCTTATTTACAAATATGTCAAGTAGTCACATTAGAGAGGAATTTGAGGAGGTGATATTTCATACATAGTATTATTCACAATGTACTTACTCATTGGGGTTTTCGTTTTCTAAAGTTATTTCTTTGTCGCCCACTCAACACAGGCAAAGATATGGGGACTAGTTAAGATTCGTTCAGATTTTGGATAAGATGGTGATTGTAGTAAGAATGATAAGTAAGAATGTAGTGTTTTGGTGAAAGGAATATCGTATATTCAATATCGTATTATACACTATCGTATATCTATACGATATTCCTTTTGGTGAAATGAATATCGTGTACATTGTTTGAGTCAGTGATTGTGGCTAGTTTAAGATAACACAGCCTTCCCAATCTCTACTTCTGACACATTTTTATATTAAAAAAAAAAAAAATTATTTGAGAAGTAATCGACTTACTGAATATTTTCTGTTCTACACATTAATATTTAATAAATCCTTTCTTTGTTTTCCCTGCCTAAATTTCAGTTCCTTCCTTACTCTCTGTAACTCCCAAGTCTCAGTTATTTCGAACAGAGACAACATTACTGCATAAATATTGGCAATTGATGTCCAAATTCCAATACTTATAATAAATTTTGCCACGTAGTTTGAATGTAATAAACGTTCTGCTCCTTGATCATCCGCGGATGGGTGCAACTGTGTATGGTGTTCCGCGGATGCGGAGTTCTTGGCGATTTCACTGATGGTGAGTTTCCACTGTATTTTCAGGGCATATAAGCTAACATTTCATACGATTTACACGCCTTTTTAATATTTAATATTGTCTAAGTTTTTGTTAAGAATATGCGTTTCTTATTGTCTGTCTTGAGGGCAGATGGTATAAAAAAGCGCTAAATCCCTGGGTAGTAGTTAAAGAGATCCTGAACATTCGTTGCCAGAAGATTCCAAAGGATAGGATAAACCAATTCTCTTTGGAACCGGTGGTTGTCAGAAAGAAACCTAATGGAACCAATACTGATTGTTTACTCCTTAGCATTGACTTCTAAAGAGAACCATAAAGCTGCAGGAGTTTAAATTCTATAGTTTTTCGTTCTCCTAGAATGGCTGCCAACCAAGGCAAGAGCAGCCATTAAACTCTTTTAAGAGAGATTCATCACGTTTCCAAGGGAATTTGAGCGAAATGAAAAAAAAATTCTTTCGGTTGGAATTTGAATTCGGCAAGCAGATGTTTGATTCACATGCCGATAAGCATTAATCTTCCTGCACGATACCCTTCCAGCCAAAAGTCCAGTAAGCGTATGTGTATAATCAAATGGCCGCAGGACAATATATCCCATAGCTTTGCCTATACGCATTCAAACTTAACCTTTACTCAAACTGTAATGGCGGAAGATAGCTGTCTATATTCTCGCTTACCTAATTTAACTTGCGATAAAAAAATTGCTATACATTGATTCTTAGGGTGGCGTGAGTAGTCATCGTCAAATGCAAAATAAGTAACAGAACTGCCCAAAAAACAGAATTAACAAAGTTTCCAATAACAAAAAAAAGAACATAGGGCCAATATAATATAAAGTAAGCAAACAATATATGCAAGGCAAATTAACAGTAATAAGGGAAAGCAACAGTAACATGGCAAAAAAAACCCTCACAAAATAAGAATTGTGGTTGACACAGAAAAGCAAGTTTGGACAAGCAAACGTAGCGTTCTGACCTCAAGACAAGACAGACTGGGACCGAGTCAGATAAAATTGAGGACCGGCCTATTTTATTGGCTAAGGAAAAAAGTCCCAGTATACGTTTGTGTGCTTCTGCCTATAAATTAGGGAGGGGCAATTGTTTTGCAGTCGTTCCAAATAGTATTGGAACTAAGACCCTTCCAATGTCCAGTTTAAGGGCATTTTTGTTTGCCTGTTTTATCTACAGGCCGACTCTCCTTTAAGACTTGACATTAGGATGTGATAAGCTAAGTTAGTGAATTTCTACTTTGTCCCATCAGTCTTCACATTTGTTTCAGATACTATTATACATTCTACAAACATGCCACTTACTAACGTATTTTCCATCACCCCTTCTTACATAAGAGTACAATAAAACAGGCATAGATTTTCTTCTGTATGACCTAAACCCAAGCTTCACTCTCCCCAAAAATCTATATTATGCTAATTATTCATCTGATTAATGAGGCTTTAGTAAACTTACTTACTAATTACTCAAGGCTGTCATTGTTAGGTATCTAGTGAGGATTGTACTAACATCAATAGCTTACTAACTTGAAGACAAGACAAACAGGAAATTTATTGATCTGTTTCGCTGGAGAGCATACACTCGTTTTGAATTCCTTAGATTAGAATGAAAGAAAGACAAAACTGTGTGAGGAAAATATCTTGGTATCTCTGAGGTTAAGTGGGAATTATAAATAAAATTAAATTACTTTAGCTTATCACTTCTGTGGGGTGAGTAGCCAAGGTTAATGCAAAATAAGTAAGAGAACTGTCCAATAAGCAATAACAAGAAAAAAGGGCGTGGGGGATGAACAGGGCAAAAAATAATATAAAGCAAGCAAACAATATATGCAGGTCAACTTAACAGTAATACGGCAAAAAAGTTCACAAACTAAGAATTGGCATTGACACACCTAAAGCAAGTTTGGACAAACGAATGTAGCGTTCTGACTTCAAGACAAGGCAGACTGGGACCGAGTAGGATAAAACTGAGAACCGGCCTATTTTATTGGCCAGGAAAAAGTCCCAGCATACATTTGTGTGCTTCTGCCTATGAATTAGAGAGATGCGAGTCTTTTTCAATCAATTGAAATCAACAGCAACCCTCGCTGATAATTAGGCGACTAATATAGACAGAACTAAGTGCCTAAATAAGATGCCGTGTAAAGATATTGATGCGGAAAAAAAAGAGGCAAAGTGGAAAAGATGTTTTAATGACAACGCGTTTCGCCTACGTCTGCAAGTTTGACCTTTTCAGATCAGAAGAATGCTTTTTTTTACATTATTTACATTATTCGGACTATTGTCCTCATCTTTGTCGCCATATTTATTACAACGTTTCGGCCGCTGTACGCTCCGGCCTTCTTCAGATGGTTGGGATGTCGAATTGAACCCTTTATTTCGCTCACTGGGGTAGACTGTTTTAGTTCCACGTGCCATGTCTATTTGGATGTCAGTTATCATTTATCTCCTGTTAATTTCACTCTGAAAGTTCTCCACCCCCTTAACCGGAAATTGAACTCACATTCGTTGGATCCTGTCAATGGATCTAACTAACGCCTTTATACATCTGTGTATGAATTTATGGGTATTATAAACCTAATGTCTTCAGAAAACATTTTTTACAGTGCTGATTTTGCAATTGTTGCTGTTATCATTGAACGTTTTTACCTGAGATCATATTGCATCTTTTGTTGTTATTATCGCTTTTCTCTGGCACTCCTTATTACTGGCTCCCATATTGTATTCATTTCCATGCTTGGTCGGCTCAGGAGATTTTTGTGGCCTAACATATGTGCTGATTACTTAAGTTTAAACATGGCACGTGGAACTAGAACAGTCTACCCCAGTGAGCGAAATATAGGGTTCACTTCGACATTCCAACCACCTGAAGAAGGCCGGAGCGTACAACGGCCGAAACGTTGTAATAAATATGGCGACAAAGATGAGGACAATAGTCCGAATAATGTAAATATTGTACATAATACCTCATCTCAGAAATATAGACAGATACTGTTTTTTTTTTTTTATTAAAGCCGTTAACGTCATTGGATTTGAAAATTGTTATTTTTTCTATTGTCTCGTACACCGTTGTTTTTTACATTTGCGAGGATCGGTAATATCATGCATGAGCCTGGTCTTAAGTTCATCATCGAGAATGATCAGATTTTTATGCTCAGTACCGTTTTCTCTTATTTGTCCAAAAAAAGTTACGACGGCATTTAAAAGTCTGACGATATTTTCCCTTAATTGTATTTATTGATTATTTCCTATATACAGTTCAATAAGTGGAGACGATTTCCAATCATGCATATTTATTCGAGACGATATCATTTATAATCTTTTTCTTCATGTTTCATTCTGTTATTAATTATCCCACGTTGTGATAATAATGTTTGATAAAAAAAATTATCGAAACTTGTTATCGTAACGGAACTAAACTACCCAAACTAAAGACGCTTGACACAAATTGACTTAGAACTCTGTCACGATGGGAAAAAAAAGAAGTTTTCGTTCACTTTCGTTTTTTATAACACTGTGTGGAAGGAAATTGTGTAGTGTGCTCACCTCACCACACTACATAAGTTCCATCAATGACCATGGGTTGAACAGCACTTTTGGGCAAAGTACTACATTCCCTAAGTCCGACAACCACTATAGTCCCCAATCGCTTGCGACATTTTACCATTTCCTAGTTCAAATCCCACTTGAAAGGAAGAAGATTTCAAAAGATCGAGGAAATCCAAGAGAATGTAGAGGCAGCTGTTCACCATGGCAAACGAAAAGAGGTCCAGGAATGCTTCCATCAATGGAAACGACGCTGGAAAATGTTAAAGTTTCAGGGGCGGGGCTGCTTCGAAAGAGGTTAAATGCCTAATTGAAATGTGTTGTACTTTTCTTTTTATACAACCAATCCTGAGAATTTTATGATCATACCTCGTATATATCTCTAATATATATATATATATATATATATATATATATATATATATATATATATATATATATATATATAATATGGAGAAAACAACTGAAAAGTTGCAAATTAAAAGAAAAAAAAATTGAAAGTTTTTTGTGAAAGTATTTATTTATATTTTTTAATATATATATATATATATGATATTTCAGATCGCCCCGATCTTTCGTCAGAAATTATGTGTGTGTGTGTGTGTGTTTGTGTGTGTTTATTTATTTCAAATTTAAATAATTGTTTTTTTGTTTTGTTTTCTCGAACTTATGAAATTGAATGATATAAATTATAAATAATTAGTTATAATATTTTAGGCAACAATAATTAAATAAACGAGTCTTAACACACGAACTCTATAACAGAATATACTCAGAACCTGAAGATCGCAAGACTTCATGAAACTCCTAGTTGAACTACCGACGCTGGATATTATTTATATTCACTCATCTTGAAAATAAATTTTCAATTGAGCACTGTTGAATGACAAGCTAATTCTAAAATGACAACAGCCACCTGCGTTAATGCGAAGCTCTTCAGTAAAATGAATGGAGCACTTCGGTTGTTTGACGTTTGTTTACATTTGTAAAAATAATACACTAGATTTGGCTGGCTCATTCTGTCCAGTGAAGATAGCTCAGTGGTAGAGACTCTACTGACACCAAATCGGTTGGGTTTCAATCCGGCTTGATGTTTCGGATGTCTAGTCGCACTGAAGAGCTGTGATACAACGAAAGAGCACTGTCTACGAATGACACACACACACACACACACATATATATATATATATGTGTGTGTGTGTGTTTGTGTGTATGTCTGTGTGTGTGTGTGTGGGGGGTAAATTTAAAATTGTCAGTGTCCCCTCTCCTTCATGCGGTTGTGTGATCGGAACAACGTAAACACTGACCCACGTTGGTATTCACTGACCTAAAGGACGAAACGCGCCTCACGAAATATTTTCCCAGTTTTCTTCCCTAAAATTATTCATGTAAAAGTATAGTTATATCAATATCGTATAACATCCTTTTCTTGAGTGCCTGTTTAAAATTTCAAGTTCCATTTTTTAAACTTTTTTCAGAATTACAGCTTTTCGGGGTTATCAAAATTTAGATTAGAATTTGGTAATATAGTAAGTATGAGTTCAATCCCTAAGCCATGCAGCTCAGACTTCGGCTCAATGGAAACATGACAAGTAATAGCCGGTCAGTATGGACAAGATATAGACAGCAGAGTGAGAACGATCTATCCTCGTAGATAAAAAAAGGAATGACGTGCAGGAGAGTACATCGCCTGAGATATTGTGATAAATACAACAAAAATGGTGATATTGATCCTATTGTAAATAATTTTTTTCTTGACCAAGAAGTCACTTGAACGGTTGGATAAAGAGATTGGTTACTGCCGCAGAGCAAATCATTCGACCATTCACTTTCAATTTTCTGTTTTCCGGTGCTGGTCTCACGCCAAATTTAACAATGTTAATATTAACGTTTTTCGAACGCTTTTTTCCGCTGATATGAAGTGGAAAGATTATATAGAATCAATTACAAGACAACTTTTACCCGACAGAATCTATGTTACACATTTATAAGCCTACCATTCGTCAATGTATTGAACATTAGTATCGCAACTTTTTAGGTGCTTCCCCTATGTAATTAGAAAGTCTTGATAAAATCACAAGAAGAATCTCCGATGTTATTTGTTCTAACCTGACATCACGGTTTAGGCTCCTTTGTACCGCACAGTACTAGATTGGCAGTTAGATCTTATTTTACAATTGAAATTGCTAGATGAAACCGTAGGTTCTATGCTAAGAGTTTCTTCTTTCGTACTTCTCACTTATGGAATGACAGCCATAAAGTTCTGTTTTAATTTCCTGTTGTTTTAATATTTTCTCACCTTAATTTTGTTTTTCTTATTCTTATATTAATTCACTTTCAGTAACACCTCACGTCTTAATAGTATTATTGCCTTGCTTAGGGTCAAATAATTATAAACAAAACAAAAAAGGCACACACACACACACACACACACACACACACACACACACACACACACACACACATATATATATATATATATATATATATATATATATATATATATATATATATAAATATCCAGGTAACATAAGAACAAATGGAATATAATTCCATTGTCCGCAACATTTAATTTAAAAGAGGGCTCAATACAGAGTAGAAATGAATGTTATTTATTATCGGAGATTAATAAATATATATCGCCTTTGAGTGTTGACTTTCAATTTAGAAAAAATCATTGTAATCTGCAAAAAATGCAATATTAACGCACACAAAAAAATATTCTTATTATCTAAAGACCATGTGTTTCGGTTTTAAATGACCCACAAAGTGCTGATAAACCGTAAAAAACAAATCAATCAATACAACAATCTCTTCCCCTGTGAAAATTGCTTAATGCATTTAGTAGGATATGCATTTTCGGCAATTTCTCCACTCTCTTCTGCTTCTGTCTGCCGTGTCCTTTCAGGACATTTTTGATCGAGGCTCTCCACAACGTTCTGTCTTTTGGAACTCTTAATAGACTTCAACATTCACTGCTATTCAGTAGGACTTATTTTACGTAACAGTTCAGTTCGTATTTTTTTTTGTTTCTTAATACTTTGTTTAGCTTTTTGAAAGCATCTTTTCACAGTCTTACTTCCCTTAAAAAAAGGACACAAGAAAACTGAATAAATTTTTAAAAAAATTACGAAACATTCCTTGCCCGGCATATTCAACGAAACATGTATAAAAGAAAGTTTGCTGACTAAACATCTCTCTCTCTCTCTTTCTCTCTCTCTCTCTATATATATATAGAGAGAGAGAGAAAGAGAGAGAGAGAAAGAGAGAGAGAGAGAAAGAGAGAGAGAGACCCATAACCATATATATTCTGAAAGTATATTATCAAGGGTATTTGGATAAGTATATTTCATCTTTATCAAAGGGAGTCCTTGGGTGTCACAAACTACTCACGGATTTTTCCCCTTTGATATAAATTAAATTTAAATTTGAACTCCTATAAAAATATAGAAGGAGAAAACCAGAAGATGGAGGTCACATCAGTAAGACCATTTTGATCAGGGGCGAGCCCCCTGGGTGCATAAACCTCCTACTGATTTTTTTCCCTTTGATTTAAATTAAATTTAAATTTCAACATGAGAATAACTCCTTGGGTACTTAGATAAGTATACTTAATTTTTATCAATGTCGGTAGCCGGGGTTACAAACCCCTACTGAAAACTGTTTTCCCTCTCGTTTAAATTAAATTTGAACAAGGGAATGATTCCGATCCAAAACATAGAAGAAGAAAACCAGAATATGGAGGTCATATCGGCAAGATGAAAATGAGAAAATAAGGATGTCAAGTGGAGCAAGAAATCACAAATCCGTGGGGAGTGCCTTACAATACATATTTCTTGAGACAATTCAACTGTTAAATCAACGTTGAAATCTGCTCAATATTTCTTTCAATCAAGTATTATATCTAACATATTTTTTGCACTGTTTTGCACCCCCCCATACACTGAAAATTTGTTTTCGTTTTGATTTAAATGAAATTTAAATTTGTACAAGGGAATGACTCCTATCCAAAATATAGGAGGATAAATCCAAAAAATGGAGGTCACATCGGCAAGATCATTGAGTAATATTGAAATGCATCATTTTTCTCCACAAATTATAACAATGATTTAAAATCAGTCATCATTTTCTTGCCTCCCACCGAAAAAAAAATCGCCGGACGTAAATTGTGTTCCATTGTCGGACACTAGACAATCGACTGTCCCAAATCTGGCGAACAGTTCGTGGAGGAAATTGATTGTAACTTCTGTAGTGGGTTTTCTACATCTAAGGACTTCGGGCCATTTCGAAAAACTATCTACTACTATGAGATAGTAGAATCCGTCTAGCGGGCCTGTAAAGTCTATATGTATTCGGGACCATGGTCGGTCTGTTTTAGGCCAAGGACTATATTTGATTAGGGTGCCTTAGCTGGCATGACACTGCTTTTACAGGATTTTACGATGTTTCCGATATACTTATCCATATACGGCCAGTACACATAACTGCGCATAAGGCTTTTCATCCTTGTAATCCCGAGGTGGCAGGCATGGAAATCTTTCAGAATTCTTCTTTGTGGCGTTGTGGGAATGACGATTCGCTCACTATATAGCAGTACTTCGTCGCATAGAGAGAAAATATCTGAAGTCTACTGATCCTTTTCACGAATTTTGGTTTTGGTTTGCCTGATAAACTCATAGTTTAGAGCTTCTCGTTTGATTTGGTCGAGATGTGGTTTTAATTTCTCCATCTGTTCGAAGAGAAGCAATCACATTATGTTCAATAGGTTCCCTGTGTTTCGGGTATATCTGCATAGTCCGTCCACATGACAGAGTTTTTTTTAGACGGGAGGAACTTCATCTTGAAGTTATAATTTAAGAGGAGTTTTCCCCATCTCCGTAGTCTATTTGCTGTATGCAGAGGCAGACATTTTTTTAGAACCGAAAATGGTAATGGTTTATGGTCCGTCTGCAATGTAAAGTGTCTACCGTGAATGTACCGGTGAAACTTCGTTACAGCGAAAATAATCCCTAATGACTCTTTCTCAATTTTTGAGTAGTTCTTCTCTGCAGGAAGAAGTGTTCTTGACGCGTGAGCAACTGGTTTGTGAGATCCATCTGGCGCCTTGTGCAGAATACATGCTCCAGTGCCATACGAGCTGACGTCGCTGGCAAATATAATGTCCAGGTCTGGATTATAGTGAGTGAGAATCAAGTCTTTTATTTCGATGAATGCTTCCTGGCATTCAGGTGTCCACTGTTAGACTTTGTTTTCTTTCAGAAGTTCGTTTAGAGGAGCACGTAAGTTGTGCATATTAGGTATAAACACTTGGTAGTAGTTTGCCAGTCTTAAAAGAAAACTTTGTAACGAAGAGACGTTTTTGGGAGCTGGCATGTTCTTGATTGTGGTAGCACGTCTTGGGTGTGGCCTTCTGCCACCTTTGTCAATAATGTGCCCCAAGTATTTAATCTTCCCCATAAAGTAGTCACATTTGGATTCTTTCAATTTGAACTCGTACGCTTGGATTCTTGAGAAGACTTTATGAACATGTTCCTTGTGTTGTTCTACATTTTGTCTGTTTATTAATATGTCGTCCAAATGTGCAACCGCGATGTCCAGACCGCTCAGAATAGTGTCCATTGCCTGTTGGATGATTGCCGGCGAGACATTGATCCCGAAAGATAGACGTTGGAACTTGTACAGACCACGATGGGTGTTGACACAGAGCAACTTAGAACATTCTCCCTCTACCGATATTTGAAGATATGCGTCACTGAGATCGATTTTTCAAAACAAAAAATCCTCCATTTAGTTTCGCGAAAATGTCTTCCGCGCTTGGTAAAATATAGTGATAGTCTCTGAGTACAGCATTAAGCCCTGTCGAGAAATTGGCGCAGACCCGGATCTCCTTTGACTTCTTTTTCACGTAGAGGGTCGGTGAAGCCCATTGAGTGTATTTAGTTTTCGACAAGACTCCGGTTCTTTCTAGTCTGTCGAGTTCTTCATTTATTTGTGGTAAAGAGGCGAAAGGCACATTTGTGTTTTTTTGTTAAAAACTGGCTGGATGTCATCTTTTAACTCGAATTTTGCCGTCATCTTATTACACCGACCAAGGCCACAAGAAAAAAACTTCCGGAAAATTTTCTTTTAAATCTTTATTTAAATTTTTTTGCCTCGGTGGTCAGGATTTTGAGTTTGGGGCAAAATGAATTAATTGACATGTCCCACAACTTAAGTTTCTCCATCCAGTCGGTGCCAAATAAATTTTCTGTATTCTTTAATACGTACGTTTTTAGTTTTAACTTACATGAAAAGTTACAGTTGTGATAAGTTCTCCCTCAAACTTGATTTTCTGCCTGTCACAGACCTGGTCAATTATTAGATCTTAGCATGGTTGATTTTCCCAACTTTTTCCAAGTGTGTAGATTTATGATTATCAAATCTGACCCAGAATTTAACTGTAATTTGATATTTTTATTTAGAATTCGTACTTGCACGTATTTCCTAATGTTTAACCCATCATGTTCATCCGATTTTGTGTTTTTTACGCAACTATAAATCTTTTTTCTCGCTCGGCAGTGTGAGCTCTTGTGCTCGATACGCTTACAAGTTAGGCACTTCTTATTCTGGTAAGGGCAATCCTTATACCAATGTAGTGACCCACAACCGATACATTGGTTGGGAGGCAATTGGTCTTGTTTCTTTTTGGACTGGTTTGATTTAGAGGAAGAATTAGAGTATTTTTCTTTTGGCGTAACTTTCTTATGTGTGCTATGCCAGATTCTTGGTTGTTTTTCGAATCTTGGCGGACGCATACGAATCTCTGACAGTCTTCCGCTATTTATTGGAGAGTAAGGCTTGGCTCGTTTTCCAATTTGTTCAAAACTCGATGTCTAATTTCAGCGTCTTTAGATGAAACGAGTCCCTGAACAAATATCAGACACTTGAAATTATTCGAACTCAATTCTGACAGTTTAAAATCGTCGCAATGCTTGTTCACGACCGACGCGAATGTAGTCTAATTTTCACTCTCCTTTCTGGTTAAATTCATACACTTCCATCTCTTATGAAAAAGTGAAGTTTTAGGACTAAAAGGTTCTGTAAGAAGTTTAACTGCTTCGGTAAATATCAGTTCGCTTTACATTATTCGGACTATTGTCCTCATCTTTGTTGCCATATTTATTACAACGTTTCGGCCGTTGTACGCTCTGGCGTTCTTCAGGTGGTTGGAATGTCGAACTGAACCCTTTATTTCGCTCACTGGGGTAGACTGTTCTAGTTCCACGTGCCATGTTTAATGTATGTCAGTTATCAGTTATCTCCTGTTAATTCCAATCTTGAAGTTTTCCACTGCCTTGACCGGGTATTGAACTCACACTCTTTGGGTCCTGTCACTGGATCTAACTAACGCCTTTATCCACTTTATCCTCAACGACACATGGCACAGTGGATAAAGCCGTTACTTAGATCCGGTGACAGGGCCCAAAGAGTGTGAGTTCAATACCTGGTTAAGGCGATGGAGAACTTTCGGAAGGAAATTAACAGGAGATAACTGATAACTGACATCATTAAACATGGCACGTGGAACTAGAACAGTCTACCCCAGTGAGCGAAATATAGGGTTCACTTCGACATTCCAACCACCTGAAGAAGGCCGGAGCGTACAACAGCCGAAACGTTGTAATAAATATGGTGACAAAAATGAGGACAATAGTCTGAATAATGTAAATTGTGTACATAATACCTCATCTCAGAAATATCCACAGATACAATCAGTTCGCTTGTTTTACGGTGTAAAATATAGTTCAGAAATTTGTCTGCTCTATGGTGCCTAGTTTTCACGCAATCTGTGCGTGTAAATCCACGTACCTTCTAAAATAGGAAGCAAATGCTATATCCACACCCGGAGAATATGCAAAATTGTCTATTGCGCCCCAGATCTTGTTCTGAGAGAACGCATTTTCGTTTTCACTAATTTGCCCCCTGTTTGTCAGTTCATGCAAGTTTCTTTGCTCTTGTTCAGTTTGAAGTAGGATTTCTTTAACTTTTATTCTCGGATTTCCGTTTGTTTTTGTAATGCGAGACTTTCTTCTTCCATTCGCTTTCGAATTTCCAGCCTTTCCTTTTCAGTTTGTTTTTGAATTTCAAGCCATTCTTTTTGTATATCGAACTGCAGTTCTGTTCTTTTTTGCTGTTCAAGTTGGAATTTCAGAAAATCGAACATGGCGGATTTGAACTCGTCTATGTTTGACTGTGTCTTTTTTTAGGATTAAACCGAAATAGAATTTAATTGAAGAGACGAAAAACGAAATAACTTTAATTTCTTACTCACTCGTGAGTGTTTGTTTTTTCTCTGAGAGACATGAATTGTCAGAAAGTTCAGTGTAAGTTAGTTAAAACTTTTTTCCCATTCGTTTTTCCTTTTCTGAATTGCTAAGTACTGTTGAGTAAAACCAATATTGACAATTTCCACGTAGTCCTTTTGGGGTCCTCATGGGTCCTTAAGGGTCCTCGTCGCCAAGTTGTTGTGGCCTTGTTATACACAAAAAGAGGAATTAAGTTAAATATATTAAAAGGAATAGTAATACAAACATATACAAACGAGAGTGTTACAGCAGGAATATTCGGTCCGAATGTCAGAGCTGACTGCTGGGAACTTCCCTCTGCAAAAGGCAGTACCTGCTCCTATTTTTAATAATTAATATATATACTGATTGCGATGAGAAAATTGTCACAATATTATATATTTAATTTCGTGCATTCTCGGAGTTTGGTTTTCATTTTGTTGACTGCACAGTATAGTTGGGCACCGTCTGTGCGAAGAAGAGCACCATGACACAATTCATACAGCCAATCATTTGGAAACGGCATGCTGTACTGCTTGACATTAGCGCCAGAAGCCCCAGTACGAATAATTCGGTGAGATTTGGTGTCAATCTGAGGACAATGAAGAGGATTCGGAAAGATTTGGGTGAGTCTAGTGGTGATTACGAAGGTAGGGCAGCTCGGTAAACTCACTCCGATCATTTTGATAAAAAAAAAGAGATCCGGAATTTGTTGGTGAGGGCCTCAAACTCAACACGGAATCCTACATCAAATGCTTTGAGGAGGTAGTGGGTCAAGAGGGTGGCTACTGGAAGACCCTATGTTTGGCAAAAAAACTCTGCACCCTGCCATACAAGCAGGAGATCCCAGTCATGGCTGTCAGACAATTTCTGCAACGACTTAGATCTGGTCAGGTAACTCTCCAGACTGCAACCCCTTTGATTATTATGGGTGGCGCTCTGTTGAGCAAGAGATCAACAAAACTCCTCGTAACACTATAAAGGTGAACTGAAGGCAGGGATTATGACAACATTTACCAAATTAAACAAAGAGACAGTCCAGAAGTCGTCTGGAGGCTGTGGTTGAAGACAATGGTGATTTTATCGAAAACATTTATTCTTTACAATTTCAAGATATTTTTATGTAATTTTAGTAAATGGACATGTCCGTTTTCTTTTCATTTCTGCGTAATTTGTACAACAATCAATCCATCTTACCCTATATATATATATATATATATATATATATATATATATATATATATATATATATGAAGACATTTTTATGTTTATACGTTCTTTTTATAAATACAAATATTTAAGTAAATGGTCTGTTTATAATCAACAGTATTAACGATATTTACCGGCCTGAATGTCCGAGAAATTTTGAACATTTCATTACACACACACACACACACACACACACACACACACACACACACACATATATATATATATATATATATATATATATATATATATATATATATATAGCTAGTTAGATAGATAGATAGAGATATGCGAAATGGATTAAATCTGACTGTTATTTTTAATTTATTTTATTTAATCGAAATTTACATTGACCGGCCTCTCGAATATTCTGACTGGTAGATGTAGTTAGACAACTATATATATATATATATATATATATATATATATATATATATATATATATATATATATATATATATATATTGTATTAGGGCAGCAGATCATGTTTATTTAAACATATATTACTATTAAATATAACAGTCAATGAATGTCTATTAAGTCTGATCATGAGCCGTTTTAATTTTCGAACGTTTGCTTTAATTTCTGATGAAAATAAAGGCAAAAATTGTGCAACATTTGAAAATTTTTTTTTTATTAAGTTGGTTCTTAGCTTTCGGCTCACATGAGCCATCCTCAGAGTGGTTATACAGACATCCACCGACATTGAAGATAGACCAAAGTGTTACAACAGAATCAACATTTTATTGCATCTAGACATTCGTCCTATCGTAATAATTTGATCTATTGCATGGCATGACGCCATACAACCGCCTCAGGAACTTACAATCTGCTTCTGTTATTCTGCGACCGTTATCGTCGCATAGCAATCTTCTATGTCAAAATATCATCTTTAATCATCATGTTTAATTTTCTGGGCATAAAATGTAAAAGAAAAACAAAAAAAACTGTTCGAATGCTCTATATATCCGAACGCTTTCGTCTTTTCAACTATTCAACAGGGTTTTTTTTATCTGAATATAAAAATATAAAATATACATATATATAATTCGCCAAATTCAGTTAAAAAACATAATCATTTTTGATAACACCTTATTCAATAGCCGAATACTTTCGGATATATAGAATATTCGATTATTGGATAAAAACCTTAATCGCAGTATCTTGTCAGTCGTCTTTAATGAAACTTGTATAAAAGAGGGATTGCTACCCAATATATATATATATATATATATATATATATATATATATATATATATATATATATATATATATATATACTGAGTTTGTAGGCATCAATCGCTCTTTTATACATGTTTTGTTAAAGGTTACGAGTAAGATACTGCGATTAAGCTTTTTATTTAATTCTTCTTGTGTTCGTACAATTGTTTTCTTTTCTGGTCACGAAATATGTAGAAACTGTCCAAATGTTCTGCATTCCCGAGCGCTTTCAGCTATACATTTAGCCATTATCAAGGATGTGTTATTTTTTACTTTTTAAATGAATGTATGCGTTGTATGTATGTATCTAAAGTTATAGGCTTGCGTTATTTTCTGAACACGGCCAGTCGAGTCCGACAATTATTCAATGCATTTTCTTCATTATTTAAACTATTCGGATTATTGTCCTCATCTTTGTCGCCATATTTATTACAACGTTTCGGCCGTTGTACGCTATGGCTTTCGTCAGGTAATTGAAATGTCAAACTGAACCCTTTATTTCGCTCACTGGGGTGGACTGTTCTAGTTCAACGTGCCATGTTTAATGGATGTCAGTTATCAGTTATCTCCTGTTAATTTCCCTCTAAAAGACTGTCCTAGTTCAACGTACCATGTTTAATGGATGTCAGTTATCTCATGTTAATTTCCCTCTTCACTGCCTTAACCGAGTATTGAACTCACACTCTTTGGGTCCTGTCACTGGATCTAACTAACGCCTTTATCCACTGTGTCATGTGTCCTTGTAACACCAAAGGTGAACTGAAGGCAAGGATTATTTACCAACTTAAACAGAGACAGTCCAGAAGAGTTGCGGGAGATTCTAAAGTCCTCTGGTTCAAGCCAATGTTGATTTTATCGAATAAATTTATTCTTTACTATTTCAAGATATTTTTGGGTAATCCTGGAAAATATATCTGTTAAATGGACATGCCAGTTTTCTTTTCATTTTTGCGTAATTTGTACAACAATTTATTCATCTTACCCTCTCTCTTTCTCTCTCTCTCTCTCTCTCTATATATATATATATATATATATATATATATAGAGAGAGAGAGAGAGTGTGTGTGTGTGTGTGAGATAGATAGATAGATAGATAGATAGATAGATAGATAGATATATTACGAAGTGGATTAAATCTGACATTGTTATTTTTAATTTATTCTATTTAATCGAAATTTACATTGTCCGGCCTCTCGAATATTCTGACTGGTAGATGTAGTTAGACAACTACATATATATATATATATATATATATATATATATATATATATATATATATATATATATATATATATATATATATATATATAAAAGTGAACATTGAGGTCAACACTTAGAGGTGACAGTCTGTTTCATGCTAGACGCATTTTTTTTTCTCGGCTATTTATATATAGGATGAGTTATTTTTTTGCTTTTTAAATGAATGTATGTAACTAACGCTTTTATCCACTGTGCCATGTGTCCTTGAGGACACATGGCACAGTGTCCGAAACGTTGTAATAAATAAATAATAGTCCGAATAATGTAAATAATGTACATAATACCTCATCTCAGAAATATAGACAGATAATGCATTTTCTGTTTATAAGTTATTTCTTGATAAGATCCAGAGACGGATATGCAATGTAATTGGCCCTGATCTGTCATCTCGTCTGCAGTCGCTCTCTCACAGAGGCGACGTTGCCTCGCTCTGTCTTTTTTACAAATACTTTCACGGTAATTACTCCGAGAAGCTGCTTTCGCTGGTTCCTAGGCCTCATGAATTTAAACGTCCTACGAGGCTGGCATTCCGTTCCCACCCCATCACCGTTGAAACTGTTAGATGTAGACGTCTCTTCTACTCCAATAGCTTCATGTCTCGCACATCTCGCCTGTGGATCTCCCTTCCTTATTCCTGTTTCCCTGACAAATACAATCTCCAACTATTTAAGTGTAACGTCAATCGACATCTCCAGTTGCCTTGATCTATCCACTTCCCTTCTCCACATCCTTTCACCTTTCATTCCTA